>CM045577.1:5628454-6303312 GCA_024721215.1 Cheumatopsyche charites
AGCAACGTGTTCGGAAAGAAAAACGTTTAGTCACCGCTGGCTGATAACGACGAAGTGAAAATGCGGTGTTTTTTTTTATTATTTAAAAACGATTTCACATGCGACATTTGCTAACAGTTAAATCATTACTGTCGACACGGTTGTGCTATGTGAGAGAAGAAAGTCAGCAATCTGATGAAGATATCGAAAGACTTCAAATCGTATCAACATAGAAAAATATAACGATTCAACACTTGCTGATTGAATCAAATTAGACTACGAAATATTCCAAGGGGAACAGGTGACATTTTTGAGTACAGAAATTGTTTCTATTTTGACAAAACGATTTTGAAACCTGTGCTGAAAATGAGATTTATCATCAAATCACGTTCTTCTTAGAACACGCCCAACTTTTTAAGTTCATTTTTCTCAAAATTTCCACCGCATCAGATGAACTCCTGTCTTATTTCATTATCAAATCATAAAAAAAAAAAAACATTTCCACAACAAAAAAACGCATCTCTCGAATACGAAAGTTTCCCAACAGCCGAGAGAACAAACTGTCATTTTTCAAGTGCAAATTTCGTCGACACGTGTGCCAATTGATACGACGACGTCTAAAATTGCATAACCGAAGTGCGTTTTGCTAGTGTGTGTCGCGAGACTGTGCTATTGCGAAACGCGCGAGAGAAGTAGCAAAAGTAGGATGCGCCTGCGCAACTGTGCCACGCGGACAAGGATCGTCGTCGAACATGGACATACTACCGCTCGTACGCGGACGGCCGCTGTTGTTTCGAATGCGACTGTGACCTCTCTGTGTACTTTAATTCGCGTTTCATTGTAATATTGGATTGTTTAGAGTTGAAAAGTTCATCGTTAGTGCACTGATTGAGGTGATGATTATTAGGTGTTGGATAAGTTTAGAAAATTTTGTGAAATATGGCAGTGTTGATTGCTTTTTGGAAAATTTAGGATTTGCAAGAGTGGTTTATGTCTTTCAATTCGCATATGTGATGAAAAGTTCGCGATTCCTGCACTGATTCAGATGATGAAAATGCAACATTGGAAAAAGTGTGGAATATTTTTAAAGCATAATAGAGTAATGAAGGAAACTGGAAGGTTGACAGATGTCTGGTATTACGGGATTGTTCCGGTTTCAAGCTACCGATCTCAGCATCCAGGGAAAATTTTCAAATTGTTAGAAATCCGATTTCCGAAATTTCAATTATGCACACTTTTCAGATTATTGTCATGAACTATTTAAAATTACTCAAAGACTATAATGATAGAAGTGATTAAGATTACTAGTTAAACGAGTATATTCTATAAATAATAATATTTTTAAATGTGAAATTTCAATGATTTTCGCGAATAATTAATGCAATTTTCGCGTGCGATGCTATTTTAGCTATTAAAAATGTTGAATTTTCATGAAAACAATGTTCAATGTTTACCACGAAAATTATTTGGGGCAGAAAATTCATAAATGAAAAAGGGGTGTCCCAGTTTGCTCAGCGAAGAAAATCTAGCAACCTGAGAATAATGAAAAACTCAAATGCATGAATTGATAAAAGACACTTAAAAATCATAAATCTTTAATATAAGAATAGATAGATGACTTAAGAAATTCGAAAATAAACAAATAAAATTCGAACAAAGCATCAGAGCCATCTATCGTACGGAGCTCGCGTGACTTCGGAAAAATGAACTAGAGGTCGGGAAATTCGTCGACCTTGAACCCGAAAAGCCTTCGGAATAACGAACGGCTCGAGCTCGTGTCCTTCGTCCTTCGTCCTTCCGAGAGTGCGTCCCCCCGCGGGCGAAAGGTGTCGGGGCGGTCGACCTCGGGGGGCGGCGGCCCCGGGGCCCCGGGGTCTCGGGGCCCCAGTCGCAGGGTCGCGAACGAACGTAGGAAAGCAGAGCCGATGTGACCCACTGATCCCGAAAACGACCGACGCCGTACGATTTCTGGGCTCGCTCGATGCTCGCAAACTGTATAAATTATTATGAATATGTGTGTATTATACGTGTCCTCTATTATGACGATGGTGTAAGTAAATTATAAAAATATGTTTCAAATTTCTGAAATGAAATAATATCAATGTGTTATTTTTCGAATCCATTTGTACCCCAAATATAATAAAACACCTTGAAACGAAAGTATTATGACTTACACGACTGTCAAAATATAGGGCACATATTGTACATAACTAATGATTGCTCGAATTTAATATCGAATATTACGATTTCGACCGAACATCAGGGATTTCGTATTGAAAATTCATAAGAAAATTAATGGGTGAAATGGTTCTTTTGATATTGCGAAAGTTTATTCTGAATTGTGTCTCGATTAAAATTTGACCTTCGTGATGTTAGATCAGTTCATTGGCATCAAATTTTCTGTAAGTGCATGAATCTTTGTCTTATAGGCCTCGAAATAAAGGTCCTCAAAGAGCCTTTCCCTAAGCCTTCTTTCTATCAGTATCTAACCTTAGTAACGTAATTTGTTGATGCGGAACTATTGCAAGAATTATTATTGAAATGTGAAGTAACATTGAAAAATCACATTTTGAAAAAGTAAATACAATTAAGAAATATTTTAGTTTATCTCGAACATAATTTCGTAATACAATAATTGATATGTAATGAAAATTTATAACATTTTTGACAAAACATTCGCATTAAAATGCCACATATACAGCGCAATAAAAAATACAATACAAATGATATCGCGAAAAGATTATCGCAACATCGCTATAAAACAAAATATGTACCAATAATAATAAAAAAATTAAACGCAGAATTCTCAGAAATAATCTAAGCATCTATCATATGAAAATATGCGAAGATGTTTCAATTTAAAAAGCAATTATGTAAAACCAAATTTCGCATAAAATTACTCAAATTTCAAACGATTTAATCGACTAGAAAAATAATTGCAAAATACACTTTCGATTCGAAAAAATCGCAATTCTGCGAAAGATCGCTAATGATAAAAATAGCGAAAGGTTGTAAAAAGTTAACGACATTTCAGATCGATTTCTTGCGCACGATTCGACAAATTCTAAAATTCGAGAGTTAAAAATCGGATCTTAAAATCATTCAAAACTAAATAGAAATTCGATCGAGAAAAAAACTAAAAAAGTCGGCTTTTCACTCGTTAGTAACCCTCATATAGTCAACTAGCGTATTTTTATCCTGTAGAGTTCGATAATATAAATTCGCGAATGCACCATAATTCTCAAACTCTATAGAAAAAACTGTAGTTAAGTGAAAAGACCGAAACAATAGAATTTTCGTCAAAACCAAAAACTATACAAATCGAACATATTTTAAATGTATTCTACGCCCACCTATCGTTTAAGAAACGGCAACGGCGAAAACACAAGAGACATCGACGTCGAATAATTTCGACAAGTGGGTCAAAATGGCGAAACCCTCGCTTTAACGACGCGTCTTTCGCACTTGAAGCGCGTCTCTCGTCGTATTATCGTACGTCGAACGCGCTTACGTATTATACAATATACAATATTGAGAGTCGAAAGCGTTTCGAGTGTGGTTTTCGAACGAGATACGCATCAGGATACAATGGAAAAAATGAGGGTGTAAGTGTAATTGGGATGATAATTATCGACAAATTAAAAAAGACAATGAGTCGGTTTACTTTTCGTCTGGAAGCGTGTCGCATTATTGAGGTTTTGAATTTATTCTGAACGTGTTGTAATCGGTAATTATTGATGATGCTTGTGTGGAACAAAAAAAAGTGAAAACCTTTACGTTCCGACTTTCACGTTCGAAAAATGTAATGAAGTTTCGATTAAAAAATTCATGAATAAAATTTGTCCATTAAAATTATTTGAAAAAAATATTACACAACATGAAAGTAATGAAAAATACGAATAGAAATTCGATATAAAAAAAACGACACTCATAAATTTTCAGTATTTTTTCAGAAATAATTTCATGACTTTTTAAAAAATAAGCTTTCTCGCAAAGTAGAAAGGATTAAGCACTGCGAAGAGAAGCAAATTTACACCTCGCGAAATGAAAGCTCGGAAAAAAATGCAAATAACAGAAAACAATAAAACGGAGGGATGTTAAAAATGAGCACGAGTGTCGAAACGTTTGAGAAACAATGGAGGCATAACTCAAATTTCGCTTGTGAAAATTATTCATGAAAGCTGAACGAACAAAGACATTCGCAGCATACGATTACTTTCTTCTGCTGAAGAGAAGCAATCGGAGCATTTACATAAACTATTTTGTGAAAATCACACGCATGCGATAAACTTACATACATACAACGAAACACTCTCCAGAAAAGCATCTCTATTACGATTTCGTTTATAATAATAAATTATATCAACACACATATCCTTTTTTTTAATATTATTAAAAAACGGCATGTATGCTAATAGAGACGTATCTATGTGTAATCTATCACGTAGACTGCTAGAATATGTGTGCCGAGCCATTGATACGCAACCATTCAAGATGAATTGCATAATAATTCAACGGCCGAGCGGTCGGCAGTTAAATAAATATGTACGCATAAATATCTCATTCGAACATCTTAAATGCGAATAAACAAGATGAATGAATGCCGAGAATATCTATAGAAAGTAGTCGACTTGATACGTAGAATACGTACACACGTTCATTCAGTATGAAATGTAAAACGTGTCGAAAAAAAACATTCACATCGAAGTATTTACGTGCTGATTGATTGATTAATTCATTATTTCAATATTGCAATGTTGATATTTCGAATTCGACGTCGCTAATGACGTTTCAAGTTTATGTCGAATGCGAAGTCATTTCTAGTTTTGATAGAATGAGTCGAAAGGAAATGAAGGAAAACCGCACGAGTCGCTAAGCGGAATGAGAAAAAAACAATTTTCTCTGCATCTTTATCCTGGAATATCTGAGCGAAATGAACTCGCGAATATAGAAAATCAATGCCGAATTTGAATAAAGCCTATTCGTATATAGATCAAGGACTCGTCCTCGGAAAACACTTTCCCTTTTCCGGGCAACCTTCGCCTATGCGGTGAAGGTAAAAAGAAAAAAACAACATTCATACAATACGAGAGAAAAAAGCTCAGCTTTTCTTCAGTACTTGAATTTTCAGACCGAAACCTAACAGAGAGTTTCTTTTATTACACATACATGAGTATCTGGGGTTCGTGGAAATTCGCTCTGGAGTGGGTTATATTGTGACTTACAACCTTCGAATGAAAACGTATCAAATTTTCCGATAAATTTTAACAACCATATCAATTTGATACAAATATCTGATACTTGGAAAGTTATTTTATTTGAAAAAATAAACTCATCGCTTTTTCAAACATATGAATTTATGAAAAGTTCTCACCGATTCTGTGGGTCACATTTCTATCTTATACAGAGTCGCAATAGAAAATTCATTACTGGAATATACGGAGAGAATATAAATTCCGAAAGTATAAGACGTTTGTGGCTGGTTTTGGAATATTGCAGTTTCGCAAGTGAGTTTTGATACTAGTTTGCATGTTTTTGATATCCAGTCGGTACGAGATTGCATTTAAAGACACAAGTCAGAGTGGCTTTCGTGAAGTAGTATTCGCGCACTTCAGTCGAATTTGCATATCAAAACGGAGTCGTTAAAATAACACAGATTTTCCAACTAAATACAGAGACGTTAGCACATTAGTCGCTCATTAAACACATCCATTCGCATTTGATCTGAATAATCAAATTTGCATTCGAATTATCAAAGTACAAATGTCATCACGAGCATTTTGAATATAAAAAGCGCTCAATGATTGAATCGAATTCTGCAGATTTTTCTCTACATCCTGATTTTAATTCGTTAGAAAGACCAAAAATATGCAAGAGCACATAGACAATTCAGACTATTTCTGATGTATTGAGGCATCTTGCGCCGATGTTGCCTACATATAGACACACATAGAGCTCACTCGCTTATAAGAAACTAATTCACCTGAGGAATGCGCGAAGATAAAACATGAAAAACGATCTCCACGACCGATCTGAACCATATTTTAGACTCGGTTTCGTGCGCTCTCGACCGACACAGAGAGAACCACGTTCCAGATTGTGGTGTAACATTATCACCATTGGATGTGTCCCCGTTTAACGGCAAACGGCGACTATCCCCACGAAATGACGGCTTCGACCTCGTTCTCGCCACTGTTTCAGATAACGATTGACGATCGGCACACACAAGTGTAATAATAACCAGAATATAGACCCTGCGATGCCATCGCTGCGACGGAATCCTCGAGCTGATGCGTATTGTAACGAATCACTGGAGTGTATAAATTGAATATAAAGAGACTATTTCGATCAGAGATGTAGTGTTAAGGGAGAGTTCACATGCAAGTGGAGTAACCAATACCACAACTTGAATTAAGGGATAGACCTATACAATACAAAGATTGATAAAAAAAATGGAAGAATGGAACTATGTAGTAAATGGAACGCGCGAGTTCGAGCCACGGCTGTGTCTGAAAATTTCGAGCATCGTTAGCGTATTTATAATATAGATCCTTTGTATTGTATATGTCTGTCCCTTATTATCGAATTGTGGTATCGGTTACTCCACTTGCATGTGAACTCTCTCATAGGGAACGCTCATAATATATGGCGACTGAATTTCACAAAGGGCACTCAACTCAATATCAATAAAAAAGGTCACTTGTGCCCTTTCTGAAATTCAGTCGTCAATATAATACGTAACGAGAATACGCCGATCCGTACAAAGAAATGCAATAAAATTTAGCTATAATATTCAAGTCTTCACTAGTCAATATTCCTTCAATTACAACTTCGAATACGTGGCTCTATCGAAATTCGATCTCGCGCACTTGTACCCCAAGGCTCCTAGGCTCCACGTATGTTTATTCACCGTCGAATCTATGAAATCGGATATCGCCGAAAGCGGCAATGAACCGAATATTTCGGTTCGACGATTCGAGGATTGGCCCCGAGTGGATCTGGACTCCCAAACTGACAGGTCAAGGATGGGGAGCGAAGCCTGACCTACATTTCACCACTTGAGGTGAAAGCCAACTAGATGAGTTTGACGTCGAATTAAGGGAATGCGATTAGGGTATGACATTCGCGATGGATGCTCGAAATTGTTATGTTTCGTATGCGTACATTTTATATCGATTTTCCGATGTCTCGACTTGATCTTGACCCGGTTGGGTTCGGATGTGGACTTTGTGAAAGCTTCGTCCTGAAGCGAATTTGGGTTGCCGCCCTCGAAGCGCATTATCGTCGTTTTATGCGAGTTTTCGAAGTGTTTATGGCGCTCTATTCGACTTCTAAAATCGGAAAATGCATTTACTACGTGATTTATGTGCACAGCAGATATCCGATATTGAAAAATACTTCTGATATCGTCGAAACGGTATACGGCACGTACGTTTATGTTGAGAATTTGCATCAATACAATGAAGAGTGGGATAGGTCGGAAATTTTTTACCGGAATCGCGTCGTATGATTATGGGACGGAAAATTAAAAACGTATTAGTTTATACAACCAAATATACACAAAAAATATTATAATAATTTATATAAAGTCAATATTTGTTTTTTGTCAAATTGATCTTCCGATGAGAACTAGAGTTGACGCATTTTTGAGTAATTTTCTTTAAATCTGCACCTCACTCCAAGTAGACTTTATAAGAATCATATGCGACTCATATCAATTCTACTTGGATTTGAAGTAAGTTGACTAGAAAATTAATTTATTCAACATCCCCGATTTTTCGAATGAAAATACATTTTTTTTATATTATTTCATTTCATATTACAACCTAAATTCATACAAGAAAATTTCCAAGAGCTTCAGCAAGACATCTATGGGAAAACCTACGAACAAATTTTCAAAAAAAAATTAGCACACAAACCAAAAAGCCTACCCATAAATGACTTGAAACGAAACTGAGAAAATATGAAATTAATTCACCGACATAATTTTCAGCAGACTAACTACACCCATCCCTCCATTCGTGAACTGTAAAAAAACCCACGAAACAGATTACATACGTCAGTTTCCTGCAGATTTTAGACAGTTCGTAAACGGAGGAACTAACATAACTTCGTCACGACCGCAAATCAATCGCAACCCTCGAGTACATCTTCGAGTGTACGACAATAATTGAGCGAACCCCACAATGTTGAGGGTCGTTGGCAAACAAAGGAAATTGGTGACGCACATACGCGGGAAGACCTGATTGCAACACGTCGACTGTCTCCATCCTTCTCCATCGTCAGGTCGGGTGGACGGCGAAGAACGAAACGGAGGTTGACCCGAACCACTTACAATTAGCCCCAGGAACCGGGTCACGTTCCATCTATTGTCGGAGACGATCATGATGGTGATGATTTGTTTTTTTGAAGGTTTTGGAAGGCAGTTGATGTATTTTTTTTTTTTTTAAGAGCGAAAATAAGTTTTTGATTTTTAAGGGATGTGTAGCTGGTTAAGGAAGGTATACCTTTTTTGTTTAATCTACTTATTTTATAACAAATTACAAAAATACACAATTAATTTGTAATTTAATAGATGATTTAAGTATAGTGTTGAAATATGGATGAAATGAAAATCGTTAAATGGAAAAAACGTTAGTTAGGTCAGTGGTTAGTTGATTGGTTAGCGGCCAAATACTGCCAAAAAAATCATTATTGAGTAGTATAAAATTTATTTAAAATACTACTAGTATTTTTTTCTCCTTATTTAATAATTGCATTTTATCCAATTATTCGATTAATTATCTTAATGTTTCAATTTTTTATTTTATTTTGAATACATTAATAAGAAATTATAAAGCACAATTTAATCAGCAACGAATAAAAAAAAAATCATAACATAGAAAAATTAAAACTACATAGAAAAAAAGTGCGAATGTATTCTATTTAATTCTATGAAGAATTTCACGCATTAAATAAAAATTAAACACCTATTAAAGGAAAAATGACAAATTTCAAGGCCACAAATAACTAATGATATAAAGTAGAACTCGAAAATGAGGAAAATATGGAACATAACATACTAAAAAGTTAACACATACGAATATCCTTGAAATCGTTCGAGATACGTATGGAAGATCTGTCGGCGATGCTGCGGACGAATCGCCGAATTGCGGCGATCGCAAACGACACATATGGACATAACTAACATAGAACGACCTAACCTAATCCTTGAAAACGATTAAATTCCGTTTGAAAACGAAAATTCCGCGAATTTGTGAAAAACGACATTTGACATCGAACATGTGACGGCGACCGAAATCGTCGACGCGAGATCGAAGACGATGTCTCGGGCTCGCTCTTTAAATTCGAAAACATTCCTGGACGAAAGAGGACGAAGGAGGGCGCAGTCCCGACGGGGAGGCTGCGCCCTCGCGATTCGAAAATCTGAATATGACAGACTCACCGAAAGAGCACGTCGGGGGTGACGTGCGTGCGGGGCGCGGGGGCCGTGGGGCTCTCGGGGGCGCAGCGCCACGCGGAGTCGCTCGGAACGGGGCTGCGGGCTACGGCCACCAGCCGTCACCCGTGCCCTATACTTCGCCCGTCGCCGCTCTGCAACCGGCACACTCTCGCATTTTTTTCGACGTTTGCACAATTCAAAAAATACTGTTTAGGCGCCATTTTTGCATTAATTCGGTTTAATTTTTTCAAATATTGCAATATAAATTGAATAAAATACTATTTTCATTCATAATTAGTCGTGTTTTGCCGTTTTAATTTTTATTTATAAAGTCAGCTTTACACCATCACTTGAATATTTTTTTGTTTATTTGTTTATTTTAATCAAAGCCCTTTTTCAAATATTTTTTTACAAAAAACAAAATTTATTGATAATTAAATCCAATATTTGCCGCTCGAGCCACCATATTGAAAATATAGCGTCAAAAAACAGTTTTTTGACAATATTTCCGTTTCGGCTTAATTCAGAATAAAATGTTTTTATTCAAAATTAAACTAGATAAAATTTGCTACATTTTATATCTTATATATTTTTTTCACAAAACAGATAGTTTATATGCAAGAATGCCGCAAACCCCTTTTTTTTGTCTTCAATTACTGGGCTATAAAAATACTAGCTTTTAAATAAATCGGGTGTTTAAACATCGATAAGAAGTATTTTTTCAAATTTAAAATGCGTTTTACTTCAATGGACAGCTTGAAATTCAAAATTGTGACAGTAATGTATGGTCGACGTTCATGACGTTAACACCCAAGCATAACTGCCGTTTGGGAATTCAAAAGTGATCGACGGTGACAATACTGGTCGCAACGGTCGGTTCTTCGAAGAGTTCCGTGAGGAGTTGATCTTTTCGTAGTCGAAAGCCGAACGATTCGAAGAATTTCCGATAACATGCAGCAATGGGAATATGCAGCGCCTTGTTCCGGAACATTCCCACCGCTGTTTTCGCCGCCGAGTCAATACCGCTCCAGAGAACCGATCGAATCTTCGACGGCTGATGTGAGTGTTATTATTCTTCTCAATGCTTTGTTACTGTTAACATAGACCACACATTTCTCTCTGAAACCTAGATTTTAAAATAACCGTTGAATAATTAAAATGTAGTTTTCACAAGTGTGGTTGCAGCACTTATAGATTCGTCTAGTGTTTCAAGTATTTAACTACGCTAATCTAACAAGATTACTTAATATGAGATTCTTATGTATAACAATTAAGACAGTGGGTTTCCTCTTCTAAATGAAAACTCATAGATTTAGTTATAAAAAATCGTGCAAATTAGGCCGGTAGAGAGTGGGGTCCATATAACAGATGTGATGTGAACATTTTCATTTGAAAATATGTTGTTATTCAAGATTGGTATTTTACTTTCTCATTCTAGGTTGGACGCCCAACGGAAAATATAATCATCAAGAAAGAAATTCAAACTCCCATAGTTAAAAATGGAATCAGCGCAGAAAAGAGTATGAACCAGCGAAATATCAAAGCCGAGCCGTATACTCCATGTGAGAAAGTATTCAGACGCCGGTCGTTGTCGGCCGATTCTGCGATGCACTCAACCAAAAGCCTGGACGATGTTAATATTCTTACTAATCAAATTGAAAATATGAAAGTGACATCGACAAACAAAATTAAGAACTTCAAAACTAACATAACACAAAACATGTTTTTGGGTAACATGGGTAAAAAATCTTCTTCGATGTCTTCGCTTTTGACCAATAGCATCAAATATCATAACAAGCATATGACCACTGCGGAATATATTTATCACATTCAAAAGGATACACCAGAAAGATTTCATTCTCGTTCTAGAAATCAATTGGTATTACCATCGCAATTCATGAAACACCATCAATCCCATTGTACTGTTCCACAGTCTCCTATGTTGATTTCGAAAACGAGGGTGCGACCTGTCACTGCTTTGTCACGTGAACAGTTAGAAGAACTCGAATATGAAGAAAGTAAAAAATTCAAAATCAAGGCTCATCCTGTTTCAAATGCAGTTTTACAAGGCATACCTAATCTTGGCCGTTTTGAAAGAAGACCCGTGACGAAACCCGAACCTTTCAAACTAACCGAAATGAAAAAGAAACCAGTAAATTCTTTCGACCATCTTTCCGACAAAGTTTTTACTGCTCGACCGATGCCTAAGCGTATATTTGAAAAACCTCCTGAACTTTGCAAAAAAATTATTCCATGCACTGTACCTAAAAGTCCAAATATTACTAAAACTCAAAAACATCAACCCAAACAAGAAATAAATATTTCTAAAGCAGCAGCACAACACAGTCAAATAGTGAAGAAAACTCTGAAATCTCTAAACTTGCCTCTTGACATTGAAAAGCATTTGAACCATGGAGAAGTAGGACATTCTAATGTTCCTCTATCTCACAGGTTTACCAATCAGCCTTGTAAACCAATACCATTTTCATTTGACCAAAAAATCAAAGAAATGGAACTCAGGAGAAAAGAAAAAATTCAAAAAGTGTTAGAGGAGGAGAAAAAGTTAAGAGAGTTCCATGCAAAGCCTGTTCCAGCAATTATTCGAAAAAGATCGAAAACCACAGGTTCTCCGCAATCTCCTGGTAGCGTTCATTCTGTTGACTCAAAACATGAAAATAAGGAAAACAAGTTTGAAAAAAACCATACAAATTTCAAAGCTCGGCCGCCTACAGTTTTGTCCAAAAAGCCGTATGTTCCCAATTTGGGAAATAAATTGTGTACAGAACCTCACCCGATTCAACTAACCACCGAAGAACGATCCAAAAAACGACACGAATTCGATTCACATATCAAAGAGAAGGAATATGAACTAGAAAAATTACGTAAAAAGTATGAAGACCGATTGGCTCAACAAGAAAATGAAAAGATTCAGGCATTGAGGGCATTGCAGGTTCATAAAGCGGCTCCTGTAAGACATTATCGACCATTTGTACTTCAGCCATCCACTATTCCTTTGACTGTTGCAAATTCTCCGAATTTCTCGCATGCACAATAAGGTCGTTATAATCTTTGTTTCAATATTCGATTTACTTTATGTTGATATTGCCATATAAGTCTTATTACAAATGTGTATAAAATTTATTACTATCAATTTTGTATTGTTTTTAACACAATAATAAATTGCATGTTTGACAAACTAATGTCATTTGATAATTATATAGGTATGTACTAATAATTAGCATAATATATCATTGAGTATTTTTTAATGTTTTTTTTTTCATTATAAATTTAGACTTTGAGCCAATACAGTAATGTATGTCAAATGTTGACAATTATTTTTACCATAGTGAAATGTCCAAATTATATGTGTATTATAAATATTATTGAACATAAATAAATAAGTTTTCAAAATGTATTCATGCCTTTTACTTGATTATTATTTAAGACTATTTCTAATCTTTGAGGGAAGCGTAGAAGACAAAGGTCAACTTGACTTAAATTAAAGATTTCATGTGAATGTGAGTTGTGATAATAAATGAAACAATTTTTTTTTTTTGCTGAAAAAAATTATATTTTATGATAAATTATAATTTACAATATTTGTAATACATTCCTCCCCAATCTTACCTTAAGCTATAGTTTCACAATCTCGCATAGAAAATAAAGCAACATTAGACTATCATATAAACTTCAGCAATAGTTGTAATACACTGAACTGAAAAACAGTTATGTGAATATACCACGAGTTATGTCGAGGCATTTACGTAGTAGTATTATATAAACATTTTCCGCTATAATAGAAAAGGATCGTTACTACAACAAAATTAAAGTGCGAATATTCATATATTTTTTTTTAAGAATAGCTCTACAAATGAGACAGTCACTAATTTGTCAGGTTAGGTTACAAAATACATTTACATTTAGTAAATTAGTTCGATTGTCTTTAGCCTTCGAGTGATTGGCTCCTTCACTCAAAGGCTAAATTTACAATGAAAGAAATGCAGCGTCCATTATAAATAACGAATATCTAAAAAAATCTCATCGCAATGAGAACTTTCAATCTGCGTGAAATATTACCACTTTTTTACTTTTTGACAATAGATTAAAGGCTTTGTATAAACAAATTTTACATTTTTTTTTTACTTCCAAAGCAAATTCGTTAATACCGTAACAGGTGCTTAAACATATACACGCTAAACATACACACATAAACACATTTGCATGTATGTTTGAAATATTTGAATTACAAAGAATTGAGGACTTTATATAAATATGACAGGGACAACAATTGTGTTTTTGTTCCCACTTTATTCTAATTCTAAAAAATCAATATTGATTTAACAAATTTCATTACATCTATCTAATTTTTATATCATGGAAGATTTGACAAAATGAAAAAAAAAATGCAATCAGAAATCACAAATTGGCAGTTAATATAATTTTAATAGAATTCTCAATGAAGATATAAAAGAAAACTTACAGTAAAAAGAAATCAGATCAGATACAAGATCCTCAATTTATTATCGCACAGGTGTTTGTAACTAAATACATGCAAACATACACAAGCACAGATGCGCTTAGGCACACGCGTCTGCAATATTTTATCAATTCGTGTGCAACTGCGCCTGTATTTATATGCATACATACTCGATCAGCCTAACCTGACTTTGTGTCCACATTCAGTGTATATATTCAGACTTAAATTAGAAATGTCACGGATTACAATAAAAATGAGTAATAAAAAACTTATCTCCTGTTTTCTATAACTTTAGATAAAAAAATAGAATAAGTATCCAATAGCAAAATGTACACAGAATAAATGTTGCAAAATTATGTATTTCTAGATACAAAAAACCTTATAATTTAGTCTGACTACCAAATTTTTTGTTTTGGTGATGAAAACCTGTAGCGAAACAATGGTGAATACATACAGAAACAGATTTTTGAATATCAACACACACACTGTTTCACTCCAGCTTTCCCCCGAACATGATGAACGGCCAGTGGCGTCCATCATTGCGATTATACATTATCTAGAGAAGTGTGCAAAAACATCAATGGCACATAACACACCTGGAATCTGATTAAATTAATTTACGCTATTCATCAAAAAGCACCACAATGGTTTATACAATGAGTGCAACATGTTCAAATTACCTCAATAGTCCTTGGATCATATACGCACGTGTGCATTATCGTGATACACATGCACACGCGTAGACATACACATAACCATGCACACTTGCATACGTGTGACGCATATTATGCGAATCTTTAGGAAACCAATTAGATTGATTCTACACATTTTTCCACTAAAATGATTTGTTCTACAAATCAAACATTCGTCCAAAAATTGTGTTATGAGGAGAATGAATCTATTTCTCATTTTGTACGTTTAGTTTAACCAATCGAAGCGGTTTCCAAATTATCCGCGTAAATATCGATATATAGGTATATATAATTGTATTAATTTAGTATTGCCAATATACAAAAGAGAAGATAATCGCGTGTGATTGCTAGCACACACGCTGATATCTAGACGGTTCGATTTCTAGATGTTCCCAACAGAATGAAATGCAACACATCAAATGCTCGTAACATACGCGGTATATCGTTAGACAATTGTCATGTGCGCTACCAATCATAACAACGTCTAGGGCTGAATTCCAATTAACATGGGATACATACCGTGTATATTCACAACTATGCGTTAGGAAATTGAGATAATGCAGATTCGATACATGAAAGTTTTCCTCTATACAAATATGTTTTTTTTTTTTTTATAGAGAGTTGTTGCCCTCACAAAGAACCAATGAATGATAAATTAATACATGCTTATACGTCCACTCAAAAGATGCCTTTTTATCAACAAATAATAGTTTTTTTTTTATATATATATAATGCATATATGTATGTATATACACACATAAATAAAACAATACTAAAAAAATATGATGCCTTATAAAATATCACAAATAATGAAAAATTTGAAGAAACTAACTCCATGACAACAATAACAAAATAATATATAAGTTATAAATTATAGAGATGACTTGACGTTTTTGATTCTTTCTCTCGTTAAATATTCACCAAGATGCATTTTTTATATAAATTTTAAATTCGCTTCAGAGTCGAGAGTGACCGACTTGTTGGCAAGTACCAGCAGTTCATGAACAAGCAGACGTCAGCCACACTGTACACAACCACAAAGCGGTAACACTGACTAGCCACACAACACAAGTATCATTCGTCACATGTCACGCCCCTTCAATATTCATCCGTCACGTTATGCATATTCAATCCTTCGATGAAATTATGTATCAATAGGTTAAAATGACTTAAAGCTACTTTTTTTTTGATTTTTATATTGACATACATATACAAAAACCGTGAGGTGTCCTGCACGAATTACACACATAATCGTGTTTCGGTATTTGACTCGCATTCTGCCAAATTCAATCCCTTAATCACCTCGGCCTTAATTACAAAATCCAGAAGTAATATAATAATCTCATTACATGCTGTGTCTAAACCGCATAAATATGAAATAAATTAACGCACAAATAAGTTATTTTTTGGACACCCGATTAATATGTATATGTACATATGTGTGATTTTTTTTTAATATATATATATGTGTGTGTATATCAACGGTCCCTAAGATTCTAAAATTAAAAATATTCATAATCACATATAAAAGTAGTGTTATTATTTTGGAAATAAAAAAAATAACTAATAATTAAATGTATTACAACGGAATGAATTCTGTTTGTATGAAGAATCTATATAAACATTCAACAAAACTGATGGAAGAAATTCACTTACAACTATACTATAAAATGACAATACAAATGCCGAGGACACAAGTAAACAACCCCAAGTTTTGACATTCATGATCATAGAATTTTTCTAATACATATAAAAAATAAAATAATATCATTATGATAAAGAAAAAAGTAAATCTGAAAAATATACAGGAATGACTTGAAAATTTCCACAGTAATTTGATACAAACAGACAATTAAACGAGATAGCTAAATTTGTTAAAACTTCCATTATTCGTAAACAATGGGGAAATAGCAAAGATAACATAATATACAAAAAAGATTAAAACCTTTCATAAATAATTATCTAAAATACAATTTTAAGAAATAATCACTATGATTCTCTCTGATCATCACCCATTACAATCTTAGGAACCGTTAAAATCAAATGTGTGTATATATATATATAATAAAGATTTTATTTTACTGTTAAAAAGTCTTCACTTCCAATAAAAAATATTGGAGATATATTTGATTGCTGACAATTATGGTCATTTCTTTCACAAAACCTCTAGGAACAATGTCTACACGAGGTTGTACTCTTTTAAATTAGATTGAAGAATTGTATCCTTCACAGCAGCAAATACGAATCTGATGTTTTCCGTATCTGTAAAAGCACAAAATGAGAATTACTCTATTAACCTAAAATTTCTCAATGGAATAAAGACATTCATTAATTTTTTCTACATCCACCAAATTTAAAAACAAAATGTTAGTTTATTATCATGCAAAATGAAAAAAAAAACACAAAATAACATGTAAACTTTATTAAATTAACACTGTACATGCAATTAAAAAATAAAGTGTAAATAAACTGAACATAAATATACATTTGAATTATCATACACCCAAATTGATTTGTTACACAATAAAAATACAGCATGCAAACATAAATTAAATTTCCCAATGTTAAAAGCAACCCTTTTGCTTTTTTTCAAATTTCTCATGCATCACGTTGTTATTGTAATCGTGTATAATTATGCCAAATTAAATTCCTTCAAAGCAGTTTGCATGATTGTGTCTTTGACAGCACAAAACACAAGTTTTATGTTTTCAGTATCTGGAATGAGTGTTAAACCAGCATGCAAATGGTGCAGCAAGTTCCCAAAATAGAAAGCAAATAAAAACAGAAAGAAAATGTTAAACAAAAATTCATGCAAATTATTTAAAAACAAGTAAATCAAAGATAAATGATTATTGAAATTGGAAACATTACTACCACAAAAAATTATAAATTCTAAAACATAAAGGCGGAAACGAAAACATTTTCTAAAACAACATCCCTCGATGTCTAGATCAAATGTTACAGAAAGCAGACAGTACAAAAAGCAAGATTATGAAGTTAGTAAAATAATTAAGACAACTAAAATGGCTATGATAATGAAACAAAGTATTTACCTGTTGCACATGTGAAATGAGAGTATATAATTTTCTCACTATCCGGATTAAGGTCAACAAACATACGAAGGATAAACTCACGAGCTGCTATCGCGTCACGCTGAGGACCTGAGCATAAAAATTTTTTGCTAATCTACAGTACATAATGACAAAATGTTGATAATAACTAATATATTTAAGGAATGTGAATATTTAAATTAAGGTACAGGGCGATAAAATACAGTGGTTGATTGAATATTTTCAGCTAATGAAACAAATCAAAATACAAATGATAGGTATGACTAGCTACATATGATCATAGTTGTAGCAAAACAAATTTGGAATATTTTCGACGTCTAACAGATCCCAACCTGTAGCTGCAGTGAAATGAGAGTAACACATTCTATCCGGATCTGGATTTTGAGATAAATAGATTTTAAGAATAAATTCTCTTGCTGGTTTATCGTCGAGTTTGGGTCCTTATGATTTAATTACGATTGCAAAAATAAAATAAATAAAAATATCAAACATGGGAATGTTATTTTTTTTCCAATGAAATGAATATGATGATTAAAATCATTTATAATATTTAAAAAGTGTTTTTGAAAAATAATGAAATAAGCTTACCATCGTATTCAGGAAAATAGTCCACAAGATGAGAATACATGATTTTTTCTTCCAGCAGATCCTTTTTATTCAAGAAAAGGATGACAGACGAATGTTGAAACCACGGATAGGTGATAATGGTCTTGAACAAGGCTTTTGATTCTTCCATTCGATTCTAATTAAGGAAACAGTAATTAAGAAAGGAATCTGAATGATAGAATAAAAAAAAACTTTTAACTCTCACTAACCTCGTTTTCGGATTCAAAAAGAATTTGATCATATTCACTTAACGCAACTAAGAATATGATTGAAGTGACATTTTCGAAACAATGGATCCACTTCCTTCTTTCAGATCTCTGTCCTCCGACATCCACCATCCTAAATAAGAAATATGAAACGTTAAATGGTTACTCAGTTTCCATGCCAAAGATATGTTAATTACCTTGTTAAAACAAATTATTGAAAAATAAACATTTTTTGCAACTCAAAACTATTGAATATGACTGACAATTTTGATTTGTTTATATTTAGAAATTAAACATCGGTGTAATTTTTTAATCACAACTTTTTAAAGTTAACTTTCATCAAAATTTCAAGTATAAAATTAAAATTCACATATGTACATTATATAGCATAAACTTAATAAATGTGTATTAGGAAAATGTGAAATGAAAGTATAATTACCAAGGTGCAGAAATCATGCAAAAAATTTCAAAAAAGCGAATGAATACATGCAAAGCTGAAGAAAAATTCATATCAAACCATCAAATCCAAATGAAATAAAATTAATTGACAAATTAGAATTGTGTGGTTACAGGTTTTAATTCTAAAATAAAAAATGGTTACCCCAAAAACTAGCTACAACAAAAATCCAACACAACCTAAGAATTACTGTATTTATTGTTAAATATTAAATAGAAAAACTATAGACATAGAGACGGAGACAAAATGGGAAAAAATATACTCAGGAGATTGTTGAAAATCAAATTTATACTTCAATTTATAACCAAATGTCTTTTTCTTAATATGTGGTTTATGTTAAAGTGATCAATTACTAATCTCAATGCTGGGGACCAATCGGATAATTCATCAAAAAGCATATACATTATAACTACTTTGTAAGGAAATTAATTAACCTTTACTTGGATAATGATGTAAAAAAACTGGCGTTCTTAAGTTTAAAAAAATAGCATGAAGATTTTTCTTTACCGCAACTTTAATTTTGAAAGTTAAAATTTTCCCAGAATCTTTACATACCTAAATATAATAGAGTCGAGATCAAATGGATATTCTATAATGCCAGTTGTGGGCGCTCGAGCCCGCAAAATGTCCTGCTCTGTGGGTAGATAGTCAGCCTGCTCTATTCTGTCTAGATCACTCAAATAACTGTAACAACATACATCTCACAATCACATTACAAGCACTCGAACATGCAATTTATACGAATCGTGCGAATTCTTCCCATCATTTGCGTCCCAACCAGCAGTTTCGGTAAGATGAAATTAAGAATAAGATTTTTTCGATAGTTGAAAAGAAAATGATGGATAGAAAAACTAAATACAAAATTAAACTAAATAAATAAATGACATAAAACAGTAAAAGATGAGTATAACTCTGGAGCGAATACATGCTGAAAAAAGCATTTAATTAGTATGTACATATTTAAATCCACTAAGCACTCCAGACAAACACCTAAAACTGTGACAACCGAGAATTTAAATGAAAGTGAAATAGTTTTATCATACATTTTCATTGTTTAAAATATATATTGAAAATGCTTCAATATGAAAATATAAAATTATTTCACTTTCAGGAAATTTAGTTGAAAATTCATTTTAAGTATGAATAAAATGATATTGGTTTATCCACATATGCAGCTAATGCATATTTATTTGATGATGTAATAAAAATAAGCATAATAAAACCATTGTGTTAAGTTTGTAAATATCTAGTGCTAAAAACAAAAAATAAACACTTAACCAAAACACTAGAAATGTATGTAATATAAAAAATAATATATTAAGAAAATTGTTACACAGCCCACAATGAAAATTTAACGAGATATGAAACAATATTCACAGGCATTATGCATCGTGCAAGAAACCATAGATTTGGATATAATTTCATCAGTGGTGGCACCCTTTACCTAAATCGTATTTCTTCCAAATCAAATGGATATTCAATGATGCCTGTTGTAGGCACTCTCACACGAAGAATATCTTGCTCCGTTGGTAAATAATTTGTAGCTGCCACGCGATCAATCTCCATCAAGTAACTATAACACATACAAAAATACTAATACCTGCAAATATTCCAATATTTAATAGCCGAGAACCTAAAGTTATATGCATTCTCATCTAATAAAAATACCCATAGAAATGTATTATGAATTATTAAAAACTTACATTCTAAAACAAACTGAATTTTGTACTTCGTGTTCACATCCTTTTTAACAAATACTGGCAAATCAAATATTCTACTGCTGAAATGTAATTATAGGATGTTGTTTACACGGAATACCCAGTTCAATAAATAATGAAATACATAATTACAAAACATTAGAAATAAATGTGTATGGATAATTAAAAAAAAATCCAAGTATGTGACCGTACATATATTGACTTATTTCGATAGAGTAAAATCGAGGAAATAAATTAACGCAATGTTTTCCTTTTCAATATCAGATTGCACAATTTTGCAAATTTTATGCATTGATTAGTATTTCATTAGTATGAAAATAAACTCAAAAACCAAAATCAAGCCCCTATATCCTGTAGAAAATCCACTAGTATACATATGTGTATGCTAAAAATTTGTGGGAGAAAAAAAGGAAACTTGCATTTTATTCCAGATAATCACAAAATATTTAATTCATAATAAATATATTAATTGACCAAATCAGATCCAAATATTATATTTCTGTGAAGATATTTATTTGTTTTATGTTTATCTACGATTCCATAAACTATTTAAATGCAAAAAGACAAGAGTACTCTTACACAAGTGTATTAAAATTTTCAATTTCAATGAAAAAGTCTATATTAACATTATTATTGTCACAAAAACTTTAATATTATATCGAGGAAGTATTTTGATTCTCGGGTTAGTTGTAAAATTCAAAAATTTATTTATCATAGTTATTAATTTCATACTGTTAATTAATTTTTACCATAAGCCCAAGATGTTGCAAATGTATGTATAATATGTACTGCATGATATAAATCGATAAACAGGTTATAATATGTGAAACTATTCAATGATAATAAAATGCTGAAGAAATATCTTACTATTTAGCAGAATCTGTCAGTTGATATTCTCGGCGTCTGTCGTAGCATTCTTGAATTCCTGGATCACCCCAAAGACTCTTTATGGCTTCTACGAAGGGACTTTCAAAAGTTGTCACTGTTTCGAAATCGACACTACGAATCAACTCTGCTCTTTCCTGAAATAACCATTAATCTCATTTTATAAATATACAAATATTTTTTTTACTATTGTAAAAATTGAAATAGAATGATGAAAATATAAAAAAAAGCATATACATTATAACTACTTTGTAAGGAAATTAATTAACCTTTACTTGGATAATGATGTAAAAAAACTGGCGTTCTTAAGTTTAAAAAAATAGCATGAAGTTTTTTCTTTACCGCGGAGAAAATATACATTTTCGATAAACAACATAGACTAATTCAGTTTATAGACTCTAAAATTTATTCATTTTAAGCGTTGAATAATGAGAAATACTTACACTATTGGACGACACGCCATATTGTATTTTGAGCAGATCCATGGCTCTGATCATGCTTTGCATGGCCATAAAGATGTTCTGATAGACGAGTTTGATGAATCCTCGTTTGTCTTCATCACTGTAACCTGAGCCGTGGATGATACGCATCTGTTTGATAAAAGTAGATTTGCCGGACTCGCCAGTGCCTGTGAAAAATGGTAAACGTCAAAATGTATTCTTTGAATATCAGTCGTCGATCTATGTACAGTCGTTAAATTGTCAATATTCAAAACTATGGGTGATAAGTATAAAAAAATAATTACAGAATTGATGGTTTTGAATAAAATTATATCGGTTTGTGTATTGATGTTTAATAATTTGCATTTGAATAGAGCCTCAAGGGAATATTTAGGGTTTCTTCATTTAAGGAAAATGGATATGAAATATTTCAACGAAATATTAAATTATCGATTATGTGAAAAACTTTAAATTTAACAAACATTTCAAAATATGTTAGAAGCATCACGACCATAACTGTGATATGCGAGATAAACTGATTTTATGCAACAATCATCGGCGGTCTCAATCTGAAACATTTGCCCGATCGCTTAATTGAATTATTTTTAATATGAATTCCGATTGAAATTCAATACATTGAGAAAGGAATGAAACTGAAATTGAAAAAAAAAATACAATTAAAAAATGAGTAAAGCTAGAAATTAACACGCAATCCATAAGTTAATAATTTTACACGGGTCATCGTATTATAAGTATTCAAGGAAAATTTTACGACTTCAGTAATCTATATCAAAATATTTTTCACAAGTAGACGCAACACTATACTGGTTTCTTAAAACAAATGAATCGATTCTGAATTTTTTTTTTATGAATTCAAAATTTAATCGGACATACAATATGCGCTCGGGAAAAATCTCAATTAAAAAATTATCACAAACACATTTCTGGCGATCGGCGGTGAGGGAGCAAACGATGGAATTAAAATATCATAATTTGATAAATTCAAATTATAAATCACACCTGAATTAGAAAATAAAGCAATTTTTTTAATAGTCCCCAAAAAACATGAATCATTCGATAGTTATTAAATCTGGCAGTTACGATGCGAAACGAATAAAGACATGAAGTTAAATTAATTTCAGACCAAAAGTAGTAGGGGTTAGCTTCAAGGGAGTACGATTTGAAGTACAAAGTAGAGCTAAAAGAGAGTATTTTAATAAAAATTAAAACGAATAGTAATGGGCAGAATTTGAAACTAAAATGTTCTTCACTAGATTTTTTTCACTACTAACACAAAAAGCCCGATAATCACAATCGAGTAGCAGTAATATATGTATATATTATAGTATATAGGGATGATTTGTAAAGATTAACCGAGCAAGAGCAGTTTGAGCTCGCGCCTGGCATCCCGCTTGTCCCTCCTGAGCTGTCTCTCGATCTCCTGGTTGATGCGCTTCTGCTCCTTGGCCTCCTCGGACATGCAGCACTCCATGGCTGGCAGTGGCAGTGACTCGGGCCCGGCCCGGCGGCCGCATATATGGCGCGGCTAACGCGATTAGCGATTAGCGGCGACCATGCCGAGCTCTACTAGGCGAGGGTGTACTGTACTGTAGTGTACTGTGGGCTGTGGGCTGTGGGCTGTGGGCTGTAGGCTGCACTGCGAGGTGGGGAGCGAGTCGAGAGCGCGGCGTGAGAGTCGGCGTATCGCAGCCGGGAGCCCTGTGGCCGCGGCCCGTGGCCCGTGGCCCGAGCGTGTAGTAGGGCGCCGCCCCGCGCGACCCGACCGCCACGCGCCGCTCCCCGCACAATATGGCCGCCGGCCGGGACGCGCCTGCGCCTGCGCCGTCCGCACGCGCCGCGCCCGCCCGTTCCGTTCCCACTTAGACTCTCTCTGCAATCGGCTCGCCTCTCTCGCTAGATTCTTATCCGATTCTCGTTATTCGGATAAATTGTGCAAATATCTAACTAAATTCAATCTAATGCGCTTTTTGTTATGTACAAACAATTAAATTTTGTTTAAGGACTTATCTTTCGATCATTTACTTCAACCTGTTCTTTCATTCGAATGTTAAGATATTTAGCAACCTGAAAATATTTGTCTCAATTAGAATTTGATAGATATTATCGCTGACTAATTGGTAAAATACGATTTAAAAATCAAATCATACGAATTCAACAATTTATTTAATATAGTTTTGTTTACTTTCTGATTACACCCTTTTCATTTACATTAATAGCGAAGGGTGGAAATACTCAATCCTCTAATTATGAAACATCCGATCTCCATCCAATTTCATCACAAAATTAATATCAAACTAGCAGTAGTACCTAAGATTATAATTTTTGAGGCGATCAATATCTACCCTCGCTCACAATTTCGAAAATTCGAAAATTATTAATATTAAGAAAAATTCACGTACCTAATATATTGAAAATAATTTGAATATCTTTTGTTTATAATAGTTAAGTACTGATTTAATTCATCATTGAAAAGAATTCTTAAACAGCTGATCCGTTTGCCGCGAAATTTTTCAACTTAAACTGTAATCATAATTTACATGAAAAATATTGATAAAAAAATCCAGTCTGAATGAGTTAAAATATTGTCCAATTTTTATGAACAAATTTCCGCTCAATTCACATATTTATAGACGCGATAAAAAAAGTCCGAAAATAATTGTTTTCGAAAAATTGATTATTATAAAAAACAAAATTAAAATGAACTCAAAAAGTAAAAATGAAATAAACTTCTGGAACAGCATTTAGTTAATTGAGCTGCAAAACTAAATAATACATATTAATATTTCGGTTATTATAAACAAACCATACAATTTAGATGATCAATATAAATTCAAATTTAAATATAATTAAAAAAAAATATTAAAAATATATCGGTTCCAAACGTGTTAATTGTTCGGTCATTGAAGGGTCAGAAACGAATTTCCGGTCGAACCGATCCGCGACGCGACAAAAAACAAAATGGCCGAAAACTATTTGTTTTCAATAATTAATTATTATATTTGAAAATGTAAACAAAGCGGACGGCGTGACCTTGATATTCAAAAATGCTACCTATCGATAATTAGCGTCAAGGGTCAGATTCGTATGAAGGCATTTATGTACAGATTTTTTTCCGAAATATCCAGAAGATACGAAAGGAGATCTTATCGCATCGGCCGTAAGATCCAAATTACCGTATTTTCGTTTCGTTTCAAATTAAATGCTGTGCAAAAGGTGCACCGTTTTGTTTATTTGTTATATGTTTTGCACCGTCTGAATTCGACGCTTGAAGATTTTCCATACAAAATCCCGGGCAGACGTACAAACGTACAAACGTACAAACAAACGTACAAATACGCTTAGTAAATTTATATTATAAATGAAAAGCAATACTTATTTTCAATCAACAGTATCGAGTGAATCCAATTTTATTGACACGTTCTTTTTAAATGCAATTTTCTAAAAGGAAGTAGAGAAAAAAAAAACAAATGAGGTAATCGAGTGTCCCTTCCTCTTTCAAATATGCCATTTTAATATTATTATAAGTTGATTCATTTTAAAACCAATAATGACGTCTAGAATATTTAATATATTAGGTGTGCATTTAAATATTTAATATTGATAAAATATTGATCGTATATAAGTATTAAAAACTAAACAGGTAAATTATGCAATACAAAAAATCACCTGATAATAGTATCCATGGAAGAATGTATGAATGAATGAATAAATACAATTTTTCATCAGAATCGCATTCAATCGGTTTGAATTAGATTTTTATCAACGGTCTTATCTTTCCCAAATCCACATACTAATTTGATATAAGTCCTAATCAAATAATAATAATAAATATATTTTATAAAATGAAAAATATTCTAGCCTAACCAAACCGAACTTTCAACCCATGTTCATACTGATAAAACTCATTTTCTTCAGATATCAAATCATCGATACGTGTACCTACATAAAAAAAAATGCGATTCAAAAAGCTTTCAAACAAACCGCAACAATTTCGCGCGTCTCGCACAAATCTGATGTTCGATTGCCTAATATTAGATTTTACTAGTTTATTCTAAAAATATTATTTCCGGTCTTAGGCTTCTAATCTCTGTTTTTCCGTATCACGTTAAGCACTTATACGGTTTTACATTACAATTTTGAGAAACGCGACCCGAAAATATCCATGCGTAGGTACAAAGTTTCATTATTCGTAGAAAGTTTTTTTTCACACAAATCGGCATTAATTTTTAGATTATAACTTTTGTAGATATAAAACTGACAAATAATCAGCTTTTTTATTCAAAGAAATACTCCTAAAATAACGATTTTATTTAGTTTTTCTTCGAAAAAGTATATTCTTGAACGATAATCACGATCGTTTCTATAACTTCAGCAAAAATATTTCAGCTTCACTAAAATTGTAAAAATCAAACCGAAACACGATACCAAAGCTACTTACGATGACACAGGATTAACGAACGACTGAAAAGTGAAAAAAAACGTACTCATGTTTAAAACTATGCTTTTTCATATATTATAAAAAAATACACACACATAAATAAACTGCTAATATAATTTGATTTTAATTCTAAATATTTGAAACGTATAAAATTTGGGAGAAATACTTTTTGAGAACGCATTAATACGTACACGCATTTCTAACTAAAAAGGGGAAAAATACAGAAAAAAATTATGGATCTTATCTATTTGAACACTGCCACAATCGCATACCAACAAGTATCTATCTGCAGACCAAAATTATTATAGTTATATTAAAAGTTTTTATTAAAAAAAAATCATGAGTAAGGGCAGGGATGAATTATGAGAGGGAATGTTTCACATTTGTTTATCTTGAAACTGTTGTCTTTCTCGCTCTAATGGTAGAATATATAGCAAGAAGTGCAACGATTTATATTTAGAATCTAGTTCGAAATCAAAAGTGTTTCTCCCCAGTCTTTTTACAATCCATCCCTGAGTACAGGACTAATATAGAATTGAGATAAAATTTGAAAAGAGTTACAGAAACTGTACCCATACGAAAAAAAGACCATTCCATTATTTTTTCAATATCACTATAGTCCGAATCGGAACTAGCCCTCCGCTGTTTAGCGGTTTCGTAACCATGGACTATTTTTCGATTAGGGATGGTTAGCACATAAACCATTCCATTAGAAACACGAAATCAGCCTGTATACACCCTTTGCTTATTTGGAAGGCTTTGGGCAACTCGCACGTAGTTACATAGCAACAGTTCATGAAAGCTAAGCTTGCGATAGATGACAAAAAAATAAAATAGCTGAAACGAAGAGTGTCATGCTTCAGTGGCACGTGTCCTTCGTTCGTTCGAAGGCTGCACTAGGCCATCGATCACCTGTGCACTCGTAGGGCTTCTTGGATGCCAAACAATCGTCGACACAAGGTTCTATTAATTTGCGGGCCTTGTTTCTAGACCGTGTCACAAGACATTGCAAAATGCATGTCATGATCAACGCTGATGGGCTGCAGCATCTGATTATATGGATGCGCCCCTAATTCTTTCATAATTTGATGAGAAAAATCCATGAGAACACCAAAAGAGCACCTCAGAAGTGTTTATAGTATTACAGTTAAATTCACATTTTTCTAACCTAGAGGAAAAAAATCGTGAAATATAATAATGAAACGTTAGCAAATTAACACATCTCGTTTTGATATTTTGTTTGTCTAATAACGTCACGTAATTATATCTAAATTGCGAGCAAACATGAATGGATGACAAGTGCACACTCTATTTGGCACTATGTGTTTGGAAATTTTCGTTTCTTTGTTTAAACAACTCATCAATTCAACGGCGATGTTTGAAATGTACCATAAAATATACTAACATCAGATTCTTGAAAAAACTTTTCGACAATCATTTCGAAATCGGTTTTTTCTATTCTTATAAAAAATATAACTCACGATCAGAGTTTCGGTTCTTCAAGTTTCTATGCATAAATTGTTATGAATAAAAATCTAACAAATATACTACAGTATATAATTAAAATAACTGACCTGTTATATTGTATACAAGTTCCTATTAAATCTTAGAATCTCAAGGTAACTCAATCAAATTTGCAACAGAGTAGGTATAGCGAGTTATTCTTAAAATTTCCCGATTTTTATAAAGCGATTTTGTAGCTTTAATTGACCGGAACGTATCCATTTTTCTATCAAAATTTTTGGAAACGCGTTGCACAATTTTTTATCCAGATTCACTTTTTATCGCGTTTTGATATGACGTGTTATGCAATACCGCATATCAATGTGCGGTTCATATAAGTAAAAAGAATATATTTAAAATTGAATGTAATAAAGAAATTCTACAAAAATACATTTCTAAAATAATCAAAATGCAGCTGGAAAAAGTATATTTATCATTGCAGGGAAGTGTGCTGACAAAATTAAGCAAAAACTGATAAATCTGTCACGGAATTTTATCTCTATGCTTTATAAATAATAATATTGTCGATGTGTCGCTTTAATATTGATGGAGCTGCATTGACAGTCTAGGAGAGTATTGAAGTACCTTATCAATATTGACAGAAGATATATGTATATTTCTATCAACTTCCTGAAGAATATTTCAGACATTACTAAGGGCTGGACTTTTCACTCGTTTTTATTGCTAAAAAGACCTACCCCTAGAAAATTTACTATATCAATTAAAGATCACAGTCTCATTTTCTGAAGTATAGCAGTCATGTATCAGTTTTTTACACATTTTCATCAGGATTCAGAAAAATATACGAAAATTCGCCATTAACTATGCAATACTAATTTTGACAAACTGTACATCAGTGACAATATTGATTCAATCTTTCAATAATCAACATCGAATTGATTGATTTATTATTTTTCGAAAAACATTGCTATATGATTGCATCACATTGTTAATAACCTATATTTTTCTGGAAAATCCAAGACAAACAATCGTTCCTCATTCAACGACAGACTCAATTCGTACGAATTTCGATCTGAAATAAAACATACGAATGTGCAACGAGTCGAAATCGATCGTCGACCCCTTATCTTCATCAAACATCGGATGTTGAAACATCATCAAAGCTGCGAAACACGTGCAGACCATCGGCTTCCTCGAGCAGACGCGCCGTTTGTTGAGACTCGCAGATTTTCCCGGAAAAGCGTCCGCCGGAAAATCTATAAATATATAAACGGAGATGCAACGATCTCTTCGAATCTTCCGCAGAAGATCGATGGAAGATTCGATTGGATGTCTTTCGTGAAATGAGTCGTCGAGGATTCGCCGTGTTTCGGAAGTCGAAACATCGTCTGAGGCGAGTCGACGCTAAATTGAATGATTAGGTCATGCGTCTTGATTGAGCGATTTTTCTGCTTGCTCGAATTATGTAAAGGTGAATGCACACACGTTTGTGAATTTAGGCTTCATGTACACTGATACTATTGAATAAGAGCTGGTCTTTTCATTACTTTCGTAGTGACAGTTCGCATTTGAGAGGACTGACTGTAATTCTATGGTAAGTTAATTAAGGTAGAGAAAAGATTGGCTCTTATTTGATTTTATTGTGCTTTTCTTGTACAATGTTTTCATATCCATTTGTAGGTACTCACCTTTAGTTAAATTCTATGCTTATTTAATGAAAATATTTACACATTTAATAATAAATTCAAAACATATCAACAACTCAATAACAAATCAGATTTATCTTATTTATGTTGAAGATTAATTGATTTCAATAATTAACACTGCGTTTTTCCGGTATGTTGAAAAAATAGCGATGATTCATGCAAATAGATGAAGAGAAGGGTCAATTGATAACGCTGACCGAATGTGATAATGCGAAATTGTGAATCATCGGTTTTGGTGACAGTTTCTGAAAATGGCAAATTATATGATTGTTGAATTGTCGATTGTGATCACGTGATAAACGCGAAGATGAATCGAGGTTCGGTGCAAAGTGCTGAAGACTCGTAATATTTTTTTCAGCGGCAATTTAGACGCGAAATTTCAGAATTCAACATAATTTGATTTCTTTATTGATTAAAATGCATGTTAAATTGAAATTGAGTTGATTTTATCATAAGAAAATGTATTCGAATTGAAAACTCAATGAAAATAGTTTTAGCTTTGTACTGAAAAAGATGTCTGTACAAAACATCTATAGAATAGACATCTATTGTTTATAATTGAAAACACAAAAGGTTGTATGTTATGTAAGTATGTATGTATTTAGTGAGTGAAAATGAAAAATTTATGATACTTTATTATTATACAAAATATGACCTTCGCTGAACGAGGGCAGGTAAATTACAATGAAAAAAATTCATATTTTAGATAACAATGTTTATTCATAGTAAAAACTGTACACTGCATTACAGACTTATATAATATGGACCACTCGCAAATGGCACAACAATTTTTATTTTCATAATCCTGACAAATATTTCATAAAAAATATGGTAGGCCGAAATTGTTCAGTCGAGCATTCTCTCAATGAAAAATAGAAAAGAGAATGCCAGTTTTGTTTAAATGTTTATTTAGATCTACGAGTTTCATATGCACAAGTGTATGTTGCCAATTGAGAATGAATGGTAACAGGAACTTTATACAACAGATAAGACGAAATAAGTCTGTTTTGAATTTTGGCTAGAAAGTGAAAACTTGCCAACGCTCCACATTTGTTCTGAAGTGGTCCCTATCCTACATCTCATACAATAAAAGAACTTACAAAACTGGCAACGTACTTTAAATTTCATTTACTATATAAGGCAGAGATTCTCCAAGTGCCCGAATTATCATGATTTTGATACTAAATCAAAATAAAAGGAATTTACGACACAAAATGTATACTTAATCAATAACATTATAAAATATATTTTAATTTTGTCAACAATCAGATAGATATTAGGATTAAATGTAACTAAATAAGGAGATTATGAGTTTCATTAATATTAATAATAAAAAAAACTAATATAGATGTGATTCAAGATATGAATTATTGTAAAAAATTTTGTTACATTAGTGAACTATATTATTAAATATTATAAAATCAATAACAAAATGAAATAAATGATGACTATTCCGATGCTGTGGTGTAGCGCAACGAGGAGAGTTACAAAAATGCAATGGTACAGCATCGAATATGATGTACGAATGTTGAATATGACCATTTTTCATAAAATTTTCAAAATCCGATATGTCCAAATATAAGGGCACTTCATAATAATAATTTTTAGCTTATGTTGTCTTTAGTGGAAGAAACTTTATCTATTTTTTTTTAATATACGTCCATTACTTCAAAAGGGAAGACAGCAATCAGCCTATTTTTGTAATTTTAAATATAATATCATCAATTGGTCTGTTTTTCATAAATTTATTACTAACTGTATTATTGTGATCAGTCGGATTGATATAAGTAAAAAAGAGAAATTTACTACAAAAACAAAATCAAAATTTGCAAATGAATGTAAAATTTCAGATTCGATAATTAATTCAGCATTTCAACCCATAGCCTTTGTTATATATACACAATAGAATTTATCAAATTATATATTACATTTCAACGTATTTCATGTCTGGTCAAATAAATTAAAATAAAACTATCCTAATACATATTTATAAACACAAATATTCACACAAACATGAATATGAATGTGCGAATAGATGTATTATTGGTTTGTGTACATATTAAAATGCTCAGAAAATTCATTATATTTTCGCCTTGGATGGATTGGCTTATTTTCAAATAACGAGTGCAAAAATAAATATTAATGAATCATATGGGACGAGTGAAGTTCGCCGGGAACATTCCTTTCTCGTTAGAATTCTCTTTGATGCCCATGAGCCAGCCTTCCTCCTGCAAATCAAAATAAAACAATTAGTTAGAATTCAATACATTTAAGATAACTCGATACAAAATATAGTACTGACCTGTTCGTCAGGATCTTCATATTCGACCACTCTTATAGTATCTCCAACCTCAAACGATAATTCATCTTGATCTTCTCTAGTGTAGCGGTAAGTAGCACGGACACGATAAAGAACTCCAGGAGGCAAATTTGACAGGGTAGCTCCTAAATAACATAAAAATATATAATCATTAACCACAAATAGAAAAGTTGCTACTTTGAAAAAAGTTAGGGAGTAAGTAGTTAATTAATATGTTAAATATTTTAATTTTTGAGAGAAAAATTATTTTCGAACATAAATATACGTACCAACGGGTATATCATACAATTCCTCAACCTTTTTGTTATTCTCTGGTTGTTTGTGAGTACCGTTTCCGTTTACGACTGGAGCAGCTGTAGTCACTGGAGCGACTGGATCGGGTTGGGTGTTTTCAACCTTTTCATCTTCAATCTTTGGGACTGGTTCGGGAGTTGTCGGTGTTACTGGTGTCGATTGTTTATCCATGACTGGAGATGATTTTTCAGGAGTGGATGGTGAGTTCTCACTCCATGCCGCTGTGGGAAAGGGAACAATAAAGCCATTCCACAAACAAAAAAGAAACAGACAACACTCAAACAAACATTTCAAACTATCATTAGTTAAGAATTTGTTTTGTATGAGAATAAATAGCTTTTCAATGTGCTTCAACTAAATATTTAATTACAAAATGTTTAAGAAAACAATAATTTCAAATGTTCAAATTGTTTGATTGAATGTTTCTTAAATGTGTATGTTACAAGTGATACATGACATATAGAAAATGTATGTTATCTCAGTAATTATATCATAAAATAAGAATTAAATATGTAATGAATTTAAAGTTAATACATTTAAGTAGATTAATATTACTAAACAAGGAAAGCCATATTTCAAAACAATGTTATGAAATATTAGGAGATTGAAACTAACAAATGTACATATTCTTCTTTTTTAGACACTTTTTCGGCAAGCTTGACATGTTAATTATTCCATTATATAGTTACAATTATATTTTGATTGGAATAATTGTTATTCTGTTTATTAATTTTAAGTATTATTTTGACAGTGACCAATTATTTTCAAACAGAGCAAAAATATCAACAAAAGTAACTTACGTTGAATAGTGTTTGTTGGGGTAGCATTTCCATTTTGAGAATTCAAAGTATTGGTTTTGCCATTGTTAGGAGATGATGGTGGAGATATATTATTATGTTGTAAGCTGGGTAATGTTCCAAGAACTGATTTTTTAATCGTATATGAACCCCGTTGAGAATCAGTTGCCAATTTGTCCACTATAGCCTCTAATTCAGAATACACCTAGAAATTCAAGAAGATAAGTAAACTTATTGTTTATGAAAAAGGAAAATATTATGATCATAATGAATATGCATACCTTAGAACTTTCAGCATGAAAAACTTGTTCAGCGCTGAATAGAGTTTGAAGATTGGTAACGAGGAAAAGAATGCGGGAATCATAAAGTGCTGGCAGTTCATCGTGCAGTTCAGAATTTAGAATTTCGTAAGTTCTCTTCGCTTCTTCCATCATTTCCCTACCCTTTGTGATCTTGACATCGTCTCGCTTCTTAGCAGCATTGTTTTGCAATCCTTGAAAACTGTGTCTTTGACTATCATAGTCGACCAGTTTACGTCCTCTTTTATCGATTTTTTTCTATAAATAAAAAATCAAATCAAATTAACATGATTAAAAAATACAAATCAATAAAATAGATCTAATAAACTTACCCTTGTATCAAGAAACTGGCCCTGATAGGTATTTAGAGGAATTAAGACTTGATCACCGAGTTTATGGGAATAATCTTGGAAAAGCATTTCCATATTTTGAGCTTGAGCATAGAGCAAATCATGACCTGACCAATTGCTCTCGTACACTTCAGTTATTGCTTCCATAAGAGATTTCGATGCAGTTTGAGCGGCTGTAAACAAATTCAAAGTTTATATATCGAAATAAAATTGGTTATCAAAAAACACAAATAAAATATCAAAATACCTCTAATACATCTTATGTAATTATTAAATTCTTTTTGCAATCTCGTCGCCTGAGTTTGTTGACGGGTGAAGTTTTGTAGATGTTCATCGAATATGTCATCGAGGGTGCGATCTACTTTACCCAAATTTTGAAGGATCTGAAAATAGAAATAGAAAATTATAATCTGATACATAGAAATAAGACATAAAAATAACTATGACATTACAATCATCCACTAATAAACCTTCATCAGCACACAGTGTGAAAATTAGGTAAGAACTTATGCTGAGAAGGACAAAGTTAAGATCAGATATCTAGGTCTATTCGAGCTACTTGTCTTCAGATCTACACTCTGCTCCAAATAGATTCAATAAGAATCATATTCAATGGATTATGACACAGATGCAAAGTAAAGGAACTTTGTTCTAGATCCCTGGCTAGGATGATAGAATGAATTTAGAGGACTAGTACCAAAAAAACGAAAGTTAATTTAGTTCTCAATAAGGCATCGTGTTCGAATCGGCTTCTAGAGACATCCGAGTGATACGAAACAGACGACGACGGTGGGCGGAAGGTGGAACCTGGCCATATAAGGGGGCAGCAGTCAGCTCTCGAGCTGGCGACATCGCCGATACACACATACACATAATATTTTACAAACTGTGGTGCAAAGAAGCCTTCGCATGGCCGAATCGACGACGAGAGGCTGGCGGAGGTGGATATTGAGCGGATTCTGCCATGATCACTGTTTTATTGGTTGTTCTTTACCATAATGTCATATTTTGAAATCAAGTTGTTTTGAGTTGTGTAAGTTTTCATATAAAGTATAGTGTATTTCAGTATTTTTTTTGTTTTTATTTAATAGCAGATAAAACAAAGAAAAGTCGTTTATGTAGGTAATAAGCATAATTTTTTAAGAGAATTATAAGTGAAAAGTCAGGTTTTATGAGGAAAGATCTGTTGCAAATAAAATTGGAGTCAATGAGTAATTTTTATAACTGCTGTGAATCGACGTTGTTCGAAATTAATTCTATGGACTTTAAGCTGATTGAGAACTATTGAATAGTATTTATAAAAAAAAAGTAAAATAAATAAGCCAAATTCGAATTTGAATTTACAATGACTATTAGATACAGAAAATCGTCACATATGAAAATAATTCAAAGTATATTCAGAGTTCGAATTTCAAGTTCAAATAAATATCAAAAAAAGTATAGAACTCTTTGGATTGATCATTTTTCCAATCATAAAATCATTTTAACGATACAGAAACCTTTCCAAATGTGCACACACAACTCTGAAAAGTTTCATCGAAATCTAACAAATAATTTTAATGAAGCACCTACAAGATACATATAAACATTGATTTTCACAGACACAATCCATTCTACGTTTCAACATCAAATTCACGTCTTTTAAGATGTGACGTTCTTGAAAGAATGCTACGTTTCGTCAACGGTGTGAACAATTATGTCACCAGATCCACCTGAGTGGCTGCGGAGCAAGGTCGGACTCGCTCGATCGCATCTTCGGAAGACGAAAAAAGTTCAGACGTAATTTCAGCGGAATGAAAATGAAATAAAAAGGGTGAACATTGTGTAGTGGAAGAAGCGTAGTTCAATCGTCCGCTATCGGTATGTAGGCCGTTTGTAGGGCTTCGCCGTAGTACATAGTTGACTAATAGAGCGTTCCCAATCAACTGTTAAAATTCGATCGATAATGTAATTGTTTCGAATCGTTTCAATCTGAATATGATTAATTTAATTAGTTTGAAAAAAAATTTCAATTATTTGGTTATCAGTCCGTTGCAGCTTCTGACGTTGTCTCCGGGAAAATTGTTAGGCTATAACGTCTGTTAGTTGATTTCATTCGTTCTTTATGTTTCAATTGACGTTTATTCAATCTATTCAAGAAGCAAACGAATTTCTTTATAACCGACAATTGATGCATAATATGATTTCCGATTCTTTTCAACAATGTTCCGATTTACTACAGAAAAAGCTCTTTATAAACAGCAAATTGAAAAGGCAAAAGGCAAAGGGCCGGCACAAATGAAACCTAGTTCAAATGATAGATATAATTGAGTAAATAAAAAGTGCATAGGGGGCATAATAAAAATCGATGACTAAATTGGGTAAAAAGCTATTTGAAATCGGAGTTTCTTTCATAGTACAATATTTTCATGATTTTCCATGATATAAACTCTTGCCACGAACGGTCATAAATCTTTCGAATGTTGAAAGTGTAACTTCCTCACAGTTAAGATCAAACTTTGTTTATTGTTTCATGTGTGAATCGAGTGAGATGATTTCGGAATCGACGTCTATTTCGAGATTTCTCTGAAAACGATTTTAAGGTAAATACAGCAGAAAACCCAGTTTTATTCATCACGAAAACAGATACAAATGAATTCGTACGACTTGAAGGATAAAACGAAGCGGAAAATCACGAAATAAACCTAAAATCAAATTTGTAAAACAATATAATATTCAGCGATGGAATATCATTCTTTATCGCGACAAACCGCGTACCATATCAAAATGCAAATAAAAATTAACACATTTTCCCTTCATTCTTATCAGCGCCACTCATTAAGTTTAACTACTTATAGAGCCAATTATACAAAAACAAACTGTTTCAACGTATTCATAAAAAAAAAAAACCGACTACACATTTCCTATTTAGAACAAAAACGAAGAAATCCTTGCCGCATCGCAGATCGCTCGATCTTCATTTTTCTGCAGGAAGTGTTGCACGTTTTGAAGAATTGGAAAGACCTCCAAGTTTAACATTGCATATGTAAAATAAAAAAAATTGTATAATAACTGTCGGTGGGCGGTGAACTAAGAAGCTCTCGGTGAACTTCCCGTACGAACAGTCATGCATCGTCAAACTGCACGCTGGAAATACACATTATACAATTATAATGGATCGTGCTCATGATGACTTTCTTTAAGACATAAATAAATTAATAATTCATAGCAGTTTAAAATTTTTAGATTTTCAATAGTCCTTTCTATTGCACATTACAATTATAAGAGCATTCGATCTAACATGTTTAAACTTCAAACCGAATCTAACTTATCATGAAGAAACAAAAATCTGACTTAACTACATATATCTGATAATTTTCTCGTTCGACTGTACAACAGAAAAGTACTTAATCTTCTACAAAACAATCAATATCTCTTCTATAGCATAATTTTTGATAAATAAGTAACTTAAGTCGTTCGTTCGAATATCGAACGTTATTTTTATGTAAGTAGTATGAATCGATTTTATTCCGCCAATTTTTTAATAAATTCCTATCATATCACACGGAAATCATCTTCGTATTATAGAAGAGTAATTTTTCTAATATCCCACGACCAATTCTCGTGTGTATACAGCTTTATAATTGAAATGCATACTATTGAATTACATATAATACATGCTGAGCTAACGATGCACTGACCGAGCCAGCTGGCCGAGTGCGATCTTCCCATTATTTAGTTTGAAACGATTTTTATAAATCATCGATAAATATATCAATGAGAATTGGCTGATCTTTGTCATGTATCGAGTCATTGATCACTTCGATGATCTAATACATATTTCGATCGATTGCATGATTGGATAATTGGAGATCAGATTTGAAATTGTGTCAAATTGTCAATCGATGTATTGTTCGGACAAGATTAACTTTTGAGAATTTCATCAATTCAATTGTATGATAAGAGTTTTGATTTATTGACGCTGTGGTTAATGATTTAATGATGTATCAGATTGGAATAGAAAATTGAAAAAAATACGATGAAAAATCTTAACATTTTTTCGTGTAATGATAACAGAACTACTAGTACGAAGAGTTGGTATAAAAATCGATAGCTTATCTATCAATGCCGAACTATAATAAAACATACGTAATCATTGCACCGATTTCGAAAATCCATCTAAAATTTATCAATGTGAGATTAAATTTTTCGATATCAATTACAGATTGATATAGTCAGGTATCATGTGTTAAATTTTTGCAAAAACAATGTCAAGAAAATATTTTTTCTACAGCTCTGATAGACGTAGGTACATTTTTATAGCTAGAAAATTCAAAGATATTTAAATATTCAATTGAAAATTACATTTTTTGGAGCAGATGGAAATATAGTTTATATTATGATCGTATGTTAACAATCAGTGAGCGATAGCAAATGTCGTATTCTATAGCGAAAAAAAGTTAATTAGTAGCTAAACAAGCGAAAGACCTGCTCTCAATATTCACATTAGAAGTTTACCAAAAACGTATCACTATGGTGCCTTCACGAAGATCCGAATTCGAACATAAGGAATCTGAACTAAAATCAAAAAAAAAATCATTCGAACCGACGATTTCAATAAATCGATCACAACACACAGATCGAATCTAAACACTACGTGTAGCAGTAATCTTTTATACGCCGCGGCGGTTATTGCGCATTACGAAATCGATTGCTCAAAAGGCGTTCCTGCTAATTACAAAACGCTCTCGTGCGGAATATTCGAAAGACGCACACACAGCCTCACATTCCATCTACGGCTTCCATCGTATACTTGGACTATGAGGTGTGATGGTGGAATCAGGGGGTGGAGGCTCGTTGCCCAACGAAATCCGAAGACGCCCACCTGTTCGAGTTTGGGCGTAGGACGACGATGGTGTTTGCGATTTCGTACGATCGTCGAAATAAGGATGAAAAAAAAAAGACGAAGCGAAGTGTTGTGTATCCGAGATGATCGAACTAGAAATAAAAACGTTGAGTTCATGGGCAGAAATAAAATGGTGATCGTATGTATAATGCGTTTGTATGTAGAATTCGTTCGAAATGCATAGTAAACGCAATTGTGTTATTAAGCATCTAAAATTAGGTGACGTTTTAAAATAAGTTTGAAATTTTCCATGCATAATGTAAATTGGAAAGTAATCAATGAATGGGAAATACATATGAGGGTATAATATATCTTTCTTATAGTTAGTTATTAGGTTGTTCGTTATTTCATGATTCCGGGAAAGATGGCCATCTCTTCCGGAATTTCTTTATACATACGTCGATTATATAGAAAAAAATGTATATAATTGAAATGAAATATTAAAAATTCAACACTGAATAAAAATAAAATCACACGTATGTTCGAATGATAAAAATTTGGCTACATTGCACAATCGAACAACAGTATCGTCCGAGCGTGACGTTATTTATAATATCGAAAAACACACTACACAGACCTTGAAAACGATCGTTTTTGCTTTCGAACGAAAGAGAAATCGTTTAGAATGCTGGATCTTGTCAGCTGATTGCAGTTTCGCAACGTTACACTCGATTTTCAAAGACGATCGCAATTACCTTCCCGATGGGACTCGATGGGGAAAAAATTCACGTACACGTACAAAATGGACGTTTAATTGGCGTCTCAAGGACTTAAGTGTGTATGTGAGTCGACAATGCGATTTTTGAAGAGTCGAGAGAATTCCAGCGTTTCGCAAGAGAGATATTCGTGGGAAATGTCAAATCCGTTAATGTCAGAGGGCGAAGCAACAGCGTCGTGCAACAGGTGAGAGGAACGCCGCGGTCATAATATTCGAATTAATTGTATTGTTAGACGATGCAAACATTTTAGGAATGGCTATGTTGAAAATTTTAAATTATCTTCAATATTCGTGAATACAATTGTGTCAATTAACTGTCGAAGATTGCGAATTATGAATCATTAAATTAACAGAAAATAATTCATTGGGGTATGACTCCATCAGACCGATTGATTCAAATTTTCATTCACATACATTCAAACTTGGAACGTGCTTTGCATGCGAGTTTTAAAAAGATACGTGAGACGTTTTCATATCATCGGCATCGCGAAAGAAAAGGCACATATGAATCTGATAAGTCGATTAATGACACCATTGTTACACAAGCTATAATGCTGCTAAGGCTAATAACTTCGTTGAAACCGACAAAATGTATGAACTACATCCGGCAGATTATGAAAGCGCATCCTATTCCGAAACAATAAGAATTTCATGAAAGTTTAATCACAATCTTTCGAATTTTCCTTATTTAGTATAGGGAAAATAATGAATTACTCAAATATATGGAATTCATGAATCATATTTCGAAACATTTGATAGAATATGATGATCTTAGAATCGAACGAATTTTCCGACATTTTTTTACCGGACGAGTTCATCTTTATACTTTTGTTAGAATTTAGTAAAAGTCCTTAAATTGAAAATAAACTTAGAGCATTTTTGTATTTGGTCCGATAAATATAATATTAAAATGAAACTTTTTGTCATTGTATTTCCTCGTCATGAAAATTACGCATGAAGGAGAAAACAGGATCAACGTTTTTCTCAATACGTAATTTATGAGATTTCACAAGTTTTCAAAATGACACATTTTGAAGATTTTGACAAAATTCTAACAAAATCACATACGGAGCTAACAGTCAATATCTCAAATCACAACTATCATTTGAACTCCTAGATCAACCGATTTGACTAAAAATCACAAACTGAAACCTCACATCACAACTCTGGAGCATTTTCACGAAGAACTCGCACGCACAAAAACCGGGTAAAAGCACTCACCAGCTCGGCTCGATCGTTCGCCTACTTTTAAGGTACAGTGACCCCTCGCTTATTGACAATCGACGAGGTTTTCCCTCGGAGGAGAGCGAGCACATCCTCGACGAAGACGACGACGACGACGTCCGTCGAAATCCGGCGTCCGCAAGTGTGTCATGTCACAATGCCAAGTTCAACGAGCGCACACCTTGCTCGAGTATTTTTAGTGTTTTATCCGACAATGAGTGCGGTTGTATGCACTCGCACACCTGAATGGTGTAACGAGGAAGGCGACTGTCTAATGACGCGTTAATGACTGAAAGATTGTCCTCGGCGTCTGGCTTAATTACGAACGGTCAGCTAAACGAGCGATTGTCGCGCGCGAACTTGGCTTTTCGATGTGCTGTGTGAAAATTGCGGTTGTGCTTGACGAACGAGGTCGTTGATGAATTTATTGTTTTACGAACTATTGTAAAATATAATTACAGCTGTTTAAAATTGATTAAATGCATGTTGAAAACGGGAATCGTAGTACTATGATTCGTTTCGGCGGCAAAATCATAGCGAATCCAGTTCTGAAATTACGATAGGTATTTACCAAACGAAAGACAAATTCAATTCATCTCTGAGATCTCAAACTAATTGTCTTGCTCTAACAGATTTCGTCTGACAAAATTGATCGCGTAAGTCAAGATGTACTATGGTTCATCTCACAATCAGCTGATGCTTAACGATGGGAATCATAGTACTAAGATTCACGCAATATCGCTACTTTTCATATACACTATAGTACTGTTACAACTCATCAAGATAATTACACAAACATCTGACATAATTTAGTGTATTTAACAATCGATCTGTAGCTTGCAGACGAAAAATCACAACAGTGCGAAAAACTTCGCTCAACGAATCGACCGCTCGCCACAGCATAAATACGTTATTTTCGATTTTTATATACGAATGCGAGATCAAAACACAACCTAGTTCGATTTAGATACGTTGATACAAAATGAATAGCAGTCGTCGTGGATAGTGTGACCTTTTATGGGAAAGAAACCGAAGACGGTTCGCAAACGACGCGCCCACGTACGATCTCAAACCCGAAGGCACTTTCACTGAGAAATGCCTTAAAATAACCACGCCATAACTACGATGTGTTTCGATTCGAATTTTAAAAGATCACGCTTCGTTTAGAATTCATCTCGTTTTCTACAACGGAGAGATAAATCGGTCGTGCGATCGCGAATAACTTTATCTCGTTTACAAACAAAATCGCATTCTAAAAATAAAAACAAGCGCATCGCTACACTTTGCTGAAAAAAATAAGAAGATTAATTTAACATTCAATGTGCAAACACAAATTTTAAATGTTTATGCAACTGTAATATGCTTAATCTAAGCCTCTCTTAAAAATCGACCAAAACTATGAAACTTTCTCGACACGAATACTTCAACGATCGTTCCGAATACGTTCATAGGGTTATATTATATTAGGTAGCGCTATTTTGCAAATTTTATTTTATTACTATGCGAGTCGAGCAAAGTGTACGTGTCTCGATTTGAATTTACACGGAGCTATTTGCCTCTTACATGCATATTTGCTCAACCCATATACACAAAATAAGACGGTCTCGCTCTCTTTTGTGGCAACTCTATACATAATGACGAGTGATTTCGCTTATATTACGGACTCCGGCGTGAAATCGCCAACGATATACATATATACCAGAGGCTTTTTGTGATCATGATCGATATCGATCGTTGGGTACACGTGTATGAAAAGTAAAGGGGACCTACTTGCGAGTCGATGTGGCGAAGCGAAAGAATGTGGCGTAATAGACGCTATCTAAAATCGTGTGCAACTTGCGACAAGTGTATCGAATTTTATTTGAATACACTGAAATCGAAACATTAAGGTATTTTTATTACTCTGGTTTATTAATCAGAGAGTTAGCCAGTCCTTTGACTGCGTAATTGGCTGATAAGTCGACAAAAGCAGTGAAAAAACGGTTTTAAATGATACTTTTAAGGGCAACATCGTCAACAACAACAACGCTCACTTTGGCGAAATGAACTTTCATCGATTGACCAACTTACCAAAGTTGAATTCTCAAGAAATCGTGAACGGTTATATTGTTGCTGTTCACAGACGAGACAGACAAACTGACAAGCCTTTATATTATAGTATGAGCAATTTAGAAGTAAACGTGATTAATTCCACTTAAAAAAAATGTCAAAGCACTTGCTATAGTGATAACTTTCTTATTTTTGCTGAATAACAATGGTAAATACCATTAAATGACAAAATTGTTTTTGGCCACCAGATAATGGATCCCTCATTTCAGAAGCCATTTTAATTGATTCTGTACTCGAATGTGAATTAAACACAATTGTAGCTTATTAATATTTGTATGATAATAATTTCAGAAAACGTAATAATGAAGAGAATTCCAAAATATGCATCAAACACGATCGATCTTTTATCTCAACTTCTTTCTTATAGGAGTTAGTTACGTTTAGCTCTAAATGGCTCACATAAGTCATGAAGAGACTATCGACCAACAATTTTATAGGAATCGTTTATTAGAAATTGATTGGTTTTAGCGGTGCAGCGAAAGCGTTGAAACTCTTAATCGGGCGACCTTTGTCTCAACCTTAGCACCGTGCGTATCAAATCGGTATTTGCTTTTAGAAAACAAAACGATACTCGATCTGATTAATGGGGAACCTGTTATTTCGCTATGTGGCAATGACATACCGTAACAAAAGATATTTTTTACGATCGACAACCGGTACCGAAGGTCGCGATCCGACTTCAATCGTCTGGGTGTGGTTCAGGTGACTGAATATGTTATTTGGGGATATCCATTAACGATGGTGTATATAAACACTTGTTCGAAATGATAATTTACTATATGATACAGGAATGTACAGCTTCATTAAAAGTGTATCTTGTAACTAAGCGAGAGGAAATTTCTTCAGATTAGATAAAGCGAGGTTTGATTTTGTTTACGTGTTGATTTGATCTGTGTATACTTAGGATGATTGTCGTATGAGTCAAACGATTTAACGTGCTTTTTAAATTTTCTACGGTACATTGATATATTTTCAGTATTCTGTGAAAAAAAATTGAGATTTTACAACGTGAAGAATTGTGCAAGCTAAACGTATACGAGATGCGATAACACAAGAATCACGACTGCTTAAAAATGTCATTAGCAACGTCCTCGTACGACGTATTGACACAACAGTAAAGCGTAACATTTTTCGTGAAAATTACATCGGACACTAGCCGAATCGAGTCCAACACAAAACAAACACTCATACACACATGTGCGAAAAAAGACAAACCAGAAGATGGCTTTCTTCAAACTCATTACCACAACAATCGGACCGAGCCGGAGAGAAGACGATCCGTACGAAAATTGGCTAAATTCATAAAAATAAAGAATATAATGACAATTGTGAAGTTGTTGTTTTAAAAGCAAGATTTTAAGTTTTCCTATCTGTGAGTGAAATACATATACAGATCACATCAAATTAGCTTTCAATAATTTACCATTAAAATTGAGATATCTTAAAAAATTAACTAAATTAAGTATCATTTGTATATGATTTGTAGATCCTTACTATCTCGACCATCGTATGATCCTCAATATGTTCCTTACTAACTTAACTTGACCAATTTAGGGCCAATAGATCAATTGAATTAACGGCAGTATTTATATAGATATAATATATAGTAAGCGAGGAAAATACTGATGTCAAGTCGATTGATTTACCGGTGCTTAATGATCAACAGGAATCTAGAGCGAAAACTTCTTCAAGATTCAGACCTGCAAAATACTCCAAGAATCATATACGATCCTTAACGAATCTACTTAAAGCATAGCACAGATTTGAAGCAAAGCAGCTCGAAAAGACATTTGATATAGACCTCTTAAAAGTTATAATCAAAATCGATCATTCGATCAAATTCAAAAAGTCAACACCTCTGCACCTATTACCGACGGAGCTCCGAATCAACTGCCCGTTCGAGCTATTTAACTTCAAATTTACAGTTACAGAATCATATACGATCCTTATCAAATCTTCTCGAAGCACAACCAGAAAACTGAAACTCGAAAAAACACTTACTCCAGATCCCCAATAAGTTCGACAAACCTACACCAAAATCGATCATCCGACCAAGTCCAAAAGCTCTACGCCTCCAGAGACAAACTCCTGAGATCTGACCATTGACCATTGACCATCTTTACCGATGTTTGTCGTCCTCTTCAATGGGCACACACTCCGTACCGCGGGCGGAGGTGAGCGCACACGTTCGAGACAACGCGAGTTCGGCATTCGAGAGGCCCGCAGTCGCGAAAGTGGGTCGCTGGATAAACGGACGACGAGGAATGTGGTCCGCAGCATCGGTCAGGTCGTCGTGTTTATCTGTATATATGTATAAATGTATGCATGTGCAGTTCGTGTCCGCCCTGGCGTTCTTAAATTGTTGAATTTACGCATATCGAGTTCCTTGTTCGGGCTTAAGTTCGTCTTGGGAGTTCCCTTCGATGAGTATAAGTGATTATGAATGGGGACACGTGTGGTAGTTCTATTCTGTGTGTCAGGTGTGATGCTGAAGTATTATGACGACTAATTTAGATAATTGAAATGTACTAATATAAGATGATAGAATTTATGTTTGAGTTGTGGCGTTTTATTTCTAATCAGTGTTTGACAGTTATGTCTATGAACGATATATGCAAGTGAAGAAATAAATTTACCTACGGATAACAAGAATGATGATCACGTTAAATAAAACTATATTTTATTTTTATAGAAAGCATTAACATAGTGAATGTGCAACGAATAGCATAATGACACTTGCATTGCAACACTGAGATGAATGGTTTGATTGAACAATTGAAGATAATTTGATTTTGAATCAAATGAAACATTATTCGACATTTGCTACGTCGAAATTTTCATCCAAGTTGAATAAATACACATTTCTATCGCAGTATATACATATGTATTAATGTATGCGAAAAAAACTACATAGTTGAACAATTTTAGAAACGCTTGAGATCGAAATTGAAATTCAGTCGAAAGAAATCTCACGAACCGAGGCTATCGAACGTCTTCATAAATGTATGTTAATATAATTTACACGTTTAGCATTTTAGTTTCCTGAAACACGTTTCAGTTGCGAGTCGAAATCCGTTTATGAATTTTGTAAATTTCAGTCTCGATTCAACGGAGTGTGGTATTGTGATAAAAGTTGAAAAATTCCTCATAAATAGCAGTGTCAAGTGTTCATGATGAAGAGACGTTTCATATTTTACGGTCGAAAGCTGTTTTTCTCTATTTAGATCGTGAGAAGGCTCACTTGGAAGATAATAGATCCAATCAAACAATCTAAAATACTTTTACGTTCGCTAACCGCAATATCAATTCGTACGCGGTTTAGAAAACTGCCACGAGCCTGGATGAAATTTAATCGATTCCAAACATCCTAAAGGCGAAATACGAAATATCAATCAACGATCATCCGAAAAATCCCGGCAATGAAAAATAAACGTGGGCAGGAATAGCGTTTGTTTAAAAATGGGATCGTGCGCTAAAAAATAACCGGCGACAAGAGCAAAACAAAGTGAAGAGATAGCGTGGGTTTTAGCGGTCAACGATAGAAAATCAGTCAAATTGATACTAAAAAAAAATCGAACGAACATAACGACAAATTAATAATCCGCCTCTGAGAAACGAAAGTACGATCGAAATCGTTTCGATCTAACGAAAACGACATTAGATGACACATTTTCCAGCGACTTTGACAATCTCTATTGCGAAGAATACTTGCTCAATTCTAAGCTCGAAACCAAGAAAGTTCATATTCATCGACGCCTACGATTCGTCGCGGGTGTATCGTTCTTTTTTTCCTTCAAACATTGCCGCCTTCGCACAAAACCGCGATTTAAAACCACGCAAAACTCGATGCAAACACATAACGTGTATGACTCGAAGATTTTTCGAAGATCATTCGCCCCGATCGAATACATGAATTTTATTACGGACGAAATGTGATCGATTCGAAATTGGAATTCATGGCTAATTATGTGTGTTACCGTAGAAAATATGTTATGCTAGGCACGATCCGGTGTACATCTTCTTGAGACATAATGGAACAATAGAACGGCAGCGGTCGTTGCGTAAAGAGTCGCACAAAAGTCGCGTAGATTTTGAATAGATACACCTACGAATATCGTTAACTGTACTTCATTAGTGGATGTACGATACCGCTAACTATGACGACGATGTATGAAAATTCTCAAGATGAAAAATTGTATGTGGAGGTATGCGTCTGATTGTGAGCGTAAATGAGATTTTCATAGAATTCTCAAAATATGTATGACGCGATGGAGATTTGATTGAAATTGATTCGAAATCTGCTCGTCCTTAGAAGATATGTAGTTAAATAACAATTTGAATTATATTCGTTGAAAATTTTGAATATCTCGACTAATTGCTTTTTCGAGTTTTCCTTCACATCTGCATCGTGTTCAATGTGAATTTGATGACAGTAATATACGAATTGTATTGAATCTACTCAATGCACAATGCAGGCCTGAAACAAAGTACATAGATCGAAAAAATAATCGATTTAGATTCCCGGAAAGTTTACACTCCAATCAAAACCGATTGAGTTCATACTTGTCAAAATATAATTTGGTTCACAAATGTTCTCAAATGCGTGTGTTCCTTTGCGTACGTAAACTGAGTCAAACTGAGAAAAACTGAAGAAAACTAAAACTATCTTACGTTAGACAAACTGTAGCAATCTGAGGCAAACAAAACAATACAACGGAGTAAAAACAGATCGGACATGCGTAATTGTCCCGCATCACAATGGTAGAAGAAGAACGTCTCTTACAAATGATCGGAATGATCATCGTCGAGTTTTCATTTTTATTTTTTGCCATTCAGCTTTCTTAAACGGAGAAAAACACGTTCACGAGTCGTCGACCAGAGATGCGAAGTTGCCGATTGATAAAATCGATACGACACGTATGTGTATTAAAAAGAGTATGTACGGAACTTATTACGCGTATGTACAAAGTGATGTTGTACAGTGTTGAAAAAATTAACTCACATCACGAGATGACCGTAACAATGCTAGTGCACGTGACTGTAACGATTTGTAGCGATCGTGATCTCACCTGAAACAATAAAACATGCAAATATTATTATTTTTTATATCATACATAAAAAAATGAAGGAAAAAAATCATGCATTTGTTTCTATAAAATTTTTCATAAGGGACTTTGGTATCTTATATTTTCACTGCTGAAAAATTAAATTTTGATCTTTAAAAATAACCATATAAGACGTTTGACGTCATTTTGTCAGAATTTAGTGAAAATTCATAAGATGAGCATTAAGAAAAACAAATAAATTTATATGCCATTGCATATCCTAGCAATGAAAATGTATGAAATGCACGTTCTTAGAGAAAATTGAAACATGGATTTCTTAATGCACACACTGTAATCTTTCCTGATATATAATTGAGGTTTTCATATTTTTTTACAAAAATCTGAAACTCGACTATAAAACTAAATTCATATCAGAAGAAAGTGATCATCGACAACTATCAAGGCTATCAAACCGAATCCGAGAGCTATTTGAGACTAGTAACGACCGTGAAAACTCTCCCAAACGAATTTCGCGAATTTTCGCAAAAATTCCCCACAGACACGTTCGATATTTAGAGAACCGAAGGCACTCCTCGACCAGCTCGTCCTCTCTCTATAATAAATAGCTCTGACAAACCGGGTGTGTATGCGGACTGGCCTATTTTAAAAATAAATGTCCGGCCGCCGTAGACGACGTAAGTTAAGTCGGGATACGAAAACGATATCGATCTTCAGACTCGAAATCGTTATTTAGCTTTTCCGCGTGTGTTGAAAAGTCGATTGGTTTGTAAAATCGGCGACTGGATTCCACTTTCTATAGTCGGCTTCGAGTTTTCTTGTGCGGCCTTTTACGATGTTAATTCGACGTCCATAACGGATAAATCTGATCATGAACGCATGTAAGAGTGAGGATTAATGTTCGATCGGAGTGTTTATGTCGCTTATTGTATAATGTATTATAATTGACTGGAATTATATAGATAAACTTATATGCTCGAAATTAAAAATAAATTTAAAAATCGAAATTAGCTCACTTCAATAAAAAAAGTCTACTTAAATACAAATTATATCACTAGTGACTAGTGTCAGGTGGGAATCTAGTAAAATAGAAAATAAATAAGACAGCATGTCACTAGGATGAAATTAGACTTGCTCACATACGAACGGCCTTGACGATTCAGTGCTGAAGAAAAAAAACGATCTAAAAACTATGAATGGAAACGCTGAAAAACTCGACGCTGAACGAGACCTACATACAATGCAGTACATATTAATTTTTAACAGTAATAACGAAGTACATTATTAAATTTGCGGAAACGTATTGCGCAAGGGTAACTGCTTTCGATGTGGCTATTTTTCAGGAACACGTTCACTCTCTTTGAATATTTTCGATACAATTATATTATTGCGTCGCTGCAGCAGCGGTCCGTGTAATTTTTCATGCTGAATCGGCTGTGAAATATTGCAACCGAATCGATTTCGTAGAGTGCGCCAATTTATCACGTAACACTCCATAATCGTAATAATCATGGAGAAATTTTTCAATTTTTCTTTCACGCTAAATAACGCGTCCGAATTTTACAGTTGCGAGAAAAACTTTCGTTCGAAGAAGAAAACGCGCATTACGCACAGATGAATTGATGAAATGTCGATTTTTTTTCTATAATAATACAAGTTCTCGAGTGTCAATTCGCATTCTCGAAAGAGACGTCAAGGTATGAAATGGAAAAAAATGCAACCGAACTTTCTCTCGACCGACTAGTTTTCTTTCAACTTTGGAACCGATGTGACACGTCTAGGAATCACCATATAATTCAATCGATTCGCGTTTAGAAAATAACGAGTTCGCTTCGGCGACATGCCGATACTTGGTTTAACTAAATCGGTATAAAAGTGTATTAGTGCAAAATTTTAATTGCACAACTATTATACCAGAGACGATGATCGTTCAAATTTCAAGATTTTCAAGTTTGAAATTACACAGCAAAAATTTGGTCGATGTAAAATAAAAACAGATTTCTCGACTGCAATTAAGGTTGCCAATCGAGACTTAAGTTAAAACAACATTCAATTTGAGAAAATTTTCATCGTATTTTCAGATTTGTTAAAATATCAATTGTTTATTAACTATATCATTAATCTATTGATTTCTATGATTTGTAGGCAACCCTGACAATAATCCACATACGGATATTGTTCTCCAAAGTAAAAATAATTACACAAAAACGTATACGAGTTTGTGGATCACAAATGCGGAAAAAACAACTAAATCTCACGGTCATTATCTTATAACGTTATTATAAAAGACAGATAACAATCAAATTAAATGTAGGCCGTAGCGATATGAGCCGGTTCCCCGATTCGCACGAATTTCACGCCATTTCCCCTAAAACAATCCGACATATTCAAAACGACCCATCGAAGAAACTAAAATAAAAAAACTGCAATCTGCAAAACATTCGTGTTGCAGAATCACGAACACCGAGATTAATTCAAATGTCAATTGAGATATGCGAAATTGTCGAGAGTCTCGACTCGAGACCTCCTCGGGAGCTATTTACGAGAAGAGTGAAAACGCAAAGGGAACTGGGTCGCAAGATTTTATATGAAGACCCTAAAAGCAAAGGGTGTAAGTGTACACGACCTCTTTCCTTCACTTACACCCTAATGAGTTGTGCCATTTATGGCCATCATAGATTTGGTTTAGTGGCCAACTACCCTTAATCAAAAAATAACCCATGATCCCAAAATCTTTTCAAAACCAAACGAATGGAGATAATTTCTGCGCTCGACTCTAACGATTTCAATTCGTCACCTGTAGCGATTGGCTTCTAGAGTTATTATATGCGATTTTTTAAATTCTTTTCGACATTCGATGGTCGATGACACTTGGAAGAGGCTTTTCCGAGGATGTCGACCGATTTGCATAACCGCGTAATGAATGGATGGGTGTCGTCTCGTCGATTAGCATTTTCGCCGATTTGACACTGAATTCTCGTCGAACACGAGGTCAAGGCGATTAAAACGGTTTACAATTTTGAGTTTCGACGCGGTTAATTGAAAGCTAAAAGAGTTTCCGTGCTACGTAGAGTCGTGTTGATTCAGATGTTTCGCTATTTATACAACTAGTTACAGGAATGCTTTTTTTACAGTACACATGTGTTGTAGACATAGATAGAATAATAGCTTAATGCATTGCAAGAGTGTTTTGATACTTCAGTTTATGCGATGGACACAATAGACACATTGCATGTATCATACTCGAATTACTCGTTGAACTATTGTGTATGAATATTAAAATTTTATGCAAATTGCGAAGGTTATTAAACGCACATTGTACGTTCATTTGACTGTATAAAAAAATCTATTTACAGCAAATCTTTTATCGAATTTCTTTGCTTCACCTCTGCTCTATGCTCTATTGAATGTAATAATATTTGCATAATTCTTATTAAATAACACTGCACAAAAAAAGCCTCGTTACAAGAGAAATTAACCAATCTACAGATTCGATGCAAAGTAATTCGCTCCGATATAAAATTAAACAAAAACCGACACCATTTTTAACGAGATCGACCCGATTATTAAATCACACATCAACGGGGCAACACGTGCGATATTAGGGCTCGTTTCGAAAGACACACACACATAATTCGTCTACGAAAATAATCGAGAGTACATAAGGCATATCGATTATTTATAGCCGAGGTCCATGCGACCGGCCAGTTCAGAGCTCTGGCCGTTGGCTCCATGCCGACGACGATTTTCCGAACTTCGTTCCCTGATGCCGAGACTGTGCAGTCGAGAGACGAGATCTCGGGAGACGTGAATCACACCTGACGACGTGATGGCCATGTGGCACTTGGATTTGACACACATTTGACGGGCGCCGTGTCGGCGTACGCCCAATAGGCGAGGCAATTGCCACAGGTGGGTTTGTTGCCGCTTAACTGCTTCATTTCGTAACTTTAGTGTTAAGAGAGCAATGCACTAAAGCCTTATTCACATATGAATGTATCATTTGAACTCTGTCTCATACATTCTTATGAAGGAAACCCATCATTTTGCCTGTCAACACTCTATGTCAGCTTATTAGTTTGGTCTAGTTGAGTACAAGCATTACTAAACAAAACTACGGATGTCATATTTACATTATAGGGAAATTTACATTTAAAACAATTAACAAAGCTATTTCGAAGGACAGCTTTCCAGAGAACATACGGAATACCAAGGATTCATATACGATAGGACATTACTTCATTCGCACACTTTTACGAGAAACTTACGAAATGCTCTGAACGTGGAATATGACGAAGTAAGGTTAATATTGAAGTTATACAAATTGAGAGAGAACACAAAATGCAAGTCCTTTCTTTCAAGTTAATAGAATCCTGAGTTTCTCCAGAAATATTATTATATTCATGCTCAATTAACTTCGCAATATAGAGGATATAGATAATACAGTGCTTGAGACAGAATATGTACTAGAACCATAGTCATGTATGAACGAGGCTACTTTCTCTAATATTATCATCAGAACGCTTCCCGAAGTGCATTTCAATTTATTACACGAGGGAGTAAAACGCTATAAATACAGCGATGTTGCAACGTCCGTGAATGTATTCTCGAGATGGAATCACAAGTGTCGACTGCGATTTATTCAATGATGAGGTATCTGCACGTGATCGTTGTATTGTTGGGTGTTTTATGTGTGTTGAGTCTAAGAACGTTACTGAAACGTTCGAACGACATACAAGGACAGAGCGATTGAAGTTATAATCGATCGCTTATGAAACTTCGCACAAATCGATGTTTTCGTCGAAGGAAATTATCGCTGATTACAAAATTGCGTAGTTTTTGTTTCGCGACAGAATTGAATTAAAATGTCGTTTGACATTGCGCTCTAATGTCATATTCTTGTGGGTAAATCGAATTTTGATGAATGCGAATACAATGACATGGCTAATCGCATTTTTCGAATGCGAAAAACAACTGAATTAGAAGGAACTTCGTTCATTAAAGACTTCGCGATGATTACTGATGACATACAGATTCAACAGATTGTTTTGGGACATCGCATCTGCTTCAACTTACAATCTAAATCAAAATATATTCATGAAACACGTTTCCTTTTATAGCAAGACAGATTATTATGAAATGTCATGTCGAAAAATAAAATATTTTGAACATATTCTTTTGTTGAAACAAAATTAACGATAAAAAGTCGCAATAAGAAAAACGAATTTTTGAGTAGGCAACTAACAATCAATGGAAGGAATTTGGAACCTACTAAAAATTTCGCACATGTCAAACATTGAGCTAAAGAAGAGATAACTGAATTCACATGGATCGATCGAATCCAAACAAACTCGACATCCGACACAAACGTCAAAACAACGAGAAAAAGCACCGAAGCAACACCTGACATAAACGTCGAAAAGTTGCGGTAGGACCTAGTGTGTCCCGCGTACCAAAATGACGTCAAGAGGAACCCACCGAGCGTGACACATAAACCATTGTTCCCGTCTCCGAGGTCATTGCCGGGATCAGCTGGAATTAAGGTCGACCGGTCTGATGGAAAAAGAAGTCGACGACGACGACGCCACTTCTTTGAAGAAACACCGTTATCGTCGAGAGATACGTACGAAGACGACGCCTTCTGCGTATATCCTCGTGCTCGAATTTGCACCACATGGTTGTTTCATCTTGATGCAATGTTGGTTGAGTTCCTTGAATGATTTTGTGAAGGAATATTTCTGATTGACTTAGAATTAAGCATTAAGATATCCAATATTTTCCATTTGCTTTGATTTACATTTCGCACATTTTCATGGTTAACAAGTGCAATGGTTTCTGAAAAGTCTTGAGAGCATTGAGAAAACGATGTTTCAATTTGCTACGAAACACATTTATTAGCGCAATGATATACAAATATTCAACTGAAAATTGAATTCACAGGAATGAAATTCTTCTTAATAGTTTTTCAAAAATGTTCCTTTTTTGAGGTGATCATAAAATTCCGACGAAATTCTAAATTCAAGCATAAGGAATCCTCGTGTTGAAAATTGCGTCAATTACCACGGTCGTTTCATCTCGCTGCAAACTGACCGAATCGCACAAATGAAAAGAGTTGAAATTTTACATTTACATAGCTGCTATTACGAATTATGTACGGATTATTTGTTGTTCTATCACCTGTGCCAGGTTAGTTAATCTGGCCCGTGGAAATTATATATTTTTTCCTTCGGTTTCGCTTGCGTAATTCCGTTTAAGAATGCTCTTTGTTTCTGAGTGCTATACCGTTTTTTTAATGGATCTGATCTTAAAAAGTGGACCTAATGTGATTTCTGTTGGTTAGTGCTAACGTCAGGTGTGCGAAGAGTTCAATTAACACTCGGCGTTTTGGCGTTAATGAGAAAATATGACAGTGGGATACTTCACAATTTTTAAGTGTGTGGATGTCGAGTTGAATACGTCACTTGTTATCGCCCAAAATTTTCGGATTTCGACAACGGATTACGCGATTTTAATGAAATTGATTGGAAAGCGACTCGCTTTTGAATGGAAGAATGCGTGGGAAACGTGTTAATTCAAATACGCTATGTCTACAATTTATGCGAAATTTTTCAAAATAATTTTCTTAACGAATATTAATTGAACGAAACGTACGAATCGATTAACATTCAAATGCTAACGATGTGCATGTCCTCTACGGATTGCATACAATGCTCGCCATGTTTGTAATTATGATTCGGTAGACATGATTCCAAGAACGATCTTTATTATTGAATCGACTAAAAACAAGGCATAAGTGATATGACCGAGTGAAACATGAAAATTTTCAGAAAACAGACAGATCCATTTCGGACCGTCCGAACCTAAATCGGAGCCAAACTGAAACGGCTGAAAAATAAAGCAACTGTTTTTCAGAGAACGACGGACAAATATATATATTTTGGACAGTTTACGTTTCTCTCGCTATAAGGGTGTTCGAAACAAGTTGACGGAAATACACTCTTGTCGTTTTGCGGGAACTGTGCCAGCGGAACGAGCATTTTAATCGGTCACACTGATGCAGTCTTTCTTTTCCTCGTTCAACGAACGAAGAACATTAAGAACGGGAAGAGAGAGAACTTTCGATCTTTCTAATGTTCGCTTATACTAGTATCTTAACGAGTCTTATTAAATTGAATCGTCTAGCGACAGATGAGCATAAAAACTCGGAAAATATCGGCGTTTTGGCTCGTTTTAGTCGGAGAACGAATGGGTGAAACGTTGTACTCGAAGAATGAATAATTTATACGGTTGTATCATGAAAATTGCGGAGGCGCGAGTTCCGCGTACGTAAATTGTTATTATAATAATAATGACAGGCGAACGAACGCTCGCGTGAAATATGAACGCGAAGAAGCGATAGTGCAGTCAGTCCTCCGACTGCGAACTGTGAAAAATCAGCACTTAAGTATGTACTCTAATATGTCTGTTTCTGTTTCGACAGTTCGCAGTTGGAGGACTGGCTGTGAATTATATGCGTTTTTGCGCAACGCTAGGCAGAATCGAACTCGCATATTCAACAGTGACATGAGAAAATTTATATTTTACGCGTCATCATAGGATGAATAGAGAGAAAGACGAGACAAAATAAGCCTTCGGACGTTCGAATTATGTATGCAAAAGACTTCTGTCGCTAAGAATATTATTTGTCGTCTATAACGGTGCTATTTATATCTGTCGAATTTTCTATTTAGAAAACTATCAGAGAAAGGACTTAATCGGATTATAATGATACAAACGAAAGTTCGGTAATGCTCACAATCAGTGAACTTTCAATTGACAATTAACAGTAATAGCCGTTGAATTCTACGAGGAAAAAACATTTAACGATGATTAGTAGCTTAACTAATCAGCGCAAACTAAAAATTAAGCAGCGTTAAGACTGATTCAATCATTCAACTACTCGCAAGGAGTATGAACATTAAAGCCCATACTGATTTATAGAAATGCATATTTCGTAAATTTTATCAAAATCGGCGGAAACCTTCACACACTCCTCATCAGCTGTATCTTTTAACATCGCGACAATATTTCACATTCCACACGACACATGACGAATCAGCTAGTTGAGCGAACGTATTGTTGTTTATGTCGGCCTTCGCAGACAACAATTGGTAAAACACCGCAGTCTGAGAGATGATCTATGGACGAGACGAAACACGTACCGAGGATTCGTCGACGAGGAACTATTATATTATTTGTATATACACGTAATATAATTGCGAGGCTGATGCAGGAGACGATCTTGTGCATGGGTGATTGCACATACGGCCACTTGCCAAAATCAACACGTCATACTTATTATGTGTGTGGTTTGTCTAGTTGGCCGGTGGGTGTTTGTTGAAGATGGTGCACGGTGGAAAAATAACCGATCTAGATTTTCCAGAGGCGTTGCACAACTGCACGGAAGACTCGCAAGTGCTTTCAGCGAGATCGGCTTTCGTAAATATTGAATTGTTTAGTGTTAGGCGATTCTGAATAATAAGACTTTAGAATATTCAGGAATCATTTGAAGTACGTTTGATATCGATAATTTCAATTCTTCAAATGTTCAAGAGGTACATAAACGTATTAGTATGGTTAGGTAGTAGATTATATGGTTTCAATTGGTGAACAGCATAAAATTTGGCATATATGTAGTTTTTAATCGTGTGATTCGTTCTAAAAAGGGAAACAGGTCGGGGAAGAGTTTTCATTCCCATTTCTTTCACCTAAATATCTTCCATCAGTTTATTTTCAAATTTTCAAAACTGTTAAAGACAATAATGTTCTCCATTGAATCTCGCATTGTGTACGTTGAAAGGACTTAAGTTTCATCAAAATCGATGACCCAAGGTATGGATCGAATCCTCATCACTACATACATAAGTTTCAGAGCAAATCTGAACCAGATCATCACTTTCGACATTCAGCCGATTGCACAAGCGTTTCGGAGGAGGTGCTGCAGGAGAGCATTTTTTGATAGAATTCACTTTCGCCATCGTTGCATCCTCAACGAGCGTAACGTCAAGACATGCTCCGAAGATTATTGCGGCGCTCCACTTGCCAAACAATAAAAATTAGCACATTCCACACACAAAAGCTCCTCGTTCGCGATTGCCTTTTTTCGCTTATAACTTCGTCAGACACTGAACCATTATCGCATCCATTTTGTGAACGCTCAGGTGAGAGGAAAACGACTTAGTGTCAAGGTCGAGATATTCGCTAATCGCTCTTTAGATGCGATGTTTGAAATGAAACAAAAAAAAAACTGTACGTTTACCGTTCGATATCAGAAAAAATTATACACGTCTCCGTTAGATCGTTCGATGCATTGAGAAAAAATGTCGAAAAACTTGATCAATATTACGCTGTGAATCACCGATGGACCGTTGTGTATTATATCAAAAATTTTCGAGAATGGTACTCGAATTCGATAAGCTTAATTTTGTGCAAGCCGAATCGAATGAAGGAGATTTGAATAATTCTAATTTAATCACGTAATGGGAGTAATGTCTTCGAAATGTCGGTCACACACACTGCACCTTCTACTAGCGAGATTTACATAAAATCTTTTTCGTTTCGAGTTCGAATGCACTTTGGGCTGGAGTCCAAGATCTTGCAATTGCCACGAGGATATCTTTAAAGTGAGCTCATCGGAACATTTTTGTGAATAAAACGCTGTCAACGCATCTTTCGACGAAAATAAAACTAAAATGTGTACTGTTGTTATTATTCGATTTACAAATGGACGTATTTCTATACAGCTGCTCTTTTAATCTCGTAACGAAACAGCTGCAACAAACAAAACGTGAATGAAATAATATAAACAGCGGTTTTAACGCGACGTTCGTTAGCCGCTGTTTGTTTTCTATCTATGAAGTTTCGTTTCAAACACCGAAATCGAGACTGATATAGATATTATTTGATAGAACAGAAATGCGAATAAATAAACAATGCAAAGTCGATTCCGTCAGAGCCAGTGAAAGCGATTTCAGGTTACACGCTTTGTAAATATTTACGAGAACCGAGCCAGAAAAATTATGTTTGTGAATGATCGCACATGATAAAGTTGATCCATTGGAAGATATCGAGATGGAAAAACATAAAGTTTGACCGATGTTTGTGGCGGTGAAGGCGTTAAACTTTATGGTTCTGTCCAAAACCAGATTCAAAATCGTTTAAGATGATTTTCGCAATTCAATTCGGTTAATTTTAGTCGATCCAAACAGGCTTCGAAATAAAAAGTTATCTATCAAAAAAAACCGAGATTAATTTAAAATTAAGATAGAATATTCTTAGAAAAACTATGAAATATTAATGATTTTTTTTTAATGAATATCAATCGGTAAATTAAAATCTTAAATATTCGAACAGTCATTCTGTAAATAATTTATTTGAATTGAACTGAAAATAAACACAGTTCACATACATGACTGTAATACAAATACGTAAGTACAAAAACCACAAAAAAAAATTCAAATGATATACATAGATGTATGATTAATTGAAATATCAAATAACACATACGAAGCTACAATTTTAAAAACGATTGATGCGTAATATAAATGCATCGAATTAAATTGCACATTTCGATCGATGGAATTACATTTCACAGCAGCTTCGAGCGAATAAAACGCAATTATGCATTTCAAAGATCAAAGAACGATGAATGCGATATTGAAAAAAAATATCAATTGAACTCGAATACGTGTCAGTCGTTAGATGATAATTATTTTTAAGCTAATTATACAACCTTCTCGAAGATTATCATAAATAAATAATTATCGTAAATATAAAAATCACATATCTGAGTGTATCAAGGTTAATGATTCAGTCATATAAAATACATACAGATCATTAACATCAATTTTGATAGCAATTACTGAAATTTCCACTAAAATTACAATAGATAGGTTAACGACTCTGTCATCAGTATCAAACACTACAATGATTGTCACATTTAAAATTGAGTAAGCAAAACTCCTTGACCCAATAACAATCCTACTTATGGAGATTATTCCAAATATTTGAATCAAACACATTTTCGAACTATTTTGCACCAAATAATCATATGAGAATCTCATCAAATCAATTAGGACCGACTATCTAAGACAAAGTAGCTCAAAAAGGTATTTACTCCAGACCCATTTACTACTATAGATACACCTGAAAATCGCCTACTTAGCGACTCGTTATCACAGTGTGTTCCCAGCCTTAGAGAGAGAGCAAACAGGTGTAAGCTGGAAGCGGACCGGTTCGACTTTCGATTCGCCACCGAGGAAAAACTCGCACTTGGACATCCAACTCTTGGACGAGACGAGGATGGCTTTCTTTCTGTCTGATGCAGTCACAGATACACAGACACACACACAAACATCCGATCGTTAAGCAGGCTTTATCAGTTTATTTATTATTCTATGTGCGTTCGTTGATCGCGTGTCGTTGACCGTGGCACTTGGGATATATGTACGCACACGCCCATCGTGCACACTTTTTTCCATTCAGATCTTATATTAGTCATTGGATAGTGTTTGTGGATACTGTGTATAGTTCAGTGTTGAGATAATGCTGAATTTAAATCTTGTCGGATTCTGGTTGGAATTTGTAGGTCGATTTTTATGAATCCGTTCGATTTGTATGCTTCGATGGAATTTGCAATTATGGAAGTCGTGTGTCGCTTCGAACACGAAATATGTGGGATTGATCGTGAAATGATGGCGGTTAATTATGAGATAAATCGTTGAAAACGACGACGAATCGCACAAACCGCGAAGAGAAAGTAAACATGGCCCGTTTTGCATTTTCGAATTGAAACTCGTCGAAGAGAAATATTTCGAATGTGAAGAATTTTCGTTTGATTACTTATTTCAAGTTATGTTTTTTTTTTTAGGTTTGTTTGTCGCTAGAGTTGAAAGATATCGCGAGCTAACGACGACTTCGAATAAATACAGGTTTCGATGAAAGTTAAACTATATGAAAAAAACTTGACGTAACAGCCTTTGGGGTTCTAAGAGGAATCTAACCGAAGAAAAAAAACTATTAGGATGCCAAAGAGTTTATAGAAAACATTCCAGTTTTTCTTTGAATTGTTTGAAAGTTCCGAATTATATTTTGTGAAATTATTTAAAAAACTTGATCCATTGTCGAATAAACAGTTAAGAAATATTTTAGTCAAAAGCATTCACGAAAGTAAACAAAATTTCTAGAAGAAAAGGAGGAAACGAGCACAACTTCATTCATATTCATATAACTATTTGACGTCAAACAGACAAGGTATAGTAAACGTGGTTTTTTTTAATGAAGAATGCCGGTCAACCTTCAAATGAGCTATTATTATTCAAAAACGAGATTACAGAATTCAACGAGAGATATTTAAAACTCGTGCCGAAACAATCGAATCGAACAAGTGGCAATGAGATTCTATCGAGTTTCCTACACGAAATGTTATTTCGATTCGATCGTATTGAATACTTGTATTGTTCGTCATTCGGACAAATATTTATATTGATAGATTACCTTCCCAATATTGAGAAATGGAAAAACTACGATAAGCATGAAGATGATTTCACTTTTCGACAATTTCTAGATAATTGCTCGAGTTGAATAGATCGAAATTTCGCATGAGTTGTGTTTTCGATCATAAACAAATTGAAACGTGCGTCAACCAAGTCATTTCGTTATGTAAACGGAATACACTTCGGTAGACCATGAAATGAACTACTGAAAATAAATTATATGTTCTATGAAAAGTTTAATTGATTATAGAAACAATCTATAAAAATTTTCTCGAAAAACAATTATTTCAATTAAGAATGCTAGAAGAACAATCACCTTTTCGAGCTAATTTGCATTGCCCCCTAATGATTAATAAGAATCGTACACAAGTTGAAGCAACGTGAATGATTCTAGTTGAAACCACTATGAACAAATTAAAAGATGATTGATTCTTATTGCAACCACTATCAAAGTACATAACTCGAAGAGATGATTGCTCAAGATCCTTATTTAATTTAAAAATTGACAATTTATTGCGACTTGATACCTTGTTATTTTAGAACAAAATGTATTTTCTTATTTTACACCCACCACAGTCCTTTGACCTAACTCATCTCTACTTAAGTCCTGACTTTTTTAAATGAAAAAAATCCTATTTTAAAAATTGACATTAATTAAGTCTGTTTTCAATCCTTTCCGATTTTTAAAAACTAGCATAAGTGCATAGAGCGAAACGTTACGGCCAAGAGTGAGTTGACAATATCGATTCTGCGTTCCTTCGGGAACGTCATTAGGGGAGCATGCCTCGTTCTGCATACGAGGAGGGGAAGTTTCCGCGAAGGGGTCGATCGCGGAGGGTTGTCTTTCGACGGGAGACGATCCTGGCGGGACATCAGATAGCCGAACGGATGGTGGGGGCGTCGGCCACCTAATTTTAGCTTGGAGTATTGGCCTGGAGAAGCGCGCGAATATATATACTGACGGCAGACGCTCGATCGGGACCCGCCGGGACGGCCGGTCGACATATTATACATACGATCCGGATTATTTTTAATTTTCGACAGAAGCGCGCGAAGCAACAGGTGGCGCCGATTCGACGTCGAATCGAATCGAACCTGCACGGCGCGAAGGAAGCGCGCGAATTTTCAAATTCGAATTATGCAACTGTCACTTTGTGTCAGATGGGATGCATTTTTTTTTTCCGCTTCGGCGTTCGCGTTTCGGTCGTATGATTGAGTTGTGGTGTGGCGTACCTTCTCTTTGGCCCGGCCGGCGTGCTTCTGCACGGTCTTGGCGATGAGTGCGCTTTTGCTCTCCGCCATGTCGGCGGCTTGCCGAAAATTCGCGCGCGCAGCCACCGCGGACGACGGACGGGAAAACACTGCGGCCGCGAAGCGATGCCACCACTCCGCGCCCCCCGCGCGGCGCTTCGTTTTTTGAGCGAGCGCGTCGGCCATAACAGAGCCGTAGTCGGTCGGGTTTCGTGTCAGAATTCGTCGGCGCGAATTTTGAAATCGAATTAATAATGTCAATATAAATGGGGAAGCTTGAGTAAAACCGTTAAATGTTAAACCGTTTGCTCTTTGATTATTTTTCAAAGCTGGAAAATATGATTGGTTATAAAATTTGTCATTTATCATCGACTATCAGTCACATCATAGACTTTTATGTGATCAAGTTTTTCATATTCAACAATTTTAAAACAAAATAAAATTTATAGTTTGTTTTTAAATAAAAAAACCATACTGATTTCCATTTTTAGTAAATTTTGTTATTATTGAAAAAACTCATGAAAAAATAATCAACTCATACCTCATACCTAATATCAAATAAAAGAAAAAAGTTTTTTAATTCACATAATTTAGCTAAATTTTATGATTTAGACATTGTTTTCGTTCAATGTACAATTTCTACTTAGGTAAGTGATATTCTGAGTCTTTCAAATTCAAACAAAATATCTATTATGTAAAATATTTATTACTTTGTGGTATATCACAGACAATTCAGGATGATAAAGATATTACAAAACAATCCGTACGTATAATATAATACATATGCTCATCAGATTTAATAAAACTATGTAAAAATGAAATAAAAAATAGGGAACTTTACCAACACCAAATAAAATACAATACTAAATGTAATCAAAAATAATTGAACTAAATATAAACCAGTTACAACTTAAATACAAATATGCAATTCATAATGTTTACATATCACAAGGTAGATATTATGAAAAGTTATAAAAATATTTTCATTTATCATATGAAAATAAAAATACAAAACTGACCAAATACTCATGATAGGTAAATATATGCAAATAAAATGTCAATATATAAATAACATCATACATTATTGGATTAACTGTATGAAAGTCATAATCTTAACATAAATCAAAAATTTAAACAGTAAACAGTTAAAAAAATCAATGCATCCTATAAATGAAATAAATTTAACAAAGTGAAATTAATGAATTTTGAAAATGGTTCATATTTACATACATGTATTAAAAAAATCACGCATATTAGTACTAAATCTCAAATATGAAAATACTAGTGAGAGATCATAAAAAAAATGTCATTGTAATATACAATATACGTACTTAAATATTTAGTGCAAATGTGTAAATTCACAGTTCACATTTTGTCATGTCAAATTTTTTTTTTGCAAAAAAACAATCTAATACAATTATTCAACTTTAACATAAAGTGACATGTAGACATAATTTCTTAAGACATAAAATATTTGGACAGTAGAAATTACACTTTTCGGTGATATACAATAGTGAGTACCACAAAATTAAACCGATTTTTCAAATCAATTTTCATATATATTTTTTCCATACCACAAATAAAGCACTTGGCAATTAGTGAATTCAATTTGATAATAGTTTTTAAGAAGTTTTAAACTTCTAAATACATAAAATGTTTATTTATATACAATACACTTCACAAATATATATTATTATTAAATGCTGAAAAATACATATGCAACTAACTGTACCATTTAGAATTCCAAAAAATAACAGCGATCACCATACCAACACACAATCTGTGTATCGACCCTGTATATTCGACTACTTCAACATATTGGTCCATTTTAATTCTTAGAATAAAATCTATATGCAAAAAATTCATATTGAATATAATCAATACATAACTGGCTATAAAAAATATTTTTGATAGCGCAAAACATATGAAAAAATTTGCAAAATATGTGAAAAATAATAATGTCATATGAAGTTTAATTAAATGTTAAGCTTTAATAATAATAATGATGAAAGTGAATTTAAAAAAAAACTGATAATTCTTAGCAATGTTATAATATAAAAATAATAATTTAGTAATAATGAATATTTAAGGAAATCTATTTTACATGACTACATTTCAAATTTCATAAAAAATACTGTTTGAAATGAATATTGCACTACATTATGTACGAATTTTAATGTTACAATGATAATGCTTTTTGATTTTTCAATCAGACATCACTTATTAATTATAACGAAAAAGAAAAGTCAATGATCAAAATTATGAGTCCGTAGTAATAATTGTTCACAAAATATTTTTAAAAAAGAACTAATCTACGTAATAGCATAAAATTCTGCCCACAGAGGACAAAATGGTGATGATGGACCTCCCCAAGTCCACCCACAAGGAATAGCCAGATGGCAGAGTCCATACTTCACTATTCCAGCAACTCCAGTATAAGAACTAATGTTTTCATTTGTTACTAATATGCTTCCAGCGCCAGCTGCATTAGTTGTACTTGTTGTCACTAGCATATTACTTTCAGGATCTATTAAGGTTTTATAGCAAGTTGACAAAGCTAAAATAATTTGAAAAATGATAAAATTCTGTGAATGAAAATGCATATGCATACATATATTTGACATAAAACATACCATTTATATGAATTATAGAATAAAAATCTCCAACGATAACAACTTTTTTATTAGCATTTAATAATTTATCTACCATTTCACACACTAGCGTGATAGAATATTCAGGGTTTATTTCTGTGAATTGAACATTCAATATTGTCACAAAAGATTCATTAATTTTAAATTCTGAAAATAAAGAGGAGAACAAGATATTAGAAAACGTATGAGAAATAAAATCGTATTTTATGTAGCACTATGTCTCACCAGCACTACTATAATTGAAATTAGGAAGTTGTGATGAATCACTTTTCCTTTTATCGATGTTATTATTCAACAACAACTGTGTATACATATCATTATTGTAAGTTTCATAAATAAAACCAATACTTTTGCTATAAGAAAACAAAATTATGAAATATAATAAAGTCAATTACAATACTTTAGCGACTAAACAAAATTTTACCCATATAAATAAGAATTGCTTTCTATATAATATTGCCATTTTCGGCTGTTATCTTTCCATTCTATAATACGTCGAAGAATAGGTGAATTCAGTTCGTCACAAATTATTTTTAGAGCTTCTCCATCTAAAATGTCTTGTATACAAATTATAGAAAACCTGTTAACAAAAAAAATACATAAAATCATGCAAATACCATTACATATATTCACGTGGTATCAATTTGAAACATAATATGTATACATATATAATAAACCAGTCAGTAGAATGATCGATTGAAAATGAGTAACGATGATAAGAACAATTAAACATAGATAAAATTTTATCTATAAAGGAAAATTGAAGTGCCTAAGTTGTTAGAATAAGAACACATAATTTGGCACCGGTGAAATAGATAATTATTGAATATTGATCGAATACTCACCGATTTTCTAGAATTGTTCTGCACACTACTTCTCTAAATCCAGGGTTTTTTGCTTTGTCACAACTTAATTGATGAAGATTCCACGTCGCTATTCTAAATGCAGAAATATTATTCCTCATATAATTAAATTCATGTTCAATAACAGGTCTATGCGAATAGGCAGATAACAAGTCGAATATATCATTCACTGAATTTAAAGAAAATCCATTCACAAAGTTCGGAGTATATTTTAACGGCATCGATAATGTTTTTCTGTGACCGTTAATTCTGGGACCAAACGTCCCATTGTTCATATCGTTTTTATTAATAGAAAGGGATGAACGATCGTTTCCATTGACCATCGAATCAATTTTGCTGAGTCCATTTACTAATTCGGCAGATTTAGGCGTCGACGATAGACTCAGGCGGGTTTTTATACCACTCAGTCTGATCTTATCCATTCCCTTCACTTTAATGAGATCGTCCAGTGACTTGAAATTTCCTTTTTTTTGTCTATAGTCGATTATGTTGGCGGCTAGTTCTTGATTCAGTCCGGGAACGCATTGCAGTTGAAAAACGTTGGCGGTGTTCACATTTAACTGTAATCTGTTGGAATCGGAGCTACGGACGCTGTCTAACGATTGAGTTCTGGAACTGGCGTTGGAGACAGTTTTTCTAACACATATTTCGGCTCTAATTTTATTCAGTCTTTCGGCTCCCATTCCTGAAATTAAAATATCAGATATACACGTTAGATAAATTTACAAATATAATTGAATTGTTATGACAAGTGATAACAAAAAAGTACAAAAGTCATCAACAAAATTGTCATTTTTTGTGTGAAGTTGAGCTTTGAACAGATAGCCAATTGTTCAATTGTTACATACATATTAACATGTAAATGACCAAAAAATATTTTTGCGGAAGTACAGTAACAAAAAGTAAATTATAATTTTCACCGTTCAAGAAATTGTTTTTTTTTTTTTATAAATCATGAAATTATAAATTTCATTAAATATAATCGATACATATATTATAATAATTCGAGAAGTTTTTCAGCTCACAAGATAAAGTGTAATAATAACGATATACAAATCAGAAATGTATTCCGATAGAGATAGAAACATATCAAGGCCGCAATCGACAAGTACAATAGACCCTTCGATAATACATAAGATATGAATACGCTGCGAACATATTTATCAACATTCGCATGACTCGACGGTCGTTAAATTTATGAGAACGTTCATCGCGGTGCATTCCTATCTGGGAACCTGGCTAGATCGAAACCGTTTAAACATTTTTCATTTCAATTTCAAATTTTAGTTTTTTAAAAGATAGATAGCGGTTTATCTGTACATCGTATATAATAAACTGAATATACTTTCGAACTGATTCGGTGTAAATTTTTTTTGGGCATATTCGAAATTGAGCAGTTCAAATTCGTGGAATACATCTTCATTTTACATATGTAAATTGTAGCTTTATTTATGAGATTTATTATGATTTGATGGAATGCAAAACTGCACGAAAAAGGGTTCGAAATGTTGATTTTTCATTCATGAAATAAAGTATGGATAAAACTTTTTTCATTGGATTTCAATCGTAAGATGGTAATCGTCGGTATCCATTCTATGAATTGATAGCTGAAGGTTTTCGCTTCGAGTTCAATATTTTCTATTTCAATTTTCAGAAAATATTATATTATATTATGAAGTGAAAAATCCGTATCCTCGACCGGTCAGATTTGTAGATATTGGGGGAGAGATATAGAAATACCTGAAACTAGGGCGACGTCGTCGACCCTCCTGAAGCGGCCGATCGTCTGCCTGTGGTCGACGATAGCCTGAGCGAGCGGCCTCGAGACGCCGGGCAGCGTCATCAGCTGCTCCTCGGTGGCGGAGTTCACGTTCACGAGGCAGACGGCAGCGCAAGGGCCGTACGCGCTGTACGAGTGCGACAGCGCGGGACTCGAGCGCCTCGTCGCCCTGTTCGAGAGCCTCCTCAGGGAGCGCCGGATGCTCTTCGCGCCGCTCCTGCCCTCCGACCCGCTCCTGCCCTCCGACCCGCCCCCGTCCTGCGCCCCGCGACTTCCCGCCGCTCCCATGTCGCTACCGAGAGCGCATCGTCGGACAGAACGCGTCTCGCTTCTAGCGACGCGACCACCGATGTCAGAATTCGTTCGACGACTGACAGAACTATTCGAAGCGGCCGTGACGGAAGTGAATTTGAGCAGGTTGCGATAAAGCAGTTTTTTTGCACTAAAAATATAAAGATGCATCTTCACAGTTGAATTGAAAAAATATATTCCAGATCCAGTGTCTCTATCGAACGAATATCATCAATAAAAATGCATTAAATACATGCATTTATATCAAATATGTTTTCGATATGAACAATACGCTTTTTATAACGTTTTTCTAAAGAAAAACCTGCACTATTTAAAAAAATACTATTTTCATTTTCTTTTATAATTTTTATACCTATATTTGATAGTTAAATTAGGTATTAATTCATTTACCATTTTATTTTACTTCCAACATTTTTTTTGTTGACAATCAAGCTTATGGTCATTAAATGTCGCGTTCACACAATTATCAAAACTAGAAACTGAAGCGTCAAAGCGACAGGTGGATTTGACGGCGGATCCGCCCCCTTCCGATAAATAAATTCATATCGCATCGCCAATTTCGTAAATATCTTATCGTTATCGTTAATTTTTCGCCAAATTCATCCTCATTTCTTTTACGCCCTTTCCACTCTCTCTCGTTCCCTATATTTTCATAAGTTTACAATACTATCCGTCCATTTTCAGGATTAGTATCGATCGGCGTTCACGATGGGCGACCAAACGACTCACACGACGTCCACCAGCACCAGCCACAATACGAACATTCGTTTCGATCCCGGCTACATCAAGACGCTGCCCGGAATGATAAAAATTACTCAAATCGTATGTTTGATCTTAAATTTGAAAAATATAGTTTAAATGTGGTTTACAATCGTCGATTAAATCATTAAAAAATAATTGTAAGGTTTTTATTATTTTAAATTGGACTACTTTATTTATCGTCACTCCTAATCGACAATTGATAACCGAGCCTAAATTGCATGAATAATAATTTCTCATTCGATGATTTGTAAATTTTCCACCATTCATTCTCTCAGAATTTATGAACATTTACAGGCCTTGAATCTTTTGGGATTCATATGTATCGAGGTTTCTGGCCACAGTTTACATTCTCGCGGCTCTTGGTTCAACACCGTAGCCATGGGAGGATTTTGGTTTACCGGCATCATGCTCGCTTTCTACTTGTTCCACATTTTAGAAAAATTTTACAAAATCCCGTGGCTAAAAATCGAGCTCGGCTTCTGTACTCTGTGGACGTTCTTCTATCTTCTCGCTTCGTGTTTAGCCGCAACATTTGGAGTGGAAGCTTATGCTGCTGCATCGGTATGTTTATTCTTCTGTTAATGTTTTGTGTTTCCCTGATTTAATTCTATTTAATTGTAAATTTCAGTTCTTCGGATTTTGTGCTATGGTCGCATATGGCTATGATGCTTATCTTAAATTCAAAGCTTTTCAAGCTGGAAGACTGGAACAGGGTTCAAAAGTTGTCAGCAACACGAGTCCTGTAACACCTTGAATATTCTATTGATCCTCAATGATAAGTTCATTTGCTTTTTTCAAAATTTGTATTTTTTTGCACTTTTACAATTAACCATATATGGATTCATTTCAGATATACATATTTTAACAATTTTTTTTTTCATTTTAGAAAACGCATTTCATAAGTTTATTATTTGCTTGTTAATGTAGTGTTACAATTAAAATAAGTATTAATTTGTTATATTGTTTTCTTAGAGTTCAAATTTGTATTCGAATTGTATTATTTACCAGTATTTGTTCATTTTGGATATATCTTTTCTTTTTGTTAACTAATCGCATGTTGAATTTTGTGGAATTTATCCCATTACCAAATTGACGAAATAAACAAACAATTTGTCACCATTATAACAAAATTTACATATCCGGAATCTCTAATTACAAATTGAAATGTGACTATAATTAAAATTTGTCAAGAAATTTAATTTTTCATATCATACATGTCCAGTATGCCCGACTAATTTTAAATGAATAGTAAGCATTTTCTTCTGGATTATTTCCTATAACTTCATTTAAATATTTGACTGTATGTTTGATATTTTTACCATATTTATTAAAATATTATAAGTTATTTGCATTTATAATAATTATTTAACTATGTTAATATACTTATATAAGTTTTGTAATGAAAAAAAAAGTGAATTGAATGCATCAAAGTATTTGTTGAATACCATTCATGAGCAGATAATATGTATAAGATTCTGATGAATTTTGATTCTTAAATGAAAATGTAATAAGAAATTCAGTAAAAAGATTAACTGAATTTGCATAATTTAATGAAAATGTTTCATAGTTTTTAAAAAAATATATGTTACTGTGTTTGTTAACGTACTTATTGTATTTGAATGTTTCTCATAAAACCATTTGAAATATTTAGGAAATAGAAATGTGAAATGCACTTTTTGATCGGAGATACATATTAGTCATTCATTTCAAAAATATGATAAATTCAAAATTATTTTGGCTAGTGTTTCAATTATCAATTGGCAATGACCATTGATTATATCTGATAGTATACAGAAAAAAAACATTCGTTTATGGTTGAAGAGTTCAGTCTAATTGCAAGATTGAAATATCAGTCTTTAGTTGATGAAAGTTGAAAATATATTTTTCTCACCGTATTTTACTCACGATATGATATAAAAATACAAATATAAAATTGTGGTCCAAACATTGTGATACTCTTAATTTTGTAAATGTTTTTAACTTATTAATCTGACATGTGTACCTATTACAAAATATGAATTTTAAGTCTGACTTTAAGACAACGATCAGACTCCTGCCTTCAAACTAAATCAATATTTTTCATATTGTTATAGTGTAGTTTTTGAAAATTCGCTCAATGAAGGTCCAATTTAAAAATATATTGTGTACTCTAAATGTATTTGATTCTAAATGTGTGTAGTAAATTATTGATGTTTTTATATCACTCTTGCAAATCTATTTACTGTAATAAATATTATGTATACTAAAATTAAATGCCTTTTCATTATTGATTATTTCAATGAAACATTAAAAAGCCTTACAACATATTTATTTATTTTCCAACATATACATGACAATAATCTTGAACATTGATTGTAATTCATACGGAAAGACTTATTTCATAAAAGTTACATATAAAAAATTATACTTAAATTGTGATCAACGTTTGCGTTTATTAGGTGGTCCATCACCCCCAGCGTTCCTACGTTTGTTATGCATGTGTCTGTTTCCATCTCTATGCTTGCCGTACCTTTTCTGTCTCTGCATGAGCTCTTGAGACATTTCGTCCAAAAACTTTTGTTCCGCTTCTTCGTCAGGGAGTTTACCAGTAATTTCGGTACCTTCTATAGTTATTTTGCCATCTGTGAATTTTTCGAAAACTCCTTTTGCTGTGTTTTCTTTTTGCAATCTGATCCAGGCTTGTTCATCTTCAATTTTTACGAAACCAACTTCACCCTCTATTGAAAAAAAGTATTTATTTTTAAAATGTCTAAAATTTGAAAACACCCGAACATTCAACAAGTAACTCACCAAGTTTTGTAATAGCTTCTTTGATGTGATCCTTATTAATTTCATTTGGCACTTTCTCAAGTACAATAACAGACCCTTTTGGCAAAACAATTGGTGGTTTATCATCCTAAAATTATAAAATAAAAAATATAAGTAAAAACAAACAAATAAAAATATCTTAGTTTTCATAAATACGAAAAACACCTTTTTCTTTTGATTAGCCTGTTTTGCAGCTTTCTTTTTTGCAATCATTTCTGATTTAGATTCGTACTCAGCTTGTTTTTCTTTCAAATATTCAGATTGCCATTTTTTAATCAATTCAATATCATTGTATTTGATTGATTCTTCTTTGAGAAAACTTTCAGCATCCTCGGTCTTTTTGAATGTGATAAACAAGGAACCTTTGAAACAATATTTTTTTGTCGCTCTATCAAGGTATCTACGCATAACGACATTTTCAGGATTGTTATAGTTTTTGAAAAAATTTAAACAATCATCAAGTGTGGTATTATCTTTGGGAAAACCCTTAACATAAATGGTGCGGGACATTAACTCTTTTCTTCTTTCCTCGTTAAATTCAGGAGGAGGAAACGCTGGGTTTCTTCTAATCTTTTCACCATCTTCGCTTACCTAAAAATAAAATATTGGTGGATTAATACATATTTTCTTTTTTATTTTCGTAAATAGAATGATAACATAAAATCTATAAACAAACCTCCATAAGTTGATTTTTAGACTTCAATAGAGCTGCAGAAATAACTGCTGGTTCGTTTGACAAATTTGATAACCTCTTAAATTTCAACATTGTTGAATATGGAACCCACCCATCATCGAGAGCGATCTGTTCCTTGAGAAACTTATCCCTGGGCAAGTTTATATCACCTGAACATAAAACAGTATTTGAAGAAAAATATCATTCTTATTTGACCACTACCAGAATCGTATGAAAATTCAACATCAACAAATGGCTCAAAGATTAGTTCAGATTTCAGTTTTACACCCAGGTCAGTGAAAAGAATTTAGACACACATTAGGTCACAAGTTAAGGATTCATTTTATTTATTTTTTTGGTTAGGTTAGATTTTATTAATATTTCCGGTTGGGCTAGATTACTAAATAAGGAATCAATCCCAAACATGTGTCTGTCAACCCATAGCATCATGTTAATCCAATCATTTTATTTTTTTTTTCATCAAGGTAAAACTTGTGAGTTGAAATAAAAGATGGAATGAGTTAGAATAATAACGTGCAATAAATAGGAAAGCACTGAGGACAAAAAACCTACATAACCTTATAACAACACTTACCAAAGTAATGTTCTACTTGACGAATAATCGCTTCCTCGAGCTCAGACACATTGTTATCTCCATTTTCAGAGTTTTTAACTTCTGCCACGACTTCTTCCCCCATTTCTACAACTCAACTCGAACGAATAAGAATAATTTGGAAACCGGCGATATAATGATGTTTCCCGGATATCTCCGTGTTTGAGCGATATGAAGTGGAACAAACTGATAATTCACTCTTTACAACGTCTGTTTACAGATAAATAAGATGAAAATGGATACTATGAAGCGTATTTTTGTAGAGAAACGAGTTCAAAAATATGTTAGCCCCACGTGGTTCCGAGTTTGTCAAATGCTGACGCTTGTGAACTGTCGGAAATGTCATGCTTTCATCGATGTGTCTTTCATGGAAACTTTGGTAAAAATTTGCTACAAAATTGCTACATTTTTGTATGCAAAATAAATGAAATGTATTATTTGATGATATTTTTATGATTCTAACAATAGTTATTGAAATAATATGATTCTAAAGTTGATATCCTATATTGATGTGTGATATATTATGTGTTTTTATGTTATATGCATTTTTAAAATTGAATACAAATGTAATTATTGAATTATTTTAAGTTTTGACTGAAACTGTGGGTATAAATTAGAAAACAAATTTATTTCTGTATCAAAGATATCATTTTCATGTGATAGTATACTTACCTAATCGAAAAAATCTATCGAATCAAGTTTTTCTTTCATCAATATCAATGACTTACAATATCTTTTTATATTTCATAGCTTTTATTTAATGTAAGAAATTGAAAATCAGAACTAAAAACTGAATTTTTTTTTTCAAAGTTTTTAGAACTGGGCATGTATTTACTGTTTATTGATAAACAAAATTGAGGAGGAAAATTAATTGTAATCAAAATCGCATTTAAAATTCCGATTATATATTCTTATCGAGATTAATGAGACAGTTACATTTATTTCATTCATATTTTATAATAGAGTAAATTTCCTATCGATGAATCAAAATCTCAATCATTTTCGTGATTCATCATAAATCGACCATGAGTAAGTTTATTGTTAATAAACCTACGATGTTTATTTATCTATTCTCGAAATTAAACATAATGCGTACAGGACAGTATTTTCTTATTTAATTCAAATTTTACATAGTGGTTTGCGGTTTGTGGTGGCTATTTTATATAATCCAATATTCGTGTACCAATTGACGTCAATTATAATTGAAATCTATATAAATAGCGAAAAATATTAAATCAACTTTCATATCAACTCGATTATTGAGATAGAAAAACGTATCGACTAGGTAAATAATCCATGTAAGTAATCAATAAATCTTTATTTAATGAAGATAAGAAACGTTTGTTGAAAATAATAATTTTCATAGAATACCCATATGCATTTTACAGAATTTTTACTAAAACTTAAATAACTTCCATTTTTAAATATTGTACTGAATCAAATATTTTTATAACAATTCAAATAATGGCGTGAGTGGCAAATTTTGATTAAAATTTCAAAAAACTTAATTCGTTACGTGAAAAACATATGAAATGCATAAATGAAAATTGTTTATCTTGAATTAAATAAAACACAGTTGAAATGGAAAATATCTAATGAAATTGAAATTATTAATCGAAACCTATTAAGTGGATAGCCTTGTTCTCTTGCATCAATTTTTATTTTTGAGCCAACATCACGAGTGATATGTGAAAAATCAAAAATAAATCACTGCAAGTGGGGTTGGATATTTGAAGGATTTTATTTGTGACCTTCGCGGGGGCCGCCCCACGCTGCGCCCCCAGCGAGGGCGGCGGCCCTGACTCACTCGACAGATCATCAATTGATATATGTGTGTATTTGCATAAAACACAAATTAAGATGACGTTCTGTTCGCGCTCACGTTCGGCTCGACGATAGCATATCTTCTCAAAAGTTCAATTTTATAAACTCAATTCGATGATTGCATTTTTATCTCGTTTTATTGGCCTACGGTGATTTTTGTAATCGAAGAAAACATTGATTCGAATATTGTAATCGACTTTTGAGATAAAGGTCGATCGAATCAATAATTAGATAGATAAAATGACAAATATTGTAAACTTGAAATGATATGAAAAAAGCTAAAGTAAAATATTTTCAGTTAAAATTTAGATTTTTTTATATTTTTTGCCGATGGGTCGTTTTAGGGTTAGATATGATTTGATTTGAACAATTTTTATCCTATTTGAAAATTGTGAAATATGATATTAGGTTAGAAACTAATTTTGTGAATTTCGCATGGTATTTTTCGATTTGAGAGTGTGGTAAATTGGCAAATTTGAACGGCAAACAATGATTGTATTGTTTACATAGGTAAGCGGATGTTAAGAAATGACGTTCGGCGTATGCAAAATATTGTTTGAATTTAGTGCCAAAATTGATATTACCGCTTCCTTTAATTTCTTGCAGGAAAATAGGAAGTTAGATACTTACTTTCAGAAAGATATAATGTGAGAAAAAAAATGGAATCACGATCTTACATAATTCGTTAATGTGTTTATGAAATAGTACATTTTTATGCAATACGATGAATCAAACCGAGATTGGTATTTTATTTTATTTATGTCAATATAGATTCGGCGAGTTTTAAGTTCGATTAACGTATTTTGTATTTCGTCAATCGGATAGCTCACGGGCAACATGATTTCTAAATAAATCGTCAAACGAATTGAAAATGCAGTGGCAAAATGTTTTCAATTAAACATTTAAAATGCGCACCTCCGTTTGAATTTCGCTGACGCGTCGCATTCGAGAGCGTCGAAATGAGCTGGGCGTCCACGAGAGTTTTTAAACGCTCGAAAGCGGCAAAATGCAAAAAATGCACGTCGATTCTATCGAATTTATATTCCGTGATATTTTTCAATTAAAAAATCTTACGATTTTTATAAATTTTAACAGATTTGTATTTTAAATTGATTACGAAATTGAAAAATGAAAATTGTGAGAAAAAAAATAAAAAGGAGATCGTGACGGATGAGCGCGTAGCTCAATACGTACGTAACATATTTTTATTTTGGCCGCGAGAGGGCGGCCGAGTCCGCGCGTGACAGGTGCCGTGGGTGCCGCCCGGTCGCGCTGCGCCCCTCGACCCCGTAGACTCCTGTATAGGAGCCCCGCGCCCTTCGCCCCACTCCCGCACGGCAACAGAGTGGGCCGCGTCACGGTGCGCCGCTCGCCGCGACTCACGAACGCATCGATTCGCCGATTTGACGCACAGGTGCTGCGCCCCCTCACGTCGTGCGCCTCCACATCCTCGACCTGCCGTCGATTCGGAGTCGCGCACCTACCGAGCTCTTTCTTTTTCGCCTCTCGCTTCTAGCGCACGATGACAGTTTCCATTTGACACATTTACGTATACGGCGCGGCGCTGCGGTTTCCGCTTCGACGAACTTTCCATTGACATTTCTCTTATCGGTCGGGTTTATCGGTTTTCGGTTTTTCGATTTCGGTTCGCATCCCGACCCGTTTCCTCGCTAGTCACGAGCGCTATTTCCATCGTCGCGGACGGTTGTGCGTTTTTCGTCGTCTTCCCAGTTCTCGATTGTCCGATCGTGAAATTCGCCCCTTTTCGAAGATAAAGCAATCCGTGCGTCTTCCGATTTCTTCGTGCGATTCGTTTTCTTTGTCGCAGCCGAGCCGTCGCGGACGATCGACCGATTCAATTCGATTTCTGTTCATCGTAGCCTATTATGTGTAATTGAGAGCGCCTATTTGTTGCGATCGTAAGATTGATTCGATTTGCTAAATTTCATCAATTATTTTCATTTCGATTTCAATATTCCGTTTCATCTATATTAGAATGAAGATTTCAGCAATAGCAAAATTGTGTGTGAATTTTTGAAACATTCTAGATGAAATTTTCATCAAATCGTATGCTATTTTATATATTCTTAAAATATTTAATATCATATTTACGACTCGGGGTTAAAATATTATGAATCTGTATTTTATACGTTACCAATTAATACCCGCTAAAAAAAATTATAATATGCTTCGCTTAAAACTGATTTGATAGGGCAATAAAATAGAAAGTTATTTATAATTTGCTAAATATTAGTTCACAAAATTTAAACCCTATCTACATCAATACTAGGAAAATTTTGACAAATATATTTTTACATACATATTTTTCGAATTATACCCACGCACATATTTAATTATCACCGATCCGATAAAATTATCTGTGCGTTCCACGTTGAAAACTTATCATCAATTTATCATATGTTTATTTATGATTTTTTCAGATTCACGGCCAGTCGTGTCGATACGAGTCGAAAGAACGAATATCTTTTTTTCAAAAACGATAATCTCCAAACAGTCGCATTTCTGTGAAATGTATCAACATTGAAAGTCATCAAAACAAACAATTCAAAATGCCAGCGCCACCTCCGCCCCCGGGGCCTCCCCCGCCTCCGGGTCCTCCGCCTCCGCCCGGACCGCCTCCTCCCCCATCTATGAAAGGATTTAACGCATCGAAACCGGCATCGGGCGACGGAAGAAATATGTTGCTGCAGTCGATAAGGCAAGGTGCTAAATTGAAAAAGACCGTAACCGTTGACAAAAGTGCTCCAGTGATACCTGGAAAAGTGTCGAACGCTAGTGCCTCTTCTAATACCGGTTCCGGTACGATGGGAAACGGCGTTGGACCGCGAGGTCCGGCAACTGGCTCTCAAAATGGAGGAATCACTGGCTTAGGAGGTCTTTTCGCTGAAGGAATGCCTAAATTGAGGCCTACCGGTCGAGGAATCGGTAATATAATTTTACTTATATTTTGTTCACTCTTGACATAAAATAATATTCAATTCAACTCGTATTTTAGGTAATAATAGTGATTCTAGTAAAACTTCGACAGTTAAAACGTCTAATATTAGCCGACTATCGCCTGACAAACAAAAACCCCAATCATTAAGTAATGTGTCTAATGTAAACCGAAAACTAGAAAAAAATTCAACTCAGGACATCTCCAAAACTTTGAAATCACCCCGTTTATCACCTGAAAAACAAAATGTAGTACCCGTTAGCCCCGTACTTCGCAAACCATCTGGTGGTCAATTGCCTGGAAATAATTTTAGTCAAGTTTTGAATCAAGCTCTTGGGGGAAATGTACCCGCTCCTAAAACAGATACACAAATGCCTAAGAAACCGCAAGGTACTTCTTATCCGAGCAGAGCACCTCCACCACAGCCGCCTCTAAAGTTGAGCATATCTTCGGTTAGTGGTTTTCATGTTATTTTGTTAAAGTTATTGTGAATGTTAATTTATATATATATATATATATATATATATATATTTTTTTTTACAGACCAATGATCCAATTACTAGTCCGACTATATCAGAAAGAAATAATACATTAAGTAACCAATATAATGATTCAATTTCACCTAACAATATGCAATCACAAAATCCATTTCCAAATATCAGCACATTGCATCGAAATAAAAGTTCTTTACATTCTGCAAAATCTGCCACACTGTCTTCGTGGAATTCTACTTTGTCTCAAGATATGATTCACGGCAATAGCATGTCATCTCTGATACATTCAAATGTGTCAACAACAAACTCATCCATCGTTAGTGCATCAGAAACTGATTTAAGATTATCGGATTCACATAATAAAGTTGTTAATCATGGAAAACCAAATTTGGCTCCAAAACCTCCAACAGTAGGTCCGACAAATAATTCACAGGGAAATAACAACAAACCTACACCTTCATCAAATAAAGTAAATGTCAATGGTCGACCAGCATCGAGAGCTCAAAGCCTTCGTGTTCCAAGGTTTTTAAAGTTAATTTTTGTTAAAAAAATATATTCCACATTTTTTAACCTTTCTTTTATTAGGTCACCACCTGTAACTCCACCATGTCCTCCAACAGAGTCTGGCTCAATAGGAGTAATCAATAATGGTTATAATACTTTGAAACCTAATACATTTTCACAAGTACACGAAGCAATCAATAAAAAAATGAGTAATCCCAAAACTTCGGCTCCACAACCTCCATTAGGTTCGATATCAATGTTGTATTATTTTTAATATTTACATTTTTTATTAATTTCATTTAAATCAATTTAGGGCCACGACCAATACGAGCACCGATGAGGCCTCCGCCTATACGACCAATCGATTTGCCTCCACCTCCGCCACCTCCACATCGTCAAATGTCTTCAACAATATCATCTAGTAACACAGATGTAATAATTTCGTTCAGTGTTTTGTGACGTCGTTTTGTAAGTTTCTATTTCTGATTTGTTTTTATTTCATCAGATATCTCAAGGTGGTAATCCACCACAACCACCAGTGCGCGGCTCTTCTATGCGACAAGTCGATTTGGATAATAGATTCAATGACAAGTTTCATCCAGTGCAGAGTTTTCCTTTTCCAGATGCATTTCTTAGAATTGAGAAAACATATAATAGTATTGCATCTGCTAGTGTAAATGGTAATTATAATTTCAATTTTGAACTTAATATGTATGAATTTGTTTGTAATTATTTTTTTATTTCAGTTAATAAGCAACAGGCTCCTATGCCTCCTGTCACTCATCTTCAATTGGGATCCAAACTTTGGCCGGATAATTCAACAACCTGCTAGCACCAACTGTCGGTCGAGCGGCAGTTAACCACGTCGACCGAATCATCCCCAAATGTGCCTATAAGTCCTGCTCTTGATTCTTCCATTATTTCTCCTAATTCTCTTCTCAATAGACTAAAAGATGACCTCATGTCTCGCTCTGATACGTTTCGTTCTGATTTGGAACCTCAGAGAACCTGTAGCAAATCACAAGAAACTGTCAGTAAATCCTCTACGTGGATAAGTGCTCCTATCCTTCAAAATACTACATGTGAAGCACTGTTGGACCCTAGAAAGCTACTTTGTGAAAGTTCATCTATTGTTGCCTTAATACCATGTCAAAAAACATTTTCAAAAGTGTCAGTGGAAAAAGCAGAAGAACCCTGCAAGAAAGAAATTGATGCTACCAGTGTTACAGAGTTCAATGAATCAGACGAATTGTGTTTGGACTTACTTCAAGGAAATTTATTGAATGAAATTTTATCATCAGTCTCATCGTTGGAGTTTGAGAATACAACTGGTAGTGATGTAGTAGTAGAAGAAGAGAGTGTTAATGAATTTTCTGAAAGTTGTATTGAAGATCCAGTAGTGTGTACTGAAATTTCAGATGTCGAAGATAAACCTTCAGATGTCGAAGATAAATCTTCAGATGTTGTAAGTAAAACAGTTAAAGTAGAACCTGAAGCAATTACTTCTGTAATTGAATCGATTCAAGCCTTTGATAATGATAATTCTAATTCCATTTGGGGTAACCAAAGCGATGATGGATTCAAAGACGTCATAGATGCTATCAATAGGTTATGCGATACCATGTCGTCATCTACATCTAATTCTTTTTTAATAGACTCAAATAACACATATCATAAAGATCAATTGGAAAATGATATACAAAAGTCTGAATTAAGTGTATTAACTGTAGATACCTCTAATTGCGTAGATTCTATTTTGGTTCAAACAACTAATCCTTTTGATCCAAATTTTATATCTAGTAACAAAGCTGAAGCAATATATTTTGACAACCCAAATATTTCATATGAAGATTCACCTGAAAATAATGACGAAGTATATAGTTCGGCTAAAGCAATTTCTCAAACATCCATTTGTAATATGATACCTGATGCAGTTGGTGAATCTTCTGAAAATTTTGAAAGTTTGTCTTCAACAGAAAATTTGTCGACTTCTTTAGCGGATGATAATTTTTTGGCAAATCAAGCTGATTTGTTACAATGTTCTAGTATTGAAAATTCTGATCTTTATCTCTCGAGTGAAGCCCATTCACCTAAACCTGAAGAAGCACCAGCGCCTGGTCATGTTGCTGCTATGAGAATGAGATTTGAAACAATTACAAATGTAAACATAAGCACCATGAGACTGTTAAAGAAAAACGATAGTGAGATTTAGAGGTTTTCTTTCTAACTTATATCAATCTCTTTATTTTTTCGCGATTATGAGTGAAGACATTTTGACTTCTTGATAAATTTATTGATTTTCTTTTTAGATTTTGTTTATTTTATTATTTACTTAATACTCTTTATACTATCTTGCAGTCTTATACATAACACATACATATATTGAAAATGTATTTTTTCATATTATAAATGATTCGTGTCGAAATGTTGAGTATGTACTGTATTTCCTTAGTATGCTCAATTTTTAAATGGGTATTTATCCTTATTCAATTATCATGTGTCAAATGTATCTAGGAATTTTGTAAGTTAACGAAGGAGCTCAAAATATATAACAATTAACACTATTATAATTATATATTAATATTAATACTTGTATCTATTCGACAACTATTGTATTTCGTTGAATTAGTCCACTGGTGGTTGATATGGAATAGTTTTTGACTATTCTAAATATATTATATAATTTTGTTTAAAGTTTTTTCATATATTAACTCTTAAAGAAGTTTAATCAAAACATTAGTCATATTAATGGTTTTATTGTTATGTTAAATTTATAAATTATAGTTACCTTATCGTTAACAAAAAATATTATTGCTCTGTATTAATATTTTATTATAATTTTGTATAATCCATATTTTATTAAATATGCAGATATACAATAATTGAATATTTTGTTATTATATAATCTTCAAGTATAATAATTAAATTAGGGAAAACATTGACATTAGCAAAAATAGTATTATGAAATAAAAATAAATACGGTAGAGTTGAAAATTTAATTTGAAAAGTGGTTGTGAATGAATGTGTAGTTGGTGTAGTGTTATTGATATAATGTATACTCTTATACGTTTTTGTCTCTAAAATTTTATGTATTATACCATCTGTGTTTTGAAATTCATTTTCTTCATTCTATGTGAAATGTTGATTTTGCTTTTCTTTTAAAATTTTTTTTTTTTTCAATAATGGAATAAACCAATGTTTGATTCGTTTGATGTTGAATAGTAGATTTCAATCTTCATCACATTGTGAATATTTTCATTCATCTAGCGTAAGTTGTTGTTTTTAAAAGTATTTTACTTGACTTAAAAAAAGAAAAAACAGTATTCACATTCCTTGTATTTAACTTGAATATCATAACTGCACTTGCATTTAATAAAATAAGTGATAAACAAAATTAATCTTTTTGTGAGTAAAATTAATTATCAAACAACTCACATTACTGAGTCACAGTTTAGATGAATATGTAATCGTAAAACTTACATTATTCAAATGTGATATAAAATCAGAATACAGATTAGTATTAAAATTTATAAGTATTGTTATATGATATATATTTTTGAGATACGTTTGCTTCAACAATTTTGTGTATTACCTGTAATCATTCTTTTTCTTATACAAGAGTTAATAATGCACAAACTTATTTATATGATTATTTCAAGTTGCATATAATATTATCATATGTATTATTATATATTAGAATTATATATAAACATACACAATAAAACTAGTCAGTGGATAATGTATACTTAATTTTTCCAACATTTATTTTTGAAAATATCGTATGTACTTCGCGCATTCACTTCTCTTTTTCGTTTTGAATAGTTTATATTTTCTAGTTTTTGGTATTTTTCATGATTTGTGTATTATGCTGCATATTGTACATATGTATTATACATTTAATGATTTTTACCACACATATGCTTAGCGCATCTTTCATTTTTAGGATTTATCTAATTTATAGATATGTTACAAAATAGGTGCAAATATGCAATATTTATTACATTTTTAATGTTAATCAAATATTTAATAATAAAATGAATAATGTTCATTGTGTATTTATTATTAACAGAACAATAATTAGCAATATAATTTTGACATGAAATGAATTCGTTCATGATAGCAATTCAGATCGGATCAGGTGTTATTTAAGTGTTATGTTGATTGATTTATATGGCTTAATCATTTTAGGTTTTGGATATTTTCACTCAAAAATTTTTCAATTGTCATTTCCACCAAATTATATCATAAATCGTGTTGGTTTGTTTTATGTCAAAATGATTGTTTGACCTATCCATTTCATATCAATTATCATATGAAAAGCAATTGTTACATATGATGTTAAGCACCATTTTAGTGCCTATTTTTCAGTCTTTTGATTTATTTTTCCCCATTATTGAAACAACATTGTGTTGTAAACGTGTTTATTATGAAAAAAATTCTAAGTTATTGCTCATTAAATGTAAATAGCGTAACATGTACAAAATAACAAACACATATATCTATTTCAATAATTATTCATTAATAAACGAATTAATATAACTAACGCATTGTTTCACTTTTTCACAACACACCTTTACATTTAATAATATTAATTTATTATCACATTTATTGCATCTAAAAATGAAGTGTTTAAAATGATAAGAGATTTTCATTATATGATCACTTTTACTACTATAGTCAAGAAATGTATTAGTATCAGATCAAATGGTTAGGGTTAGAGACTTTATTGAAAAAAAAACATGTTTTTTATCAGAATAAGATTTAGTCGAATTATGATGGAGTTTGAGGTAATTCAGGACAATGACACGTATAAAATAGGAAAGTACTAAAAAATATATTTATCCAGTTTGCATTTTATCCACACCTTTATTTTCATTTCAAACAGCCAGCTGATTATAACTGAAACTCAATGATACTATGCATAAAACAATTGACCTACTGTTATATATAAATAAAGTTTGAAATCATATCAACAGTTCAATATCGATCTAATACAATTGTTGTATACAAAAATATACTTAATAGTAACATACATAAGATCTAAAATTTCGTATCAATATGATTTAAACCAGCTGTTCAGTAATATCCCCTCTACCATACAATCGTTTCATCGACTCGCCGCTAGTTGGCGTTCAATTTCGATTTCAAATAACAGTCACTGGTGAACTTTAAAGGTGAATGGTTGTCAAACGCGTTTCGATCGCGGAATACTGATCATAGGCGAATACTTACCAGCCCCGATGAACACATAAAAGTAAGCTGATCGTCATCATTGACGATATCAAAGCTAAACTATAGCCCCCATCTTCTATTTCATCGATCCGGCTGGATGCCCATTGCGGCGTCTCTGTAAACAAATCAATCGCAAATGTCATCTCGTGAGATGAATCTGTCTGCAAATTTTTGCCGAAAATTGACAAATACTCTTCAATAGTATTTTCTGCCTATTTTATATTTTGCGTTATCAGATATTCTAACCGATGTGTACTCAAAATGTGTTGTAGAAGCCCGACGAAAAAACTTATCTAACCTAACCCAATTTTCGCTCAAATTTGTTAGTGTACTAATATGGCGGTAGTCAAATAGTAAAGATCGCAATGGGGAAATGTACGATGCACGCTTCAGTGATCACGGTTATGGTGTTTGCTCGTGTTTTCCCATTTAGAATATGGTGGTCGGTTCAGGCGTCACTTTGTCTCGTCTAGTGTTGAATTTATGGTTAGTGTTTAGATGGTTGAGTACTTACCTGTATTTTGGGTGCCATAGTTTTATCTTGACCTATCTGACATTAGTCTTGACTTGATGGAAAAATGAATAAAAGAAAACCTTAATTCTTTACCTGCACATTGAAAGAGATTTGCTTGTATACAGTTGTGATAGTGGTTGAATAGGAAAGATCTGATGATTATTTTATTCTATGAAATGTATTTGTTTTTATTGAGAATTATGCTTTCATGTATTCTAGTATTCACATATTTTTGTATGTGATGTGTGGTCAAATATGTTTTCAGCTGTTGCTCTAAGTCTAAATGAATATGTCAGATATTTCAGATTATTGTTGATTTTAGCATTATAAAGTCAAATAATGAAAAATCAGACATTTTTTTTTAATTTAGATATTCCAATTTATCATGAATATGTTCATATATTTGCTTTTATATTGTTAAAGACTTTCTGAATGGCATATTAATTAAATTTAAAATGACATTATACAGAATACAAATATGTTTTTCAAAATATATTATTTTTTTTAAACTATGCTAAGTAATTCATAATACATAATTATAATAATTTTCTCATTCTCATAATCAATCTTCATTATTACTTACATTATTATTTCAAATTGCAACAGAAATATGGTAATATACTACCTGTGCTTATTATGCAAGAGAACATAACACAATACAGTATAACAGTATACAAAATCTATTGTGTTCGTGAATAACACATAATTGTGATGTTTACTATTTGTTCCTATAATTAAAAAAAACTTGTTTTTATCTTAAAAAACGATTTTTCATTCTTTTCAGGTTGCAGTTTGTACAATAAAAAAGCCTAATTATGCCGGATGATGACTCTAGTGTGCGAGTTGCAGTTCGGTAAGAAAAACTTATAATAAAAGACATTTTATTCATCTGCAGTGTTGTATAATTATCCTTCATGATGTCATTGATGTATGGTGGGACTTATAATATGCACGTTCTTTAAATGTCAAATATATGAATTTTGCAACCGGTGGTGATACATTTATAAATTTTCAAAAGGTGGACGTTAATTCAGTACGTTATTAGTGAAAGTCACCATTTTATTTAAGGTGTGGGCGTTGAATAATCATAAAAAAAAGTAAATATACATATCAATTTGATTCCAATGACTTTGCAAATGTAAACAGAAAGTTTTTTTTATAATAAAGTTTACCTAACAGCTTGCTCTATTTACATTTGTATTTGGATAGATTTTTTTTTTATCGATACACTTTGATATCACTGAAAAGTAAAGGCTTTCAATAGAGAATTGGATTATCATCAATTTATCTGTATATGTTCTGTGATTTTGATTTGAATCATTTCATAAAGTAATTAAATTGAAAAAAATCTAAATCAAATTCTAATATATTGCTTAAATATCAATTTTATCATATTATACTTACTTATATCAGATCATTGATCTCTAATATTTTGTATACAAGATATAACACAGATGTGAAAACACTTTACATAACTATGAAATATCCAGACCGATCCGTCCATCAATCAATAAGTTTCCACACAATCGAATGAATGTCCAATATTCATTTTTATCATCACCTTTCATTGCCATGACGAAACTCCCAATGTCTTTCAAATTCAAAAACGAAATATCAACGGCACAACGAATCCGTCGATGACAAGTGATTCGGTTACAACACAACACGGATAATATTTGCTCTTCTTCAACTGCCATTATTTGGAAGACCGTTTAACACCGGTTCGGCCTTCGTCGATTACACGCAATGTTTGCTCTTCACTTACGTCGAGACAGGAGCACATCGAGTCGACGAGTCGCGCGAAATCGGCGACTTTTGAGTGGTTCGATTGCGCTGATACAAAATAAAAAAATCTCTAATAAGAAGAGAAGGTACTCGTACTCGATTTTGATGAAACTTGGTTGAAAGTTTAAGTCTAGATATGAAATTAGGTTGAATGTCGGAAGTTCAGCTCTCAATAGTTTTCTGGAAAAGTGTTTTGTTTAATATTATATATCGATGACTGTGTGGAAAAATGATTTTTTTGAAACTGCGTAAATGCATTTTGCATTCAATAATCGATAAATTGATATTGTTATTGCCTCAATTCCTTTGGCAATGTGTCAAAAAACTTCATATTTATTTTGTCAATGTACCTAACAAATACATTTAACTTTGATTTGAATTTTTGGAAAAACTATTCAGTCTTGCGTTTTCATTGTTCATAATTGTATCATGCTTACACTTACACTACATTTTCACCAAGTTTTATATTGTATAGATATTAGCATTTCCCTTGTAAGCGCTTAAATTTCACACAATACCTAGTACATATTTGTTTTCTTCACATCGAAACTTATACTGTGTATGTGAAGTTTTGATTCACGAATCTATTATTGCTTAATAGTATCAATATGTCATGTAATATCTATCCGATTCGACGAATTCGTCGTCCGAGTGTGCTCCTAGCCTTTTACGGTTGACGATGTTAATTTTTCCGAAAAATGGACACCTGCTTCCACTCTATTGTTTTTCATCGCCAATGAGATATCCGCTTGCGAAATCGCAATGACACACGTTTTAAAAATATCAATTTTATTCTCGGCAGCTTTTCTCGGGGAAAACTAGTTTTTCCACCGAAGCCGAAACGATTTTCTTCGGTTTTGCTGCGGTCTATAATTGTTTCGTCTTCTCGATTTTGTAATACATTTTCATCTGGTGTGGAAACTGCGTTTTTCTCTATGAGTTTTCATTTTGAAAATCGACAGTTTCTAATATTCACCTGAAAAATTTCGACTTTTTCGTCATAAATAAGTTTATGATACCGATTCATTCTGTGATAATCTGATGTTAATCCGAATTGATGATTTCGATAATCATACAAATAAATTATTCAAGTTCATAAAGTGCGTAATAAATATCCGTATTGGAGCTAATTTTTCATTCAGTACCTTGCAATGAGCAGTTTCGCTTTTACTTGAACGTTTTCGTTCTTCTTTTTTTTTTCGGTTAATTTATGGTTTTTCATTATAGTATATCAACCGGTTTCGAATTATTAAGTCATCCTCGAGTAAGTTCCATATATGGTTTTGAAATTCGCTTCAAGCACGTGCGATTTCCTATATGTTTTGTTTATAAAGCGATTAGGTGATTCACGTGTTTATCGCGCATAAAAAAACTACAAATGTACTTCCATAGTTTGAGTAAGGTTTTTAAAATATTGTCGTTTCTGTCGTCCGGTTTTCTTGTATTGAAATAAACAGACAGACGTTCCTTTCATTGTGTTTTTAATCAAAAAGTGATAGTCGAAAAGCCGACGAGGAAGTCCTTTTTTAGGTTTTCCGCAAGTTGACTGGATAAAGCAAATATGTGCGTTTATGGGTTTGAAGTTTGTTCCGAAACATGTTTTTCATTTTTTTCAGTTTACTGTTAAATATTTGATATTTTTGGTGTGTAACGATATAAAAATATTATTTTTTGTTTATTGATTTAGTTCGTAATACATATTGACATAATTTTCGACTCGTCCTCATATCATTATATCACTTATACGTGTATTTATTATTCTGATTTATAGTCGACAGACTGAATCAAAATACAAATTTTTTTCAGGTTAAATAATTTTTACTAATATTTTTCTTAGTTAAAGGTTTTGATAAAATTCAAAAATGAAACTTTATCGGTTAGTATTGTATAAAGTAAACATTTACACACGTTGGTAATTACGATCGTAGATTAAAGCCAAAACAATGTATGCTTTCGACTAATACGAACATTTGCAGGATTAACATTATTACTAGATATAAACCCATATATTCATTGAAAAAATAAAAGTTTTATGTAAACATTTTCTCAAAAACAGTCGATTCAAAAGCCAATTAAACGCTTAAAAAACAATCAGTTGTTTGTTCATATGTCGATATTAATATAGTCCAGATCGAATAATAATAAGCCAGACTAATTGAAATTTCTTTCGAACGAATATTCCAATTCCCCAGTTATCGATCTGAAAATTTCAGCAACAGGGGGTCATTGTTACGTTGATTTTTTTCATTCACCATTTGTCAAGGTTGCGAAAAAGTGGCACAAGTTGAGGTCGAATCCGCATCATACACATATATAATAACTTATAGGTTTTCTTTCGCAGAAAATAATTCTAATTAATTAGATATCGATTCGCATTCAATTGAAACCGAAAATTCGCTGAAAATTTTCGCGTTTCTGTTTATTTACGTTTCGTTGCGTCCGATGTTTGTATACGATTTGTTGCACAATTTATGTACGTGTGCATTTTGTATGCAGTTAGTTCTGTGTGCAGTCGGATCGTGTTTTTCCGCATTTTAATTACCTCATGTATGAGGTTTTCGAACTCGATCCGCGGAATTTTTCATTTTTTCGCAACATTGGAAATTTAATCGTGTGTCGATCGGGTTACTTTCTTAATTGCGTGCTGCTGCGCCCATGTTAGGAATTTTCTAATTGTTTTTCATATTTTTTATTGTATTTCAATGAATCGAAACGATATTAAAATAAGAGAGCATTCCAATAATTCACAAATATTTTTATTAAATTCTAATGAAAAAATATAATAGACTTCACGAAATGTGAAATTAAGTGTACCATTTTAAAATCGTTATTGTAGTTTCATTTTCAATATCTATATGAAGTTTCATATATCGCCGAATTATTGCATTTCAAGGCCATGCATTTTTGATAAGTTTTATTCGATTTTGACTTTGATTGCACTTGATTTTGACAGTGTGAAGTTTAATCTATCGAAATCCATTCGATTGAATCAGAAAATTAAAAATAAATATTTAACTTCAAGAGTATGTATACTTGTTTATACACACACTTGATTCTAGTCTCAAAAATTTTTCGAAAAAAACACATAATATGTACACACGTTCTAGGGAAACGATATTTCATAAATATTTCCCCCTATTAACACGTTTTTTTCTTACTCACACATTGTTCGAAGAATTCAACACTTCTCGCTATTTCAACGAGACTCGACAAACCTCGAAGCATCTAATTATTGATAATGGCTATACAATATTTTATTTATGCAAATCAATAGTTACACGTAGTATTTGCCGTATAGTTTTATACGCGTGTATTGATTTTATCACGTTTTCTGTATTCGAACTGTAAATACCTATACTGCTGACAAATTTTCAGCAACTAAGGCGTGGTCGTTTCGAATGTGAATTGTTCTCTAATATTTTTTTATTCGTACAATATTATAATTCCGGTCGTTATATATTTTATGTAATAATGTTTTTTTGAATGTTCCTTCGCACATAACTCGTGCGCCAACGCATCGTTTTATTGGTCGCGTGTCGCTTACGCCCATATCCATCTTTTTTCGTCTTTTTTGAAAAACTGCTTTCGAGAAACTTGCATGCGAATTAGGGCTGTCGTATGTTCGTTCGATAAAATCAACATAACTGCGAAAAAAAATTGAGTTATGTGGCAGTGTCCGTAGAGGTGAGAAATTGTCAAATCGCTTGATTTTCAGTGGGCGAATGTCGAAAGAAATTTTTGAAAACTTGTTCATATCATTGGTGTTGAACATTTTTATGAATCTGCAAAACTATTTACGTATTTTTTCATATGACGACTGAATTTCACAAAGGGCACAAGTGACCTTTTTTATCGATATTGAGTCAAGTACGGAAAATGGTTCCATATATGATACATAACCATTTTCTATACGTAACTTAATTTCGATAAAAAAGGTCACTTGTGCTCTTTGTGAAATTCAGTCGTCATATATTGCAGTTGAAATTTTAATTAAAAATCCACAACATTGTTTGTTTCATTTTTTTATTTTTTACATTCGTTCAATATTTTAATATGACATGTTTATTATCCTTAGTTTAAATATCATTATTTTATCAATAAATAAATAAACTCATATTTATTTTCAGTAAATATTTTTCTATAGTAGATTACTGGTATCGTTCATGTATTGATTCGTAATGAAATTTCACATTAATCAGGAAAATTTAGTTTTTTTCCGAAAATTCAACAGTTGTCAATCCTGCCAAACAACAATAAACACGTTCGCGAAAAGGCGGGAGACTAGTTTTTGAAAAATTCCACGAGATGTAGAAACGTGCGGGGGTGTTCTAGAATTCCCTTGTGCTCTTATATTATTATATTATTAAAGCGTATTTATGAACTCAATCAATTTCGAGATATACGAGCGTGTTTCGAATGAATTATTCTGCGCATTTGCCTAGAGGTGCTCATTATCAATTTCGTTCGTAAATAAATTTAATTCTAAACGGTCTTGTGTCCCCGTACAAGTTTGGCGTTGCATAATGCGAGACGTTATTATTTAAATTTTTCGTGTTGCCGCACATGTTCGTAATTAATTAATTGATTAATCAATTCTGCAGTTGGTATGTTTATGGTCGAAATTGAAATTTGTAATGTTAATTGAAATTTGTTTAATCCGCGCTCTGAGATAAGGCTCCGTTTGTGTAATTCGGTGGATGTGCGAATTCGATTAAAAAAGTCGTTTTGATGGTAAATATTTTACTCGTTATGTTTTATGTTTTCGATTCAAATATGGATTAAGATTCTTGCATCGTTGTTGTCCATATTTGTAATTTATCGTGTAGTAAAACTGAATTATTTACATTTCAAATTAACGATCGATCCTTTGATGTTTATTTTCTAACGATAAATTGTTACATTCTTTGTCAGCGTTAATGAACGTGAAGCTAACACCAATTATCTCAAGAAAATCATTAGACAGACGTTCAAAAACGTCTTTCTATTTTAATCGCTTACATTCATTATGATCTAAAGACTTTCGTTTGAATTAAATTCGATGATTATTTTTTCACATTTAAAACTTCGAATCTCGAAAGTTTAGCATAGAAAAACGAAAAAAGGCAACATATGAAAAATAATATACAAAACACACTTTCGATAAGCCTTTTTTCGCACTGAACTCAGATATTAACATATCGATTATGTACATTTTTTGCGTCATACTGTATCATGAGGGCGTATATCTCGATCGAATTCGTCCCCCGCTTTGCTACGCGTTGTTTTGCTCCACACCATCAGGGACGTATTTAGGCAAGGGTTTCGTGGGCCCCGTGCGCTGAATTTACAATAAAAATAAAATCGATTCATAATTTTCATATTGTCATTGTTATTCGGTCGATTTTGCGGTCGACTGTTGTGTCAGAGTCGTCGATAGGCTTCTGTTCTGACACCATCTGTCGCGTTCGCCATGTGGTCTATTCTGGTGCTGAGGCTTCCATCTTTTGCGACAACCTCGTTTTCGATGACGTTTTCTATCTGTACGCCTGTTGCTATTTGTCAGATCTAGAGCGATATCGTGCTAAGCTGTCGAAGCTCTGATAAAAAAATGTAGGAAATACGAAAAAATCATATTTTTGCATGAAAAGTTTTCTTTTTTCCACGTTAAATCAGATTTTTTGGTTTCGTGAACTTTTTCGCAATTCATTTTTCGACAGATGGAATTTCGCAGCTGTCGATTCGAATCAATGGTTATTGATTGCGAATTTTCACGAACTCACTGCGATGACTGTACTTTCTGCACATACATATGAATGAAGCATTTCATATTAACGTACACACACTTTTTATTCACCCTTAAACCATGCACGCATCACGCATCGCCGGAATCAATCGATTTCCCAGAAACGGAAAATCACATCATTAACGCAAATAATATTTTAACGAATCATTAATATACTGAAAACTTGCTTTTCATCGGTGCAAATTGCTAATTTCATACCGAAACCGCGACCAGAAAAATGCTGCATCGGCCGAGCATCATCCATATTCATGACTAGCGCGACCGATTGCACTAGATCTGGTCTAATTATTATTTGACTAAGCCAAACGAGATGATGATGCTGGAAAAAAAAATGGAAGCGAAACGTGAATAGCCATTTAGAGAAAAACCTCCGTTCACTCCTCACAATAGTTTCTTCGCGAAGGTCGCAAGGTGCAACTCGCCATCTCGACTCGGTTTAAATTCGTTCCGTCTAGAGGCGATAATCGACATTATTACTTTTTTATATAAAGTTTGTAAAAAGTGTCGAATTGAACTCGAATCACCTTCATGGTATTAACTGAAAAATCGTTCGGCTTCATGCAACGGTGGACTCAGATGTCTCGTTAATCCTAAAAGTGTTTGAATAAGTTCACACGATATTGTACTTCAGTGCAAAAAAGAAAATTGTGCTATGAATAAGAAGAAAAGTCAGTTCTGTACTTGTATTTCAATTGCATGAATACTGTATAAGAAATGCTTCATAGAATACATTCAATACTGACTCTCTTGTTTATAGTTCCATTTTCTTCTGCACTGAATAACGAAAATACTGCTCTATGTGAATGTAACTTGACAAGACTTTTACTTTATCTTTTAGTGATCAAAAATAGACTGCGGTTGATGCGTTGCAGAAGTGCATTCTCTAGACACCCCCCTGTAATGTAATTAGAATCGGGAGTCAAATTATGCTCGCATTATTTACGAGTTTGCTTAATTGCCCGACGATTTTCAGTTCCACGACACCGTGAAATTAAAATTTGAATAATTGCGCGACATTATGGTTCAATGTCTCCGTAGCTCGTTTTCAACTATGTCCTCTGATTTTCATTTTTTATTCGACATTGACTCCAAGCAGTTGTCGAGGTGTTGCAAGAAAAACTGATTAGCCTCAAGCGATCTAATGTTAAGTGCGTTTACGATCCTGACCTTAACGAGACTACTCCACAATCCAGCCAATTTAACGACGCTTTCTTGCGATGATCTCGCGTTGTTTCATAACAGACCAGATGTTGAATATGTGTCTTTGCTTTCTAGCTTGACTCTCGGTTGTGACCCCGTTCGTCTTGAGCACATGGTCTTGTCTTTTATGAATGAGATGGGAGAAAGAACGTGTTCTGTCGTACGCAAGGAAACTTTTGAGGTCGCTTTTTGTTATTTTGCGCTGTCGAGGGTCATGATCTGTTTGATCAGACACTCTGGGAAACCTCGTTGCCGGAGAGAGGTTCTTCGGATTCGAAGTCAGCACGTTTTCGGCCGTTGTCTGCTTTCGTCTTTCCTATCGCGATGTACGTGGTTGATGGTATCTCTCGATTTTAGAAACGTCATGTTGCGGTAGTTCTGTTGTGATTTTCTATGGTCGCGTATGAAATTTAATATGATTGTAAATATATCGGGTTGCTAGAAATTATGAGTTTAGAAATCAATAAGTCAATGATTGCTTTTTCTAATGCATAGTGCTTTACTTGTAGTCTTGAACGTGGGCGATCGACAAGATTGATGAGTCGATTGTATAATACTGGAACATTTTTTTCATTGCTTCATCCCGTAATAAACAATGGATCGAATAATTTTGTTTTCAAATCTCAATAGCGAGTCGATCACCTTACCAGAAATCAACATAGCGAACGCAAAGTTCGTCAACCTCGAATCTTTCCGAAACCATCCAAACCACCGTTACTCGCTTCCTATAAAATTTGTGTAACAATCCGATCGATTTCCACCTCCTGCATAACTTTCCAGTCAAAAACCGTCAGATTAATATGCATTTCGTTCGATTCCGCATTCGTCAAAGAACATTGACCCAACAAACGATTGCACTCGAGCGAAAAACAGCAAACCACCGATTGTGGTCGCTCTTAACTTTGCGAAGGCGGTTCAGTTATTACAGCCTTTCTCACGAAGGTCCGAAGAATTCTGGTGACGCAACTGACGATAATAATTGAACCTTGGGAAACCATATGTTCCACACTTCATAGTTCCTGCGAAGATCCAACAATGGAAGGAAAATCGCTTCCTTGCCGAGCGTTCCGTTAATTAGACGCAGAAGATGCTATCTCGAGATTAGTATGGGAGATTCGATTGTGTTTCGTCGCTTTGGAAAATTGTACGTTTTCTAAAGTCGTTTGATGTGTCGTGTTAAATGTTATCTTCGTGCGTTCCCATCTGTTTTTAGATGAGTGTTGGGGTAGTGTATGGTGCGATTTTCTATTAAGATATTTTTGAGTTCATTGTTGCTAGATTATTCTGGGAAGAAATTCATATTTATCGCGTTTATGAGCTGATTGATTAGTGCGAATTTTATCTGTTTTACTACATCGTTTAAAGTATAATAAATTTAATAGACGAATCTTTATGGGTATCGTATGTAAATATTAATCTGTTCGGAGCTCGATATGTAAATCGATCGCAGTATTAGCCTCGATCTCTATTTTCGCAATCGTAAATCAGTGCGAATTTTCCCTGAAACAGTCTACATTTTCTTTCATTCCGCATTCAATTCTCATAAAAAATCTAATAATCTGCTCTACTTTTTTCGACCGTCGTAGAAAGTGTAAGTTATTTTCGATGCTATTTCACACCTGAAGAATATAGTATACTGAACTATAATAAAAAATGACCGTGACCCGTTTGTGAAACTTATCGCTCGCGGACGAAACTTTTCAAATTTATTCTCCGAACTCGCTTGATTAATAGATATAGTTTTTTTCCATAATCGAAGCTATTTGTCGTATGCGTCACATGGGCGGTTACGAGAATATAGTAATACACCCGTTCCTCCATTCACGAATCGCCAAACATCCTTATGAGTGCCGAAATATAAAGATGCATGCATGTAAACATTCGTCCTTGTCCTTCGTCACTAGTAAGAAAAAATACGGTTCGTAAATGGAGGAATGAGTGTATTCGCGATCATATATGAACGTGTAGAAAAATTGATTAGAAACCTGTCGCACGTCTGGCCATTTATTTGTCCGACCGCTTCTCAATGCTACTCGAAGGTGATTCTATCTAACATATTTTTTTTTTCAAATTTATGTTTATTCCAAGAATGTGTCCTTATTGTTATGTTAATCGTGTTTCGTATTTTTAACATTTTCTTGTAGACAATATGCAATTTTTATCGAACAGTGAACGACCTCTAATCAATTAGCTCACACAAGATTTTTTAATCAATTGACGTTTACTGATAATTATATTATTATTTTTAATTGCACGTTATTCAAACGTTTTTTTATATAAGCTGTAAACGTTATTTTTATTGAAATTCAATATAATGCGTTAACAAACTTATTCATGCATTCATTCTCAGATGGGCGTGCACACCGTTCAATATACAAATTGCAAATCAGCATCGACTCGTTCGCACTCTATATAATTTCAAAACAATGAACTTTCATCGTCATGGAACTCTTCATTCGTCAATCACCACCTTTATTCATCATCGTTCAATACGGAAACTGAATTTGCGTTCAATTGAAACGAAAGTTCTCAACGCGCACAATATGTGCATCCTGTCAGCTTTGCGTTTTCTTGTCATCGCTAAACTAAAATTATCCACTGTGCTAAATTCGTTCGTCTGAATGCGAAAGATGGTCGAATGGAGTATAGTTTCGAAATTTTCGAGTTTTCGCGCCGTTCGAACTCGAAATCCCACGCTGTACGAATCGAAAAACAAAACTGAGAGGCTTGTACGTTTTAGTGTCGATGTAAAAGAAACAAAAGTAAACGACAATTTGACTTACAGATAGCCGGGATTTTCGTGGGCGGATAACGGGTGAACAGCTTCAAGTGTCGCAATTCGGTCGTCCCCTCGAGACTTTCATCGGAACTCGCTTAATAGTTTCATTCAGTGCTGATCAAGCTTTTTTCAGTATAGTCCAGAGATTTGAAGACTCATATGATGACTAAAAAGGCCAAGGTACAAGTGACTGCGATGATTTTCAGAAAAGTGTGCTCAATAGGAGGAGGGCGAGTGATTTGATGATATATCTCTGCACACTTTCCAAATTCGTTCATATCCTCTTGCCACCAAATATATGAGCGTACATAGAAGCGATTCCTGTTCATAACTCGATTTTGTCACTTGTATCCCTTGGCCTTTTCAGTCGTCATATATGATTGCTATTATAGTGCAAAAGTAGTGTGAAGAAGGGTTTGCCTCTGATCCATGTTTCTGACACCATAAATTTTTCAACAAATCCAAATATTTGATTACTCTTATAAATTTCCTGAATATGTTAATTTGATCTGATCCTCAAATTATAATTTGAACAACACTGAGTTTATTTACATATTAAATTGTATCTCAAGTTGTAAATTATTTGAAAGCTTATTATCAACACGATGATTTTCAACATTTCCAAGTTTAAACCCTCGTCATATCGAATCGAAATTTTAATTGCTACGCGTGCTCGTGATGAAGCACATGTCAGTGATCGATCGTGTGTCGAATATAATTTTTAAATCAATCATTATTCATACTTATAAAAAAATCGATTAAGCTAAAATCTCTTTGCTGTTTTACCACCGGTTCTCATTCACTTTCGAACCCTTCGATAGGATTTAGTACCGATTCGGTGATGATGAGCGTGGGTGCATAAATGGGATGTAATCGACGTGGTTGTGCATCCTCAATGTCTGACTCCGGTGTATGGACGTGTGTAATGAAATCATAAGAAAATTGCAGGTTGTTTAATGTCGAGCTAGTGACTGGTGTGTTGAAGGTTTATTTTTTAATTTCGCATTTTTTCATTTGAATTTATTTGAGTGTTGTTTAGGATGAAAGATTCTGTGAATTTGTACTGCTGAAAATATTTCGTTTAAGATATTTTTTGGGAGTTTTTAATTAATTAAGCATGTAATTAAATTAGATCAGTATCAGATATTTCGCGAAATTCGCACCACGAATTCAATTATGAAATGATTTCAAAACATTAAATTGAATTCATCTCAACGAGTTCGTCTTAATTCGACCTTAATTGAATCATCCCATTTTCCATTTTCACGAGATAAAAGGAGATCTCCTGTGATCTGCACCGAACTCAGCGTGTAAACACGCTACTTTATTACATTCCTTGTTTGCTTATTCACTAACATATCATAAATGCAAACCGACTTCCTTGCGTCCGTTTGATCTCCTTTGATGTCGCTCCGAAATTATAATGATTAAAATAATTACTTCGAATGTTCTCCGGAACAGACTCGGTTGACGATTCTGAAACGTTATATCTGTAAAACACTGTAATCCTACGTAGACTGCATATTAATGAGAGTCTTCACGAACCGGTCACCGCTCGTTATTATTCTACGTTTGAAGTCCGATTCTACATTTCGACGAAAAACTAAAAACCCTACGAATTTATCGCTTCGGTTTCGGAAGTCGGTTTTTTCCACTTACATCCTCCACGTTTCGAATTTTATCTATTACACGATTCTGGTTTAACACTGAATTGGAAATCGTTTCGATTGCCTCACGAGGCTAGTTCCATTTGACGTTTTAGTATGTAATATTCATGTCCAGTTTTAGTGGCGAGAGATGAACAAACACGTGAGTGACAAAACGTTTAGCGAAGCGACTTCACTATATTGAATGCAAACGAATAAATTGCCATAAGTGCTAAAGTGAGAGTCGACTGTGCGAAGATGCGTTTATGAACGTGTTTCATTTGAAAAATATGAGTAGGATATTTTTGTATGTCACGTTTAGACTTTTCTAAATGAGACAGCTCAAATAGTAAATTCGTATAATTCAATTCTGAATCAGATCGCGCAATGCTCTGACATTGGAAAGGCATCTAATTAACGTACGATTTGAATGATACAGTCCATTGTTTATCCGATTGTTCGTTAGGAAAGTAGATCTCGTAAGAGGCGTGTAGACAACCCTGGCTGAAAGTGCGGAGGTGGAATCTGAATAGGATTTCACTGACTCGTATAGTGCTTACTAGTAAAGTAAGTACGCCGTTAAAATTTCAAAAGTATAAACAGTAAAGGGGAAACGTTAATTATTCGTTTCCTATTCAGGTGTGACGGTCTTGTGTAGTAGATGCAATTGATTTTTTTTTCTCGTAGGTTATGAGTATGATGAGCCTTTCACGTGACCGTTAAAATACTCGTAAAATATTACAGGTGGTTTTTTTTACGTTCGTTGTGGTCATATTGAATTTTCGGTCACGTGTTAGAAATATAAAGGGACGTGACTAACAAAGGAATTGTATTTGTACAATGTTATGAAAACCGATAACGAAAGCTTCAACATGTTTGAGTTTGTGTATTCTGGGATAATTTCTTCTTTATAACAATACAATATGATAAAAAACATGAATTGATATCGTGATACGCTTTTCTCGTATCTTTTAATGTAGTTAAAGTTTTATTTGACGATCAATCATACGTCGTGTGTGAATATTTCATTTTTTTCCAATAGTGATTAATGACGGCACGTTTCATTCGATATTTGACAGTTAGAATCGTATAAAAATTGTTTTAGCTCCGTATATAGCTAGACGGTGACTGATTTTAGAACGTTTTAAAATTCGGCGAAATGAACACAAAACAATCAATATGTTAGTGTAATGGTTTTCAATTTGTATTTTCGTTAGCGGCTCTCGGAAGTGAACGAGAGTAATTGTTTTACTTTTCAATTCGACCCAATTTATAAACAATAGACAACTGTCCATTATATTATAAATTTGCAGCGTCGTTTATTTTAATTGGCGAAAATGCATTTTTTGAAATTGTGATTAGATCTGTTCAGAATTCAAGAACAGCTCGTTTCATTTTCGAAAACGATTCTAGTTAAAATAAACTTTTTTTTTTAATCTTTTTAAACAATTATCATGAATTGACTCATTCATTGAGTATTTTGTAAAAGTTTTTTTCCACATCATTTATTTTATCAATAAGCGTATCCACTTATCTGGAATTATTGAGTAGTCATCATATTTACTTATTACTGTTTCTACATCCTGTATATCGAATTTTAGCGAATTAACCAATCTTTGAACAAACCTAAACACTGTGGCATTTCAAGTTTATAATCTTTACACACGGTACACGATAATTACTGTAAGATCGTTGAATGTGTAATGTTAATTCGAAGATGAATTGATTTTCTACGCTTTTCTATGACGTTACGTACTTGAAGCTGATTTAACACATTTGGAATTTTCCAATATAAAATGGCTTTGACAAACCAATTTTTTTATATGCTTTCAAATCAATGCTAATGAAAAATGTACAGCTAGAGTACTTTATAGTACGTAGTATTAGCTATAGCCAGGAAGTTCGTACTACGTGTTCTATACCCGACTTTGTGAAAACTAAACGGGGTATTTTGCATGATTTCACCATCAAAAGCAATTTGAAAACGTTCGATACGATCTTTTTATGCCGGAACACTGGAATAAGCAAAAAAACAAAGATTCGCCAAATACGCCCTGTGCGGATCAAATAGCAATTTTCTCAGTCTACACGAGCAATGCGTATCTGCAGACCTAGATTCGGTCTTTTTATCTAATTTTCGTTTATAGTTTTTTACGTCTGACCCTTTTTTTCCTACGCCAATTTAACGCACGCCCTGGAAAAACGCTATTAATTACCGAGAGGCCGTCAAACTTTACGATTTGCTTCTCGCTGTGCTTATTTCATACGTAGGTTAACCGGCGACCTTTATAGAACGCCTACTTTTCAGACACCTTTTCTCGCTATTTCATCGATCCGATCTGTTGTAGGTTTTCCTTATACAATAGAATGACTATATTTAAATTCGACTCGAGAGTATGGAATCCAATACCCGGCCAAAATCCTAATCCTGGGATATCGGGATTGCGATTATCCGATTCCGAGATTGCGGACTAGTCTTTGGACTAATCTCAGTATTGAACTTGGAATCACAAATGTCATTCTCTGAATTGACTTTCTTCAATATTACTATTCACCGTGGAGCAATATTTTTATTCATAAATATATAGGTTTCGATGAAAAATTATGTATGTATATTCGAAATTGAGCTATTGATCGTAATATTGCGTTTCAGCTGAAACGCATACTGATAGAGATACTGAATTAGCCTATTACGATATTGTCGCATGTCCAAGTGTGTTTTATTTCATTTAACTTAAGCTCATCATGATAATTTCAATACTGAGAACCTTATCCCAGAACTGATTTTTTTCTGAAAAATCGTTCAGTATCCCGAATCGTATTCTTTTCTCGAGATATTACTGTATTCAGAAATAGAATGATACAATATTTTCATGTTATTTTTTCAGTATTCGGCCGCAAGTTCCGCGGGAGGTGATCGACATGTGCAGGGTGTGCACTTCGGTGACTCCCGACGAGCCTCAGGTCACCCTCGGCCAGGACAAGTCCTTCACCTTCGACCTGGTCTTCGACACGAACGTTTTCCAGCACGAGGTGTATGAGTCGTGCGTGCAGAGTTTGGTCAGGAGCAGTCTGGACGGATACAATGCCACTGTGCTTGCATATGGACAGGTGATTTTTTTTTAATTACAGTGTTTTTTATTTAAATACTGTTGATTATAATGTGTAGATAGTGTTAAGTAATAGTAGGTTCGGGGGTCATAAAAAATACTTGTAAAGTGACTTTTTAAGTCGCGAATCTGCTGTTGATTGGAAGTATCGATAAGTGCCCTCAATTATAACTAGTCATATTTCTTTCGTTTTAAGATAATCGTTTTGACATTTTATTAGATTGACAGTTGATAACGGAAAACTATCTTAATTTCTTTCAATTAAACATTTGTATTGTGATAGTTAATCACAATGTGAATAGAACAAAGAATACACTTCAGAATTACCCATTATTTGTGTAATCGAAAATATAAATGTTTATTTTAGAAGCTATCGATAGTTGATTAACTGTATTATCAATTACTTCAAATATGCTAGATATTTTGTTTATTGCCTTTGAAATAAATCTCATTATAATATTTTTCGTATAAAAAATACGGATATTGCATTTCTTTGCCAATTTTCACGAAAGTGTTTCAGCTTTAAGTTTGCATGCCTTCAAATAATTTATTTTGCATATTACCATATGTTTTTACACACACTTTTGCATGCCTAAATTTCGCTTTATATTACTTGGCATATTTATGTCTGGAAGGGTTGGTCTTTTATCGATTGCACAGTTGACATTAGCCGGTCTTTCACTTTTAGATTGTGTACAGTTTAATTATTAACGTTTCAAAAGTTCATTTTTGTCCAAATTTTCTATTACGTCGGACGTTTGATTGCCATCAATTATTTCAATTTTCAGACAAAACTAGGGCATGAGTATTTAATATTTTAGTTCCACTTTTTCATCACGATATTTTTATTATTATTAGACCAAATTTCATTAAATAGTGCGTCACATAGATTTTCGGTAATAATCTAATCTCTAATTCGTTTATTGACTGTGGATTAAGGGTATAGCTTAACTCACTAACGAAGTATTGTAATAAATCGACAATAACGTCGAATTGGTCTCAAGGACTTTGCAAATGTTTCCAATCGAATAATATTTTATTCAAGATTCGGTCAATACATATTTTCATTATAATGTAAGACAGGGCTTGTCCGTCTGTTCGAGAAAATTATCCGTTGTCGAGCTCGATATGTATCATCAACGATTGTGCAAAGGCTAATCGATTTCTACGTGGAAAATTGGTTATTATTTCATTGAACACCATTAATTCGGCATATTATAGTGACGCAATTTGAAAATAGAGGTGATCTTAGATTTAACATCTGTTCTGCATATTTTTTTCTTCGAATTGATATCACCTTAACATATTGACCGTTCGCATCATCGTTATAAATATCAGTTAACGCGAAAATATTTTCTTCGCTGTATCATTTATTTTACAATGTGAGAAAAAAAACTTACCACGAAAGGCACTCAATTTTATTACATATCGAGTCGAGAAAATGCAAGTTCATTTCATTGTTATGCCATATTCATTATGTAATAATGTACAAATTAAATTGCGAAACATATACTACGTGAGCAAAATGTCAAAACCTGATTTAGTATCTTTGGAGCGCAAAATAACTACTCTTCTAACCGATTAATCAACGTTAAGGTTAATAATTCAACACATCAGTATCTCAATGATTCTTCTCGTTCACATTAGTTATCTATTCAATATCGTTACTATATACATTGAATAGCAGACGTCATGCGAGCGAGTGGAAAAAATTATCTAAACTGGCGCTTATCACGCAATTCGCTCGATTTTCCGATGCACCTGAGCACATCGAATGCACTCTTATTTCAGTTCTTATCCACGCGAGTGTTCAAGCGGATAACTCATTAATGGATCTTCTCAAATGTAAAATTCTAATCTGTACATTGTAATCAAATTTCTCGTGTAATTCCATCAGATTTCTGTAAAGAACCAAAAATGGCACATTTATGGATGGCTTTGAGCAGAAAATCATAGTTTAAAATAAACCGCTGAAGTTAGTGAAGAACAAGATGAGCAATGCAAAAAGTTATTAATCCATTAAAATTATATGTTTTTCCCGATTGTCCGTCTTGTCCCACCAGCTCGTCTTGTCACACACTCTCATTTAAGTGAATCGTAGTACTGTGACTTTTTCCACGAAGTAGCATTTAAGATGAATCGTAGTATTACGATTCCTGCCTTTAATCAGCAATAAAAATGAATCGGATTACTACAATTCTTGCTGTCAACATGACTTTCATGTACAAGTTGTTTTTAATGAGGAATTCGCATCGTTTTAGATCCTCGTTGAATCATCGTCGATGCGTTAGGTCGACCGGGTCGATGCAGCAGCAGAACCTCGTCTTCTCCATTTACAGACGACGTCTTTGTCTTTGAAAATCGAGGCTTTTTACACTGCATATACATTACAGTATATATGCAGTATTTGCCAGCCATCTCGACGCTGACTATCCCCAGATGAGGTCGCAAACAATCCAAGGGTTCTTAACCCGTTCACGTCCATACGTTTTTCCGTATAAGGGGAGATTTGCGCTTTCCGTTTTTCCTTAGCGAGCAACGAACGCACCATAAACCTTTGTTTGCACATTTCAAACTAAACTTTCCTTTTCATCGATCGAATTAAAACGCACTTTCATCCTCGATCATTGTCTCAATAATAATGAATTTTCCTCGCCTTTTTTTTGTTCGAAGCCCGGCAATCCTTAAACGGAAGGCGCCGTTCTCGGACCGAATTGAAGCCGTCACAATGAGCGTCCGGTCCATCTTTGTTTCATGCGGCCTTCGTCACGATTTTCCGACATTTTGTAATATTTATGAGCGGTCGTCGGCTCGATAAGGGTCGCCGCTTTGAAACTTTGATGATAGGGCGCGCGTATTGTGTGCGACGATCGATTTCGTTGGGTGCGTTCTCAGTGCTGAAAATATGTATGTAGAGGATGTTTTTTCAGTGTGCTCTTCGGCAGGGGTGGATTTAAGGAAGGTGGTATGTGTGCTGTGGGTACCGCTCTTGGAAAAATAAATTTTAAATTATCAATTTTGATGTATTTACATCGAGAAGAAATCATTTCTAGCGCATGATTTTCAAGTATTATTATTGAATTGAGTAATTTTAGAGAGAAGTTTTTAAGATTTTGAAAATAGTCAAGAATTTTTTCGCTTACATGGTTATTTTCAATGTTTAAGGGCCGGTCTTTTCACTCATTAGTAACCCTCCTGTTGTTTAAGTTGACTAGCGTTTTATTTAGAGTTCGTTAAGTATCGTGACGACTATCAAATTCTATAAGAAAAAACAACACGAACTCAAATTAAAATTCAAAAAAAAAAATAAAACAAAATAGTCGCTCTTTTGTTTTTTCTAGGTCCATGTTTTGAATCTCCCTTAACTGTCAGAAAACTCGAGTCTAGAAAACTTTTGATGTGATTTTCTTGTAATAAGTTTATTTTATGCAATAATTATTTGCTACTTTATATTGTATAGTCATATTGACATTAGCTGGACATGATTTGAATTAATAGCGGCGGATCAAAAGACGATGACACACTCGCTAATGTGCCTGATTAAATGTTTACTCGAACGCCGAGTGCTTATTGATGAAGTTTACTCAATCGAAAAAAAAACATTCTCTAAGATCCCACCGTTCGAAATCCGTTAATGATTACCCAAGAAAATTTTGGAAAATTTGCACACGTCTCTGCGATTCTAGATTTTGCATACGATCAAAATCCGTTTAATTTTCGAGTTAGGTGATAAGTAGACGATTCTTCGAAATGCAGAAATGATTCGTTGATCTAAGTGGACTTTAATGGAAGCGTTAGTTTTTTTATGCAAATATTCGCGTGGGCTTGTACAGAGTTGAGTTTTCCTTTTATACACCTCTGTTGCCACTGACCGATATTATTAAGACGCCAATTATTTTGAAATCATCGTATGCCTCTAAAGACTTTTTTACGTTTTCGTCATTTGTTAATCTTGTGACTAAGAAATCATCTAGCGTGGTGCTGGCATTATTATATCGTTTGTGATTTCGCGTTGTTTTCTTTCGCAATTTAAAACTCATAAAATAATTTATAGTTTTTTGTTAATATTTATTTATGTGTACGATCATTATTGTTTTTCTTATTAATTTTTCGTTTGCACGCTTTTTAAATTCAATTGAAATACCATCGATCTATCATTATCTTAAGGAAGACTTATCAAATAAATATTATCATTAGAAAAACTATTATAATAGCGTTGATGTCATTAATCTTCAATTTTATTATCTCATGATGAATGAAATCAAACAAAATATTTCGTAAGACTATCTTTATACAATAATGAATCAAGATTTATTTCAATCAGTACCCCAAAAATTAACAAACATTTATGGATAATTTTATGTTCCATACATATGTAAATAGGAAAATGAGTAGATCTTACTAGATTAGGCTAGGTTAAATTGTTATTATATTACAGTAAGATCTTCTCAAGTGCTTGCACAGTTCTTATAACTCCCAGCTATCAATTCACTTGTTTTCATTTTTAAATTATTCACTATTGAGATTGAGATTAATTTAATCAATCAAAAACTTAAACCGATTTCAATCTTCAACAGACCGGCTCCGGGAAAACATACACGATGGGCACGGCCTTCGACGTGGAGCTCCTCAAAGACGAGATGGGCATCATACCGAGGGCCATCAACGACCTGTTCCAGGGCATCGAGGAGAGGATGCAGGACGCCAGAGCCAACAGCCTCATACCACCAGAGTTCAAAGTCGTGGCCCAGTTTATGGAACTGTACAACGAGGACATCATCGACCTGTTCGACCCGGCCAGAGATCCGTACGGTTCTAAGGTGCGTTGACACGAATATATCGATCGAGTTGTCGATGAATAATTCGATAGGAAATCGAAAGGGTTTCTATTATTTAAGGTTTGGTGTGTTTTCAGCGGTAGGTCGCTTGAAATTGGAGATTTTTCGCGTTAAAATGTATGAATGATGGTCGAATTTGATGATCGTTCAAATTGCTTCATCCATATGTATTTTTTAACGGTTGCTAATTTCGTTGTATAACGTTTATATACTTTCCCTTTTCGTGTCGTTATGAATGTTTTGTGCATCAAAAATAGGTAGCGTTCACTTTATGTCGATTACCGCTTAGATACGGTTGAAAATTTTGATCTACATAATTTTATTGTTATTACAAAATGAATAATAAAATTTTCATTATTCGGAATGAACAATGATTTATTGATCATCACGAAAAATATAGTTTTTCCTTAACGACCATAAAAATGTTTACACTGCCCCATATCATAATCAAATAGACAATAAATAAGATATCTCTTCAAAACAATTTGTCAAAAATAACATTCATATTTAGCACATACATAGAAGGAGTTTGTCGATTAAAAATTATGCAAACGAGAGCGCGCTTCGACTATCCATCACGTCCATCTTCAAAACATGACACCAGCTGTTTCTGTTATTGTCATCGTCGATATTGCTATTCCTGCAGAACTATTCTCGAAGGTGTCGCATTATTACATGTGACATAATCGTTCAATTGCCTTTCATTTTCTTCGACCGCCCACCTCATCGCAGCCTTTGCCCATCGAGGCCATCGGACTTGTACCGATCGCCTCTTTTCTTGTACCAATGTTCATACTGAATCTCAATTGAGCTTTGCAGATTCGGAGATATCGACGGTCAATGGGATCGATGCGTGTTATTTATTCTAGGTGTGTTTTCGAGGCTTGCGTGGTCTGCAAAGCCAGCCCACGTTCAGCCTCGCCAATATCACTCCAAATATTCATCGTGCATAAATCATTCGGGATGTCTTCTTCTCCCACTCGAAATTTTTAGAATGAGTTTTTTCGTATTTTCGCATTTTGATGACGTTTCATTATGCTTGAGTGTGAAGATGATTGATATTTGCAGCTTAGAATAATAGAAGATTTTCTTTCAGGCGCTCAATGGTCGCATCAAAATCCACGAGGATGTATCTGGTGGCATCAAAGTTTCCGGTGTGACTTTGAAGCCTGTGTGCAGTGCTCAAGAAGCTATGCAATGTTTGCGTTTGGGTGCTCTTTCTCGCACAACGGCTGCCACCGGTATGAATGCGCAATCTAGTAGAAGTCATGCGGTTTTCACTCTTCACATAAAGCAGCAAAGGCTCGTTAGAATGGAGGTAAATTCGTATTTTTGTTTTAAAAAGTTGAATACAGCTCAATTTGATTTATTGTGCAGGATTCTGAAAATGACATCAACACAGCCATCGAGCCCGGTACAGAGTTTGAAACACTCTCTGCCAAATTTCATTTTGTTGATCTTGCTGGGTCTGAAAGATTAAAAAGAACAGGTAATATAATATAATTTTTATGCATTTAAAATACTTATTTTTGTATTTTTATTGATATAATTTTAAATTAAAAGGTGCTACTGGTGAACGCGCAAAAGAAGGCATATCAATCAATTGTGGGCTGCTAGCTTTAGGTAATGTTATATCTGCTCTCGGAGATAAATCAAAAAAAGTATCTCACGTGCCTTATAGAGATTCCAAACTGACTCGACTTCTGCAAGATTCGCTTGGAGGTATATTATATTTATTGAATGAAAAGCTTTAAAAACATAACATTATTTCTTGGATTGAAATTTTAAAATGTATTTTATTTATCAGGTAATAGCCAAACTGTCATGATAGCTTGCATATCCCCCAGTGATAGAGATTTTATGGAAACACTCAATACATTAAAATATGCTAACCGAGCTAGAAATATTAAGAATAAGATAATAGTTAATCAAGATAAGAGTTCTCGAACAATATCACTTTTGAGACAAGAAATAGCGCAATTACAATTAGAATTATTAGAATTTAAACAGGTTACTAAAATGCACTTATTTATTAGGAGTAATGAATACCAATTTATATTTAAAAGTATTATTTTTTTAAAGGGTAAAAGAATCATCACTGAAAATGGAGAAGAAGGAATTAATGATATGTTCCATGAAAATACTGTTCTTCAGAGCGAATTGAATAATTTAAGAACTAGAGTAAAAGCTATGCAAGGTACTATAGATCAGTTGACCCAGAAAAATTCAGAACTATTGGCTGAAAGAGCTATGTCTTCTTGGATCAAAGTAGAGGATGAGAATGAATCAATGACGGGTGTTGCAGAAATGATTCAAAATTATCTTCGAGAAATTGAAGATCTTCGATCGAAATTATTAGAAGCTAATACTATGTATGAAATGTTGAAGAAGAGTTACGCTACTGCCTCAAAAAATCAACATATGAGTAAAAGTTTAATATTGACACCCGATGTGTCATTATTGGATACTTCTTCTCATGTATTGAACAATGCCAAAAAAGAATTATATAAGGAAAAAGAACTGCTTGCTAGGTCCATGGGTGAAATGGAATATAGCAGAAAACTTAGCCAAACTAACTTAAGTAGTAGATTAAGCGAAATGGGAGAAAGAGAAGGGGCGGAAGGTGAAAGTGGAGGTGACAGTGAGGAATCTGAAGAGGATGCTTCAGATTCTGAATTCGATTCTGATTCTGAAAGTAAAGGTATGCTAATTTTTAATATTTTTAATATTTTTTTTGCGCTATATTGTGGAACTTGCAATTTGCTATTTTTTTAAGTGTGTGCCATTCTCGGAGCCGAACTCGCTTCACTCAGTGGAGATATTGATACTAAACAAAGATTGATTGAAGAGTTAGAACTATCACAACGCAGGTTGCATTCCATGAGACGTCATTATGAAGATAAGTTGATGGCATTGCACATGCAAATTAAACTAACGCAAGAAGAAAGAGACAAAGTCTTAGCATCTTATAGTACTCAAGTAAATCAACCTACAGAGAAAGTTAAAAGAGTCAAAGAAGAGTACGAGCGACGAATCAATGATATGCAAAGAGAAATGAAGAGATTACAAGCTGCACAAAAAGAACATTCTAAATTATTACGATCACAAGCTTCTTGTGATAATCAAATTAGAGCCATGAAAAATGAATTGGCTGATATGAAAAGAACTAAAGTCAAACTTCTTCATAAAATGAAAGAGGAATCATTACGACATAAGCAAACTGAAAGCATGAGAAATCGAGAAATTGCCCAGCTACGTAAGGAGTCTAGGAAAACAGCTAACGTTATAAAAACATTAGAAGCTGATAAAAAATTGAAAGAACAGATTCTTAGAAGAAAGCAAGAAGAGGTAACTGCCCTGAGGCGTGGAAATAGACAAAATATGAGTAATAAAGTTGCCGGTCGAAAAGGTATTTTTTATGATTGTTTCAATTTCAATATGATTATTTTTAATATATTTCAAGTAGATTTAAAAGTTTCAGATAAAACATTTTCTTCAAAATCTGCTAAAGCAAAATGGCAAAATATAGAAAAAACCATAAGTAAAGTCACTATAAATAAACAAGCAATTTGTGATATGGAAAGAGATATGGAGCGACTATTGAGTGACAGAGAGTCTCTTACTAAAGAGTTAGAACGATTAAAACAGCAGAAAAAGAATACGATTTTGAACCACCTCGATCCCTCTGAAATTGAAAATGAAATGGACAGTGTCCGATCTAATATTGAATATATTCAAGAGAGTATAACAGAAGCTCAACATCATATTATGCAAATAGAAGAAGCTAAAGTTTGTATTCGTCATCCATCATAAATATCCATTATGATGATTTCTAATTCAATTAATATTTTTCTTTTACTAGGACTCTTCAGATCAGGGTGATATCCAAGTTTTGGTCAATAAAATACAAGATTTGGGTGAAGCTAGATATATTATTGAAAAAATGTTCAATTTAACTGTTAATCAGATATATGAGACATCTCAAAAAGATGTTCAACTCAAAGATTCTCAAGCTAAATTGCAAGAGGTTTGTTTATTATTTTTTTTTTTTTTTTAAATAGTTTTAAGTCATTTTATTTCAATTCGATCCAATTCTAATATTTTTATATTGTTGTATTTCATCTATTTAATTTTTTCCTTACAGATTTTTTCACTCACGTCAAATCTTTTTCATTAGTATGATTTTTCTCATATAAGTTCATTTTTCGAATTGAATTGTTTTTATTTTTTTAATAATAAATTATAATATTATATTACAAATCAATTATTCCCCCAATTATTTTAAATCATATTAATTCAACTTGAGAGTAAGTTTGAAAAAAGTGTTTTATTATTTTTGTCACATAATAGCATGACAAAATCTCACTTACAGTCTTCTAAAGCAGTAAATGCTTTTTGAAATGTTTTCGAATTAAATCTATTGTAAATTTAGCTTGGCTGTGAATAAAAATTCATTGAAATTCTATTACAAGGCAATATAGCTAAGACGATTTACTTTTGTTTATAATAAGTATCTATAAAAATGCTTACTATTAATATTTTATTGTATTGCATGTTTAATTTTCTGAAATGTGAAAACTCTCGTTATGTTATTTTAGTGAAGCTTAAATAATCAACTTCTGATACAAATGCAAAACATTGTAATATGATTTTTTTTCAATTAATTATTATTTTTTTCAGATGCAAGTTGAAAGTCATCAGCAATCACTCATCAGACAAATGTTAGCCGGTAGTAGTGGCAGAGAGCTTTTAGGTCTTTTAAATTCTCCTACGACTACTACCTTATGTTCGAATAATAATGAGATAAGTTCTGGTACATCAACACGATCTGTTTCACCTGTGGATAGGTATATTTTTTATAAGAAGATCATTATAATAATTTATAATTTCAATGTAAATTCATTTTTCTTAATTTTAGTACTTTGATAGAACTTGCCGCTAAGTTCAATAACTTTCAAAATTCTTTCAATAATCCTCCAACGGACATTCCAATCGGGGCTCCAATTGCTCCAGTACCTTCTGAAAAATCACCAGCTCAAAATTTCACTAGAAATTCAATTAATCGAGGTTCTGTGAGATTACGAGAAATTGGTGTCATTGGAAGAGGAGAAAAAAAGCCTAGTGAAACAGCTGCAATGACACAATCGATGAGTGGTGACGTTGAAGGTTCTCGTGGACAACCCCTCGCTAGAGTTCCAAGTGCTCCAGGTTCATTGAGGTATGATTATATATTCTCATTGTTTCACTAATATAAATATGCTTTTTTCATTTGATGAATTAAATGTTCTGCACTTAATTTGTGAATACATATTTTCATTTCACATATGTAATTAAGTAAATGCAAATGCTTATATGTATCATACTTAGTTTGCACTGTTTTTGTATACACAACAGAGGACTGACTCCGCAGAAAGTGTATCCTCTCTCAGATAGTCCCGGTCCAGAGTTGCCGAGGCCTTCGCCATTTTTTTCGCGTAAAGCTTATAACAATTTAAGTTTTACTTCGGAAACAACACCCTTAGTATCACCGAGATTGAATCGTAGACAATTTCCTGAAAGGCAAGGAAGTTTTACTATGCAAAATCCCCTCGTCGGCAAACCCGGATCAATGTGAGTATTTTTACATCATTTCTTCAATATGTTTTATGGGTAAAGAATTTTTAAGAAATGGATATATTTTTTGATGAAGTTGTCGTTTTTTTACGATAGTTTTGAGCTTTTAATTCAAGAAAAAAATATAACAAGAAAATTTTCATTCAAATGAAACATAAGATGCTTTGTTTTGCTTATCATAAATGGATTTTTTTATATGGCTATTAGTGATATTATCATGCATGATAATACATAAAAACTTTGAGATTAAAGTTTTAGTTATTTTTTTTTATTTTTGCTTTATTTGTTTTATTTTTTTTGATTTTCAGTCTTTTATGTGAACTGTCCATTACGGAGGACTAAGATTAACTGCACTGCTAAGTGTTTTTTCATATCATATTTGTTTCATAATAAAGAACATTCATAACATTTTATTATATGTATTCCATGGCATGAGACCAAATGTTTGCTGTTTTTGTGTAAATCAGTAAATCACTGTGAATCATTCCATTTTAAGTTTTTCAAATTAAGCAATTAATATAAATACGGATATATAATAGGTATATACATACATACATAGTGCCATTTCAAAATGCATACATACAGTGTGTGTCAGTAATTTAATGATAAAATCAATATGTTTTTATTTATTTTAAAATTAATTTATATTAATTTCAGTTCTTAAAATAGTAACAATAAATTGTAGTATTCAAAATTCATTGTATTATTTTGGAAAATAAAGTATTATTCTGCCATTTTCTTTCATTCAGTCATAGTTTTCTTAATAAGTTTGATTATTGATAATTTTGATGATATTCATTAATATTTAACATGTAACAAATTGAGGTGTAATTTAGTATTAATATCCTTTATCATGTCTATGGTAATACAAAAAAAAATACATATAATACGATTCAATGATATTAATTTTTGGTTTTTTGTAACTCATTTCAGTTTATTATTTTTTTTAAGTAACAATTTATAAACCTCGAGTAATGAAGTTCCATAATAATTTTGAAGGGAAAGTCTGTTTTCACATCCGTTAATACATATTATTATATATTTCGAACATTATATTCACTTAATATTCATTAATTGGATTTTCAAGTCATACATACATAAGTTTGTGTGTACCTTGACTAATAATTTAACATGCCTGCGCCTTTTTTTAATGCTTGCGACATTACCCACTAACCCTACAGGGAGGCAGGGTTGGATTCATGCACACCGCCTGGGTCTCCACCAGCTCACCGTCGGATTACGAACAGAGATGAAAACGTTTTCAGTCGTTTGACTGGAAATTCATTCGCTCCAGATCATTATGTTGGAGGCTTCATAAAAGAATTTACGCACAAGGTAATCACCATTTATTTTTGTAATTTCAATAAAAAAAAAAATGTCTCAATATCGATGATTTTTTCAGAATTCTGAAAAGTCTGCTCTTCGTTGCACTCATGTTGCAGAAGGACACAATAGTGCTGTTTTATCTTTATGCGCTACGGATGATACCCTCTTCAGTGCAGCAACGGGTAATTTTTATTTTGATTTAGCAAAAATACATTACAAATAAAATGTGTTGATATAATGTTTGTTATTTTCGTTGTAGATCGAACTGTTAAAGTTTGGGATCTGACTACTGGTCAACAACAGCATACACTTTTAGGACATCCAAATAATGTTGTGGCTGTCCGTTATGATCCACTTACTAGACTTGTATTTAGCGTGTCTGGAGCGTATGTTAGAGTATGGGATCTTCGTTCATCTCCAGTTAGAGCCATTAAAACCCTCTGGTGAGTTGATTTGTGCATTTTCCCTGTTTTTTTTTTCAATTCATGAGATCTGAACAATTTTGTATTTTTTATTTTTAGCTCCTCGGGAGTCACTCAAAGCAGTATTGTACCATTAACGGCTGCTTCTCGTTCCGTTCAATTACCTGTTGGTGAAACGCAGATTTATGATATCATGTTAAATAAGCAAGGCACATCTTTGTATACAACTTCAAATGACAAAGTTCGTATATGGGATCTGAGAATGTAAATTAATTTATATAATTCAATGGAATATTGAATTGTATTGCAGTGAAATTATATATATTTTTTTAAATATAGGTTCGAGTGTAGCGGAAAATTAACAACTGGACATCAAGCAGCTGTCATGTGTCTCGCTGTAGGTCCATTAACAGATGTAGATGATATTGTCGTTACCGGATCTAAAGATCATTATATAAAAGTATTTCATTTTTATCAATAATTTCTTTAAGCTGTGTATGTAGTATTTGTTTTTATCAATATAATGTTTCAAGGTCTTTGAAGTGTCTGGAGGTGGAGTTGGTGCTAATAAAAATACTGTTCCTCGATTGCACTTAGAACCTCCTCATTATGACGGAATACAATGCTTAGCTTTGAACGAAGGAGTATTGTTTTCTGGTTCAAGAGATACAAGCATAAAGAAATGGCATTTGAATTCTCAAAGTACACCACAGGTACTTATTTCGTTATATGTACATACATAACATAAGTCAGACAATTTTTTAATTTTATTTCTTAATTTTGTCATACAGACTTTGTGCAATGCTCACAAAGGTTGGGTTATGGGACTTGCTCTTTTAAAAGGCGGAGAGTTGCTAGTTTCCGGATGTAGGTCTGGTCAACTTAAACTTTGGGATGCAAACACATGCAAGCAATTAGCATTAATAAAAGCAGATAATTTTGCTATTAATGATATAGCTACAAATTCCAGCCAAATATTTACAGCTTCAAAGTAAGTTTTAGTTTTTTTTATCAATATGAAGCACCACATTAAATAACACGACTTGTTTAAATTTTTCCTAAAAAAATCAGTTAACTTCTATATGTGCATACATTTGAACTATAATAAATAATTATTATTGCTATCTTATTAAACATTGTAAATATTTTCAGTATGTTATTATTTTGTTACAATTAATTTTGTATTTTATTTAAAATATCAATATAATATTTAGCTATGTGTTGAATATTTGATGCAATATCTTTAATTTTAATATGACTTTCAACGAGAATTTGAAAGAAGTCAAAAACATAATTTCTTATTCGAAAACAGAGTAATTTGATTAAACCCTTTATACGTTCATCGGAAACATATAATTAGATATATATAATCAATATGCCTTCGCTGTACTGCAGTTACAACTCTTTGGATTTGTGTTGTATATGAAGATTCATTACGGTGGTTTTTGGTTTTGCAGTAGCGGCGAAGTGAAGATATGGCGATGTCCAATGGCAGAACAATGAATCTCACCACACCCTAGTCCTTATCTTTCTGCTTTCAATTTTTTGAAAATTCCTTTGATAACATTCCTCCTTATTCTTGCATGTCAGCTTTGTCAATTTGTTTATGATTTTTTTATGGGTTCATTGAATTTTTGTTTTGATTATTTTCGTTTATAGTTGCACATTTATGCTTGTTTGCACAAGGCAGGCTTTTATGTGTTCTTTACGTATTTTTTTTTTATAATTAAGTAGAAATAAGGAAGTGCAAGAATAATATATTATACATTTACAAAATAATTAGAGAGAAATATATGAAATAAATTATTTATGGATGTTTAGAGAGTCAGCTGTTAAAAATTTGATATCTGAAAATCGAGTTTGAGTGAATTATTTTTTTTTATCTAATTTTAGTTAAAAAAATTGTGATTTTTATGTTTTCAAACGTGTGTATTTACAACTCATTAAAATTTCGGTAGAGGATCAATTATTTTTAAGAGAGTTTTTGTTTGAATTAAAAATATTCTATTTTATTTTTATAGCTTCAATGATTATTATGATTTAGTTGGTTTTAAATTTACAGTGGTGATAATTGGTTGGATTACATTAGTATATGTTTGATTCTGTCTGTTTGCATGTACTTTTCCTTTAAGTTATTATGTTGTGATACTTGTAAATGAATGACGACTGCTCAATCTTATTATCATCTTCAAGATTCGAATATCAAGGTTCATATTTTTTTCTTATATATTTATGTGTCTTTATTTTGGGTTTTCTTTTGGCTTATTTACTTATGTTTGATAATAAATGATAGTTTGAAATTGATTTATGCTTATTATGGAATTTGATCTAGGAAGATGTATTTTTTTCGGAAAATAATGAAACATAACACGCCTAAACAGTTTTCAATATATTCCATATTTACATTTGAATTATTTGTTCTGATTTCTAATACACATAAAGATTTCATATTTTCAAAGAACCATACAATACGCATTTAATAATTTTATCGATTATCCTATTATTATGAATATTATTTTTATTTTGCATCGAATGCAAATGTTCAACTTCAAATTAGTTCGTTTATCCCATTTTATGCACTTTAAATACAATAGTTTTTCTTTTGGTGCATGAAATAGAATTTTTATAATTTCGAACCTAGTTTATCCCCATTGACAATTTCCAAATGTTAGTTGTGTGATTTTAAATAGGTTCCATATCTTTTATAGTTCTTCATAGGTGTAGTGTCATTATCTTAGATTATCAAAGTATGAAATTAAAATATTGTGGTCATATTATCTTTTCAATGATGCTACATGATTTAGGCTGGTTGTGTGATTTTTTTTTAATAATCATTCGTTAATTTGTTTTCATCATTAACATACATACATCATTTTTGCTTTCACAGTTTCACGTGTCGGATAGGAGCTTATAAAAGCCATAAATGTGCACTTACTAAAATAACACTTTTTTGAATCATTTTTTTATTGTTTTGTTTCATCAGTAATTTATATTTTATATGTTATTTAATTTTTTCTTTTTTTGTCCTTGAACTATTACAGTGGAGGCAAAGTGAGGTTTTGGAACCTCAACACTTCAAGAATTTCTAACGTAACAGAAAGCTGACAATTACCATCATCAAACTTAAGAAGGGCCAATGAGTGTTATCCTTCATATATAAGTAGACGTTTTAAATTTTCTGTCTGTAAATAATTTTTAATACCGTTTACTGAGACCAATACTACTTATCAAGTTGTTTTTTGTTGATAAAAATGTGATATATATATTTTTAATTACAACGTAGGAATAGGCAGCTGAAAAGACATGTGATTAGGGTTAGTGTGCTTTCAGTTTTATTGTAGCCAAATGATATCAATGATATTTTCAATGAATTTATCAACTTTTGATTATGTATCAAAGAATTAACTAGTAATATCAAATATTTTTTTAATAAAACTAGAACCGATCCATAATTTAAAGGAGTGGTTATGTATAGTAGGAAAAAAATCTCATATGTATTAACTCATAGGTACATTTGTATGTATATGAAAGTTGGAATTTTCAGATGATTATGAAAATTACACTAAGTTTATTTCAATTACACATTCATTTTATTATTTCAATCAGATGATAATTCGTTTTATTTAATTCTTATGTACAATGTGACATAATATAATCTTAGTTTGTTCCCAATTATATTTCAAAATGTCACCTTGAATATATTTTTGTAGAATCATGACATTTCGAGTATTCACCGTATGTGACGTGCTTATTTTATTTAATGAGTATTACATTTTGATATTAATTAAATTTAAATCGTTTGATTTGTACCTGATTTGCCAGATTATGTATTTATTAATATTTTAGAAGTAACTTTTGTCTATTTGAGATAACATTAAAAAATCTCAAAGCATTGTGAAATTGTTCACAGTTACCAAATGGCCAAAAAATATATAATGGCCTAATTGTTTTTAAAAAAAATTAGACGCAGTATCGGTAGAATATCTACTTGAATTTTTATATTCTCAAATATATCATAATTTCGTACAATAAAAAGTAACCGAACCAGTCAGCAATGTTGACGAGTTTAGTTATTTTCCATTATGTTTAGATATTTTTAAGAAAAGTCCATTGAAAATAATATATAATACATAAACGTATATAACAGTTTAATTATATATGTGAACTAGTGATTAAATTTGAAAATATACATGTCTACTGTAATCATACATTTCATGAAGCTATTTGGTTGATATCAATACCCACAAACTTAATCAATCTAATTAATAATACGATGATTTGTATAATTAATTACAAGAATTTCTTCCAAAACTAATCCAATTTTTCAAATTATAATTTTCAATACAACCTCTCAATTAATCAATTTACTAACAGTAATTGTTCATTAATTATTGTGTACTTTGTATGTTTTAAAATTTCAGTTGAAATGAAAAAAATATATCTGATTAAAATGTGAACTATACCCTCAATTTTCATTTACTTATGTATTATTTTAGTATTATCATCTAGTCATTGAAATAATTTTAATTTGAAAATTATACACTATTTTCTAGATAATTTTCACTGATTGTGTGATGAATGTTTGCAGCATTTATTTTATGGAGATAGCATACACTTGAATTGTTATCGATAATAATAACTAATAAAATCACATTTATTTTTCTTTGAACTACATCTAGTGTGTTTTAGTCCTACAATTGTAATGTTTTGTTTGAGTTTTTTTTCATTATTTATTTGCCAAATGTGCTACTTTGTAATTCGACTGATTTTGTTAATTGAAAGATTTGAACTATTTACTAATTTGTATTTTGTTGATTTATAAACAATAAATAATCACATATTCTAAATGAATTTTTGAATTTTCAATAAATCAACATTGTCCCTCAAGTATTTTATGAAATTTATATTTAATTTACTTTCATGAAGAAAAATCAGTAGATACTCGTACTTACCTAATTCCAATTCACATCTATTGGATAATGAATCACAAGAGTATAAATTACAAAGATCATTTGTGAAAATTAACAAAGTGACTTTTTCAATTCAATTGAAACATATTTTTTTTACAATTATTTTCATAATTGTCTTAATTATCAATTTTACTTCATCAGATTATTGAAATGTCAATTATCTAGTATTAAAAATATAGAAAAAAGATTTTTTAATTGTACCTTAATATGAAGCCTTAGCAGTAATTACTGGAATATGTGTCAATTAAATCATACATTATAAGCACTACAGAACATGTTCTCCTTGTTCTCCATAGTTAATGAGAACAGTGGAATCTATATGATTATATTTTTAACCGATTCAATATACATTGGTGTTAATATGAAAATAAATAGAACAAACTCATGAGCTATTTAATGCAATTTTGACAAGATTTTTTTGAATGAGAATAATATCAATATAGGTACATACATAATATTACGTTATCTATTTTGAGAAAAATGTTATTAATTAAATATATTCAGCTAATAATTATTTGTATTCATAACACTTATGACATTGAAATTTCAATGTCAATTTAAAATATTTTCAAATTCTTGAGGTTTTACCGTGACGAATTTTCCTCAAGTAAAAGGATGTTATAATATTGTAATCAGCATTTTTAATTATAATTAACAGAATAATATAGGCAGATATTAAAAAAAATGAGAATTTGCGAATCTTACTTACTGAATTTCAGAATCTATCACATCGCACATTTTTTTTATTTTGAATAAAACTAATTAGTGTGATGAGATTGCATGATTAACAAATTCGACAAGTCAAAACTCGTTAATATTATGTATAATTAAATATTGTTTTGTTTATTCAGTTATTATTTGTTACTCTAAAACCTTGTTTTTTTGCCACTTATTTGAATAACAAACTTGAGATTAAAACCTTTATGCAATTGTAAATCTTAATGGTAGTGTATTTCACATACAAAACATAGTTTCTATAATATTAATTTTGGATGGATAACAATGGTAAGTGGAAAATTGCGTAAGCAATGTCAGTTTTCGATGATCGTTAAATGGAGTCAATGAAGGTAATTCTTCAGGGATTATGAATAATATGGTTTTGAATTTAATCGGAACTAACCTTACGTTGTGTCCGAAAATTTAAATCATCAATCGAAATTGAACAATGCATACGTACCTAGCTCAAATAAATTATCCATAAATACTTACATCCACATATAAATTTAATAACACTTTCTCATTCATTTTGTATTGAAACAAGTTTTCGCCGAATCAATATTTTGTAATTCTATGAATAACCACATAATTAAATTTTTCAAATTTCGTAAAACTATCTGATGTATCATTATAAATTGATTTGACGAGGTTCAATTTTTGCCGGAAAAACTCCGATTCGTATTAATTTTCAATAAAATTCATTAATCCTATGTAAATCGCAAGAATTATCTATAAAAATATAATTTTTCATTGAAAAACGCAGTTCCTTTTCTTACGAATTCTTCTAAGAATCTTCTCTTATACATATCTAATTTTATGGACGAATTCAGACAGATGATTGGTTTAAGTAAGAAATTTTTCATACATAAAAAAACATTTTCCTTTAGATTAGAATTGGTTCACACGGTCCATTTCCATCATTTCTATCGAATAAATGTAATCTCTTCACACAAGCACGTGAGACAGTACGATTAAATTCAAATATTAAGTCTTCTAAGGACTCATATCAAATTGAAATGGAAGCTGAACTAATCCAAGACAACGACAATAGAAAATTACCGAAATTTTCATTATTCCTTAACACAGAAAGTTCTCAACGAATCTTTCAAACACGCAATCTTACAACCAATATAGTTTTTCAATCACTTCTCATTGTCAACAACAATTGTGTCATTTAATATAATAATGGTGTAAATCGACAAATTGAAAATAATAAAACATTATTGTAAACTATCTTAATACGTATATTTCAGATTCGAATTTTTTTTCTAGACTAAAATGATTATTACAATATGACGTTTATTATTTTTACCTTAAATTAAATTCAAATGCAAAATACATATAATGGAACGATCTCTCAATTAGTCACTCAACTTGAGTGTTAATTGATTTTTTTCTACAGAATTTGAACCATTACCAATAAAAAAATCTATAGGAAAAAAAAACATTAACTAACACTCGAGTTGAGTAACTTCATAATTGAAAGTTTGGCCCTAAATACACTCAAATTCTCAAAAAAGAGTCGAACGTATGAACCGAATTTTCATCAATCCAATAAAGGAGGCCTAACAATGAGCATATCATGAATCAAACGAAGACAGACTTGCGCCATTGTCACAATCAAGTGCACATTCGAAAAACACAAAGACACAGTGCGTGACCATCGTCGACGGACACGCGACCTGGAGAGGGCGAGCCACTACGTTATAAGACGACAGCCATCGGCCACCACGCCGACCACAACGCTCCAAATCGTCCGCGAAGAGACTGGCTGCAGCATGAGGGTTGTTCTTCGGCTGCTGGCGATCGCCGGCCTTTGCGCAACTGGCCAGTCTGTCGATATACGTGAGTTACAATACATACGTTCGGGACGTTTCGCAATTAAGAAAGTGCGCTCATATCTCCATTATAAAACTCGTGGTCTGTGTAATTTTTGACCTTTCTCATGAACCGGGACCTGCTTTTTCGCGTTTTGCGTAATTTTTAACTCGAAGCTATTCGAGAGATTCAGAGCTGATCGTGGCTTAATTCACTTCTTGACGAAATTTAATATCGAAGCACTTTGCGTAGTCAAAATATCGATCATGAATAATGAAGATAAGTCCCATTAAATTACATTTGTTTGGCCACCGGATAATAAATCATTTTAATCAATACAGTAATCTAATATGAATTGACCACTTTTGTAGCTTATTATAAACAAATTTTTTGTGTTTATAATTTAAAAAAAATGGAATAATAAGGAGAATTTTGAAAAGCACATCAAATACGTTCGGTTGTTTTTCTAGAAATGAAATTCATTTCTATGCGTCAAAGTGAATTCCTGCAATATACGAATTCCATTTATAATCTATTTACTAAGAAGTTATTTGAATTGAAATGAGTTTATTTTGTAAATATTATTTGATTTAAAATTTTAGAAAATTCAATTTGTGAGAACGAATTGGAACCCCAAAATTGCGATAGAACATGAACTTAAAACGAGTTCTTGAAATATATTTATATACCTAATTAATCTGATTTGATGATTATCTTCATATTTCAATTTTTTTCTATAAATTTAGTAAACAGGAAACGTTTTAATAATCCATCAATCATAATTATTTACTTAAAAATATGAAAAAAAAAAACAAAAATCTTAATTTTAAAAATAAAATAATTGTTATGCAAATTTTATTAAACAAAGAAAAAAACGTTTTTTTTATTCCGGTCACTGAAATATTTATAATCAAAAATCACAATATTTAGTGCTTAAAAAAAATATTTTTGTACATATCAACTTAATTTTGAATAAATGAATAAATTTTCATTTTTTTTAACAAAATATGTTTCAAATAATTCTTTATTATTTTTTGTAAAATACTACTTCGCTTTGATTACAGTACGTTATAATAAAACATTATTTCGCTACAATTGCGCCCTCGGTTGGCGAACATCAGACTTAAGGGTGGAAAATAGTTATCCCGAATCACAACATTTTCTCAACGAAATTATAACGAAAATCAATTTATAATTAAACTCAAAACACAATACAATTAAATCAATCCAAAATTAAACCACTACAATACTCGCTTATCGATTCGTAAAGATAAAACATCAAATAATTTCTCATATTAATAACGCGTCAATTTTCCGAGCGACTATTGAAAACCTTCATTTTCTATTGATATAAATAATATTTTCGATTAAAAATGACTGTTTCATGAAAATAGAATATTTAAAAATGATATTTTGTTATGAAATTGAACCTTATAGGGACAGAAAACGTCGGAAAATGCATTTTCAGAAGGGCTGAATTTTCCCTACAGATATCAGACCGTGTGGCCTAATGGATAAGGCGTCGGACTTCGGATCCGAAGATTGCAGGTTCGAGTCCTGTCACGGTCGAATGTCCTTTTTACCACTTTTTAGGAAAACTCGAGTGAAAATCGATAGAGTAAAAGAGACGACTACGCCCAGGAAAACTGCGAACGCGCGGAAAACTCAAAACGCTCAACAGCTAACGTAATAATAAAATATTCTCATTACGCATTCAATGTTCCAATTACGGAATGTTTTATTCTAGATTTATAAATGCGATTTTCAAACCTTGAAACAGTTTCTTGACATCGTATTTTATATATCGCGAAGTTGTTATTCAAATCGTATTGTTTGAAACTGGATTTTTTACTGTTTTGGAATATGGTACGATTTTATTGCAGGATTTTTTTTGATTCAGTGAATATGTTCGTACGTATCAATTGATAAAATTCGCTTTATCGATAGATAAAATAGACGTAATGTTGACGCGTTTGATAAAAAGAATAAACAACGCAAATCGGTTCGCTGTACGAGATTAGGAAGAATAAAAGTAAAACGTTTCGTTTTATAAAAACTTTCACAATTTCTTGATAATTATTCGTGGACAATCAGAACCTTTTCCGGATCCGGAAGTTTTTTTTTATATTTTCAAAAGATTTTTTTTACTTTCATTGTGTGCAGTTCTCAACATTGATTCAAATTGGCTCTTACATAAAACTGTGAAAGAAAAAAATATTTTTTCAATTCATTCTTGAATCCAAGATGTAATAAAGACATCTAACGTAATATTTTTCAATTCAAAATAATGATCTTTTCCGTTTAGTGTATTTATGGATTATTCATATAAATATGAAGTGATTTAAAATAATTGATTAATCTACGATGACGCTGATATGAATATTGCTCAAGTCAAGGTTTTCGTTACATGATGTATGATGACTTGTTAAAAAGTTGAAACGTAGAGTAATTGATTATAGTAGTTAGAGTAGTAACAATTACCTGTCATTAAATCGTGTAATAAATGATTATATTTTCTTTATAGCTAAAATTATAAAAATATGCAACCGAGACGATCCAGATTTGAACGATTGTATGAAAGAATCAATACAATATGCACTCATCAATCTCGTCGATGGAATACCAGAATTCGGTCTTCCATCACAAGATCCTCGTTTAGAAAAAGAAATGAAAATGGAATATAAAAGAAATCAAGTAAGTTTATTTTGTATAGGTTTGATTTTTCGTTGAAATGTATTATAATTGTATTTAATATTCTATTACTATTTAGATAAGTGGAAAGGCTGTGTTAAAGGATCAAATAGCTTACGGTTTTTCCAAATCGAAAGTTCACGATGCGAGGTGTGTTTTAAGTTTGTGTAACATTTTAGAATAAAAATCCACAATTTACTTTTGGATCTAGAGTTTATTAGTTATTTTTTACAGAATAAATTTACAAGATGACTTTATCGATATGGAAGTTGATTTGTCGAATGAAGAAATCAGCGCTGGTGGTTATTTTCGTGGAGAAGGAAGACTGAATGCATTGACTTTCAACACCAAAGGATATTTTAATGTTACAATGAGTGAGTTTTTTTTTATGTTCAGTGTTAAATGACTTTGAAAAATAGTTTCATATAATTTTTAATTTATCATAGAGGATCTAACGTGGACATGGAAAATTCATGGTGAACCAGTTGTGAAAGATGGAAAAACTTATATGAAAATTACAAAGTTTTCCATGAGGCCTGAAGTTGGTGATATGATTATTAAGTTGTCGAATATCTTCGAAGATAATCCAGAATTAAGTATGTAATTGTCATTTAATTTTGTATGATTTGATATGTTTTTATAATATTATTGTCGAAATTTTAGGTAAAATAGCTCAAGACTTTGCTCAAAATTACTGGAGGGTCATTTATCATGAGCTATTACCCGTTTCCGAACAAAATTGGAGTAGAATTGGAATAAAAGTGTGTAATAAAATATTTTTGAAAATTCCTTACGACGAAATGTTTCCAATGTCGTCATAGTTTTTATAAAAAGTAGATATTTTGATGTGTAAATAAAATTTATGTAAAATAAGTAATTTAGTAATAGATAATTGCTTAAATTTTTACAGTGCAATATATTAGTGTGTCAATGTACGTGTGTACATAAATAACTAGTGAGTGTATATATGTGTAAGTTAATGTGATAAAAATATTTCATATAAAAAAATAATCAACTTAACCATAAATTTTAGATTATCTAATAAAATTTTGTAACAAAATATTTCAATCGTTCATATTTTGCACAATTTACAAATAACCACAGTCATTAAAATATACATTAATATTCTATACAAACACTTTCAAATGTATTTCAAATTTTTCGGTCATTGATCGAAGAATTAATTTTTACGACATATCAGTCTTGTGAATGCAAAAAATATGATAATTTTGAACTATTACCATCATTATTTAATTATGTATTCGATGAATATTCGTTTCGATTAATCATGACTACAGAGGACATCGAATTAAATATTTTCGAAAGTGTTTTCTTAGCGCAATTGAAACTAGGTTGTATTCAAATTCACAACATACAAAAAAAATGCTTAATAATATAATATGTATTATAATGAAAAAATATAATAGTACAGCATTTTAATGTAAAACTCATCAACGTATTAGAATTTTTTCTACACAATTTAAATTATTACTGATTAATTAAGTAATTACTTATTATACCTATTGGTAATACATGAAGACAATAATGTACGATATAATACATGTCGATTTTGCAATTCTAAATCCTGTTTAAAAACTTGATTAAACTTATTTTCAAGTTGAAACAACAAAAATCAATTACACACAACGATCAAAGAATACATAATTGTATGTACTGCGTTCTATGTATACTATCAAAGATAATTATGATTGCAATTATTGTTCATTTGAACAACATTTTCATTAAATATATCATACAAATTATTAACCAGCCTAATTTTATACAAAATTTTATATTATGTTAAGTTTCGAATATTGGAGGCTTGAACTATTTTCGTCTTTTAAAGCCGCTTTAATTCATTGTAATGAGACTTCGTGTGAATTTACAGTTATCAATATTGAATTACTGTGTCGGTTTATCTTTATATATATCAGGTCCACAATGTACATATATCTTTTATGTGGAGCACGTAGATTCCGTTCTTTTTAGTATGACTATATAAGCATAGTTGGCAGATTCTTCTAACAGTACACATTCGAGCTTTCTTCTATTCAGTGCTAAACTTTGCATTTCTGCAAATAGGTTATATTAACTTTAAATATGAAGATTTTGTTTATATTAGGAGTTATAATTTGTGTTGTAAAAGCTGTTGAAATTCGTGAGTAGTATAATATTCGAAATTTTCTTTGGAAGTTACGTTTTATTTTTCGAAAACTTGTTTTGCACAACGTGAACTTTTCAGCCAAGTTTTTAAAGATATGCTCTCGAAATGACCTTCATGTAAATGATTGCTTGAGAAATAATATTCAAACTGCTTTAATCTATTTGGCAAATGGTGTCCCAGAATATGGATTGAAGCCTTTAGATCCTTATGTGAAGAAAAAGTTGAAACTTGACTACGTCAATGGAATGGTAACACATTTTTAGTTACGAAAAAAATATCATTCGAAAATTTGAGTTTCATTCAAACGTACATTTTCAGTTTGTTGGAAAAGCTATTGTAGAAAATATTGAAACATTTGGACTTACTGCTGCTAAAGTCAAAAACGTTAGGTAAATGCACCAATTTCAATAATAATATAGGTACCTCTTTTTTTTATTATAAAATTTTATCCTTCAGAACAAAATTTGAAGAAAATTTCATGGATATGGAAATTGACATGTCAAACGAAAAAATATTCACAAAGGGGCACTTCAATGTCGAAATGGGGCTTGATACTATTTTGTTAAAAACGGAAAGCAACTTTAACAACACCATAAGTGAGCTTTGTTTAATTTAAATTTCTGATTAGTGATCATTTTATTAAGTATTTGATTTGCAGCTGATGTAACGTGGACATGGAAAATTCATGCCGAAACTAAAATGATAGATGGAAAAACTCATCTAAAAGTGACAAAATTTGGAATGAGACCTAAAGTAGGTAAAATGAAATTCATTATGCCCGAAGTCTTCAAAGAAGATCGTGCTATGTGTAAGTATTTAGTTTTTAATTTAATTTAATAAATGCGGCATTCATTAATTTTTTTTTATTTGAATATAGCTCTATTTGCTCAAGATCTAGCTCGTGCATTTTGGAGAAATGTTTATAGAGAATTTTTGCCAGAATTTGAAAAATATTTTGACAAAATTGGATCCAGAGTATGTAATAAGATTTTCAAAAAGATTCCATATGATGAATTGTTCCCCGTGGATTAAAAGGCGCATTCATATTATGAAAACATATTTATTGAGTCATTGTAAGATTATTTATTGTATTGTTTAAGTATTTAAGAATGGTTTTAATTATAGGTTTTTCAAAATGTGCGATATTTTGTATTCAAATGATTCTGTAATATTTTTTTGCAAAACCTGTAGATGCCTCCATACAATCGAGTATTTCAACTCTTTCATCAAACACAGTTTATCATTGAATAACATTTTCAAAATAGATTTTAAATATAATCACATTTTCATCAAATATAAATAAGAAATTAGTTCAAAAACAAATTAATTCTATAAGAATACACATACCTTACACGTCAACCTATAAACATTTAAATCACAAAACAATGTTACAATCGATCATCGAAAAGGTTATCAACCATAAAAAAAAACAATACACATCAATCGTTTAAAAGCGACAATCTATGAAAAATCAATTTGAAAAGTTCCGGCATAAGTACAAATCGCAAAATAAGCTCTCTAAGGTTACATTCATACGGCAATTTTTACTTATACTCTCACATGAAAAATGTACTATGAACAATGAGAAAAGAGACAGTTTTGAATGTCTTTTATAAAATTTCACGTATAGATGTAAAGTGTGTGTTCAATTGACATACAAAACTAACTCATTTTTTCCTTGCTCATAATACAATTTTCTTTCGAATGGGATAGGGAAAATATACGATAGTCTGGTATGAACGTACCCTAACTAGAAGGAAAAATCGAGATCATAGAATCGCCAAGTTCGTGATATGCGAGTTCGACGATCCACAACTTAGATAACGAAACTAGAATCAATTTGACGACCTTTTATTATAATTTAAAATATGAGCGACGCCTTCGAAAAGCCATCGTCCGACGCTAATTTATTATATTACTTTTCACGTTGTGTGTTATTATATTACAATATACAATACAGCCTTTTACGCACATATTGCGGACATTAATTTTTAACGACGTTATTTTGAGTTCGCAATTTGTTTTGCGCTTTTTTCGAGTACACTTAATTTCGTACCTTCGTACATATTGAAAAAAGGTTCGGACCATAAAAACCCTTCGAGCTTTTAATTTGCTCTTTTTGTACGAATTTTACGTTGTTGTGTATTTCAGAGTTTTTTGATTATTTTTTATATTGATGATGAATGAATATCATTTGTTATTTGAAATTATTACTTTTGATTCTAATTTTTTTATGAAATATTATAGAAATCAGAATAATTAATTATCAAAATGTAGCTATTAATGATTAAATTCAAAAATAAGGTAGAGGCTTACGTATGAAATATAAATAAAATAGAACGATTGCTGGTGTTGTAGTTTTAATTGAAATCCTATCTGTTAAAAAAATAGTTGTTTCATTAACAAATCTAGTTTAATGTTTCTTTTCTTGAATTAATTTTAATTAATTAACTTACATTTTCGAACATGCACAACAACAAAGCGAAATCAATTCGCTTCAATTTTTTTTCGCTCATTAAAATCATTTTGAGAGACGCCAATCGAAACACAAAGAAAACTCGACGCGAAAAACCTCAATTAGAAAAATCACTCAAATTAGACCTTAACAAGATCAACATCGATATATTTTGCATACATCGATCGATCGATCGATTGAAATTCAAAAAACCCTCCTCGCTCAAATTGACTGAAGGGCAAAACGGTAAAAAGAAAACGAACCCGTCGAAGAGGATCCACTCGAATTCGATCCATTAAACTTTTATTTTTCGATCTAACTTTATTACGGGTGCATGAGATACGATCTCTGATGGTCCACATCAATCTTGGTGAATCATACCATCAATATAATACATATAATAATAAAGAATATATCGCGATTCCATCTGCGAATTCCGAACGATTCGCGGCGTTATAAAAATACCCGTGAGGACATAAACAGGAAAATTCGAGCACTGTTATCTCGCGAATGTGTGTCTCGTTTATTTATTTGTTTTATTTTTTTCTTGTTCGGTTAAATTATATTATACAACTCGAGAGGATAAGATTAATGTCACGGTCGTGCTTAATGCCAACGACTGCCCAAAAGGACTTTCTTCGTGGACTTTTCCGTGTTCGGACCTGAATGTGAGGCATTTTTCAAATTGTCCTGATCCGGATTTTCAATTCGAGATACAGATATTGATTCCATCGATAGATCTTATTGATCGATTATATACATCTTACATGTCCAACTGATTTGATAATTTTATACAACTTCGATATTTACCAACGTAGTGTTGAAATATAGGATATGGAGAATATGTTATTTTGACCTATGTTTATGATCATAGGTGATTTTTATCGATTTTACTAGAAGTACAATACAGATTTGAAGCTAAATAGCTCAAGAAGGTATTTGATCTGAACCACTAAATAATTTTTTGTGTATTGGGTAATAATTTTCAGCTGAAAATTATTATAATAATTGAGATATAACACGAAAAACATGTAAACAAACAAAATGCAACGGTAAATTCACGTTTTTGGATGTTCGTAAATCGACTTATTTATCTTCGCGGGTTCTTAAAATGTTTGTCGTTTCGTATTGACAAAAAATTAATACGGCTCCTCTTTGCATAACATTAAAGTAACGTTTTTAACGCCCACCGTTCCTGATTTTTGAAAATGTTTCATATTTTTTATTCATGTAACAGTATACGCTTGATATCGATATAGTGATTACGGGAAAAAATCAAAGCCTGAAATATTTGACAAAAGCCGTTTCGAACCGAAATATACGGCATCGTAATTGTGCACCTTATGGAGACCCTCAACACCCTCACAATATTTTCTGAATTTATTTTTCAAATAATATGAAAATATAAATAAGAAATTTTTATATTTATTCTGAAACTTATCTGTCTTTATGATATAAGAAGATAACGATTCTAAAATTTGATAAATTTCATATACATATTTTCATCACTTTTGCTTTCTATAGGAAAACTCAATAAACAAACTATTATGAATTGTCAATATGAGTGCAAAACTTACACTGTTAAGGCAACATACATAGACTACATTGCTGCACAACCATTTCGAGTGTGAAATATTTGAATAATGAAAAAAATGAAAACAATATTATAGAAACACACATATAAAACATTATTTTATGAAAAAATGTTATTCATTTATTTGATTACATACAATTTGAAAAATATAGACTTTTTAATAAAATAGAAGAAAATGTCGATATTTGAAAAACAACAACTTTTTAATCTATTGTTAACTTATAGAACACTCAGATATCTCAGGAATATTGAGACTTTGATTCTGGCCTTAAAATAATAAAAGATTCAATACCAATCACAAAAATTCAATTGTACTTTTTTCAGTCCAATTGGATTAGGAAAACTCAATCGGACTGTGAAAAAATCCAACTGGAATTGGGAAAATTCAATTGGATAACATTCTAAGATTTCGTTTCAAAAAAAACAAACGACTAACATTAATGGGGAGTTTACATAATGCATGAACATTTCAATTGCACAAACAATATGCAGAAAACTGTCAACGCATCCAACGTAACACGTGTCGTATTTGCGCATTGAACTATTGCATTGAACATGAACGTTGGCAGCATTGACAAACGTTCAAGAAACTGCAACACTGTCATAATCATAACCAACAAAACGCTCTTAAAACGTGATTAAATACTATCGAGTTGCCGACCGCTGACTCCTCGGCCTCCAAGTGGGGGCGTAGCGCTATATAGCCGCGCCGTGTGCAGCCCCCGTGTTAATGTTGAACGTTCATCATGGGGACAGTGCGTTGGTTCGTGCTCTTGTCGGTGGTTTCAGTGATATCCGGTGACCTCACCGCTGAAAAGCTGAAGGAGCTGAGGGGGCTGCAGCTCTTCGACCCATACATCACGGTCACTGAAGATTCTGTCATCATCGATGGTGAGTTCATGTGATTTTGTGATCGTTTTGATAGTGCGTTGTTGTGGGTTGTTCTTATCGTGATTGATGTTGACGGAAATGTCATTTTGGGGATTCGATTCCTTTAAAATTTCAGTTAAATTTGCATATAAATAATTTTAATATTTTCTTTTCAATATATGTGTTTTTCACTATCTATGTATATGAAATATATAAATAAATCGATTTGATTAATTTCAACTTGCATTCCCTAAAAAAGGTGAAATGACATATTTGGTATTGGTAATTTTTCTAATACACAATTGTATCGTTCTTGTGATGTTTTACTTTACAAAACATTTTTTAAGAAAAGACTGCTTCGTTTGCCCTAGTATGGAAACTTTTTGACAGTAAATTACCATTTTTTTTAAACTTCTTAGAAATATAAATGTTCAAAGGGTCTTTTTGTAAGAGAGAAGTGCACAAATATGGTAGTTCTTGTCCTTATGTTAAATGTTAGTTCTGGTCGTCTTCGTTGGATTTACATATGTAAACAAGGTGCGAAACGTGCGACGATTCGTCTGATCGGTTTATGATTATCGATATATCATATATTTGCATTCATTTCTTCAGTTTATGTTGTCTAGTATAGTAACAATTTAACGTGATTGAGAAATTGAAGAGTTGAATATGTATATCAGTTTCCTTCATAATGAATTTGGCAGAATATCTTATTCGATTGAATATGAATTTTTCATCTGAAGGAAAAACATTAAATTTCAAATGCATTTAATCTTCATTACTATTTTTCAAGCCATAATATATTTCTAAATGTTTAATAAAAATGTATAACTTTAATAAACTTACAAACTCAAATGACACTCGACAATTATCCTTTTTATAAAACATCCAAACGACATTCCTCCTACAACTCGCTCGCTTAAGACTCGATCCGACATAATTTTTTCAACCGTACAATTATCCTTCTACGATTTTCACACGATTCCCATCCCAACTCGAAATTCACACTGCAGAATTCAAACGCCGAAATGCGCGCTTACACACATAGATATAAAATACGTTCCAGTATGCGAAACGCGCGCGTCGCTTTTATTTCTTTTGCGGCCGTTGACACTTTGAAAAACTACGCCACAACAGCGCGAGAGCCTCGCGAGCTAAATGTCAAAAATTCTAATAAGAAAAAATAGTCGATTGGAACTTGTGGGGATTAAACGAAAGCAAAACGAACGTGAGAACGGATGCGGATCGATCTCTTTAAGTCACTTTTGTATCGAAGTGATGTCACTCGTCGGCCTTCTTGACCTGACACACTGACTCGTCTTCTGAGAACAATAACAAAAAATTTTCACGGTTTTGTCGTTTGTGTATGTGTGTTTTTCTTTTCAGTCGTGGCATACATTTCAGGAGGAAATTCACGCTTTCGTTCGTTACCCTTCTCGCGTGTCGTTAAATGCGAACGAATGTCGTTTTCTTATCGCGTTACGATTTGTTCAATGTCGATTTTATTACCATTGAAGAGTTGTTAAATGGTCACCCCAATTATGTTTGAGAATATGTTAATTTATTAATCGTAATAAACCACATAATGAAATGAAGATTCATATGTTGTTTTTCATTTTTATTTGAAAAAAAATAATAGTTTCAATATAAATTTCTTTTAAATATGATGTGTTGTTGATTTCAAAATCAAGACTCATAAAAGATTTAAAAAAATAATTAACTAATTTCATGACTCTTTTGTTTCAAATTCATCTAATTATTCAATATTGAATTTTTCACTTTATTTAATTCACAAACAAAATTTAATCATACGCTTTTAAGATAATCTAATTTTCAGCTTTTCCAAATGACTAATGCTTTCTGCTTTTCTAAATGACGAATGCTTTCAGCATTTCCGTTCGTTAAAAAATGAGAATACCCAATTTCAGAATTGAATCGATCGGAATAAAATAAATAATAATTACTCTTATGCAAATGTCGTATTCGTATACGGGTGATGCATTCGGTGCAACACCTGCATACAAATTATTATTTTTTGGAACTGTTGAACCAAAGTCGACCTTTTTATTCTTTCTGGATTTATTGGGCATCTGAAGGTCGAATTTCAAACAAATCTACATCGCCAATGTGTCAAGGGAAAATTCCTAGAATTTTCATTATACTTTTAGAATTTTTTAACGGTTTCACTATTCCTGAAAAATAATATCTATATAGAAATTCTATTGTATTTTTTAAGACATGATAAATTTTGCTTTACTTATACGATTAATTAAGATAAAATCGAGCAAACTTGATTAATTTCTCGCAACTGAGATAATACTAGAGCTGAAGGTTTCTCAGTATGAGAGTACGTTGTACTATTATGTATTTTATGTATGTGCGATATCGAACGAAAAACCAGTTGCGAATACTTGAACTTGATCTTGCGGCCTTTGATGTCGCTCTACTGTTGTCACACAAAAAGATACAGAGGAGCAGAAAGAGCGTTCGTGCTGAAACGATAATTTGAACGTTTGCATAACATTGAAAGTGGAAACGATCTCGTCTGACTGGTCGATTAAGCGTTCTTATTTCACAAAATAGATGATTTATATTAATATATTAATAGGAAGTTATGATCGCAAGTCGTTTCATAAATATCTTGATCATTTTATTCGTTGTGTTGGAACAACTCTTTAAGAATATGTTAATTGAATATTTCGATTTGTTTCGAGGCGATATCGAAGGAAAAGTGTTGTTGTATTTGATTTGATTCGATCCGTTAAATCACCTTAACGTTCGAGAGGTCATTGAATGAAAATTCAAAAAAACTTAAGAAAAAAAAATAAACCGTACGGCAGTTTTTTCGTTATCATATCTACAATGCTGAATCGAAAAAAATATATAATACAGGAGCCGTAAAGAAGCCTGATTTATTGATCCGCTGCTTAGAATGGATTCCAATCGTATAACTGTTTTATTATGAAATTTTCCACATTTCTGATTATTTATTTATTAAATGTCGAAATGACTCAATCAAAATAATCATATATTCACCACTTTAATATCTCAATGACTTGAAATTCCTTAAACAAATCAAACTTTAAACTGAAAAAAATAAAACGCGATCATGAAAAAGGTCTAATTGAAACACAAAACCACTCGTCATTGTTGATCCATCTAAATCGGACAAACGGTGACAGATCATCTCGTGTGAATCATCGAAGAGCCCACTAACGGAACACGCGCTTATTTCATACATGTCATTATGTATTCGGCGTTCTGAGAGGTTTGTTGAACTCGAACAACAGAGTCTCACCGAAAAGGAGGCGGAAATTCCACCGAAGAAATTGCCACTGCTCCTCCTCGAAACTAATTGAAAAAATCCACGCCCAAGGAGATCGAATCTGATATTCGAGGGACGTGCGAGTCGTCGATCTTGTTAATGGTAATTTCGGCCCGAAGAAGAATGCTTCGCCAAAGTCGACAAGGACCCTAAGGTCATTCGGTCCTTGCGAATTGATTGCTCTCGAGGGTTTAGCGATCTCTCGCGAGCTTGCGAGTGTCGCGAAACGGCTTGTGATCTCGTTTTAATGATGTAAGCAAGCGGTTCATGATGATTATCTACGGTTTATGTGACCATACGTTCGTTTTCGAAGCGGACAGTTCGCTTTTGAGGCAGTTTGTTTATTTATCCCAAGAGAGCATAGGGAGAGCAAAGTTTAAACTTTTTGGAGAAATTTTGGCATTCTGTTGAGTTTAAATAGGCGTTCCATGAAGGGTCTTATGATCGGCTCTTACAATAAACGTTTTTCAAGATAAAAAATGAAAAACCTATCAAACGAATCACCAAATACAATAGATGAATCAGCAACGATCAGATTTTCGGCACATGACCCCGCCTCGCTTACTCGAATTTGTAATAAGTTTCGCGATCGGACTGCTAAGCGACAATCGGGAGACAATCGAAATTAACGAATAGCAGAAATGACAAGAGACAAAAAAACGCGGATTACCCGAAGGAATATTTGCATATAATAACGAGTTGCGGGTCCGAAATAAGAGTAGTCGGTTTGATAAAAATGAACGAACGGCGATTTGCATACGCGGTGCTGTTGACCCGAGAGCCCGAGGGTGGAACCTGCTCGGCCCAAAGCGGACGCTGACACTCTTCTTGTTTATCTTCACTTTAATTTAATTAATACGATCTTATGCAGTCTGAAGTTCGGAATTTGGCTTGGAGAATGTTTCGGCTTTGAATGGTTGGGTGGAGGCTTTCTGTAATGGGGTGAAACAATGTAAGGGAATTTGGGCATGTAATGCATGCGTTTGGTTCATTTAGTTTCGCTTATGATAAAAATATCTTAGTTTTATGCATTTAAAAATATAATTTGGTACAGTGAAATTCGGTTCTATTTAAGTTAATATGAATATTTTTATATTAATTGCCGGAAACTGATGTTTATTTTTATTTTAATAATACATACGTATTTGTTTTTAGTATACACGTATATTTTATTTGAAGATAAAAATGAAATTAATTGAAAATTACTCTTATTCATTTCATTTAAGGTCATTTTTTAATTAAAAACCGTGATTTTTTTTCAAAATGATATGCAGAGAACTAAAGAGACTTCAACGAACGGCTATATCAAAAACTTGAATTGTTTTATATGACAAGTCTCAAAATATTTTATTGTTTCAAATAAGAATAAAATAAAATATAAATCTGATATACTACTTGTATTTTCGTTGTATTATATATTTTCAAATATTAATCAATTATAAAAGTGATTTATGGCTAAAATAATATCAGCTAAATGACTGAGAGAAAAAAAACATTAGATTCCAATCTGAGTGACATTTCGAAAATCCCTCTTAAGAAAATCTTTGTTACCTTGCGAAAATGCCATAATGTGACACACAGTGACATTTATTATAATGCATTGCGTATTAGATAAAAATTCATCAGCGTTACACGAAAAATGGCGTTCTTTAAAAACACAAGTCAAGTTTTAAGATTCCGATCTATTTAATTATGTAAATGTTGCGCATATTGAAAAAAAACTGAAACAACTTCCAACTGAAAAATAGGATATTTCGATATGTAAACGTTCAAAACCCACGTATTATTTTAATGAAATGCGTATTTAATTAAACATTAAGTTTTGTGAAAAAAAACTACCGTTATGTACATATATTCCTTAAATTAAAATCAGTATTTATCAAATATTGAATATTGACTTAAAATTATATGGAGTGGTGAGTATTTACCATAATTTTACAAATTAACATGAGTAATAAGCTATAAACATGATATTTTTTCATATCATTCAAATATTTAAATAACTGTACATGAATACAGCTATTCAACATTTTAATACCAAATGAGCTGAATTATTGATTTGAATTATGAAATATCAATATTTAACTGAAACACACCTATGCCATAAAATATATTTCTGTGGATGTACAAAGGACTGCATAAGGATGTACCTATCATTGAATAACATTGGTAATTGATAGTTAGTTGGAGAAGGACGAGTTTCTTTGGAACCTAAGGGCGCAATTAAACTTTACCAATACTCTCTGACTGTATTCACGATTCTGGATTGTATACAACGTTCAGTATATCGTTCGATATAATCGCAAATTGAAGATGTCGATTTATGTCGCAATGTAAACCAAATAAATCGTAAGCTTGTAGCGTTGTACGCATATAATGATATTTTCAGATGTAACAAAGTTCACGAACAAACAGATTCATGAATTTTGTATTGATTGTTTCAAGTTTAGTTTAATTTTTTTTGAATGGATTTTCTTAATGAAATATGAGCAATATGTACTTCGGCTTCTTTGAATAGATTTTATTGGTTTTTAAAAATGCAAGATCCAATGATTAAACCGATGAGTATACATAAAATATGTTATTCTATCTCTTGTTAGTGGTCAGTGACACCAAGAAAAGATAACGAATGCCTATCGAAATACCGGCCGCACCCAACACATCAATTTAAGCAAATCGTATCGCGAATTATTCTGAATGTTGTGTAATAATAGGATATTCACTGTAAATTTTCTTTATAGCTACGACAGTTTGTGAATATACATATAAATCATATACAAGTATATAATTGATCGATATTCTCAATAATCTTGTTTTTAGAATCATTATTCGTCGTAAAAGTTATTCAGTCTGCATCCAATCGTGGTATGCAAATTGATAAAATAATAAAAAAGAAGATTTATTTGGGTCAATATTGCTAGGAGAGTAATTTGGTAATAAATCGAAATATCTTTTATTTTGATCAATTAAAAGTATCCGAATGATTTAGGTATTCCATTAACGCAAAGATTTATTGTTCAAAATCAGCTTTAAAAGCATCAGAACGTTTTTTTTTCTTTGCATCAATACATTAAGAAAATATCGTTGCATTATTTAATAAAACTTTATGACACATGTCTTAAAAATTTTTTCACGATTTCCAAATCACTTTGAATCGATTGAAATGTAAATCATCGCGATTAGGAAGCGATTTAAAACTTTCACATTTTCAAGAAACGATGCACAATTTTCCTCAATAAAACACTAGTCAATAACGTATTCATTCAATCACATAAGCATTAACGAATTTATTTGTATATTATACATTTTCAGTGCCAAGCAAAGAAAGATCACGTCGTGCAACTTCTGATAAGTCGAAGCCTTCAGGTCCTTTACCACTTCCTCATCCACCATGCTTTACATCGTCAGGGTTATTAGGAAAATGCTCATCATTTAGGGATTGCTACCCCTATTTCAAAGTTCCAAACTTACCGTCTTGGAGCACGTTTATGTTCGGCAACCAGGACACTTGCAGCTACTATGCTGATCAAGTGCGACAAGTACGTTTGTTACAATTAATTTACAAAAAAATCTGATGAAATCGTGTTTTCGAGTAACTCTATTTCGGTTCTGGACCTTGCTTCAAGTAGTTTTGATATGAATCGTATATGATTTATATTGAAACTGCTTAAATAAAGCACAGCGCAAAGTTGAAATAGAGGATTCAAAAATTTGATTACTCCAGATTTATATCGACTGGAGTGAAATCATCAAATTATTGCATTTCAATTATATAACTAATAATTTTTCAAATTAACATGTTTGTGTGTTTTCGACAGCCAGATGTTTTCCAGACATTCGGTGTGTGTTGTACTAACCCATTGATAGGATCGCCAGCTTCAGCACCAGGAATATCATCATTATCAACAGCATCGGGATCAGGTGCATCAGGATCGGCAACAGGATCGGTAACAGGATCAGGAATAGCAGCAGCAAGGCCCGCATTAATGTCGTGGCCTCCTCCGATTCCTACACATCCTCCAGATCATACTCCTGCTACGCATCCACCACATTTTAGTGTGTTTTTTTTTTTATAAATATCAACGTAGAGTGAAGAAAGAGTTCAATGTATACTAATATTATGAATTGCATTTTGAAGCTTCAGATATCCATTATCACCCTACTACTACTACTTCGACCACAACAAGGGCAACCACAACGTGGGGTACGAAACCTCCTTATGAAGTTAGTTTCTATTTTTTTTCTATTTCCAGCAAAAACACTAAAATTATTGATCATATACGAATATTTTTCATATAATTGAGTTATATTGATTTAAAAAAAAATAGCATTATAAACATATATGTGTAATTTTTTTCAAAGTTTTCACTACTTTCAGCACTGGAGTACAACATCGGGTTCCGTTGCGTCTACAACTGCTGTAATGAGTGATCCTCAATATGGTCATAATCATAATTGTGGTCGTAAAAATGGAGCTCAAGTAAGAATGAATGATAAAATTTTCTTTGAATTCTGTTATTCTCGCTAAAAAAACAAAAATAGGCTGATGTCATTTTTTCAGTTCATATAATATTCGGGTAAAACAGAAAAATTATCATGAAAATATAATTTTTTCTTCATCTCCCAAAAGGTTGGCGACTTAGGTTAGCCATATGGTTATTACATTATACAATATTTGATAAATGTGTTAATTTTTAACATTCAATAATGTAAATAAATACTTATCTATACTTTTGTGAATATATCTTACGATTAAATTTATCTTAATGATAAATATTGGTTGCCTGATGATATTTCGCTGTGATGACACTTACCTTTATTTGTGATCATTGAGTGCCTATACGAGTATATGTAGAACTCAAACCTATCTGATTTCGCAAATGGGGACGATCTCTGAGCTTTTTTTCACATACTTTTTATTAATTTTGACAGGACCAGGAGAGAATTGTCGGAGGAACAGAAGCAATTCGTAATGAGTATCCTTGGTTGGTTGCTTTCTTAAATGGTGGCCGACAATTTTGCGGTGGTTCGTTAATTAACGAAAAAACTGTTCTGACTGCTGCTCATTGTGTCGCCCAGTAAGATTTCAAATTGACACACATTTAAAATATATAGAAATAATTATAATATGGCTAACTTAGATAAGTTCAGATAATCTTTAGAAAAGTTTTGATGTGTAGGTATATTAAAACGAATTTTAGTTCTATATTTTTGGAAATAGATTTCGATTATTTTTATAACTTATGAAAAAAAATTAATGTCTACTCAGAAAAATTAAGTTTTCGTCTAATATTATCTGAAATCAATTTCAGGATGACAAGCTGGGATGTAGCTCGCCTTACTGTACGTCTTGGTGCTCATTCAATTAAACAGGGAAAAGAACCATATGCCGTAGATTACTATCCAATGAGAATAGTTCGACATAGAGGTTTCGATATGAGGACATTGGTATACATTTTATTTAATGGATAATAAATAATTCGGAAAATTATTCACATCAGTCATTTTATATTTGAATACAACACAGGATCGCTACTAGAACACGAAAAAAAGTAATTGATAAATTTCCGTGAAAATATTTTTCGATCATATCATTCGATAACGGTAACCTAAAGAAGGTTTATTATTATATACTTTTTTTTCATATAATTATTATGTTATAGACACGTATATTCATTAAAATAACCGTGTAAACTTAAACTAAAAATAATAATACATATCTACATAAGTACTTAAATTCATCACTTTTCATATGATTTTTTTAAACACATAACAATAAGATAAATTTTCTTTTCTTCTTCTTCTTCGTGTGAAGAAATCAAAAAAAAAAATGTATTGAATGTATTTCGTAATATTTTTCAGTTGAAAAAATATATTTGTTCTAATGATCTAATATTGAAATATTTTCATCGAAAAAAATCACAATATAAATATGAAAATAATATATTTGCAGCATAATGATGTTGCAGTGTCAATATTAAAGGAAAAAGTTAAATATTCGAATATAATCAGGCCAATATGTTTACCTTCATCGAATAAAAATTACGTTGGCTTGCATGCAATCGTAGTAGGTTGGGGAAGCTTAAGAGAAGGTTAGAATATCCCATGTACATATACATATAACATACAACATGATTTTCTCATATATACATTTCAATTCATTCGATATATTTAGGTGGTCAGCAACCAAACAATGTGCAAAAAGTCAGTATTCCTATATGGAGTAACGAAAAATGCAGGATGAAATATGGAGCAGCTGCACCGGGAGGTATTGTAGAGCATATGGTTTGTGCTGGGGTAGCAGCAAAAGATTCATGCAGTGTAAGTTTAAAAAATGTTACCCTCATTTACATACTGCAATGCATTACTACATATTACAATTAAATTACATATTTACAATTACAAATACACATTTTATACAAATATAAACTAATATCAGATTAAAAATATAATTTAAATGAAACATTTCCAGGGAGATTCAGGAGGACCTCTTGCAGTGAACGACGGTGGTTTATGGACACAAGTAGGAGTTGTTTCATGGGGTATTGGTTGTGGAAAAGGACAATACCCAGGTGTATATTCTAGAGTAACAAGCTTTCTTCCATGGATAACGAAAAATAGCGAAAAATAAGAGTGTGGAAATATCAAAGAAATTATTGCATTTATTTGACTAAGTCACTTATTTTAAACAAACTAGAAGTATTTCGATAAAAAGTTATCTATGGACATTTTATAAAATTTTCGTTCATTGATCAGAAATATGATAGTTCTAGTATGCAATAAAATTGAACTATTATGCGGGGGAAATTTCATTCTTTGAATTTTCTTTTAAATTGTCAACTTATAAATATTTGAATTTATCTCACATTCTTGGTATCCTATTAGTCAACAGTTAATGAATTAAGGAAGATTGATGAAAAGGTGTAGGACCATAAAAAGTTATTTTGTATAACATACCTACATAGTTTTGCTTTCAATTAGTGGGAAAAATGATTTAATTGCAATATATAGTTGAAATCTCATTTCATTAAAATATTTTATTATAATGATGTATATATTTATGGTTATAATCACATTTAAAATGCATTTATTCAATTACATCTTTCGATACTGTGCAAAAACTATACTTATACATAAATATACATATGTACAAATGAAACATAATGAAAAAATATTCTTGGAACATTAGATAATGATATTTAGTAATATATATATATGTACTTATGTTCAAAGCACACACATACATTTTTTTCTCAAATAAAAATGTTCGATTAACCTTTGTGAATGTGCAAAATGCATGTAGGTACTAATATGCGTTTGAATATAATATTATGAACCAGGTCAAAAAATAAATAATTTAATTTAATTGTAGTTAGAATACAAAAAATGCCATTGTGAATTACGGTAAATTAAGAAAAATTAGCTATGTTATGATAAAAAGAGATGAATGATCTTAATAAAGAAGAATACATGCATATGTATATGTAAAAAAAATATTTTCAATTTTCCCTCCTGAAAGCCAAAATTGAACAAGGAATAAAAACATATTTGCAGGTAATCAGCATAATAAGGTAAGTTGTTTTTTCAATCATTCGAAAATGAGGGGCATATGGGAGAGTATGAGCTGAAAGAAGAGGGGGAGGAGGTGGAACTCAACTTGATTCATCTTCTCATAATGCCAAGCATCACATCAATACACATACACACACACACACACACAGAGACAGATTAGCGGTATTATTACGTTTGAATAATACACGTTTATGATAATATTTAGAAAAGTTTATTGTTAAAAAACTATTACATACACATTAAAAATATATTACATATTCAATAACAAATCAATTTATAATATTATATACAACTTGAAGTGTAGGTATGATGTGATTATAGACTAGATTTATATAAGTTTATGTTATAATTAAAATCAAAAATCGAAATTTGATACATTTAGATGTTGTAATGCATTGCGAGCTGAAAATAAAAATAATTTGATAAATTGAATAAAAAATAAATAAAGTTGCACATATAATTTAATAGTAAATTACTTTGAAAGTAACCAGTGTCATATATATCGTCAGGATTCGGAACAAAAGGGGGATCAGCATTCAGTTGATTTTCCCAATTCACATTCGAAAATAGTTTCATCTGTTTGACAATACAAGCATCTGGTCTTTTTTCAGGTTCCATAGTCAGAAAAGTTTCTATTGCTGATATCGCTTCTGAAGAAAGAGATTCATCATCTTCAGGCCATTCAATATCTGAATATTTTATAAGAGTATTAAATAATAAACAGAAAAGAATTCATATTAAATGAATATAAAATTTACATACTTCTGTTAAGAATATTGCTGAAAACTGCTTGGGGTGTTTCATCATTGAATGGAGGTATTCCAGTCATAAATTCATAAAGGCATACTCCTAAAGCCCACCAATCTACAGCAGGTCCATGACCCGTTCTGAAAATATATATTTCCATATAGGTAGGTATATTTTATATACTTAACTGAATATATGTGTTTAAAAACTAAATTACCTTAAAAGTAATTCTGGAGCTAAATAATCAGGTGTTCCTAATATTCTATGGTCAGACACCTGGCCTCTTCTAACCGATTTCGGAGTTCGAAAAGGTGTTTGAGCAGTTGATGCGATTGCTTTATTTTCAATTGGCGACACAACTTCTTCCTAAATACAATTTTTTTTTGATATTCTACTTTACATGAAAATCACATAAATATGTATATGCAAAATAATGGAGAAATAAAAAGATACCATTTCCATATTTCTTATCGGAAGACATTCAATCGTTGAAGGCTGCACTTTACCTGATGGCATTGCCTTGTCAGAAAAATTTGGTATGTGAAATCGAGTAGATTTAGCCATTTTCAACAATGCATTATCTGGTGATTTTTTTGTTGAAGATACTGGAGTGGAAAACATGACTTCAACATTCGAATGAATATTATCTTGCGACATCCATCTATGTATAATTTGATATCGTTGAATTTAAGAGAATATATAATTATAAAACACTAATTTTAACACACCTTTTTTTCAAGACTCCTTTTAACGGACTAGTTTTGGTATTTACAATAGGACTGATATGAAGTGCCTTTCTTTTGGGCGTACAATCTGAAATATCCATAACTAATATTTCTTGAGTTAGACCGGTATGCTGATTGCCGGGATTATTTATAAGTGCAACATTTATATTCTCCTCATCGTCACTACGTTGCGAATCTCTCAAAACTCGTTTACGCTTCCCACTACAAATTATATATGCTCAATGATTTATTTTAAAATTGTTATATTTGTATTATCAATAATTTGTACCGATATATAACGCTTCCTTTAAACGATTGTGATCTGCTGAGTGGAGACGATTCCGTTGTATGTTTTTTATTTTTATCAAATATACACTGTTTACAATCTGTCGACATCTCACTTTCATCTGTTTCAGTTGAATCGTAATCTTTAAACCCTCTAGAGCTATCAGTATTAGAAATTTCTTCAGTATTCGCATTGGAACTCTCACATGTATGATAAGAGCTCAAAGTGCTGCTTCCCTAAAGATTTGAATAAATGTTATTATTGAAATTTCCATAATATTACAATTCAAAATAATTTGCTTCACTTACGAGTCTACTATAACTTTTAGGGGTAGAATTCATGGGAGAATGAAAAGGCATTATTCCAGACATGTTTTTAGTACTATAAGTGGGATCTGACATCTTATTTATAAATTCTTTTACAATGCTATTTTTGAAAAGCGAAGTTACGCCCTTTTTGGCTGCAATTGACAAACCATTTAAAAATTATCTTAACAGCTAAATTAAAAAAAAATAATAATAGCTTACAACTCTCTTCAAGTGTTTGAAGTAAATTTTCACTAGGATTTGCAGGCGAGCCAAAAGATCCTGGGGAATTTTGAGAATTATTTTTGGTACCTCCAGATCCGAAGGATAAATGAGTGGTAAGCGATAAAAGTTGACCCGGTGTTCGTGCATTGAGAGTCGGAGTGACATTGACCAAGTCAGACATTTTTAAATCTGCAAACAATTGAATATATTAAGGTAAAAATACACATGCTTTTACAAAAATATGTCTATTTTGGGCTAATATAAAAATCAAACCTCTATGAACATCAATTTTAGATAAACCGAAATCAGTCAACTTCACATGTCCATCTTTTGAAAGCAACATGTTATCAGGTTTTATATCTCTATGAACTATATGATGGCTATGCAAATATTCAAGCGCTAAAACTACTTCTGCAACGTAGAATACTGCCATTGCTTCTTCCATATATCCACACATTCCTAATAATGATTTCAAATCCCCTCCAACCATATATTCCATTACCTTAAAATTGAAAAGTTTGTAATACACAAAAAATTAAATTGAGAAACTCGTAAACAACATTTATATAATATTATAATTTTTTCAGTACCAAATAAATAGAAGACGAAGATTGTAGACAGTAGTAAAGATGTACACAAAATGGACTATGAGACAAAGCTAAAGCATTTCTTTCCGTGACCACTTGAGATACCATATTTTTGTTGATCATTTCAGACTTTTTCATAACTTTTATTGCAAATATTTGTTCAGCATTGGTTTTTTTGTAGCCCAAGAAAACTTTACCAAAAGCTCCTCTACTGATCGGTTTCACAATGAAAAAGTCGTCTATTTCAGGCAACTGCATTGATATTAGTTCATTAATCAGTGTATTTAATAAAGAATAAAATATGCAAGTACCTACTACAATATAATATATGTATAGGTTAGTGTTAAAATGTGAACAAGCCGAAATCGGATTATGTTAGGATGTTTTTTTTTTTTATTTATTTATATTTAATACCACTTTTATTAAATTTGTGAAGGTTTAATCAACTTATTTTATAGTTTTAAACTGTGAAAAGTGAAATCGTAGCATGTGTGTAATTTTGGTTAAATAAAAAAATATATCAAATAGAAATGTTACTTTTGTAGAATTTTTGCCAGCTTTAGATATTGTGTTGATCTTGGATACCAGATCCAGAACTGATTTGTCTCCATTTTCCAAAGGACTGCGCTTTGGAGTGCAGTCTTCGAAATTCTTCGGCGTCTCCATTACGCCTTTAACACTTCAGCTTCTACTTTTTGACAATTGAAAGAACGTAAGTAAACAACTGTCGAAAAGTCAAATCGCTTTGAATTCGAAGTTGACAGTTGAACGTCATATCGCCGCTCGTTGACTCCTTTTCGCCACATTCTGCAATTAAAATCAATTTCTTATAATAGAAATGGCCGAAATATTATATCTTATGCTCAATTTAAAAATACTGCAAATTTTTGACAGCTATAGACGCCGCGCGTATGAAACGTCAAACGAGTGCAATGTGTTCGAATTTGACGAACAGTTAACGGACGATTATCGAAATTGCGGTGAAAAAAAAAAGGTGAACGCGATGTCTCTTTACGACGACGTGGACGCGAGGGAGGGCGAAGGCCGGGGCGGAGTCGCCAACGCGAACGCGAGCGCAGCCGTCGCCGCCGGCTGGTCTGCGGGCATTCGACTTCTTCAATCGCAGCTGAAGCTAAAGCGAGCGGCGACCGCCACAGTAAACACCGTCAACAAAGACAGAAGACACGTTCACGCTCAGGTTCTGCCGCCGGTTATAGATTTAAAGAGTAAAAGAGACGACGACGACGGGATATTCCCCGCTCATGCACACTCCACCAGGATTTCCACGTTGATACCTTCTATCAAAGATTACGATTGGAATGTGATCGGAGAGTATGATCCTTTGTGGCCGAACGATTATGAAAAGGTCGTTCGAGGTATGTTCAATTCTCAAATTTGAATTTTTATGATTAATGTTTCAACTGTCAAATAGAAGTATGTTGATCAGATATAGCATTCGGTTTTATTGCATAATTTCTAATTTATTCGATAGTTAAATTATTATTTGAAAACAAATGACAAAATGAAAATATATATTTTGTATTATATGTATACCGAAATAAATTCATTCTAGTAGGATTGACTGTATTTCTATCCTAGTATTTTCATTTTAAATCCTGTTATTTTACAGAACTCCGTGAGCAGCGAGACAGAGAAAATGATTTAAAATATGATGAAAAAGAAAGGAAATCTCATAGGAAACGTAAATCGAGATTTGGAGACGGCGATGATTTATCTGAAAAAACTATGGTATACTATCTGGATATTTTTAATAAAAAAATAATAACTTAAATCATAAGCTATTTGTTTATAGCATAGACAACCAGAAGAAGATTTAGAACGCTCACCTCCTCTTCGAACAGGTGGTGCAGCAATTGCTCCACCACCTTCGTTACAAGAAACTGAACCATCTAATTCACCTCCTCCACCCTTACCGACATTTGAAAAACCAGAAAAATCACCATTAGTTGGTGGTTATGGTGCGAATTCGGTTGCAGCAAAAATAATGGCTAAATATGGATTTAAAGTGATTGTCTTAAATTATAACATTTTATGTAAAAATCAATAGTTGAAATAATTTATTTCATTTTTTAGGAAGGTCAAGGTCTCGGGAAAAAAGAACAAGGCATGTCTATGGCTTTACAAGTAGAAAAAACTTCTAAACGAGGAGGCAGAATTATTCATGAGAAAGATGGCAACGCCATGCCACCGCCTCCTCCTCTAGCTTCACCGTTGATGCCAAGTATTCTTGTTAATGAATTTATATAATAATTACAAACTTAATTTACTTAATTTTTATTTTCAGCACCACCATTGATAAATGAAGCAGGTGTAATGGTAGAACCACCTAAAACTGAGCCGAGCATTACAGAAATAATGAAAAGTCCAAGTAAAGTAGTTTTGCTTCGGGTATGTTTTTACATTTGCTACATTTGTTATTTTATTCATTTATTGGTTATTTATAAATGAAACTTACTATAGAATATGGTCGGTCCTGGAGATGTTGATGAAGAGCTTGAACCAGAAGTGAAAGATGAATGTAATAATAAATATGGAGATGTTATAAAAGTAGTCATATTCGAAATACCTGGCGCAGTATCTGAAGAAGCAGTCAGAATATTTGTAGAATTTAAACGGATTGAAAGTGCTATCAAAGCTGTTGTTGATTTGAACGGCAGATTTTTCGGCGGTCGCCAAGTCAAAGCTGGATTTTATTCAATAGAGCAATTTGCAAATTTGAAACTTCTGGACTAAATAATTTTATATTTATTAAAGATGTTATTTACGGATTTGAAAAATAAAAACATTTTTTATGTTAATAAAGTCTATATTTCTTTCAGTGTAGATTTAAGCTATTATAGTGGAATGATTCAGAATTCAGAAACAATGATGAAAATAATCAAATTTGTATCATTGTCATGTATCTAGATTTAATAAAATCGGGTGTATTGATATGCATTTAGAATATACGAACATCGGTCATGAAATTATTTTCGAATAGGTTGTACATATCGAATTAACATAACAATCATGCAAACATGTAGTTATCAATAGACAAGCTATCAGTCATCATATGAATTTCAAAACCAAATTAACATATGTATCAATAATCTTGCTTATTTTCTTCAACATAATTGTGTTTAAAACAATGTAGCTTGCTACTAATCTCAGTACATAATTACTCTCATTGTTGAGTTATCACAACTATAAAATTTTATTTTATATTCATATTTTACTACACATATACACAGTCTAAACACAGACAAGTGATTTTAGAAAATAATGAATTTCAATACATTTATACTTTTCGATTTTCAAATAGTTTATTATTTAAGAATTATAAAAAGTGACGAATAAATTCTATATTTTAGTTTAAAACTAAATAGAATCAATTTGAAATATATTATGTTTTAAACTATTTCATTTTATGATAAAATAGACAAAAACTACATGAATAATAAAATTGTTAATAAATAATATATGAAAACCATGAAAAATTCAACATTAATTACTTTAACAAGTGGCTCTTATTTGATAACAGTTATCAATTTAAAAAGACATCACAATCATAGCAAGATGTGAATAGTTGCAAGAATGCAATAAAAATAGTTAACATTAATTTCATTTTTGTTCGCAAACTTAATATAACATAGAATTATACTGGATTGAACTATAAAGATTTTTATGATAGTCGATGTATTTTGAGCAATTTTATGCAGCATGCATAAATATCAATGAATGCAAAAAGTAACATAAAACTAAAGCAACACGAAAAAACATATATTTCAATGGTGTTCGCTTGACTTGTTTTACACATTTCAATTACATAAAAAATGTAACATTTCGAAAGCTTACAGTGCAATTAATAAATATTATATACAAACACATGTATAATTTTATCATCAGACTAGTATATAAATTTCAAATTTTTTACAAAAGCTAACTGAATAACAGTAAAATAATAATGAATAAAAACAACACTTAAAATTACAAAAAAACGATTGTGGAAGTTGTGACATGGATTTTAAATTGGTATACATATTTCTATATTTCATCGGAAGACTTTTGAACAATTATGCAAAAGATGTTCCACATTCGCAATGTATAAAAAAGAAATCAACCAAATCAAAAATGTAATACGAGATCATTTTTTTAAGAAATATAAAATCCTAAGAATTTAAATAGTTAATCACATTAACCACTGAATGTATCATGTTTTCAGTCAACTCTGTAATTTGATATGATCAATAGTTTATCATTCACCATTAACTCCAACACTCATGAACAACCTGGAGGTTTTCTCAAATCCGGATAATATTTACAAACCTCCGAAATGAAATTTTTCAGAAGTGCACCTTGATCACCTCTCAAACCGTCAATGTACACGGTAGGAATAAAACTAGGTTTTACAATTTTAGTAAATTCTCCATGTTTCTTCAACAAATTAGAGCCTTTAGATCCTTTAGCGCATTCTATGATTATCGGATAAGCATCTTGAGAAATACACTGAAATATTTTAATGAGTTATGAATTGTTGATAAATATAGGTATTTTATTCATTTCAAGAACAAGTACTCTAGCTAAAGCGCCTTCTGGATCTAGATTGTCTTTTATCATGCAAGTGACAATATCTAACTGTTTCGTCAAATCAGAAACGTTATCTATAGTACACGCATGAATTTTATTTGCGTAACATTCCACTTCACCATGTTGACATTCAAAATCAATATTTCCATCGGGACTAGTAAATGTCTGAAAATGAGTAAATACATAACTGATGAATCAAAATATGATAAATGTATAAAAACAGACAGGGAAGAATTTATTTACTTTAGCTTTTCCATACGGAATAAGATTTAAAAATAGATCATTTTTCAATTTAGTATGGGTTGGTTTCAAGTGATGTATGAAAAAATGTCTGGAATCTGGACAAAGAGCCTCATAATAAACTGCTACTTCTACAAGTTTTCTAGGAAGAGCTTGCAATTCCACCTGCAACATATTAACAAGCCTTTAATTTCAATGAGATAACTGTTATCACTTACAGCCTTGGTTCAATAAATAAGTCAACGTGTGTAAAACACACGTTTTATTTGCCATAATAATATTTATAGAGGAAAAAAAAACTTATTGAAGAACAAATATAGATAAAGGTGTGCATATAGTAACTAATAATGTTGAATACAATTTCGATGAACAATTTGCAATAGTTTTTAGAAATCAATAAATTGCAAAAGTGGAAAGATTCAATAGACAGGATTTAAATAGACCAGAAATTGGATCAGGGTAGATTTTTTGAAATTCAATTCATGTTATGTAGTTTTCAATTGTCAAATGATAAATCATTATGCTGGTGAAATTTTCCCCTTAATAAACATAGAAATCTTACCTATTTAGTCAGTCATAAATGTACATTTTTTCGTCAATGTATAAACCAAAAATTGGGTTAGGTTAGAAATTATCAATAAAAAACATTTTCATCAGATTAGAGTATTTATAATATGCTGAATCTATATAGGAATTGAATCAAATCAGCACAATAGCACGCGTAAAATAAAAAGCATCGTATACAAATAATGAATTGCAGGTTGTATTTACTTCCTTTTCCGCGAACATTCTCTCCGAGTAAAGTTTGCAAGTTTGGAAGACAACGATGAGCAGCAGCACCACGATCACCATGCGCACCTTGGCGCTCGCCCACAACCCCATTATAGCTTTTAATTTATGAGAATGCTAGCAGTCAACATGACAGAACCGTATCACCACAAATACTGACAGATACGAGCGGAAATCGCAGACCGGAAACGGCGAATAATGTGTTTACATACGTCACGTCATTTTTGTACAGGTGTGGCCACACTTCTGTGCGTTGTTTGTAAGTTCAGCTTTACACTACTGGTCATAGAAAATCGTAAATTTGGTTTTTTGTTTCTGATTTTTTTGTTTTGTGATATTTTTCAAATGCAATATAGTGGGTATTTGTCTACTTTATGCATACATTATCGGAATTCAGTTTGTCATCTCTAATGGATGAGGAATATTATTTGAAGAGAAGTAAACCTGTTTTATTTGATTCTATTTTGGCGATTTAAATTTGTTCCTTTAGTTTTTAGGGTATTATTTTTAAAGAATTTACTTTAATTTAGCTGATACATGATTTTTTTGAAAGGAGGAAAATAAATGATAAAAGTACAGAATTAGTTGCCAATTATTTATTTTTAAGTATAGAATCAATAATTTACACATTTCTTCATACTATAGTGTAAGTTGCCACTATGAAAGAAAATCATATAAATAAAATAATAAATTAATATTGGACTTTGTGGCACTAATACTGATTTTTATACAATCTATGAGAAAAATGTACAAACTTTTAGTTCTCTCACAAATAAAGCATTTAAATATCAACTAACAGAGGACAAAAAATTCATAGCATTTCATATATTTACAGATCAATCAATAACAACATGAATGACAGTTATTTTCCTTCTAATTCTAATTTAAAATCACATGAGTCAAAACTTAAATAATTCTAAATACAGTCTGTACTGTATTTATATATAATATATTTTTCCACACTTATTAATATATTTGTAAATGCACACAGACAAACATACATACAATTAAATACATTCTCAAATTCAAAAGCCTAAGGCAAATATTCAGTATATGAAAAATTGGTATATGGCCTTTGTTTGTTTAATAACTAGTGCTAAGTGAAACAAGTGATTTGTGACTAAACATCTTTCCTTTTTCAAATTATTCAAAAAGTATTGATTTCAACAACTTCATAAAGTACCAGTCTGTTTGCTTCAATGACATAATTAATCAACAGTCAATAATAAGTAAAAATGCATTCATTATTACAACTTTTTAAATACAAAATACCGAATTTTATTTAGATAATTCAATATATACTTAACACTTTAAATTGGTGAAATTATTTGAGCGATATTCAAAAGTAATATGTATGGTTATGAAATGCATACATATTTTTTAGTTTATCAATTATATTAAGTTATCAAAAAAGTTAGATAATTAAATATGGTAAAACTTACACCTTACATAAATTGAGTAGGATGTACAAAATTAGATTAAATCATAACCTGAGAAAAAAGATTTCAGTAAATCCTATAGAACTTATTGTGACACCCCATTTTCTTTGGTATTCATATTGAAAAATATTGAAGAAAAACTAATATGATAAACTTTGTTGAATAAATATGAAAAAAAAACATAGAATCAATTTAACAACATTAATTAAGTATGCATTCATATGTAAATTGAAAAATTATGACTTTCATTTGAATGGAATGAAATGTCTAACGAGAAAATATGCAGGTATCTAAATATGTATTTCAAGTAAAAGTAATTTTTAAATAGAATCAATGACCATACATCATTTTTGACAGAATAAAAAGTTTAATTGAAAAAAAAAGGTAAACCATTTAAAATAAAAAAAATATTTACGTTTCTAAGCTATGAATGACGATCAAGATTTATGAAAAATAAATATTCTTTGTAACATAAAAACTAACGTTTTCAATTCGAAAGTGATGATGTTAATGATAGACTTTTAATGATTTAAAAACAATAAATATATTAGAGTAAATATCACATCTTGAGATATAACACTATTTAAAATCTTTTTTACAGTCACATTAATTCTAAACAATTTAAATGTTCAAGTCTACTTTTAACTCATGTAAGCTCAATAACAAATATTAAGTATCAAGTTTACAATATGTAAGTTAATAGACTATGCAAAAAAAATCATCATGTACCATACTTTAGAAATACTCATCACAGATGAAGTTCATATCAATTGTTGAAAAAACTGAATTAAAGAACTGCAAATTGTAATGTTGCTATTTACAAACATAAATTAAGTTGATATGTGTTGAAAAGAAGCAGACAATAAACAAATATATGATAGAATTAAAATTATCAATATAGAGATATTCACTTTAAAGTTACACATTAAACACAAATTTATTAGAAATATGAAAATAAAGCCGTAGAAATAACATACAGGAATGTTCAGAAAAATATGAATTCTTCAACATTTAAGATATTGATTATTCAGGAAATTAACAAAACACAAAACATTGGATGTATGTACATAATATTCGAAAATAGACAGGAAATTGTTGAAAATTAAAATTTTCACTAAATTAATCAGGAAGCATATGAACAAACGAAATCGGAAATACTCCTCTTCTATGTGGATTACCCTCGACAGTACCTTCCATCCAATTATCTTCTATCCTTTCATTTAACACTATGATAATTTCTCCTTCTTGAAACGACAGTTCATCTTCATTATCGGCTACACAATTGTACAATGCCTGACAACGCTTAAGTGGACCAGTCTGAAACATATTTAACGTGGAAATTATAACAAATTGAAAAAAAGTAGATGCTTAAATGTAAATATAATATTTAAATAAAGCAGTTTTAACGCACATCAATTACCATAGGCAAGTTGGACGTTCGAATATATTGTCCAGTCATTTCGGGTATTTCTAAGCGGTTTTCTAAATGTCTGATACCATCACAAGAAGTATTTGAAGTATCGTAAGACAGGACGGAATGCATCTGTGATTCGTCCAGATTATTATCAGACATCTCACAAAGTTCCAACGAAGAATCTTGACTAGAACATTCCTGAAATGTTGAAGCACCTTTTAATAAAAACTGCACATTCATTTTTTTTCAGTTCTATTATCTTATCTGATAAGATTTCATAAAACAATATTACCACGGCAATAGTAAAATGTAATGAATGCCAACCAAAGAAAATACGATACAGTTTAACACAAAATATGATATTCATTTTAATTATATTCATCAAACAATGATATTATATTATATTATATTTCAGATGAATGATTTCAAAAACATGAAAACAAACACAAATAATAAGAAAACTGTAGTTCAAAGCAATTTTATTAGTTAGTCCATAAATCTTAAGGAACAAATATTTGAGGAAAATCATATTTGACCAAAAACAAAAAAAATATGATGAACATTTATATAATTTTTTCTGCAGCAAAATCAAACAGCACAATGTGTAAAATATGGTATTATGAATGCAAAATATGTATACCATTGATAAATGTTATAATGTTTCAATTGGGATTTGTTGATCATTCATTACAATAAAAGCCATGCGTGGAAAGATGAAACGGTTAAAAATAAATCAGATGGGGAAAACAACGTGTATGTGAGTCTTTTCATAAAAAAATTACCACAATCACTTTCACAGGATTATAATACCGATGTAGATGTTTATTTTTTTTCTGTCAATAAAAATATATATTTAAATAACAAAAACATTACTAAATAAAAGAAGAACCAATATAATCATAGAAAGAAAGAGAAAAAGTCGATTAACACTAATTTCGTAAAAATAAATGTTAAAAATCAAAATAAAATAAATAATAACTTCCTCTCTAATAAAATTAGAAATAAATTCTCTAGATAAATAAAACAATCGAGTATTAACTTTTCTAGGAGGTGGAGTTGGTTCGTCTAAGTGATGGTTATGAGAAGTTCCGTTGTGCAAAGGCGTTCCCGGTATAGAATGGGACATAGGCTGTGTCAAGGGTGGAGTTGGAGGTGGTTGTTGAGGTCTTGATTTGTATGCATCTGAAAGTGAGAAAATATCATGTATTGAATTTTTTAATAATTTTTGCTGTCCATTAAACAGAGGTATCAATTAAATATTCATAATGTAACACAAATACGCATATTAAATATGAATAAAGTTATTATTACTGGGTGAAGGAGTCGATCGTGGATGTCCGAGAGTATTATGATGAGGATTGAGAGAAGAGTGTCCAGAATAGTATTCAGAGTTTCTAGATGCGCCGTGTGGTAACGTTCCACCGATTGTACCGCTGGGAGGTAAAGGCGCAACTCGTTTTTTTAAACTTCCAATATTACCTGAAAATGTGACATATTAAATAGAAAAAATATTTCAATTATGACTAAAGAATAGACATTTAAATCTATACGCTACACATGAAAAAGTAATACTACCTATTTATACGTAAAATAAACTAAGGTCCAGTCTTTCGATAGTACATTATCAGTGACTGTTGATAAAATTTAAGGATTTTTTTAGAAAAATAATATTCAGCAATGAATAATTAATGAAAAAATTAATGATTGAAAGACATGATCTTAGGGCTTTTCTACAGTCTACAGTCTGAGAGTATTATGCTACACTACTAACTAGTTCGTGGATGCCATAAGCTTTAGTCGAATGCATATTTTATTCAAATTTAGAATAATTGCGCATGCATATTCATAAAAAGAAGAAAATACAATTGTTAGTGAAGAGAGTGTAGAATCGAAGGAGAATCTATCAGCAGTGGCATCCAGAACTGAGAAATGTTGAAACTACATATTAATAATAAACACTTACACATGTTAGGTTTTCTAGGCAAAGTGTTAGGAGTGGGAGGAGCATTAGAAGCATGCAAGGAATCACAGGTAGAGGAGCGGGATCGTAAGGTTAAAGGAGAAGAATCTCCACCACCACCACCAACACCAGTACTACTACCACCGGTACTACCTGTCCCACCTGCATAAGACGGAGGCCGTGAGCGACTCTTCTTCTCAGGTGTGATGCTTCCATTCTGAAAATGAATTATATTTATGATGAATCAAAACTTTTTAAAGGTTGATGTTCTTTTAGAAAAAAAAAATAAACTAACTCTTTCATCTATCACGGTATCATCATCTGAAAAATCAGTAGAACCATCATCGTGTGATAGATTCCAATCGACATTGATATTTTCAAACATGCTTTTTTCTCGTTTTTCTATGCTTTCCAACTGAAATTGCAAGGATAAGTTGCTAATATTTTGTGATATATTTATTGATATTTGCAAAAAATAATATGAAGCAAAATATGTACAAACCAATTCTTGGCATGCTCTGTGCCCCATTTGTTGAGCTATATGAAGTGGTGTACAGCCTCTTGTGTCTTTGAGTGCAGTGTTGGCACCGGCTCGCAGAAGCAATTTAAGTGGTTCTGTGCGATCAGTCAATGCACACAAGTGAATAGCAGTCATTCCGGATGAATTTGCTTTATCTAATAGGCCCGATCCTCCATTTTGCACTAAGAAGTCAACAAGATGTAATCGAGAACCGTCACCTATTTCCCTTATGACAGCTAAATGTAGTGCCGTTTCATTGCAATCCTTTAAATACACATACGGAATTATTGAAAAAAAAAATAGACAAAATGCATCAATTATAACTAAACATACAGATCCAGGCATAATTGCTAGCAAATCTGCTCCTTCGCCATAAGCTTGGAGTAACTGCAAAAGTTCACCATTATTTACAGCATGCTCAACTTCTACAATACGCTCGGTTGCATCAGCACATGTTCGTAAACACCATCGTTTTTCTACATATTTACATCGAATAAATTGTAAGCGTTCTTCCCTAAAAGGTTATTTAGAATTAGAAATCAAATTTTAAACTTAAATAACACAGAGTAAATTAATTAACATACATTGAACTGTCTGGTGTTGGTTTATCTCTTTCTGAAAGCGTTCTTTCCATCACTTCATTAAATGCTTGATTACCGATATGTCTCGCTAGCAAAAGCTGTGATGTAGTTAACCTATCCAGAGTTAAAGATTGTATTCGTGATATATGAACTCCGAGATCCCTGTGCACACCAGAACATTCAATACAAACGATAATCCCAAAATTTGTTGATAGCCATGTGGCGTCTAGAAAAAATAATTATGTTTTATTAAAAAAAAAAAATTAATGCTGAAAAATTTGTAATAATATTACCATTGGTAGATCCACAATCACAGCATGCTTGATTTCCTGGTAACCGAAGAACAGCTCTGATGATGGCTTGATGTAAATCTAATAACGAGTGTCTACCTTCACTAGCTCCATCAGTGCTACCAGCACCTTGAAAAGCTCTTTTCAAAGCACCTTCTTTGCAATTGACTAAAACTGACATCCAAGCTCGCTGATCATTATCATCTTCTGCTTGAAAATGGTAAGTTCTATTGTCTGTAAGAATAAAAATATTGAAAATAAATAATTTGTGAAACAGTGAATATGAAAAATAATATATCGTACATGAAACTAGATCGAATCCTCTTTTATCATCAGGAACTACTTTAATTTGGCAGGTAAGCAAATTCACTCTAGTAGGAGCTTTAGATTCATCGGCGTGGAATATGTCTAAAAATCCTTCAGCAGCTACTCTACATCTGAAAACCAAATTCAAATCAGAAAATTTCATTAATCGAAAATAAAATTTTAGAAGTGTTATTACTTTCGTTTTTGCCAAACTCTTCTAACTTTGCCTTCAGATTTTTTTAATAGGTAACCACTTTTTGTAACACCATGCTGTTTATCACCTTGTAATTGATGCAAAGAATAACCTCCTATAGAAGATCCCGTCTGAAATGTTAAAAATAAAACAATAAGATACATTGTAAATGTAATCCATTGCAAATTCATATTAGGCACGTACTTCTTTGTCTTGAGGTGTTGCAGCCCGCAGAGTTGTTCTAAGTTCAGACAATTTTCTCCTTTCTTCATCTTGCTGTTGTCGTATTCTTTGTAATTTCACACTCAAATCAGCCACGTAACTACCAAAGTGTTCTATCGTTTTTAAACCATCTTGAAAGTAATTCGTTTGAGCATGATAATATTCTACTAAATGCTGAAGCAACTCTATTCCCTTTTTAGTTTTGATTTCATTGAATTTGATCAGGTACTTCAAAAATAAATACACAAATTTAATTCACATTCGTGGACAAATAAATTATTGACATTCAATGAACACGCATACCTCACACATTTGCAATTGAAACAATCTACGCTCCTTCTCCATCTCGTCTGCAATTTCAGCAGACGTGACCTCTGACCTGATTAGACCAGCTTCTTTAGCGAGAGATTTCTTCTCCTTCTCTATTTTTATGTATTTAGAATCATAATCTTTCGACGCTTTATCGAACGGCCTTTTCAAGTCTCCTTTGACACCTCTGAGTTCTCCTTTCAAAAGACTATCCACAGGAAACATCACAATATTGTTGATGTTCTGCATCTGAAAACGATAAAAATAAACATTATTATGACATAAAAACTAGAAATGGTTCATTACAAATACACGTACTAGAAACTCGCATGCGAATAACAAAATTTTATATGAGAAAACGCTACACAACACTAGCGGCATACAAATCGGCGTCTCGCATGCGAGTTTCAAGAACGTTTCAATACTTTTTATTACATTAGTTCTTTTTATGGGATGGAACATTTCATTTTCGTTGCAAAATTCGCATGAAAATCACAAATTTCACGCACAGCCTATTCCTATCCTTACTTACGTTAGAGCGTTCGTGCGTTGCGTACCTATATTTCTTTCACACATCCATTAAAACAGAATGTCACGCACATGCTGGCACTTCGATATCGCGATATGAGTTAGGGTGGGTCCTATATACATACAATATTATGGGTATCTACCACCGCACCCATTTCGGTCACAAGTCACGCCAATGTCAAATATTTCCGATGAACATACACACTAACCGAAAACCTGGGAGGGCGATCCGACCAACAGGCTTCTGTTTAACCGGGTCAAAGTGTCACGAACACCTCAATTAAATCGAACGGGTGATCGAAACTCTCAATCACACGAAGGTTCTCTATTAACGGTGAAAATTTGATATGGTACCCTTTAGTGTCGAAGCATGTCGAAATTTGACACGTTCAAACTTATCCAGCAAAATAAATTCCCTTTTAGAATAAAGGTATTATCTAATATGTTTGAAGATTTATGATTTGTTCATATGGTGTTGAAATTTAATTATTCATATTGAGGGGCAGCTTAGATAATGGCTTTAGTAAATGAGTCTATTTAAAAAATGCTTGCTTAAAATACTAATGGATAAAATAAGCCTCTAATGGAACGGTGCTTTTCTGTGTACACCTTTAACATTAGCATATAGGCAATATTAAATGTGTTCGCGAAAAAGGCGCGGTTAATCAAATTTAAACCAATGATAAAATGCGTTGTTATGCGAACGTGCTTTTTTCATCCGCTGAATGTCAAAAAAGCCAAAAGACTCATTTGTGAAAAAAACCCATTAAGAAACAGCAATTAATATCTATAAGAACGATCCATCCTAAAAGTAAATTGAACTTTCCCGTTACCGTTCAAAATGAAAATCATCACTATTAACCGATAATGCAGATCGTGATTATAGTTTTTTTTTCTTTTCAATATTCAATTCGATTCGATATTTAACCCAAAATATGATAGTTAAACACTCGAAACGTGTTAATAGGTCGACTAATCGCACAATTCATAGAGATGGGGGTGAAATTATTCAATTCAAAAGGTCAAACGAAAATGAAAATGGGGAGCGTTAACATTTACGACATTAGTTCACCCGGGTCAATGATTAAAACGCAATCGGCCGAAAAAGGGAAAATCGCAATAGAAATTTCATCAAAATTCCTAAAAGCCAGGGATACTGAACTGAAAATAATCGATTATCGCTAGACTTTTTTACAAGACATCATAAAATAAATGAATTTCAAATCATACGTGTAATATAATATTAACCTATTAGGAATTCACTTTGAAGCTCGAAGTTCTTGCGGTAGCGACTCATTAATATTAATTCACATCCCCGTGCCGCAAAAGTGGATTTCTTCGAGCTTTCGTGACCGTAGCTCCTTAGCGTTACAGACGATAAATCACTTTATTATCTTCATTACCGGACAAGAATGCCGGAAAAAGATAATAACGAAGCCGCACAAGCACAACCTACTCGCATACGAGAGACAATTGAAAAAATGGCAATGCACAATGTGTATACACCAGTGGAATCAATTGATTCATAAATTCTATAAATTTTCAAAACCAAGTAAAGTACAATCTTATCAACCGAATTTGTTTATCACATTTTCAGAAAATAATGCGTCCACAATTGATTCTATCAGTTCATACTATGAAACCATGTTCGTTCGAGTGTACAACAATTAACACGTCCGAAGCAAAAGGCTCCGACGTTCGAGTCAATCACCTGATGTGAGTAATCGACTTAGCGTCAATTATTAACGGATTTAGTGCTTCGTAAAAGGTCACGGTGTTTCGTTAAAATTCATTCATAACAATGTAATGTATGTACTGGAAGACCTTTAAACGAGGGTTGTTTACGGTGTATCTTCGTATGCACAGTATCGCAGACGTCTGCGGTCGACCCGTGCACACGATATGTATGTAAGTATGTGGAGCACGAGATACCAGGGTGGCACGAGTGCGTAGCAGGTGTGTGGACACCACTACGTTTCGCGAGTACACGCGAAAGCGCACGTGTATTCTCTGTATGAGATGCGAGGCAGACGTTGCGAACCTGGTGAGGATTGTTGGGTTATCGTATTGCAGTGGAAGAAAATGTCGGGAAATCTTTTGCTTTAGTAAATTAGAACTAGATTGATTCTAGAGTTTCATTTTGTGAAGCTTTATCTGCACTGTCGTTCAACTGTCAAATTTGCGAACATTGTAGGAGTCAAGTTTATCATATAATGTTTCATTTTGATGTAAAATTTAATAAATGTGTATTCTTGTACATAATTTTGTCACACCAAGATTATAAATTCAGTTTTTCGCTAATTTTAGTCCATTGTGTTTCTTTCAAAATGTTTCAAATTTGTAAGGTTGCATGATTCATTAATAACACATTCCATGTGAAATCCGATTTTGCATTTAAAAAGCATAAATTTGAAAATAACAAATTTGGATTTTGCTCAAAATTGCAATCCGGCTGATTGTAAATCAATTTAGCCGATACATATTTCAATCCGCGTATACAAATATTCAAATGTAGAATATCAAACAGTCGGAAAAAAAAAACAAATAAGCTTGTAAACACGACATAAATCATCGCGTGGGAAGCTACGGATAGCTGAACGTCCTTGTGCAACGAGTGGGAAGCGAAACGATCTGAATGACGACGATTTTTACGTTTCGGCCTTTCCATTAGCGCTCTCTAGCTTTATTTATTTATTTATATGAAGTGCGATTCCGCGTAGGGACGTTGAATAATGCAAGAGCGAAGAAAATTTATGCACTCGATACAAAAGGAGCCTAGAAGGTCGTTCGAGTGCGATTCGCACGGAAAGATTTTCGAAATACACCTGCACTATAGTGATTCTTTTGAGTCGCTCGATTGAACGATATATCGATCATTGAATTATTAAGATCGAGTGAATGTGGTCAGGCAATAATTGACTCTACTTACCTATTGATTCAATAGTTGGTATAGCATTCAGGTATCGATTAAAATCAAAGTTGCAGTGCAAAGAGAAACGTTCATTATTTGCCTAACTAGATATTATTGTCTTTCTCACTCTAGAACTCACATTTATAACAATAATTTCTAGCTATAAAACAGCATTACATATTTGTTAAAAATGCGATAAGATTCGAACTAAGTATCATATCGACAACATTTATCCCTACATAATAAACACGCACGAATATGAAATACGAATTTTCCTTAAAATGAAAAAGGTTGACTACGCCGCAGGACAATCTCACTGTGTCAAGGGCGCGATCCGGTGCGCGTGCCCGAGTCCGGGGAAATTTTCCACGCCTCGACTACCAGGAGAGCACACGGCCAAGTAGGTACACATTTTTTTATTATTCGAACGAGCATGTAGCAGACGAGTGCGATTCTGCACAACATACGCGTGTATGTATTATACATTGTACGCCGCGAGAGTCAAGAGATGAGAAGGGATGATGGGAAAGCGTCTGGAAAAGCTCCGCTAGCTACGTGTTCTCCTGGTAGCGAACTAACGCCGAATGTGTCTTTCTATACAGCAGTCTATTCAAATTGTGTTAGATTGAATTAAGTTTTCGTTTCGCTCTCGAATGTTCGGTTAAGTATAGTTCCATTATGAAAATTTTTGTAAGATATTCAAATTGGAGGCTGTGGATGTGTGTAATTTTATGTTACCGTATAGGAAAAATTCTATTGTGCGTAATGGGATTAAATTAAATTAAATATTCAACAGTGTTTACGCACCGAATGTATGATTAATAAGGGTTGTTTGAATGCGTACTGTAGGATATTTAAATTTCGTACGAAGTACGCAGCCTAATAATGATGATTAATTATCCATCTATGTCGAGTTAATTTAATCAAAAGTATATTTCACTTCATTTTATTTTCATTACCGTAATGCAGACGATACATTACGACCGAAATGTACATAATTATGAACAGAAAAGCAAATTTTATGTATCTTCAATTACATGAAAATGCGTATAAAACTCGAAACTTAAGTTGATTACCGTTCGTATGCACTTTCCATAAAACAGCGAGTACATTGCAACTTTGCGACATAATAAAAAACGTTTTATCTCGACACTCGAAATGGCGAAAGATATCATCGCCTCTTTCGCAACGAAAAATCATCAACGATAAGATTAATAAAAAGACCATAAGCTCATAATATACAACACGACGAGAGGTCAATGTTTAGCACGTGCTAAAAAAAAAAGAAAGTACAGTGAAATCCCTATAATGTCGAGATGGGTTCCACGCTGTAGGGGGGAATTTTTTTTCCGAATTAAAAAATCGTAAATACGAATGATTTTAGATTATTTTTTTCGAAATTTTTACACGTTTTAGAGGGAATGGGACTCTATATGGGGGTTTAACGTACTACAAAATACTCATTTTCTTCTCGGACAACTCGTTACGTTCCTTCGCCGAGATCCATAAAATTAACAACAGCAAAGAAACTAGATCGTCGAAAATGGCAGCATCAATCACAATGGCGATTTAGTTACGCGAGTAACGGTGGATAATGATTGCGACGATGCGTAATAGTGTAGTACGTCTTAACGTCGTTACGCGTAGACATTTCATCAATTAACCGACGCAAGTATGTCTTGATTAGACTCGACTCGATTAATGCATTTCTTCGGCGGAAAAAAAATAATTTTGCGCAAATCGTCGACGTTCTCGATTTAAACGGTCGATTAGCCTTTTGAGATGATTGCCTTTGCGCAGAATGAGAAACTTGTAATTTGAACTCGGCAGAAATGGAAGTTTCGTATTTTGCGAGAAATCAATGTCAAATTGATCGAATTAATGTCGCTCAAACTTCGTATTTTACATAAACAGTTTTTGAATACTTGAAATGGGAAAAAATATAACAGTTTGAGTGAAACAATTAGTTATTTATTCGAATAGATTATTGAAAAAAAGTAAAAAGAATCATTTTTTCCTAGTAATCAGACCATTACATATTTGTGAAAAGCAACACAATTATTTCAATACTCAAATGAATTATTTATGACTTGCACTGATGAGATTCATTTTTCAACCAAAAAACTCATTCACGAAATTTTTTCATACGTTATACACTCATCACAAATCTGCATTATAACAAATAATTTAATAAGACCATCATCATCATCAAAATCGTCGTCGTCTAGGGATGGAAAACGGCGTTAATTGAAACGCCAGATTAAACGGCGACCCTCGGTTAAAATTTAAACGCTGTCCCTCAAGATTATAGCCGACGTGCCCTTAATTCGATTCATCATTTATAACGTAAACGGGGTGCTAAATCGCTCTAGTCGAAGAAGGTGTTCGTTTTGGGGACACAGGGTTCACTAGAGGCTGTTTTGACGTTGTAGTACCTCGTTATGTGGTTTTCAAATTGAGCGCGGTTTTGTCGCTTCTCGATTGCGGCTTGTGTTATTATGACAGGGAAATTGTGTAGTGTTAACGCATTGTAATAATTTTTATGCATCTGCTTTTTTTTTATATATTTATTTGGATTAGTTCTGAAATTTCGATGTTCAAATATTCAACCCAGATGTGTTTTCTCTATCGCATGTTATTAGCAAATAAGCATACTATAGAGAAAAAATCAATTCGAGTTGAATAACTAACGATTGAAAGTTCGGATAGATGCAAAATATGGTAAAGGGAATAGGAGGTTAGGAGGAGGAATAGGAATAGGATGTCGAAAATCGAAAGAGAAGATTCGTTAGATTCGAATGATTAAAGAATTCGAATCCTAATATGAATTATAGAAACCACGAAAGAAAGCAACCAGAGTACATATCTGGGAGCAACAAAAAAGCAACAAATCGAAAAGCACTCAATTTAAGCATGAAATAATATACTATAAGAGCTGTATTTGACATGAAATTCGACACAGAACACGTTCAACAAACAAACGAGCGTTTCATTCGACAAAGCCGAAGCGGAGATTTATGTATTTCGTACATTCTCACAAGACGTCAAAAGTCCCTTTCGTTTCTCAAAGGACGAAATAGTATTAGTGGCGATAAAAAAAAGCCTCCAGCTATGCGTTTTATATCAGACAAATAAAGCGAGAAGGAATCTCATAAGTCGCGTTCCTTTGTGACGCCGCTTCATTCCTGTTATATGACGGCCGGCGAAGGGCGTGAGCGAACTGTTTCGTAAATGGGTCAAACGTGCCAGCATCCCTTGTTGGGTCGATGACTCTGGGTTGCCACCCCCAACATTTGAGATTTCGAATGAAAATACGCCCGAAACGATAACGAATGTGCTAGATGAAAATCTCGACTCCTAAGGTTAATCTCGGAGCTGAATTGCCGACTTCGATCTAACTTTTTTTTTTTAAGATACGTTTTGGGAAAACTCATCGGATAGGGGAGGAAGGATGAAGGTAATATTCGTAAACAACGTACCGGACGACCCTAAACTTTCGTAAAATACGGCCAAGTTTAAATTTAAGCCGTTGCGAGTTCGCTTTAAGACGTGAAATATTCAGATGGTAGCCGAGAGAAATCTTGGAGTTTCTGAAAGCTTCGCGATTAAATCTTCGATCGATCTTTTTTTACGATTTTCTTTAGAATTTCTTACATAATTTCTTAACGTGATTAAGAATTATTTTCTATATAAACTCGAAGGTTATCGCCTATCGCAAAAAAATATAATAAATCTAATACAGAATCGTGGCGAAAATTCGAACACCATAATTTTCGACGAACGTAATAATACGCAATTAAATTCCGATATAAATTATATTGAAGGGTGTATACGCATTGTTGGAAACAGAATAATTTTCATAATCACGAAGAAAAATGTAAATGTATTTCTTTTTTAATATTTTTAGACCGAAAGAGTCTATTGTGAAACATTTTTCGGTAGTCAGATGCACTGCACGAAATTTCGATCACCATTGTATCGAAACCACGAAACGTGACCTAAATCACGAAACGATGACGTTGACGAACCTAATGAAAGAATGGTAAATATTTGTGGCTGTTCAGAGCCGAAGTTTAGATAAATTGCTGCCCTTCTATTTATAAGCGAACGAAAAAGGTCGAACGACACGAAAGGCCAATAAAGCAACAAGTAAAGAGAACAATAACTTTTGATTTCGACCGAAATTAATGGAAATTCACTATGGCGATAATTCGTTGAATTATGGCACTCCTAACCATTATTTTATGTGTTTAGAGCGTCGAAATTGGGCCAAAAGATTATATCGCAATATGCATAGATATAAGTATTCACCACCTGAACAAAGCGAAGAGGGACGTTTCAGTAAATAGCTACAAACTCGAACCATGGAAAACTTTATATCGGGGCGATTAAAGCGCTGAATGTTGCTAAAACAGACGTGACCAACAAACGTATCGTTTGAATTAAAATATTCGAAATTTGTGAACGAAGAAATGTTTCGGAATAGAATCGGCGTTCGCAAGTTTGACAGTTAAATCACATAAGTCGAGTGCAGCCGAGAAAAGCCTTTGAAAAGTGTCGTTCGATTATAGCTTTATACGAAAACTTGCTTATTTGAAGATAGAATATGATGGAATGTACTTATGAGAGAAGCCTCGAGGCACGTTCCCAAATTTGATTTTCGTATGTGCAAACTGTTCAGAATTCAATTAATGCGACCCAATTGATTACATTCTCTCAATTTTGTCCCTGAAGCTTACGTCTATGCATGTATTTGGATGTTACATAATATTTAATATAGAAAGAATTGGTCCTATAATATTTTTTTCAAATTTAATATAACAAAGCTATTTTGGTTTGCAGAAATTTTCTAATTTGTATAATGAATGCTATCGGAAATTTATTCATTGTTTATATTGAACAATGTATAAACAATTTATAGGTCAAGTCACGTTGAAATGTTAACGAATAGGTAATACAACGTTATTTACGTACCAGATCTGTCAAACATGTGTTTGGCGCTAGAATAAATTTGAAAAATAGCAAAACGCCTACAACGGTTATACGAATGTTATGATATATTAGCCGAAAAAACAATACGTCTAGTTAGCGTAATGTATTCGCATTGAATTAGCGGATAAACAACGAGAAAAGCGATAATGTATTTTTATAATTATAATTTCGATTTATTTATTTTTTCGGTAGACAAGCGAACAAATTCGTTCGGCAGAAAGTGGAAGAGCTATTAAACGTTGTGGGAACGAAATTTGAATCACAATAGAGGCTCGCCTCTTCGTGAAGAAAATTTGTACAACAGTGTGAACGTCGTGCGATAAAGATTACTAACTTTACGTAAGACGTTCGAAGCCGGCACAAAGAAAGAAAACACCACATAATGCCGACAGTATTATTTATAAACGAAGGAGAGGAAAAAAGAGTTTTCCCTTTATTTGGAAACGCCGATTTTGTGAGAATAATCTCGGTGAAAGTCGAGCGAACTCGAATTGTCCAAGTGCTATCCAATTACGCGAGTTTTTTCGCGTTTTCGATAAATCGAAAATACCTTTGTGCGTGAATGAAGAATGAAGAATGAACCTTCGAAACAATGAATGTGATATCGTTCGCGTCTTATTCAATAAGACAAAACGTGTGTCGGAATAAAGCGAGCTGAAAGATCGTTGCGTTATTGAGACTTTTCTATTTAAACGAATCAAATCTCGGTTGCCGATCGCATTAAGATAACAAGATCTAGCGTACAAATTACACTCACCGTTAACACCGAGACTAATGCTATTCGCGCACACGATTGAGATAATTAAATAAAAACACGATAAATTAACGCCGTTACAAATTGAAATAGCGCAAAATATACAAAGGATGTGATTTTTTACGATGAAAATATTCGGAATATGCTCAATTGAACTTTAATAACGAGAATATCGATCGACGTTCGATTCACTAATTGGACATTCAATACAAGTGTCAAATGTCACTCGAGGAACGAATCGTGTTTTCAAATTTGAATTGTGCTATTATTTAATGATAAATATAAGTATTTTCTTAAATTTTGGCTACGAAGGGTCTAAAAAAGAAGGCTGATCTTTCAATGACTGTGTAACAACTTATCAATTCAATATAACTGTTAAGTCTACAGAAGAAAGTCTGCCGAAGCAATAAGTCGTTTTCCAACGAATGAAAGATCCACTTATTGTAAGTAACGTTTTAGCCAAATTTCTCAAATAGTAAAGTAATATTTACATAATGCCACTGCGATTCGTGCTACTTCTACCTTGTTCTAGTAATTAGATCTGACCCTTTCTCTCACATACGAAAAAGGACTAGATCCGAGCACGCGAGCAACAGTGCGACAAAGGCAACGGCAGCTCGAGGAGCAACAGCAGCACGAGGAGCAGCGGCAGCATGTAAACGACCAATCGACAACGACTCACCAGGGTTTTCATGAGGGCCGACAGCTCCTTTGTGACGACGGCAAACTTGAGGAAAGCAGCTCCGATGTCCGGCTCTTGGTCTTTGCTCATGGCGTTGCCTCCAAGTCGCTCGAGGGCTCGCGACAAATACATCTCATTGTCCACGTGAGCTAGAAACAACGACAAAACAGTGTTATTCGAATGCCATTGTCGACACAGAGTGTATGCAGGGTATGGGCGTTTGTGGTGGCGGATGGACGTTTCGAAATGTCGATCGATTGTTGCGTAGGTAAAGTCGAATAATGGTCGATGGTTGTGTTCGGAATGTGCAGATTCGTATTTGTATTTTTTCATGTTTTTTCGTTAGTTTATTGTGAAATTTACTTATTCATAAAGCACGCTTAAGTATTCGAAAAAAAAAGTTTAATATACGAAATAATACGAGCTCTTCATATGAATTTCAGTTTCGATATCGAATCAAAACAAAGCAGACACGAATAAGCAATTCCGATCACTTAGCGATCGAAGAGTTATTTACATACAAAAGAAAAACCGATTACGTATTCGACGCAGGTAAAAAATGTCGCAAAAAATACATATGAAAAAAAATACAGTAAGATGCCTCCTACAAAAGCACCAACTTCGAAATCCTCTTATCGCTCGAATTTTCCTCGAACGAGTACGCGCTTCGAAACGAAATTTTCCCAATACATTGACAAAAAAGGATTTCACACTTGTACCTATTAAACGACTTATATTTTTCATTTTCGTACATTCGAAACGCGGCTAAATACGAAAGGCTTTCCAGTTTACGAACGCGTTACACAATAAGGCTTTCGTTTATGGCGTTTTCTCGCCTAGCACTTTAGTTTTTCCGCGACAAAAAGGAACGATTCGCTCTGTTCGCGGCACAAAAGGCTCGTTTTGAACGCTTAGCGAAACGCGTACTTCGTGTAATACTGTAAAATATATATGAAAAGAAGAAGGAAGGATGTCGATGGTCTCTAGAGAGGTCCGAAGTGTGAAAAAAATCGATTCGATGTCGGGTAAATAGGGTTTCGTGTCGTGCGAGACTTTTTTCCGAAGACCTTTTCGCTAAGCAGGTTTTCTATGTGTGGAAGAAAATATGCTAGGTTCGAAATGCGTATGCATAAAATATGAGTCGGAAAATTATCTAATGTTTACGCGTATGAAGAAAAAAAATATCACGATGAGAATTCAATGTTTGAGTTCGAGAACGTGTATAAAAGACGTCTGTTTTGAAAATTCTTCACGTTCGAAAAGTAAACTAGATCGTTGTTATTTTCAGTTAAATGCTTATTTACGCGATCGGAGATGAGATGGATTTACTTGTGGTTGTGTTTACAGAATATCGTAAAACGGAGTACGGGAAAATTCGAATAAAATTTTATGTGCACAGTGAAAAATTCGAGAAAATACAAATAAGAAAGAGCCGCAATGCAGGTCTGATACATTTCGAAATGAAACGAAATGATTTTGTACAAACGTAAAATGAAATTCAATATCGCGATAAAGTCACATTATGAAATCGAAACGATCAATATCCACATTGATTAAACACTTTAACGGAAAATTTATCCATAAAACCGTCTTAATGGAATGGAATTGAGACCGGAGAGTAAATTGATTACAGATGATAGCGCCATTACAAACTCTAAGAAACCATTAAACGGAAAAAAACAACAGTATGAAAGCATTAAAAAAAAGACATTCGATTAAAGGCATTCTAGCACAAAGCGTGATCTTATTAAGCTAGTTTAACGAATAGACGAATATTTAACGCTAACGATTTGTATTATATGAATATATTAAGCATAAATTACCTTTCCATCGAAAAATCGAACGCAAATCGCTTGTCTATCAACGAAAGATGGTAACGTAAATTGTTTTCACGCTTGTATTTTTGTGAAGCTTTTTTCACTATCATTAATAAACGTCAAACGCCTAACTGGAAACGTGTGCTTTTTCTCGTATCGACATACAAATAACATTTTACTTCCATTTACGTTTCGGCATTATTTGTCATTCCATTATCGTCGAAAAGAATATAGAATTAACACGAAAAAAAAACATGTACATGACAAACGCTGCAAGATTAGAAAATCACATGCGATCACACTTGACGATACACAACTAAGCATCGTAAAAATATAACGAAAAAAAAATACGAGAGAAAAGAAATAAATGGCTTCTTTCACGTGATTCTTTAGCATAAAAGTGCTTTTGATTGATTGATTGATATTCTTCACCCTATAACGAAAATGATTAATGACGAACGCCAAACCACCCGGAAAGTAACGAGGAAATCATCAATGGATAACTCACAGCGTCAAATTCATGAATACGTTTCGATCATATTCATACATCGATATACCCTGTAAGGAATATCGGATACCTAAAAATGGCACAGCATAAATAGGACACCTAAATTTAACCCGAACCTTTAAATAAAAGATGAACTCAGAACGGTTTATATTTAGAAAAATATTTTGATCTCGCTGATGTTTTATATAATCAATCGTTAAGGAAAACTTCTCAATACGCATTAAATATAGAACAAATTGAATTTGGTTCGGGAGACGGTCTCATTTGTAAAACGGTCGCAAGTTTTCCGAACGATTCTAAGGGAAAAGGACCTTTCACGAAAAAGGATTGCCGTTAATCAACGTTTCGGCTCCCGGCGGCCACAATTCAATATTAAGCCCGCTCTGCCCTACTTTCTCTCCCCGAAGCACTCTAGATGTTATATTCTATGTAAGGATTCGGTACGTGCAGTTTGCCGGGTGTGAAAGACAAAAGGACTTGTACACTGAAACCGAAGAGAAGAGAGCACTAAATAAACCGGGGAATTCTAGAGTACGGACAAAAAAAAGTGAGCAAGTTGTGTGTGTTGAAGACGAGTCGCATGGAAATAAGCTTCGCTTCCGCGGACTAGACTTTTACATGAATATTTTAACGTCTCGTAGAGGCTATCTGGTTCTTTTGGTTCCTTTTGCTTCGAGCTGAAAGCTTTCGCCGTCTATTGTTTCAGAAACTGTGTTAAGATTTGGGTCGGAGTCCATTTGGAATGTGTACGATTGAGACCGTTTACGGAATTGTGCTATTTTTGTACACATTTTCAAGTTTGAATTCAATGATTTGCAATAAATGACTAAAACAATAGCTTACTATGTTCTTAAATGTTCAGCTAAAGAACGGTTAACACATTAAAGACGAATGATTTTTCATTTATCAACAAATCTATTTTGATGAAACAATAATTTTATTGACTGTATACAACTTGCACGTCTTTGAAGTGTAAGCGAAAATATTTCACACTATTATCGAATGGCATATATAACATAAATAATAAGACTCGCATGTTGATTATGCGGTTGTATAACAATAGATTATTCACGTAGGCGCACGAAAGAAAATTCGCACTTAAACACGAACACTCTTAAACTTCAGAAGCGTAATAAGAACACTCTCGCTCCAGTATGCAAACACGGAACGCTATCCGGCATTTCGATATTAAAATCGAAATCGAATCCAATTATCCGGAACATCTCGAGTCCAAACGAGCGAAGTTCCGAAGCGGTCATAACTCGACGACAGAATGCTATTTATACGTTTTCAGATATAATTTCGCGTATCTGAAAGATTTATTGGTCGGAAAAGGCTTATCTCTATCTACCGAGACGCTAATGAAACGCAGCAGCTGCTCAGTATAAGCTGCATGTCGCATTTGTATCGAAGTCCGTTATGTGTTAGTTGTTGGCTGCAACAGAATAATCGATTCGTTTTGACCGCATTATTAAAGTTTATATGGCGTATGCGTAATGAGATTTTGTGTACGCGACGGTTGAACGTGGTTTAGAAAAAATGTACGTTGTGTATAGTTGGAGAAATATCGTATTACGGAGAGAGTGGATTAAAATTCAATTACCGGAGGATGGCACGTTGTTTCAGCGGAAGCTTTGTTATGCGGAGCGGTTTAATTTTAATATTAATATTTGAAGGAGAATTAAAATAAATTCATAATTGAATGAAATTGTTAAAGTCAAAATGTCTAGATTAAGTAGTTTGGTAAAAATATGGAAACGTAAGGTAAAGAGTGCTACAGTCAAGTTTGCATTCGATTGAGTTATGAGTTAATCGACGCAATTAGAGCTCTGTAGGTAGATACTTATACCAATTTGCCTAATTACCTTTCCTTCAGCAATAAATCCAACCATTATAATCAAACGACCGCTCGTTTCACTGTGCAATCCTCAAACATAAGATTGGCAACTCAAAAACTCACATTAAACTCGATGCATTTTTTATACCGTCACTCAACGGTATCTACATACATATAACAAATATCTTATTTGCAAACAAATTCGAACAGAACCCTATATAATTCGAACAAATTCGCGCCACAGATCAAACAGACACATATTGAAACATCGACACCCGACTCTCGGCAATCATATGCCCATCACGTAACCGAAGGGCGATCCCTTTGTGCGCGAAAACGAAAGGAAAGGGTCAGCTCGTTCTTTCGAAAACTCCAGCAGTAAAATCGACAATAAATTCTCGAACTAGAAGCGAATCGAAGAGGAAACGGAAAGACGAGGGCCAGACCGTGACTGACGGTGTTCTTATGGGGCGAGCGCATGGGACGTGGTCCCAATCAATTTTGTGCACCTGGATCCCTCGGGGTCGAAAAAGGTATGTATGTGGATATGTGTTGTCGATGGTATAATTCGATTTCGTTCTGTTGGGATTCGTTGTTCGGATGACAGCTGTTCTTTTCGCATTTGATGGAATACGGTCGTGGAGTGAGTTTCGATCGTCGGTTAGATGATGATCGATGAATGTTCAAGATGGATAACTGATTAGGTGTGTTGTGTTCCGATTTGTTGTTTTTTATTCGCACAATTAAATTTTGAATTCAATGTTAGTGTCAGACAAGTTACAAATGAGGACACTGAAAATCAAGGAGTGTAGAATGCACACAATCAAATTTCGAAGAAATTATATTTAAAGTTGAATATTTATTACAATGAAAGCATCATTGGAAAGTAGTCAAGTTATTTGGTGATAATTTTACATGTATGTCAGAACAGATACCCAAATGATTTATTAAAGCAAACGAATGGACGTATTCAAAGACAATTTCCACACAAACTCTAGTGATTTGTTTCCACTCGTACCTTCTGGTTTTTAGGGTCCTCATATCTACTAGAGAAACGAAACTATCTCGGAGCCAACCCTGCAAAGACACTCTCAACATAATACAACACAACTAATACTGAAAATGTCGACCCAACGTTCAGCTCAGCCTACTCTCGATAAATCTAGTTCGAATTCACGTCTCGCATTTTCCGATTCTGGAGGTTACTGATCCTATCCTTTTACAAAGCACAAGTGAGAAAACACACGTCTCGTTTGCGGGTATGATGGCCACCTCGAGATAGGTGATATGCCATCTGGCAACTCGGCCATACAAAGTGTACAAAGGCTTCAAAGGAGAGAAGTACACGTGCCGTCGTCGTTATTATAACAGTACGGTGTGTACGTATAAATGCGTTATAAATGATGATGATGATCGTCCGGTGTATCGAATTAGAGATGTTGCTGAGTAATAAACGAAGTCGTTCAATAGACGAAAACAACAATGGATATATATTTCGTGAGATTATATAGTGGAATAAATAACTATAGGGCGTGTCGAAGGCGTGATCGCTAATAGCCGAAGGAAAAAAGAAGAAAATTCGCAGTGTGTTGGTCGAACGTTGAAAATGGAAAAAATGCGAGTTTGAATTGAGTTTCCACAGAGGAAAGCATTAATCAAAAGGATTTTATATTTAGAGTGGGTCATTATGAAGTTTTCGGATATAAATATAGCGGAGAAGAAACTAAAGCAACGAAAATTTGAGTTTTCGCAAGATTATTATTAATAAAACGGTTGAAAGTGTAACAAACAGCAATAAAAAAGTTAAATGTGTACTAAATAGAAGATTTTGGAAAAATATACAAGCCGGTTCTCAGACTAAACTTAAACAATTATGGTACTAACTTTATCAAGGTTTTTTATTACATAATATAATGGGCATATGATTTATATATAAAACTTAAGTCATATATAGTTTTCGAAATACATATGTAATTCATAAAGAATTTGTGTGTACAAACATAGTAAAATATACACAATAAAAAATTCACAAAAGAATCCGATGATTACGAAAACATGAATAAGACAGGATGAATCATAGTTTCTCTCAGAAAAACATCTAATACTGACCCGAGAAAAAAATCGTTACATACACGAAAAAAAGCCTATAAATCAAAATCTACGCTGTATCGATTACTCACGATTTTCGAAAACCTTTCATTTGACACGATCGACAATTCAACCGCACAATTAACATCGACCGAATTCTGTGAACACGGTATTGAAAACCGTTTAAAACGAATACACGTGTATCCCACATAATGCTTCTTTCGATATAACAATGAATAGATCACGTATTTCATCAAAATGAATGTCGTTCATCACAGCAGCAACTGTGCATAAAATATACAGCAATGACAGCTCAATTAGAAAAAAAAACTGATCTAATCTACTCCATCTGGAATCATTTTAGATTTGTCAAAATGCATTCGATATTATTGCAGATTTTAGTTGGGTTAGATTAGTTGGCCTTTTCAGTCTTATATATGTATTATAGAATGGGCATTAAGAAAAGTAATGTTTTCATTTACTTCAACGTATATTTGATACATTTTCACGGCTAGGAAATGCAATTTTATAAAAAATTTCAATCTTCTCGTATTATAAGTTTTCCTAAAAATGTGCGATCTTATGGTCTTCGCAAGATTCCAATAAAGTCTAAATTCGAACATAAGGAACTCTTCCATTTCCTCGATCCCCTACTCGAAGAAAAAAGGGGAGCATACACACGCAACGCACGTTTATCGATGGCATAAAAATGCACCAGGGAGAAGTATCCCGTGGTGCCTTCGTCATAATATACGCAGTTATGCCGTAGTAATAATATCCATGGCGGTGCTCTGGTGTCCGTATTGATTTTCCACACCGCCGAAGGAGTCGGGGACGAGAGCTGACTGCCGAGCAGTCCTTCGTGTCCTGGCCATGTAGTCTACCGGCTCTTTCGCACCCCTCGTTGTCATCGTCAGGATTAGGGTCGGACTAGACAGGATTAATAGCTATGATTTTAATTCGTCGACCGTACGTTTTGAACAATTCGTTGAAATAATTCAGGCGTGAAGATTCCGCTTCGGGCTGAAACACCAGTCGCTTTTACTGAAAAGATTTTTATGTATAAAGGTTTGACTCACATCTAATGTAAATCTAGTTCTCGATTCAATGCTCGATTTATGAATGTGCCGTGCAAAAAAGTGAAAATCGTCGAGATCGACGAAGCGTGCTAGGGAAAATAAGAACGTTGCGAGTATCATCCGAAAAAGGAAGCGTTCGTGTATCACAACATGCAACTCGATCGAGATATTTATTCCGATGTCGTCGATGGAAAATGACCGTGACGAGGTCGTGTGTGATTGAAGAAAAAATCGAGGAAGGCGAAAAAGAATTCAATCAATGAATCGGAACTGTCTGATGTGCCATATGGGATCGATCTGATGTATGGAACGATATGGAAAAAAAGACAAATAATCGCATGTATCTTTCTGTCTGAGTAGAATAAAAGATCGACCTTCACAGGGTCACGCATTGAGCCAGATTCGTCGAGTTTGATTCGGGATTATCTTGAGCAGAAATGTCAAAATTATATTCGGATCGAAGATAAGGGTGGTCCGATTTCGACGGAATTTAGCCCGGATCACGTTTTGACGAATATGCTCAGAAACGTTTTCGCAGAATTGACAAAAGACGAAAATAATTCAAGAAAGAGATCTGCGGTGCGTAACACAAAACGGTTTCCGATCCATAGATTGAAAACTGAACCGTGGCGAAGAGGAAATGGACCCCATTCAAAACGAGTTCCTTCCGGATTTCTCGTGCTGTTCAATGGAGCAGTTTCGTCAAAGGGACGATAGAATCTTAGCTCGACATCCACCTGCACGAAGCCGATACACGGAATGAAATAAAACCCTGAATTTATTCGAAGTACGTGAATAGACGGCCAAAGAAAGCGTCGTCCCACACGACACGTCGAAACGCGGATAAGAGCGTAAAACTTTATGGCTCTATCCGCGATATTAAGGGGACATTACGCGGTTATTTACGACACCCTTGAAAAAATTAAATTCCACGTGCATACTTTTACGACGAAATATGAGAGTGTCGGAATTAAAACGAATTAATGCGTGTACACCCCTCTCGTTATGTGCAGGTGCTTTCCGCACTGGGAAACAACGGGATGGAAATTCTCGGGTCGCGAGGAATTTATTTCCAAGCAAAGGTATCTAGGGGAGGAAACGGGATGAGAACTTTTCGCAGAGGGGTGTAAGATTAGGGTTGAGGTGTGCTAAGAAAAAATAGCCTGGATAGAGCTCGATGCTGAAAGATAATTGTTGGAGGTGAAACGAGAACGGTGCGTGTGTGTATCAAAGGTAAATGCAATTCGAGATCATCAATCATGTTGAAAATGTTATTTTTTCGTAGTGCAGATGTCTAAATACACAAAATAGTTTTGTGCTTTTTATGTAGTGTTTGATGATTATGTTTAATTTGATGGAATGTAATGTGAAAAAAAAACGACGGTATTGAATTTCGCGATTAAATAACAATTAATGCAGATGCGAGAAATATTCGGAATGCTTTGAGAAACGTACGTGAAACAAACATATAGGTTTGTTCTGTAATTAATGTGAAACTGCCGACAAAGGTAACTCGTGTTTTGTATTGGATAATGAATCGCAATAGACGCAAAGCAATTATCCCGAGGAATGAACAGTGAAATAAATCTCCACCTATCTGAACGATATCTAGAGCTGAAACCTGCGATGATCATCGAGAGCCGATATATAAATTTTCAGGAAATATATATATTCAAATTATAAACCTTGCGCAGGAAACTGGCTCGATTCACACAACAAAGTTACGAACTTAACGAAATTGTTATGTGGCACGTTAAGGGTTGAAATTTATGTGCGCTGTAATTCAACGCCTAATTGTCACGTAAGAAAGTCTAGCTTGTAACTTAAGGAAATTATGAAATTAATAAAGAATAATTTCAAGTTTGCAATAAATCGCGTAAACATTGATTGGATGAAGTTTTATGTGAATGAATTTAATTAAATCATATATTGAGAAATTCAAATTATTTCACGCCAAAGGTATGACAATGAACTTGTATGAAACATTTATTTTATTTTTTCGTGACACAACAGTTAAGGATATTGTCTCATTAAAAAATTGGATCTATTTTACCCCTCAGGCGGCCTAACTCATCAATCCCTAGCAGTTTTCACTTAATTGGCAAAAAAATAATCTAAGGACAAAGTTCCCAAATTAGGGATTTTTGTGAACTCTGCGTTCGGCAACAAAACAACCGAGTCACCAATACTTCGTAGAGGCTCTGAAATTGGGAAAACACATATTTCAAGACGAAATGTCATCATTATTCATAATCACATTAGAATACGAAACGCGTCTAGAATCCTGGTGGATGCGACGCGAGCAAAAACTGAAGAGATCCTTGACGAGATGTATTATACAAAGGCCCGAATCTCATTTCACTTGTCACACTGCGTGACGAGCGCGATTCAGAAACCTCAGAGGATTTCAGCAGGCGGCGAAAACAAAACACAGTCTCTTTGAGGATGGACAAAAGAGCACCTCCTCCTCCTCCTCATCCGACTCGGCATTAGGTTCTGGAAGGTTGTAACAGGTGGCGACCTCGACTCGGTAAATATTTAAAGGCCTCCTCTGGTCTAAGGCTCGAAATGAAATGCGACCGACATTCTGAGGGATGAAAGGGTGGTGGTGATGGAGGGAAAAAAGAAACATAGGGGGAGGGAAATGAAAATGTCTCTGGGAAAGCAATTTCGGTTCGGTGAGTCGGTTCGTGTTTGTCGTTTTCTCGTTTGTTCGGAGGTGGATTGTTATTTGACGTATTGGGAAAAGCGAAATTGATCGGACAATGGACGGACGTATTGATTGAGAGGACAGACGTCCCAGGGACGTTGACATTTTCGTAAATGGTCAATGTGATCACATGTGAGATAGTCGATATGTCCGTATTAAAAGAAATAATTACATACGCATTGATTAAATACGAATAATGATTGAGAAAATCCTCAAATGAATACAGCCTTTTGTTTATTTTAACGTTTAATTAGATGAATCTCGCCACACGAACCGTTTTCTTTTGTGTATATAAAATTAATAATCATTTAAAATTAATTACGTCGGATACGAAAGTGAAAAATGATCGTAATATGTGTACGTGGGTGTCATATTTAATAGGTACGCGCAAAGAATGAGCCATTAATGATATCCGTTATTTAATGTACGCATTTTCTTGCAATTACAAATGGGAAAAAAAAATCCAGCCGTTTCGAAGCGTTACTTTTCTCAATTTGAAAACACAAACGATTACTTTCGACAATGGAAACGACGAATTAATCACATTATATCCGAAATTAATGAAAAAGGCTTTACATCACAACGTAAATTCGAAGATCTCTCATATTTTTTTAATTGACAAGACAATCCGACGAAGATTGACGACAACCGCAAACGCTTTTCACAAGTGACGAGAACATCGAAAATTCTACATACACAATCGATTCACCCCAATAAAACGTTCATACACGACTACAATCCGTATCCATATTCTACCGTGCTGCCTCGCACACTCTATTATCTATACACCCCGCTCTACACTAGCACATGACACACGTTTTGCACGCGTTTCCATACTATTAACGAAATTCGCGTATCGATATCCTCCAGAAACGCGCGCAAAACGCCTGTCATGTGGACAGCATATAAAGCGGGACAAATAGACAATGCAGCCCGTTCAGTCATATGCGAATCGAACCCACACCTCCATGAATGAAAGGCCATCGAAACCGAAGGCAGATGCACATGCACCGCAGACAATCGATGAATATATGCACACGTATAAAGTGCAGACATGCAGTTCGTTCCGCAGCACGAACGGCCAACAATCGATACCAACAGCTGTTATAGGCTTTCTCCACAAAAGCGCCACGGCCAAAAGGGTAACCGCCCGTCTAGACGGACTCGTAGACAAAATGGGGTGAGGTTGACGTTTCCGACACCCGACGATATAAACGACGGACGTGAAAAAGAAGCGACGAAGTCGTAAAATTATCTATTATGTACGATCCGTCTGTGCGGATGGCGCTTTGTGCGAATTTATTGGCGGAAATCGTGCATAGTCTATCCGATAAGTTCACGAATCGAGTCGATAATGTAACATAGTCGAGAATGATTTAATTTGTATCTTTTCGAAATCATATAACAAATTTGTTAATTAATGAAAATTTAATAATTAGAGTTGATTATTTTTATGTTTTTGGCAAAGATCGAATTTTAAAGGTAGCACAGCGACAGGGTATGACACTTCGATCACAATGTGGGGCCTCATTCATGTGGTTCCCATTGTTCACATTGCGACCGAAGTGTCGTAGTCTGTCACTGTCGCTACTTGTCGATAAAGTCTAAAACCAATTATACACATGTATGCGAATTATAAAGATAAAGAAGTAGTGCGAGCAGAAATTTCAGTATATAAATGACTCATAACTAAAACATTTCCGCGAAGAATTATTATCAAAGCATTAAACCATCGGTTATTATCTTTCGTCCAGTCTAGTTTTTAACACGTTACATTTACGGAGAAGAAAGCCCAATGGTACACTCTCATCGTATAAAATCTGCTATAACAACGGCAATAACACGTGATTCAATAGGTGGAACGCTTTACGACGAAGAATCGCGGAAAGAGTGAAATTTCAGCTGAAAGTTTTACGGCGCCGCAATAAAACGGATACGCTATGCGTGCGCGATAAATGAAAATAGGACGTACATATTATATTATACATACGAGAGTAATAATGATCGAGAGAGTGGAAAGTGATTTTATTATGTCGTTCTCTTTATTTTTTTTTTCATTTTAACACCAGTTTCGTAATATCGGCGCGAAATTTTTCAGTAACAGACGGTATAATTCCGAACGATATCGTTCACAATGAACAGATTCGCTATCGTTTGGCTTCGCACGGTGCTATTAAGAGTTGAAAAAAAAAGTAAAACTCATTGTTTTATTGTTCGTTGCGCAATTGATTATGACGGTGCGTAGTGAAATCATTAGAGATTTCTTATGTGCGTACGATTTTTTTTAGACGGAAGAAATTTTAATTGAAGCGAGATTATCGAGATGACATTTCACTATCAACAATAGGACGAATATGGTTGCAAATTGTCTAAATTTTTCATAAACAGCCTTTCGTTTTCATATGAATTGAATCTTAACTTGAACTAAAATACTTATTTAAAAGATTATTTGAAAAAAAAATATCGATAGCCCTATGCATGAGTCAACTGTGTAACTAACTGTACATCATTTCGAAGATCTAGTTCGATTCGATGTTCGGAGTTTATGTGCGAAACAGCCTCGGGCGTTCGTTCGAAAGGCAAAAGTTAAACTAGTTTCGGTATGATTTGCATACGATACGTTTCGAATATACAGATTAGTGTCCAAATTCGACAAAGAATCCGTAGTAAGATCGTGCGTATCTTTTTTAAGAAGACGCTCCGGGCGTTCGTATACCTGTTATGAGAGTAGATCAAATTCCGTAAGATGACATTTACGAGTATCGAAATCGATATTCATATCAATTTGGACGGACGTATTTACATTTGAAATGCTTCATAATACGGTTTGATGTATAGAATAAATATTTAACGAATTTGTACACTGACGATTCCATCGTGTATTATGACAATATATCTGATACTTTATAGTAAAATTTGATATTGTTACACACTGTGAAATATTTGAGCAAATAAAGGAAAGACATTTTTCGTGACTAATATCCTGTTGATATTCGATTATGCCTACATACTCATATTATTGATCTTTGAATTGGTTTTATGCGGAATCGATTACTCATATTGAAAATAATCCTAAAATATTATATGAATGATTGGATATTATTAATTTATATTGCAAATTGAAAATCTAACGCGCGATTTCCTTTTTTCACGGTGCGAAAAGTAAACGGTTCGTGTTAAATAAAATTCACAATGTTAATTCGGGTTAGTAAATTATTAATGATCATTCAACACCGAGAAAAAGCATATTTGAATGTTCAAGTGCTGAAATCCGTTATTCGTATTTCTCTATTTTTTGTGCAATATTCAATCGTTTCCTGTTTATTTTGGTACGGTATATAAGAACTAATGTTACTAATGAACATAAACAGTTAGTCAACCTAAGATTTTTCAATATCATACGTGCAAAAAAAATTAAACTTACAATTTCCCGAATTGTGAATAGCTTTGATGGCTTTCTTCATCTTCGTTAATCCTTCTCGATCCAAATCCAGCGTCTGAAACAAACGGAAAAAGAAACATTAATACCAAGTAGCAATCGTTACGGAAATAAATCAAATATCTTGATTACTAATCCAGCTGTCGACGTCGGTAATTACACACATTGCAAGAATAAACAAACCGAAAACGATATCTGAACTTCTCTTCCTTCTGAGAAATCGACCCAACAGCTGTGCAACGTACATTTCCTAAAGAAGAAATTGTTTTAACAGCTGTAAATGATATAAGCAAGTTCAGAGACACAAAATCTGATTGTTTGTTACTTGCACAGAAGTTAATTATAGCCTAAAATTACTTTCGCCGTTGCTGTATGAACAGTTCAATTACCCGCGCGTCTTTCACGAGAAACTTTTCATAATTGATTAATTACGATACGCATCATCGTCGATCGAACTCACAATGCCTCGAGATTACAAAACGAATTACATCCGACGACAAAATGAGATGTAAAAATCGGACAACTCTTAAAATACCGCATAACAAACCGTTTCGAGAGACGGGTTTATGAAAAAGGTTAAAAAGACTAGTCCGACCAACATCCTTCTGTCACGCACGAACGAGCCAGATGATTACGGCACAAACTAATTAACGGGTTCATATTTTATATATGGCCTTTTAAGATCGTTTTCGGTCAAGTATAATTGCTGTAGGATTAATAAATAGACGATTTTGTACGCTGGATGCTGCTCGGCTCTATTCTTCGGCGTGCTTGAAATATCCACTTTAGTGTTGCATTTGTTTTGTTTATGGCTTCGGATGGATAATATCAAATGGCGGCGTGGAAGAGCGTTTCTAAATTGGCAACCTTTTGAGAAAATGCGATATTCCGCATGCAAAATAGAAAATTGTTTGAGTTTTGGCTCTGGAGCGATTCGGAATCCGTTCGTACATAAATAATGAAATAATAGTTTCAGCTTTTGGCAAAAGTCTGAAAGTGCGCGAGTCTCGTCACGAAATAAGACTGCGCTTAAGTGAATACGTTTTCGAAGAATTCGCAATGCTGAAAGTCATAAGGATTAATTAAACAGCATATTGATTGAAAACAATTCACAAAATGACTCAAACTGCATTCACGACTCAACAATGCAATAAAGCAGTCACGTTTGGCGAACTTCACAATAACACCCATCAGATTTATCGCATGGATTGAATCAAAACGAAAACCGATAAACATGCACATCCTAATGCAACGTCAGATTGTAACATCTCGGAGTTTACGAGCTACCATAGAATGGAAGAGACGATAACGCCAACGTTTCCCTTCATCGCAGACGCGTTTCCTACGACCATACCATGGTCGATGATGATGATGACGATGATGAGGCGAATGAATGGACACATGGTCGATTATCAACAGTGGGCGGATGCCCAATTAAGTGCTCGACGTGGGCGTTGTTCGCCGTCGTCGAAAGTCAGACTATGCAACAGTACTGTTGTACTATATGAAACACTAAGTGCATAAAGTGATTAACTCAACTTTTCGGAAAAATAATAGATTTTAATGTCAAACCACTTTGTATAGTCATATTTTTAAGTGCGAAATATTTTTTATGAGTAATACTATAAAATAACAAAAATTTGTTTAGTCACCGATTAATAAATTGTTTATTTCGGATGACATTTTAATTGATTCTGTATTCTAATGTCAACTGATTTCGAATAAATGGAATAATTAAGAGAATTTTGATAATGTTTCAAAGTATTGTTTTATGCAGTTAGTCAGTTTGTGTTCTGGGAGATTCATATGCGTTTCGCTGCGATGTTAATCGATGGGTTGCATGGGTTATTATTGTGGGCTATGATCGCATGCGGAATAAGATCGATGTATATTTAATGGGTTGATTGTATCGATTGTGCGTTCAGGTAACGGTGATGGTTTCAAGATGAATTTTTTTTTATTGTGTATTATTATTGGGTGTGGATTTTGATTTATTTGCATGTGTATGGATTTAATATAAAATTGCAATTTATTTGAGGAAAAATTTAAAGTTCGTATGTAAAACTGAACATAAAATGATAATAAAATTAAAATTGACTCATGTCGATAAGATTGGATGAGTTATTTCAATTTATATCTAACGGTCGCTGACTCAATTAGTATCCAATTCTAACCATTTAAAACTTGAAATACACAAAACCCCATTTCGACAAAAGTCAAGCATCATCAACGACAATCACCACCTTTCACGTTTTCATGAACATCGACAGTGCATACTCGAAAGCATGACTTTCAGTAACATCTCTATAATAAACAACCGACAAATAAAAACGTTCACCCACATAAAGAGCACAATATTCGTTCCCCGAACAAAAATTGAGCCCGTCTTCCTCAATTTCAATTCCGGCTTGGAATACGACGATAAATCATTTTACGTTCATTAGGGGGCGGAAGGCCCATGAAACCGACAACCCTTAAAAAGACGAAACATCGCTTCCTTCCTGCTGTCGTGTGTAGGTGCGACTCAATATAACGAACCCTCGTGTTGACGTCTCACCTTTCGCGGTTGTGTGATATTGTAATCGTTGCGATGCGATGTCGTGAGGTGAAAATAACGTTTCGTCACGGTGATGTGAATTTGTTAAGTTCGAGGGAGGCTTTTTGATCGATTGAAATATTTTCCGTCGGTTGTTCTAGAGTAATTAGTTAATGGAAAGATTGCGAACTTTGTGTGCTTTGATTGCGTATGCGTTCGATTTGCATTATATTAGGGTTGTCGAAATGGTTGAACAAAATTATATGTTGGTTCTAAAGTAAATGGCTATAAGCTTGTTCAGTGTATGACTTTGTTAGTTTTCTTAGAATTAAATGAATTAAGTAATATCGCATATATTGGCTATTTTCATCGATTTGAAACTATTTACACACTTTATCGTCTCAATATTGACATTTTGAATCGAAATAGATCACATGATTGCTTAAGAAAAACTGACGATGTTAAATGAACAAAATTAATCTGATGAAGTCATAGTTATTTACTTCGATAAGCAACAGATTCGGATATAAAAATACATTGAGTATAATGTGACTTAAGTAAACAATTTACAGTTTGACCACCCAAGATTGAATTTTGAATCATTCATTATCAAATGTATTGAAATCGAAATATTTTTAACATATTGATTGAACAAAATAATTTAATAGAATTGTCGAAAAATGAATAATTGTATAAGAAAATTATTTTCTTGAATTTGAAATTTATTGGCAACCCTTATCATACAAGACCATTTTAGCGAGTCGAGGTCGCGAATTAAATCGTTCAATATTGCGGGTTATGAAAGTTCAAAACGGTGTTTGAATTAATGCGACACATTCAGGACGACGAGTTCAGTCACGGAATTGTACTACATTAATATTATGCGGTTCAGGGAATTTTTATTACATCGAAATGCGCTTCGGACGAGGAGAGAAGTGTTGCTCAGATGATTCGAATTTAACGACGATCATCATCTAAGGACGAGCGTTATTATGCTTCATTATGTACAATCATGCGAGCACGTACATATAATACATACAAACGTAGGCGATTGAATAATGAACGAACCGTTCAAGAGACGTTGATAAAATATTAAAGAAAGCGTAAAATATGGATCGAAATCGATACGATATAAAGTCGGTATCGGGTTTTGAACGTTTCCGCGTTAACATAACTCGTCTAGCGAAGAAAAGCCAGGAAGAAGTTCAGCTTAGCAACTAGGACGACGACATTCCCGAGACAAAAATAAATTCACAGCCGTCGTAAAGGAATTATTGAAATAAACCGGCGTCAACGTGTAAAAATACACAATTGTCTCGAGTGCTCTAGCGTCCGATTTGCACCGAAATACAATTGAAAATGCGCTCGATACTCGGAAGGATGGTGAAAATTCGAAAATTGGAAATTCTACGAAAGCAACGATGTGATTGAAAGTGTGAAAGCGGATCGCAATCGACATACAAACGATCGTTTATTCAATGAACTTCGAGGAAGATGTGATTGCAGATTGGAATCCTCTTGGATGAGTGCGCAGTCACAGGAAGAAAATCGTTATGCGCTTTACGGGTTCTCTTATATCACCTCATATTCGGACGATTATGATCTTATTCGTCACGATGATTCAGTGAAATAATATATAAACGAATTCAACTTTATTATATTCCAAGATATTTATGACAAAAAACTTTATTAATCTAAGTTCGCGAACTCCTGACGTCTAACAGAATCGAAACGCTTAATAAATAAAGGTATTTATTTGTGTATCTCGAACTGTCCACGTAAATGAAATAGCAATGATAAATAGCTGAAAGAGTTAAGAGACCTGTTGCCGTATTGAGCTAACAAGATAAAATACGGCACCAGACGCAATATTGTATCTCCTATAACACATTTCTCTCAGGAATAAAAAAACATTGAGAAATTCATTCTGGCGTCCAAAGATCGCATTATTCGATGAATCACACAAGACGTCTGTACGTATACGTTACACCTTGCCAAGAAAGCTTGGTCATCAACGGAATTACTCAACATCTGATGATAAAATACGCTCAGATCAAATATAAATTAGTTGCGTATAATGAAATAACACAATAGAGCCGGTCATTCGTCGTTTTTTCGACGTATCCGTTCAGATTCAGGAATAATAATCGAAAATTAAATCATGATCATCGAGTAGAAGATTCCTTATACTGATTGATGAGTCCTAACTGACTTTTCGAATCAAATTCAATACACACTTCGTCGATCGTACGGCATCGTATTACTTATGCGCGTATATAATTACGCGTTCGATCGTAAAGAGGTTAACGCGCTATAAAAATCGTTCGATTATAACGAGAGATCGTTAATCCGCTAATTGCTATAAATAATAATGGGTGCGTAAATCCGAAAATTATTAATGATATGTACATACGATATGCCAGAGGGCAGAGCGAAGGTGAGCGTGTGTTAATTTTCGACGTTCAATCGATACTATTTTATATTTAATATGTGAATTCGGAAAAGCTGATATTTTCAGCAGAATTATGCGAATCGTTCCGAGCTGTTGGGCAAATCTTAAACATTGAAATTTACGCAACGGAACGTGTTTGTACGCACATAAATCTTATTAAATATTTCTTGAATAAAAATTGGGTTCGAACTGTACATTTTGTTGCATAGTTGTCCAGTTATTTACAACTAAAATACATACAGAGATTTAGCAGGTACATTAAAGTTCAACTAAGAAGTTCTTGAACGATAAGCTAATAGTATTCATTCAAAATAAAAGAATTTAAAATACGGTTTAAATAAAACGCGGACGGTTTTCTTAATTAAAAACTGTTCAAATAGAAGCGAACCGCTTTCGTTGTCATAATACGAAGCACTGAGAACTTTTTACAAAGCACAACTCGTATAAAATACTTCTTTTAGTTGAATAAAAAAAACACTGTTACGGAGGAAAAGCGCGACACCGAACGGGCCAATTTTCATCTGCATAATTTAACGAGGGAAATTCTCAGTCAGGTAAAGCAGGCAATTTTCCCGGAAAATCTCCAGGCAAATAAAAACGTTCGGGATGAACAAACGAGTGACTCTAATAGGCTTTGATGATTCTATTCACTTTGAAATTCGGAGGGGTTCGTCTTTATAAACGCAAGAAATGCGTCATTGTGAGTTTATCGCGGACTATGATTTTTAAGTGTCGATCTTGCAAAGTTTAACGAGATTATGTACATACATTAGCTACGAAAATATATTGAGGAATTTCGATGCTATTACTGAAAGTTCGCTCGATATATTTTCGACTTAAGGTGAAACTTGATACGTTAAAATCTAACAATTCGACCTGTTGCTTGAAATATTCCAATATTTATTCAATTTCACGGATTGCTAGCGAGATCGTGAAATTTTCACGTATCAACGATCGCTTTCATTACCTACAGATAGACCCCCGGGAAAGCTCAACCCTCGACTGCATCAAAAATTCAACGAAACCTCAGTTATGTGAAAAGATTGAAACCTCCGAAATGGACATAAAAAAATCCACTCGAAACCACGCAGAATAATGACTATCATCATCATCATCTGCATATTAACGGTACATATTCTTCACTTGAGCCAAATCGACGACGCACCGAAACCGCAAAGTCTAATATATATTTGAATTGAAATCTTAAAATATTTTGTAAGACTTTGTGTAGGTGGATCGTAAAGTGAGATTCGATCTTTAGAATGCATCAAATGTTTATTCTTCGTAATTGGAGATGTGAGAAAGTATATTTTTCATATAAAAAAAAGTTGATTCTTTCGTAACAGTCCGAGTATTTTAGGTATCAGATGTTGTTTTGTGTAAGCTTTTCGACCTTTTCTCTTGTGATTTTTACGTGGTCACGCGAGATCGTAAGATTCTTTGACCGACCTTCACCTTCAAGGAAGTTCGTTGGTTGATTGTGCGTGTTTTTTTTTTTTCATATAATACGTTAAAAAATATATAATAAAGTGGAGTAATGTACGGTACTGGAATTGCGGGGCGTTATCTTTCGCCATCTTAACGATCAAGCGGAGCAGGAGAGTTCAAATAAAACGATAAGATCTTGATCGTTTGAATATTTATGATTGAAAAAAAAATGAGGAAAAACGCTCTTAAGTTGGATTTATTTATCAATTTCGACGCGAATTATAAAACGAAATCGAATTAAGATAAAACCGAGAGTTTAAAATACAATCAAAAAGCACTAAAAGAATTTCAAAATTATTTTTAAGCATCCACAGAGTAAAATTCAATTTTAGTAAGCCAGATTTATTTTCACGACGTGCAATGCTCGAAAAACCCACCGACAAGAAATTTACATACACTCATCATTCACATAGCGTAACCCACTTCTAGCACAACTCGTTATTCTCAAACCACCATTATATTCTCCCGGAATATTGAAATTAGAGATGAGCATCGAAAAACCGAACCCAACCTCGATTCGCGTTATAATAAAGTCAAACAGCACTCGAACATTTGGCATTCTATTGAAAATGAAGAGCGAAAATAAAATCGTAATCTCATATCAATCAGTTAGTTGAGTTCCTTTTGTTAAAATTTTGTGAAGATCATGAATATGGCGATTTCTTTTGAATGCTTAGGTCCTGCTCACATGACAGGTGTTTTATGTGCTTTTTGGTAGAGAACTCCGAGTATGTTATCGGTGATTGGCCTTCGACAGTTTAACAGTGATCGCCAATAATGTTCACCAATTTTCCCATTGAAATGTGCGTAAAACGTCTGTCATGCGGAGAGAGCTTTAGGATATGAACATTGAGTAAAATAATATTTCTATTAGCTTCAAAATACATAATTTTCTGATGAAAATTTGTATGCTAATGAATTTCCTAGCCATGAAAATATATCTACGCACCTAACCATTGGTTCTCATCATGTTCATTCAACAAAAACCTTCTGAATCTCCACAAATTCTACCAAAATTACACAAGGAACCCGTCCAAACGTAAAACATTCAATCGATACGATCTGACCGCCGGACTCGAGAAATCGAAAAGACGCAAAAGCACGGAGATAAACATTCACGTATGACCTTCGTTCATTCTGTGGTGAGTTCGACAATCGAATGCATTATCGACGCATGCAAATATCGGCACGGATTCGCGTCGAGTTGACCGACTCTGAAATGCGAAATAATTGCGGCTATCCGACATTTAACCGGCCGTTGCACACTTTCGACGTCCGTTTACGAACCGAACGGCCTTGGCTCGGCTGGCCGCTGATGATGGAGGAGAAACCGCTGCGGAGACACGCGGCTGAAGAACAAACCTCAGAAGTATATGTTGTTACATGTGTGCCCTCTATGATGGTGGTTTAAGTGCCAAGATTGGACAAAGGAGTAAATCGTTTTCTTTCAATTGAAAATTTTTAGTATCGTACATTTCATACTTCTATGATTTCATGGAACTGATAAAAGTTTTTCAATGTAAGATCAGTTGGGATAGTTGTCTTATGAGCCACAGGGAAAGTACATTTGACGACTGAAAAAGTTAAGGGGTACAAGTGACTTCGAAGTGATTTCGAGAAAATTGTGCTCAATGTTGAGCATGTATTAGGAGGAAGTCAAATGATTTGATATATATCTTTGGTACACATTCCAAGTTCGTTAATATCCTTTTGCTACCAAATATGTGAGCGTACATAGAAGTAATTCCTGTACATAACTCAATTTCGCTAAAAATGTCACTTGCACCCCTTGGTCTTTTCAGTCGACATTTAGCATAAATATCTGAGAAATTAATGAAATTATTGAAAAAAAACATCTATTATGCAAACGATTATAGTATTCATACTATCTAAATATCTTTTATTCTGAAATGTCAATGTCAATTGCACTTGCCTCATGAACAGTATTTGACCTAACCGACCTTATTATATTTTTTTAATATATAAAATAACTTGACTTACACCATTATCAAAACAGACAATTTACATGTGAGTTCTTTCGGAATTCACGAAAATTCGAAGAATGCGCACATGTTTATATGTGTGTGGTCTCGAAATATGGGCGTTTTAATTTTCACGATAGCGATTCGAATACGAGATGGCAGATTCGTTGATTTTATTTTTTTCATTATGTGGATTTGCTTCGTTAAAATCTTATGGATGTTGAGTTTGCACAATCGAGGTTGTCGCGTCGTTAATAAATAAATTGGTTTCGTCGAGTGGAGAAATAATAATGAGAGAAGTGCCAAGTCCTCGTTGGAAAGTTTAGAAGTGCTATCAAATATTACTTGTTTGGTAAACAAGCATTAATGAATGTAATTTTAATTGCACAACGTGAAAAGTTAAAATTTTCATTAAATAATTCGGATAAATATCTACTTCCTTTGCATTGAAGAACGTAGATTCCAGAAGTAACAACATAGTAACATATTTATGTCAAATAAATAGATATATTATTGATAAGAAGATATTGAATCAAAGATTTTCAACATGAAAAAAACTCTGATAAGAAAATTCACCTGAATTGCATTTAGTCATCACAAGCGAGCTCTGTGAACATGGAGTTGATTTAGTGCGTCACTTCAGTAAAACAGTGTAAAATATTGATGCGTTTCAAGTGTTTTATGTAAATACTGCTACACATTCAGAAAAAAAATACAAAGAAAAAACTCATACACCTAGTTTATGAGCAACAACAGACAGGCAATGCAAATATAATTCAACTATTCCAACAAAGTAAACTATAAACACATTTTTTCTAAACGACGACAACAAACGAATCCGATTGCAATTCTATTTTTTCCAGCAGGAAACAAACAACAGTGGCAAGTGTCAACCAAACAAGTATTTCTGACCGATCTCAACAAGACAAGTTTGACTTTTGCCAAGATAGTTCACACACGACTAGACGTTAAAAAGAGCAACAAACACAACGCCAATCGATTAGCCTTGATGACGATCCTCAATTGAAATCGCTCTAGATATAAAACTAACAATAATATTCAACAAAACTGTTGCTAAAAGAATTTTATAATTCAGAAGATGTTTTGCACCTAATTTTCAATACCTCTCGAACTACAGAATACTTTGCGATAATAATAAGTTCGAGTCTGAATCGTTTTAAGGACGATCGATGAATCGAATCGATTTGCACCACTTTTTCGATGCATTGTATTCAAATCGTCGACCGAACGAGTCAACCTTGGCGTGCTTATGATGCGGAATTTTATGCAGAAATTAATAAAAAAGTTCATATGTGTATTATATAGACGTTGATCGAAAGTCGCTGTCGAAAATTCACGTACGGTATAATTGCGTGTAGCGAATTCCAAATGAGTCGTTAGTTTGATGACTGTTTTGAGAATTCCGTTCGTTTGATGCTGATGTGGATTCTAATGCTTTTTTTTGTTTACACTGAAAATTTGCAGATTAGTCGGCGATTTGAACGCTTTTGTGAAACAAGAAAAAAATTACAATGGGATTGAATCGACGGAAATGTGTAGAAAGAATAGGCTTGATAACTGTGTTTATTCAATAATCAAACGCGGATTGGAAATATTGTTTTCGAACATTTCCCAATTCAGATTTGTATAAAATCGATAGTTTGAGCTTGTGTAAATAATGTTTTTTTTATCGATTTATTTTTTTTTACAGATTCAAAATCACACACAAACATATGGGAATGATAGTGTATTATTTATTTATGATACTATTTTCCTGATAGTCGGTGTTATATTTGTTCGAGTAGTCTAAATAGAAATATAAGAGAACAATTTTGCTTAAGATTTCACTGAAGAACCGAGTCTTTTGAAGTGATTTTTATATAGGCGAGCTGGAGATGCGCCAACGAAAAATAGTTCAAGGTTCAATTAAAAAACTTGGTCTAAAGTTTGAAACCGATAAAATGTCATAGGAATATTTCAATTATGAAAACCAATTAGGAAAATCTTTGAATTATACAAAGAGTTACTTGGAAAAAATATGTATTATCTCCATTGTTTGTTTCACGATGAATATTCGAGATTTTCTTAGAATTCAATCAAAGGCAGATTTTCATTGTTTACGCAGAACTTCAGCACAAGGAAGTATCTGTCTCGTACAGATTAATCAGCCGTCTCATCAATCATATTTGAAAACATAACCGAATGAAAAAATATGATAATCCGCGTATTCATTTTCATAGACAATTTGATCACGACAAAGAAAGACACTTGACATTTCGCCTGCGAAAATACAAAACCAAATACGAGATGCGATATAAAAAATTTTAAATTTTCCAGAAAAAAGATACGAATCTAATCAATACAGATACTGATAAAATTGCACAATTCGATTAGCAAATCGACAGGCGAGCAGCGAACGGTGGCTAAACATCGATGCGTCCGGCGATCGTTACTTTTTCGTTGACGGTTGGTTATTTATTTACTTTTTGTCGATAAAAGAACACACAAAGTCTGCCGAATAACGGAAAACGTACGAACGACAAAACAGGATTGTAAAAATGCCGCAAAAACCGCACACAAATCGCGCAGCACGAAGCGGACGCAGTTAGCGAATTAGCGCACGTCTTCGTCGCAGCAACCGCTAACTGTTAACAATTCCGAATTCGATTAGATACATTATGAAAGGTTCTATTTTTTTATTTGATTTTAGGCGAGGTTCCCACTGGTGTTTTTTGTTCTTTCAGTTAAGTGAAAACTAGCAAATTTGAATCGTATGATGATGAATTTAGTCGTTCGCATGGAAACGTAAACGCTTGGATCATACAAATTTACAATTTCGAATTTGATTAGATACTTTATGAAAGGTTTTATTTTTTTATTCAATTTTAGGCGAGGTTCCCACTGGTGTTTTTTTTTTCTTTCAGTTACGTTAAAACGATCAAATGTGAGTCGTATGACGATGAGAATAGTCGCTCGCATTAAAAAGTAAACGCTTGGGTCATACAAATTAACAATTGCGAATTTGATTAGATACATTGCCAAAGGTTCTATTTTTATTTTTGGGCGAGGTTCCCACTTGTTTTTCTGTCATAGAAGTGAAAACAAGGAAATAATGCGAGTTAGTAACATGAAAATTTAATCGATATGGTCATACGCATATAACATGTATGACTGTATTTTCATCGTTATACAGCTTGAATTTTATTGATGTCACTAAAAAAAACTAATAACTAGTGAGAATTCTCTGCAATCTACGATACTATTGTGTCAAAAATCTTGTACGAGAATGCGAAAAACTTCAAATTTTAAAATTACGAAATAAGTAATACATACAAAATAAAAAAAAAAAACAATACATACACATAATCATGAACTTGTATAGAAAAACGCGAACAATACGCGTATTGGGAAACTGCGATTAGTTCGGTCGATTCGGAATGTTCGATATCGCCTGTGCGAGCGTCCTTTGTGCGTATTTTTATTTGACTTTTTTCCCGCCATTATTTATCTTTTTTTTGTGTGTTTCGAATCTCATTTTTTCTGCGGTCCGCGAGATCGCAAAATGTGTATACGGGGCCCTTTCGCCGAAAACAAAAAGATTTTTTTTCCATAGCTTAACCGATTCTGATTGCCTTTGGAAAAGTCGAAAAGCGACAATCGAGGTTGTCGATTGTTCGTATGATTTTTCGCACACGGATTCTTTCGTCGCACGAATATGCTTAATTGTTCAAGGTGAACTGATTAGACTGAACGATAGTAATGCGTACAATTTTAATATTCAACAATGATAATTGTGTTTGTAATGATCGAAAGCAATTAGAAATTCGCAAATATTCGACGCGGATAAAATCGAAATCGCTAATAAATATGTATTCGAATTGAATCGCGATGCATTTCAATTTCGAATCAAATTTCTATATCGCACATATATTACACGACCGGAATGACTCGGGATGAATTTGCAGATGCAATCAAAACTGAATCGATATCGAGATTGAAATTTCTCTTTCGAATCGAAAAAATTCACTTTCTCAGCTGAAACTGAGTAGAGTGCGTTCGACGCATTCAAAAACCTTGCACTTAAGTGCGGATGTTTAATTCGGCATTTTTCGCAAACGAATCGAGTTTACGTACGCATTCCGATCGATTCTTAAAAAAATATGTCGTTAAGAATTTAAGAAAGTCCTCGAGAGATGCACTGATTCAACAGGTATGCTGAGATGACTCATTGAAGATGAGGTAATCGACGATCAATATAAAATACGTCCGACGATGAGCACAATCGACGAATTTATTTCTATGAGACTGAAACGGTCAAAAGGTTAACTAAATTAAAACATGCAATAGAAGCGAGTTTAGATTTAAAATGTATCGTAATCGTTTTATTTTCCAGGGAGCTTTAGGAAGCCTTCTAAGTGACTTTTGCGGTTAAACGAATACTTCGCGTTCAATCGCGAGTAGGAAAATAATTGAATTTAAAAATAGACGAAGAATACTTTACATAAAAAAGAACAATTTACATGAAAATATAACTTGAAAAATAAAAGCAACTGAGATTGGAAGAGGAAGAATTTAAATCTGGAAAAACTGCATTACTTAACATAGCAAAATTTTACATTCGCAAGCACAACGATTCAAATGAGCTCGTTCAAAAACATTCACAAAGTACGTCAACCTCAAACGACTTACATATTTTTGTTATACTACAAACGAAACGGCGTCGCATAGTCTGCCAGATACAGATTCAAAGAAACTACAACACGTCACACGAAGACTGTCATCTTCTGAATTCTGCGTATTCGTACGATATAACGATCTGACAGAATTTTCAAAGATGCAGAACGTCAAAAATTATAAGGTATCTTCGATGGTAGGCGACCTTGCCGAGCTGAAAATAAAATGCGACCGCCACGAGCTTCGGCTAAAAGGGAAAGTCCTTCGAGAGGATAATTGTGATGAATTGGCGAGTCGAAAAACCGGTACGACGAAAGTGTCGGGACTTGATTGCACGATGAAAGTATTGCAGCTCGAACGAAGGCTGAAGCGAAACGAATCGAATCGATTTGAATGCGTGTGGAGATAAGTGATTCGAAAATACGAGGATGTTCTTAAATGAAAATTTGTTGATTTGCGATTGTACGTAATCTATATTTAATTTTCAAGGATAATCGACTGTCTAATTACGCATTGTTTGAACGTAAAATGCTTCAACTATTTACAAGTCGTTAACGATTGTTATGACTCATTAAATATTTTGCATTCGGAGGTTAATCGACATTCGAAACGTAGTGCGTTTATCACGCCACAAATCATAATATTCGAGGAGCAAATTCCTTTCTAGTCATCGATAACTCGAAAATGCATTCGCTTCAAATCTCCGTCAAAGTAAAGAGATTCCCATATACTCTTCTTTAACATCTCAAAAACCATCTTCCACATTTTCCCTCGCCTCGTAGAAGCTCACGCGACAGCTTTCTACCGATGTATGCAAACAAGAAAGCACCGACTGTGTGGTTTCCTAGTCGCAGATGATCTCACCATCGTCGGAGACACACGAAACTAGTCGAAGAGAACCAGTCGAGAGACCGTTTCGTTCTCCACATGCACACATTCGACTTACGTCCACCGAACGGTCGCAGCAGAGATGAGTTTCACAAACGCCTCTCGGGTGAATGAATATAGGCCGCCATTCAATACTCTGGCTGCTAATAAAGCGGTGGAAATAGTATATGGCACAGTGGAAACGGTGTTGTTGTTGTTGTTGTAGTAATACATACATAGCACAAGTTGGCCAAAAGCAAATCTCGGAACGAACAGGTTTTCGGCGACCGGACGCTTGCGATCGTTTGACCGAAATACCGCGAAAGGCTGCGGAGAAGACCTCTTTGTCTCGGATTCAAATACGACGCCTTTTCTTCAAATCAAAGTTGTAAATTGAGAAAATTCGGTTGTTTATATTCTACTTTAGTGATGATTGTGCGAATTGGCAACATTACGACTCGCATATATGCGATCAGCTAATTGCTTAACTTTTCCCAAATTGCGAGCTATTTGAATAGTTTACGTCTGAACAAGAGATAATAATTTGCACAAGATTGGTAACACTGACCCAGCTGCACCACCCGTTTCATAAGACGCAGAAAATTCTCTAAGAAAACGCGCTAAAATGAAAAATATCTAAGGACATCAAGCTCAACGACCAACCTAACCTAATTTAACACGAAGCGCGAAAAACGACCGACCCGAATATTGCACGAAAACAAAACCGTCCACACCCCAACAAATGACAGTTGGCAATCACTCGACGATAAACATAACAACAGACCGCATAAATATTTACGGAACGAACGGAAAAATTCGTTTCAATTCCCTCGAGTGGCGTTCGTTCACCTCGAACGATTGAACGACTCGCCAATTGATGGTGAATTAAAAACGACAATTACCGAAATTTCTTCCAATACGATATGAAAAACATTAGAGATGCTGACGTGCGTTCTTTATGACTTTTTTCGTTCGTTGGTAAGTGTTATTCATTGTCAGTTGCGAACTTTCAATCGATTATTAAAAGTCAGTCTTTCGATCGTATTTTAAGCTACTTTGCGATGTGTTAACGCTTTTTTCCCTATATGTATAATTTGACAATTATTATTGCCAGGTTATTGACATTATTGTTTATGCTACCTAGCCATATTTTACATGTAGAATTCGACAACTATTATTCCTGTTCTTCCTTGATCATAGCTAAAAAATGATTTTTCTCTGCGTAGATTAATATCTTATTGCTGACAGAGTGCTTACAGTCGATTGAAAGACCAAGCATAATTCTGACACGAGGATTTTTCAAGTCGCTTTTTGTATGAATGATGAAAACGCACACACATTTTCACGTCGAAGAGATACGCATACGATAAACAACTGTTCTCTTCGTTCTGAAAGAATATGTTTGTAGAATATCAAAAAGTGCGATGCTTAAAAAACAAGCCACTTAAGGCGTTTTTTTCATGAACCATTAAATTCTGCGCCCTATACGATTGCCCCGTTTGTTGATGCCTTCATACAGCATTAATGGAATAGAAATTCCGCATGCAAAAAATGTTTGCAATTATTTATCGAATTATACGAATTTCGCTCGCTCTAAAAACGCGATTTATTTTGGAAAAACGTGGGCGATCTGTCCGGGAATTTGCACAAAAATCGGCGGAGCGTTTATTCAACGAGGGGGCCGCCATTTATGAGGTTTGTATGAAAAAAAAATGGAAGACGAGGGATGGACGCCAACGGTCGTGAATTGAAAGCGTATTGCACGAACTGTATGTATTTGTGTGTATTTTTTTCATGGTAGACTTATCGCGTTGTTTCGCTTTCGATGCATTGATAAAACGAGGAAAACGCTAACGGTGTTGGTCATGGTCGATTCGTGGGTTGTTTTGTTTTATTTTTTTCGTAATTACAAAGGCGTTTTCGATTGTGATAACGGTCGAGTTGTGTCTGAAATTTAATTGAAGGATTGTTTAAATTGTGTTTGAAAATTCCAGTAATTTAGGTGTGGTCATACAATTGGTCTATTGGTTTAAATAACTCAACTTGAGCATTTTTTCAGATGACTACAAAAACGTTATTTTTAACACTTGTAAACGTATCTGACGTAAACATAAATTAATGCATAGATACGAAAAATTACTTGTATTTTTGATAAGAATGTTACAACAGATAGTTTGATTGTATGAATTTGTGCAAGCGTTAGAAAATTTTATATTTTTGGGCAATTGACAAATAGATACAAAGTGATTTGACATTACCATTTTTTTCTATTTTAGAATAAGTACGCAGAAGCAAAATAAAAATATTCATGTAAATTCATCGAAATCCACATAAACGTCATCATATCGTTGATTAAAAATACGACCATAAAACACTTTTTTTTATCTAAATTGCACCACTTTGCACTTTTTCCCCACGCTCGACAAAACGCAACCGACGAACCGAACGACTCTGACCGAAACCGAAACGTCAAAACTTCGATGTTCGAAATTGAAACGAGACAAAGCGGAAACGGAAGCCTCGAGACGGGAACGAAACGAATGAAGCGAGTGGGTACCTCTTCGAGAGTTCCTACGGTGTGTCGGCATTGCGGCATGCGGGAGACGAAGGTCGAGGTGGTCGGCGAGTTGTAGTCCTCCCTCGTCTCGTCGATGAACTCCCCGACGCCTATGAGGGCGGGCATCCCCGCGCCGAGGGGCCTCCGGGGCCCCGTCCGCCTCTTCTAAGGTTCGGAGACGAGCCTCGCGCTCGGCACGCCACTCCTATACACTCGCTAATGGGGAAGCGCACTCGGAAGTCGGTCCAAAGCGAGGGATTCACTCGTTCGTCGCGGCCATCGGAGCGCGCAACGGCAAATGCGGAGGAACGCGACGCACACACTCCTCGCTCAACGGCACACCGCGCACCACTGCCGCTTCAAAACACGGCGCCCCCCTCGCATCTCGAAGCCCTTCCCCTCCTCTCTCGAAGCGAAACGGTCGCTCGCTTTTAAAATTATTCACAGCATTATAACGTTAATTTTTATTAGATTTAAAGGTGATTTTTGCTTATTCTGTTTGAAATTTTAGCATTTTATTTGTATTGATATGGCATCGAAGCGATCTGATCGGTTGACGCTTCGTTTGCACAAGTCAGCTGCTTCGCTTTTTGCCACAATAGTTTGGATGAATTGTTGAATTTGTGAAATTTGACAATTGACAATAGAAGTGGAATTTATACGTTGAATTTAGTATTAAATATGCGTTTTAAAGAATTCAATTGTCTATTGACTTTGAAAGACGTATGAAAATCCATTACAAAAATTATGAATGTATTTTACGGAGCTATTTCTCAAAATTGAATTCAATTTAAATTGATAAATAATATAAGACCATTTATTTTCGTTATAAGCTTTTATTCTAACAGCTCAATTTTATCTACAAGCCTTTCACCTACACTTTGAACTTTACGCATTCGATGAGATATTAAAATTTACTCTCGTATCTAAAATATTTGAACGTCAAACAGATGGAAATTCACAGAGAAACAGTCACATTCGAGCATCGAGACGATCGAGCTATGGCCGTGGATCCCGTCTGCCAGAGTGAGTTCAAGCGGGTCACGTCACGTGCTGACTTCAGACAGCAGCTGTCAAAGCGAACCAAACGTCAAGTCGTTAAGGCTTCGTTTCAGCGATTGCGTTTCAGTTTAAGTTCAATTGCAGATGGTTCAAGTGACGAACGAAATCATATTTTCAGGCTGCGGCGAACTTTGGGCTCGCGTATTCGATCACAGGCCTTTCATCAACGGCGAACTCAAGTTTATGGTGAGAGAGTTCGAGGTGAGTTGTTCAGCGTTCAGTTTCAGATTAATTTATGTTATGTATAAGGCTTTCAAACGTATCGTTAATTAGAATTCTTATTCTGAACCTCAGTGTCTCTTTGAACGTCCGATAACAAATCCGGAGCAATCAATATTTTGATTTGCTTATTACTATTTTTTATTAGAATCATATAAATGTTTCTTATTAAAACAACTTAAAGTAAGGAGCATAGATTTAACAGAATTACCTACTTAAAAGATTAATTGATTCAAATCCCTACCCAAATGTCTCCATTAACAACATTTTCAACAATGCATAATTTGAGTTACTTACTTTGCTTCAACTCCGTGACGCACTTTAAGTGATTTAGTTCAGACAATCTTAGTTTATATGATGTGTTTACCATGAATTTTCATTGTGTATTTAAATCTCAGGAGAAACGTGCGGATCGTGAAATATCCAATTTATTTTCGATTATTGAAAATTCTACGGAGATTAACGATAATCAAGTGAACCAAGTAATTCAACTAACCGACGCAAATGTCCCTACGCTGATTGAGAAATTGAATCAAGCTTGTGACGAAACAAGTGCCATATTTGCAGTAGAAAAAGAAAAGTCACAAGTATACATATGTTAATTTCAATTGTTTGAAAATATTGAAAATTAAATTGATTTTATGTTTTCTTTTTTTTCATAAGGAAAAACCTTTAAAGAAGAGAAGGGAAGAGAGAAAAAAAGTATGGAATGCCTTTATTGAAGATATGTCACAAAAGTACACTAGAATAGATAACGCTTTCGAACAGAAAGAAGAAGAATTAAGTGATTTGTTTGCTGATTTAGAACACAAATTGAACATTACTACTAAATTAAATTGATCAACAATGGATACAATAGGATCAATCAAAGATACCACTGTTCGAATTTCACCATCTGAAAAACTAAAAGAATACGTATGCTCTGTAGAGGATGCTCCTAATATTCCCCAAACAATTTCAGAATTTATAAAACACGTCAATTCAGATAAAAATGTTAATGATTCTGACAGTACTGATGTTGATAGTAAACTAAGCATGAAAGTAAATTTATTGAGTGTATCAGATATCAAATGGTTACATGGCTATTTAGAAAAAAATCGAAATGAAGAAAATCCAATTTATTTGCATGAGATTTTTGAAGGATCAGAAATAGTATTACCTGAAAATGAAATTATTGAAAGAAATCCTGAACTGGAAGCTAGATGTGAAAGACTTAGAAAGAACCAAATGAACCGTGATTATAGATCGATGACAAAAAATGTCGATAATGTCAGAGTAACCCATCCAGAGGAAACCGTTGCATATCAAGGTAAATTTATTTTAACAAACGTGAAATTATTAACACATATATTTTCATTGTTTTTTTTTTTCAGTGAAACATCTAAACAAACAATTGGTTGCCGTTGGTCAATTTGTCATATCGTTAGGTGCAGGGTTTATGTTTGGTTTCCTTGGTGTTGAGTTGATGATAGGAAATCTGGATTTTGGTTTCAGACTTCTTTTGGGAGTCATGTGCGCTCTCATTATTGCATTAGCAGAAATATATTTTCTTGCAAAGAAACTTAACGAAGATCTTAATATCAAAGATACTGTACAGCTTGGTGGTCCATCGGTTTATCCAAAAACCAAAAAAATACATAATGATTAATTAGTTCATAGGAAAGCTAAATATACCTAAACGCTGATGTGCTTTTTTTAAACTTTAATATTATATTAGATTATATAATGCATTTTGTCACTTATATGATGTGATTATATATTTAAAATACTTTGAAATACAAATATAATACATAGATTATACAAATTTCAAATGTCTTATTTTTATTAATATAAATGAGTAGTGTAAACTTTTTCAGTTTCTAAAGTTGCCAATGTTTCAATTGTACTTTTTTTATGAACTATCTACCTACATTAAACAAATCATTCAACTTGATATGGCATAAAAAACTGTTTCAAATCAATCTGATATGATCAATTTCTTTTTCGACCTCTTTCAAAGTACATTACATCCTGAAAATAAAGAAATAGTACAATAGCATGCTAGATATAAAGTTATTTTTTTTCTTATTAAAAATATTTTTTTATTTCAAGTGAAATAAAACTTATGCTTGCGAAAATAAAAAGATTATTTAATATATTAAAATTTCTCCAAATCAATAAAATAGTTAATTGTCGTGTAAATAATATGCTAATAAATATAATTCTTACTATAAGAAAAAGCGCTCCTAGCAACAATGCTTTTATCTTCACATCTAAATCAATAGGGAAAGTGACACCAAAATAATCAGAATCTGTGAACATTTCCCTTAAAAGTCCTGACCATTGTTTTGATATTTTACCCACACTTTCTCCATCAACAGTTAGCACCTGAGAACAAGGTGATATTGTTAATGTTAAATGTTAAGTAATTGAATTCCTTGCTACTCAAATTGCATGAAAAGACTGTTTACATGAAAATCAATATCTCCGCACATTTCAATTCTGCATATGGGACCTTTAATTCGCAGCACTACATTACCTTCTGCATTCTTAATCACAAACAAAGGTGTGAGAATTGACCATTTTTGTTCAATAGAACCTATGATATTTCCAGGTGGAGATGATACTAACATAGACTGAAGACAACATGGGTAGCAGCAAGAATTACAAGCCAAAGGACGATATAAATGAATCACCTTTAAAACGATATAATTTTAGATTTTAAAGCTTAATACTTACCTAATAATAATTTTGAAATAAGCATACCTCATTTGCATAATTATCTAAAATGTTCATATCAAATGGTCTTATTGGTCCACAACAATTCCTTGTACAACAATCATTGTCTTCAACTGCATAATAAACCTTTTGACCAATACTATTCTTTATAGTAAATTTGTTATTAGTTTCGAATCCGGTAAATACTTCCAAAAGTTCTACTTTTTGATGAACTAAAAGTTGATCAATCATAGAAAGGTATTCTAGACCCGGTGGACAATTCGGTATAGCTTGTGGTATATTCATCCAATCACCTTTGAAAACATCAATTGTTAGGATAATTTATTTCATTTTTTTTCCTTGTTGATACTCAATAGAGTGTACCTAGGTATAATAGTTATACATACATACATATATTGTCATATACATATGTATATTAATAGTAGTATACATAATCTATCATTTGCACTGATAATAAGATAGGTAACTACTATCATAGTGATAAGCATTAAATAATACATACCTAGGTACATTAGAATAGATAGATATATTAAATTATATAAACCTCCTGCTTGTTGAGATCTAGGATCCATAGATCTTGGCTGCATAACAATTGGTTGTTGTTGGAATGATGGAGGCTGATATGATTGCGATATAGTATATGGTGGTTGCGGTGTATATCCTTGTTCATTTTCTTGTGGAATATAACCACTGTGGTGAGTTGAAAATCTGTAGCCCGAATCAGTATGTGGAAAATTTCTCTGTTGTTGAGATTTGGTATACTCTCGTTCTTGTGGTGGAATGTATTCTTGTTCATTTTCTGGTGGAATATAACTACTAGGTCGAGTAGAAAATCTGTAGTCTGAGACTGTAGATTTATTTTGTGGACCGGATGGTTCGGATGGAAAATTTCCTCGATAATTTGAATTAGAATATCCTCGAGGTTGTGAAAGGGGGTATCTGTGTTGTTCATTTTCTGGTGGAATATAACTTCCAGGTTGAGTAGAGTATCTATAACCTGAATTTGTAGATATAATCTGTGGACTTGATGGTCCTGGTGGAAAATTATCCTGATGATCTGGATTGAAATGTCCTCGAGATTGCGAAGAAGCATATCCTTGTTGACCAAAATTAGAAACATATGGTTCATTTGGTTGATCTGCTTAAAATACATGTTTTTAACTACAATTTTCTTTGAATGTAAGTAAATTAAAATGAGATTTGAGTTATACCTACCTACATTAAATAAAACAGACAAATTTTATTACATAGGTAGGTATGTATTAAAAATATAAATGCATAATATTACCATTATAAGGCTGAGAATACTTAAATCCTGACTTATTCATATTGTTTATTGTGCGAAATAAATGTAATTGATGATATCCTTAACTAGAAAATGTTAAAAAAGAACATTTATTTCAGATGAATATTAAATTGATGCAAATGTCATTTTTGAAATCTGAGGTCACCTTTTTTTTTGATTTCAGGTTGAAATACTTTCAGAGATCTTCTAGGTAGGTATCAGTGAATGTTTTGATATGAAATACAAATTGTCAGTAAGTCAAGTCTACACACATCTTACGTCAAAGAATATCAAATTAAAGTATCTATCGTGTGATCATAGATTACAAAAAGTATCAACAGATAATTTTTCTAATCATTTTCAAAGATTTGGGGATTTGATTTTTTTTTCATGATAATTCATAACTGGTTCAATAATTTTAGTGACACTAAATTTCATTAATTCAGAAATTTTATGCCACTGCATAGAATTTTACGAAATGAAAAAAAAGGTTGTGCGTAGATATATCAGATTTATTATTTATCAAATACAATAAATCTATAGGTATAAGGCGAACGTCATAAATTATTCCAAAATATTGTATATATGAAATAAACATGTATATTATTAAACATTATTAAAAAAAATACAGTAGTAAATAACATTTCATAAATATATGTGAGAATAATATGAGGCCAAATTTTCTTTCATTCTTAAAAATAGAAATATTCATATTTCAAAGGCTTATTCTAGATTGACATCATTTAATCCCAATATTTAATTTACCAAATATATTTAGTCAAAAATAGATAAAAGCACAGCTCAATTTCGACTAGTACCCAGCTTATATTTTTAATTATAGCACATCATTATAAAAATTCCACCCAAAGTCTGATGCTAACTTAAATTCACTCCATATTTCGGAAAAAAAATATACTGTATTTGAAAATAATGTACCTACCTATGATGTTATGATATATAGTGAAAAGAGAAAATCATAATAAAGTATTAATTGTATTAAGTTTTTCCAAAGTACTAAAATAAATTAAGTAGGTACATACATATGTATGTACATAATCAAAATATAGGAATTTATTAATATACATATTTTAAGAGGAAGGTCACATTTCATTTAGAAAATGAATATAAAATAATAAGTATGTTGTATGTTACATAAAAATTGTATATAGGTAGGTATAATTTATAAATGGAGGAATTTTTTTTTATCGTTTACTCACAAAAATCTTAATTTATATTCTAGACCACAATTGTCAGACATTTTTATATTATCATTGAATATGATGAATATTATGGGCGCTATGCACCCGGTAACACTTGCTTGGTGAACCAATCATTATAACAAAACAAATTGATCAAAAAAGAAACATTTATATTCATAAAATCACACTTTGCATAGCATTATTGTTGATTAGCAAAAACCCTGAAATGACACACTTTTAAGGCTTGTATATGTAGTTAAATTGTATAAGTGTAATTATATTATCGATAGTTATAATTACTTTGAGTGGTAACAATTTAAAGGTACTAGTAATTTCAATAGGAAAACATTTGATAGATTTTGATCGAAGAAATTAAACAAATAACGCATTTATACAATATATAAATATCATGAAATATTACATTAATACATTTTTTTCTATGTCAATCAACAAATATAGATGAAGAATACACATTTATTAAAAAAGCATAATAAAAAAAAAGTGTTGTCAATATTGATCAACACTCAAATGTCCTCTAGATGATCATGCATTCGCATTAATCTGTAGTGTCAAGACTAACAGGGATTTGATAGATGAATAAAAGCACATATTGGTATTATTCATCATTAAGCACAATCGGTCATTACCTGCTTACAAATTTTGAAATGTTGAAAAAAAATTTTGTTAAAATTAATGCAACAATCAAGTTTTGATACTTTTTTACGAAGGAAACCCACCATCCCGCCTTTTAATTGCACCCCAACTAAGTATATGTCAGCTTGTTTGGCCGGTCTAGTTGGGTATCAGCAACATAAGGCAAAACTACGGGTGCCATATTTACGTTTACAGAGAAATCTACATTTAATCATTTTAAAAGCTATAGCAAAGGACAGCTTTCCAGGGGACATGCGGAACGCCGACAAGTTTTGATACTATGAATTGATGCATTACATGATCATCACGGGGCTGCTAAAACAAATCATAACTGCCTTACATACAGCATTAAAAAAAAATCTGCTTTATAGCATTCCAATACTATCACTTTCCCTGTTTCCAGATTTTTCAAAGAACATTGCATCCTGAAATGAAGAAATATTATGATTTAAAAAAAAAGTTTTTTTCATCATTTAAACGAATTCTAATCAAAATTAAAAGTTAATAAAAATATAAATACTATCTAATATATTCTACAAAAACAATACAATTAGTGGGTTAATTGACATGTAAATTATAATAACTACAGAAGTGGATGAGTGTCAATTTGATTGTAATTACAAAAAAATACTCATAATATAATATGTATTTTCAAAATTTATGAAGTGCATACATATGTATGTACTCAATTTACACAAAAAAAAAACATTATTATGATAAGTATTTCATAATAAATTACTCATTAATTATAATTTTCCGCTATTAATAATTTACCATAATTAATCTGGTGCCAATTTTCTTAAATGCTCGAAGAACATAACATCCTGAAAAATAAATCAGTAAGAAACATTTTTTTTTTCACAAAGACCTCCTTTTATAAATATGTGTAGTTTTCAACTTGTTTCAAAAATTTGCATGACAAATAGAGGATTGAAATTAAAAAGTTAAATTTTAATCAAAAATGAGAATCACACACGTCAAGCAAATAAATGTAATGTTAGTAATAAACAAAAAAATTAAAGAAATAAATTTAATTCTTACAATGAGGAATAGTGCTCCTAGCAAAACAGCTTTTATCCTCACATCCAAATCCATAGGGAAAGTGATACCAAAATAATCAGAGTCTGTAAACATTTCCCTGAGAACTCCAGACCATTGTTTCGATATTTTGCCGACAACATTTTCTCCATCTAAGGATAACACCTAAGAACAAAATAAAATTTGAAGATAATAAATGATTGAATTTTTTATTAATAAATATACAAAAAAAAATCACTTTAAACTCAATATCTCCACATAGTCCAAATCTACACATAGGGCCTTCAATACGAAGCACCGTATTGCCAGCTGCATTCTTAATCGCAAATAAAGGCTTGCAAATGGACCATTCTTGTTCAACAAAACCAATGATAGTTCCAGGCGGAGATGATATTTCCATAGATTGAAGACAACATGGGAAACAACAAGATTCACAAGCCAAAGGACGATGCATATTAATCACCTTTAAAATAATTATTTAAATTCAAATTATACCGTAATTAATAATCCAGATAAGTCTGAAAATTCGTAATACCTGATTTCTATAATTATCCAAAATTTTCATTTCGAATGGTCTCATTGGTCCGCAACAATTTCTTGTCAGGCAATCATTGTCTTCAACTGCATAATAAACCTTTTGACCAATGCTATTCTTTATGGTGAATTTGTTATTGGTCTCAAATCCAGTGAATACTTCTAAAAGCTCCACTTTTTGATGAACTAAAAGTTGATCAATCATAGAAAGGTATTCTAGTCCTGGTGGACAATTCTGTGGCCCTTGCGGCATATTCATCCATGCACCTTTGAAAACAATGATTATCACAATAATTTAAAAGGAATACTTAATTATATTTTACTACATTCAAGAGAAATGAAATATTTGAAAAATAATAACTAACTTTCTCTCTTCATCGGTAAGAAATTTAACATAACCGGCACTTTTTGGGCTACGTTTAATGTCAAATGTTCTTTTCATACTTCGTCTAATACTACTTATTGATAAAGTTTCAAAATATACTCTATTGTCTTTAATATTTTGCACATGTCTTTTAAAAAAATATTTAATTTGTTTCAAACGTGAATCACTATAATTATTTTTTGAACTGGCACAACTGTTTGGTATATTCTCAAAAGTGATATCAAATTTTGAGTCCATTGTAGCATTTACGTTGAAGAAAAATTCAAGACACACTTGAGACACAGCCGCAGTACTCTGGTACGTGAAGATAACTAAATTAAGTATTTTATTTGAATGGCAATGAGGCAACGAGGTAGTCAATTGAATAAACGTTCTACCTATGACCAACTACACAAATGTACTGACTGACTAATTTGAGCAAGTGCCTTAGACCAGATAATGGCCCTGTATGTTGAAGTGCACATTAATTATACCTAATCTCACGTCTTGGAAAATTGCACTCTCAATAGAGTTTATTGTACTCAAAATTTATAAAATGTTAACCTTATTTATGAATACAAAACTTATAAAGCTCAGATAAAAAATGAAATAAATAATACATTCCAACTCATAAAATGAGAGAGTAAATACAGATAAGAAATGTTTGATAGTAGTAGGTACATTGAAAACAGTCAAGTTGTGTTAAGAAATATATGTTGTTTGTACATCCTCCACACAAGACAATTGGTCATGAGATGAAATATACTTATTTGTATTTATTTTTTTGACATATGAATTAAAAAAAAAAAAAGAATAAATGAATAATGTATCGGAATATCAAAATATATATATCAATTGAAATTTCACAACATATGAAATATACATAAATTGATAATAGAGTATTTAAAAATTTCAATATTTAAGAATTTTGACGTAAATTAGTTATTCAGAAGATACTCTTATGAAATAAGTTTTTTCAATTTAAAATATCAAAAAAATCATTTTTTTTGTTGTTGCTAATTGGTGTAATTGTTAAAAAGCAGAGTTCGAATTGCAAAAATTGGCCAGTGGTTTCATTGAACGCTTACAAAATCATCAGTAATTTTACATATTCTGATTTTCAAGGACTGTCTTTTGAACTAATAAGCTACCAACTATCTTTCAAAAACAAAAGGAACATTAATACACCTAATACATACTTTTTATGTATTAACATTAATGTACATATGCATGTAACTTACTTATATTCATTTAGCATATCTAAATAGATTATAAATTAATTTTATGAATAAAAAATTTTGAAAACAGGAAATTTTTGATGAATATTTACAGTCAATATTGACTAATTATATTGTATTGTTTAAATTGAATAACAGCCATTATTAAATGAAAAAATTCAAAATCTATTCATTGTGTTCATTACGTAATTCTATAATTATTAAACGTAAATATTATTAAGAGCTTATCTTTTCACTTTTTTGATATTTGAGTTAATTGAATACACTGACTCTAAGATATCTAGTCGATCTATTACGCGCAGCAACTATTAGAACCAGACAAACTTGGTGTATCTCGTATTTTAAGTATCAATAACTAACTCGAGGGTAGTAAAAGTGAATAGATCAGCCCCAAATGTTTTGAAAATATTATTTAGTTCTAATATTAGAGTTGTGTTAAGAAATAAGTAATAACGTGCCTTAAATGGAAAAAGAACATTTTCTAAAGACAATATATTTTCATGTTCATCAAATTATGATTCCTTTTTAATTGTCAATACTCAACAATCTATAATAATTAATATATGTATATGGTTACATTTTTTATAACAACACAATCCATCATTTGTCATTTCAAATGAAAACAATACATTATCACAGTGATAAGAAATTAATAATTCATAAGAAGAGATCAATCAAGTTGCACAATTTCCGAAAATAAAAATTAATGCAATTTACAAACTGTATCATAGTTAAAAATATACTGACTTAATCAAATAAGCAGATAAAGTTGAACTTGAAATCAACTTAATGAAAAATAACATTTGTTTGAACTACGATTAATTTCAAATATAAAAAATAATCTAACAATCGAAATATAAATAAAGTTGAGTTATAATTTATGTTCATTTAATTCAAAAGTTTCCTTGTCTCTGAATGCACAATTTTATTGTGTGAAATGAGGATCAAAATATAAACATATGTATATCATACCTCCTGCTTGTTGAGGTCCAGGTCCCATAGAACCGGGCTGTTGAACAATCGGCTGTTGTTGAAATTGTGGAGGTTGGTATGATGGCGGCACATAAGGTTGCTGAGGTGCGTAAGTTTGTTGCTGTGCATAACCTGGTGGAACATAGCTTCCGGGTTGCGGAGAAAATCCATAGCCTGGAGCTGTGGGTACACCCTGAGGACCGGGAGGCTGAGGTGGATAATTTCCCTGAGGGTATGGATTGGGATATCCTTGAGCTTGTGGAGGAGTGTATCCCTGATGAGGGAAATTAGGAGCATATGGCTCATTTGGTACAGCTGCAGAAAAAAATTGTTCATTTAAAAAAAGGAATATTTGTTGCATAGTGTTGTCTTAACAAAGGCTAATTTATGCTTAAACTCAATATACCTAAATTTAAATTCGAAAAAGAAAATATTTTTCAACTAAATAAGATTAGATCTCGATTATTATGAACTTGATATATTATAACATAATGAAAAAAAAAAAATTAACTATATTAACGATTCAACAAATTGACTAGTGTTTGCATATATATGTAATATGTAAATAGTCATAAGTTAAATTGAGTTAGTATTTAGATTTTCACATTACATGTCCGTTTTTATTCGATTCATTGTTGAACTTATTCGATCTGCACTGGTTTCAATCTCTCAACATGTCTGATATTAGAGTGAAATTTTACGAGTGCAATAATTTATCTTTGTTTATTTGTCGAGGATAATTCAGTGTTTGTTAGTTTTTAACTATCGAATGAGAATTTGCTATAATTGTGCAATTTTATTTAAAGAAAGTTAAACATTTTATTAAATGTGTATCAAAATTATAAATTACCACTGTAGGGAGGAGGAAATCCTGCACCAGGCTTGTCCATATCTGCTGAAAATAAGTGAAAAAGTATATTTTATAATTCGATCTATGAAAAATAACTGCGCACAATGTATGTGATATAAAATTTATATCAAACATCAATGTGAAAAATTGTTCCATATAGACATTATAATTTGTGAATTTAATTTCCTTAAACTGATATGAGCAATCTTATCACTGTGCAAATTAAATATGTATGATTAATGACTCACGGATTTGAAAATGCCGAAAACTAGAATCAAAATAGACATGATATTATTGTAACGGAACATTATAGGAATGTGGATTCCATTTAAATTCGAACAAATTAATGAGGTCACGAACGTATTATGATAAAATGTTATGTGTTCCAGTCGACCGCACCTCTCAATATAATACAACAAATATAGAACTAGCATTTGACCGGTGTCAAAATAAAAAACAGTTTGCTCAATGAATCGTCTTCGAATCGAGTAGAAAGGTTTTATGATGCGATTTAGATGAAAATTTATGTACCTTAAGGGATTATCCACTACGAAATTTGCAGATATGAAAAAAAACAGGAATCTGAAGTATTTCGTCTAGAGTCAAACCCACACCCGTCTGGATGTCAGAATGTTAAGCTTAAGAGCGTGCTATGCAGCCATCGATGACGAATCATTTCAAAAAAAAAAAAATCATCAATATTTTCAAATAAGAATCGAAAATTTTGCATAAAATTTATTTTTGTAATCGTTTGTGAGCAATTTCAAGATTTTCATTCATTTAAATCAGTTATATTTAGGTTCGATGAAAGTTTTGATAAAGTTTGAAATTGTTATAGAAATTCAAATTTTGTCAATTGACAAATCAAAGTATTTTCATAATCATTAGATAAAAGAAATGTGTAAATAGATGATTAATTTATCTACGTAATTTTCAGATTCGATGTATCTACGTAAAGATCAGAAGATATAAAATGTTTATCTATGATTATTCCAGATAAAAGACAAAAAATAAATACACAATATCGGATAACATTTAAGCAAGGGTATGAATGGAAAAAAAATACTAGAAAATTTACAAATTTATTACAAAAACATTAAAAATACGATATTTTTGAATATTTAAAGATGTAAAAACCATCTAAAATAATTTTTGAAATCCATATTATTCAAATATTTAACATCTAATCATACTTAAACCCAATTAAACTTTAAATAAATTCAAATATGCATCAAACTACAATTTTTCATGAATTTACAAATTTGGTGCCATCGAAAGAGCGGCACCATAGACAACGTTCACGCAGCGGTGCGAAAGAGAAAGCAAATCAGAAAATCTACACAAACGCCAAAATATATTTATTTTTATACAATTATAGTACTTATACTAGTTTGTTTTAAAGTACTAAATTGCATATCAATAAAGCATAATAAATGTATACAAGAATAACCTTAAACGCATCTTATAATAAGAGCTTAAATCGTATAAAAAAGATATAGCAAATTTGAGTGGAAGGGGGTGTGGATAGTGGAGAGGGGGTAGATGCGATGCGACCGTCGTGTCAGTGTCGGCGCGTCCGGTGATGCGGGCGGTGCGCGCGCGGCGTCGTCGGTGGCGGGTGGCGCGGTCGCGGCCCACCTGCGCCGGCACCACACGCATCCTATCGCCAGAGTTTGCGCCCCCGTCCCACTAGCAAGGATGCGCGACTTCAAAGTGGTGGTGCTCGGCTCCGGAGGCGTCGGCAAGTCCGCGCTCACCGTCCAGTTCGTCTCCGGATGCTTCATGGAGAAATACGACCCCACCATCGAGGACTTCTACCGTAAAGAAATCGAGGTGGACAATTCGCCTTGTGTGCTAGAAATTTTGGACACCGCGGGTACCGAACAGTTCGCTTCGATGCGGGATCTCTACATAAAAAACGGGCAGGGGTTCGTCGTGGTGTACTCGCTGACCAATCATCAGACGTTCCAGGACATCAAGCCCATGAAGGAGCTGATCACGCGCGTCAAGGGCAAGGACAGGGTGCCCATTCTGCTCGTCGGGAACAAAGCCGACCTGGAGCACCAGCGAGAGGTTCCGGCCGTCGAGGGCGGAGCCCTGGCCCAGGCCTGGGGGTGCCCCTTCGTCGAGGCCTCGGCCAAGAGTCGCACCAACGTCAACGAGATGTTCGCCGAGATCGTGAGGGAGATGAACGTTAGTCCTGACAAAGAGAAGAAGACGTATTGCTGCTGCACGCTACTGTAGTACATAGTAGCAATGGCAGTCGGCACGCGTACAAATAGTGATTTGACTATTTTTTTATAAATAATTGAAACATGTACATATTGACCGCTCTCATCTATCAAATTCGATAAGTGTTTATATTATTCTTTTCATGGTTTATTTATACATATATATATTTGATAATGTGGTATGTGCTGCGTGTTTCCGTCGGAACGTGTGTGTAGCTGATTATCATTATTGTTTCATTTTTCGTTTTCTTCTTTTACTTTTTCATTCATGTAAACCAATGTTCATTCAATTGTATAATGTATTAAGTACTGAACGAGCGTCGGTCGGTGTGTCCGCGATGACGCGCCACACGGCTGCTTCGTAACGAACGTTTCTTTTCTAATATATCAAGTATATATTATATACGAGATGAAATGAAATTTTGTTATAAATTATTATTACGAATTAATAGTGTTTGTAATATTTGATATAAATAATTATTATGAATTATGATTAAATGTTATGACGGCCATGAGGAGCTCTGAGTGCGTGTGCGTGATGCGTGAACGTGTTTTAAAAGTCTACCAGGATTTGTGATATCTACGCATAATGAAAATACCTTTAATAAAAGTTTTAAGTGGGAGATACACGTGCAGTTTTATTGAAAAAAAAATGATTCATTTAAAATCTATGCCTAAACAGTTCTGCTAACTTGTTCATACATGAAAAACAAATCAAACACTTAACACTACGATTACCGACCACGATGTGTGTATTGTGTGTGTGTGTATGTTTAATTGGTTATCGTTTCTAGATTTAGATATTTTTGTATATTTTAAAAATGTTCATTTGGGAAGTTCTGCTCGTTTGCGTCACCCTTTTCTCTTCCTGTTTCAAAATGAATGGCGGCCACATGTTTCGAGTGGACGTTGTGAATGTGTGCGAGAGTTTTATGAGTTTGAACACACTGCATTGACGAATTGCATATAATTAGCTATTGTACATAATATAGAAATACATTAGGGTGCCCTTTAGACGATCAATAACACTGTTGATATGTCGCTTCAATATCGAAAACGTGCACCAACATTCTTTCTAGTGTAAAATTAGTGCTAGACAATAGGAACTGTCGTATTTTTGATACATTGACACTGATAAAGGTGTATAAAGTACTGATACACATCTCTTTAAATGCAATGTTAATTTTTAATTGATGGAAATATTCTAGTCGTTCAAAATGTTCAACAAAAAGTATGAATGTCTTATCAATATCGACGATATTGCCAGTCTTTTCACTTATTACTAACTCATAGAAACTCTATAGAAAAAAACACAAACCGACGAAATGAAAAGATTGGCATTTAACTAGCTAGCTAGCATCAATATTGAAGCGATGTATTGACGATATTATCAATAATTTAATACTTCAATAGTGCGGCCGATTCACGCTATATTTCAAACGTTTCAGATAAGAGCGTATCGAAAGAATGTATGCGAGACTAGCGTTTATCAATTTTGCCAGTTATTTTGAACGGAAATTCAATTTGCTTGCGGTTTCATTTTTTCGCTGTGAATTTGTTGTGTTTTATCATCGTGAGTCATTAGCTAGCGCCATTAGAGTTTTTCTAATGATTTTTTTTTCAACATCGGCCTCGTGGCGGTCGATCGTGCGTTTTTTGCGGCCGCTTCGGTGCCGTTTTGCAATTTCGCTTTGCGAAATTTGCATGGAAACGCGTTTGTGATTTCGATTGATTTTCGTTCAATGTTTAATTATTCTATTTTGTGTAAAAGCTGAATTTTTCTCGTAAACTGCGGTTCGCCTATCGCTTCCGTCGTGGTTTTTTAGATTAAATTATTTTCCGAAACAGATAAAGCAAATACTCGAAATTGATTTATTTTCAATTCTAAGAACGCATTATATGATACATACGCGTAGCTAAAAGTTATCTAACAAAACATTAATATTTATATAATGTAGATATCAATATTTATATTTTTATTCTGCCGAATATTCACACAACTTACAACCCTTTATTATTTTTATAAAAAAACCTACGATAAGCAATCGAATGGTGTATAAATCGAAAAAAATATCTTTCTAAGCGTTCTTATGATTTATTTTAGTCATTTATTTTTATATTTTGTGATAGACGTTTGTAAAAATTGACAGTGACAGCAAGTCAGTGTGAAGAACGTTCATTTTCACTTTCTTTCGAGAGCATCGAAGTGAAGTAAAAAAAAACGACGTTATATATGGGTCAAGTGTTAATTCAATATGTTTGCTATTTAGAAAGGCTCTAGTCGATTTTGTACGTATTCAAATTAGTCATGAGTTAGTCACGAATGAACTTGCTAGTGTTTTTTTATATTGTGCTTGTGCAATTTTGTAAAATAATTACTGTATGATTTTGTTTAAAGTTGTTTTTTGTATTTATTATAATTCGTTTGTCGAAGTATGTTTATTTTTTGATTATTGAATGTTTTTGTGTTGATCAGTTTGATAGTAGTATGAGAGATTTGATGAAAAGGTCGATGCACTTATAAATGCAAAAAAATATGTATAGAAACGATATCAATTATTCAAATATTTTATTCTATGAAAATACAGTTTACACATATTCTTTGATATACACTGATAACAGAATGCAAATTTTGTGAGCATCATAAATTTTCATTTAAATATTATATTTGAGTTTAATAATCTTTCTACATAATTTGTTATTTAGTTCGTAATTGAGTGGTTTGATGATTTTATCGTTATTTTACGAAGACGTTTGCTAAATATGGAAACGTGTTAATTATCGTATTCGTTACAAGCATCATTTAACTTGTTAATTTTGGTATTATTTCTTACGTTAAGGTTTGTTGTTTCGTTTTGGTTCGATATGCATTTAAAATGAAATTGTTTCGTTTTCTGATATGGTAAATCAATTTTTTCTGCATTATTTACATAGAACAGAAATGATTGATTTTAATGTCAAAAAAATATTGCCTTTGATTTATGTTTTTTTATATCGCACTATTTACATACTTCAGATGCAGTCATTGACATTTCAATGTTTATTTAAACATAAATCAACTCAAACGTGAACAGAACGAGACAAAATCAGCACTAACGAAATGTGTATATCGAACCAAAAATATCTCTGTAATCTATATTTTTTTCTATGAATCGGCATTCACGAAAATTCAAGTTAATCATATCAAATGATAAGACTTTAGATTATCAAATTAAAACGATTATCATTAGACAACCTACTTGAATTCGATTTGAAACCGAAATTCAGACTATCCTCATCAAAGAGAGCATAAACCACTGTCCCAAACTGAATCTTTCAAATCCACCTTGATGTCTCTAGTCAAAAAATAATTTATTGTTAATCAAATCAAAAATCTTTCCTCAATCAATCCTTAAAACAAATCTTTCAAACTTCAACTCAAATCTGTATCCAAAACCATCTTTATACATCACATCACCCGAATCTTCACATATCAATCAACTCATCTACCAAATCCTCAATCAAAACCATTCAAATCCATCTATAGACAAAGATCATCTCATCACCTGAATCTTCAAAAACCAACCACTTCATCTACCAGATCCATATTCAAAATCTTTCAAATCCATCTATAGACAAAGAACATCTCATCACCCGAATCTTCACAAACCAACCTCATCATCTACCAGATCCCTAACTAAAACCATTCTGAACCATCTTTAGACAAATCTCATCACCCGAATCTTCGAAAACCAATCACCTCATCTATCAAATCCCTAACCAAAACCATTCAGATCCACCTTTAGACAAATCTCACCACCCGAATCTTCAAAAACCAACCACATCCTTAACCAAAACCATCATCCAGAGTCGTCACAGGGGAAAGCTCATCCTTGGAGCTCGGGGAGGTCCATTCTCGAGTCTGCGAGTCCTCGCCTCTCGCCTACGTGTCCCGGCAGCCTCCACGAGAGCGAGAGAGATCTCGAAGAACTCGTCCAAGGAAGTTGGGGCCGATGAGGTGGTCGTCGGACCGTAAATGGCTCGAGCGTGTGGGCCGCCGGGACACCGGTTCGAGCTCGAATGCTAATTCGCGAAGCAGCGTCCCTCTCTCTTGCCTTTGTGCGCTCTTTATCTTGCTCTCCGACACTTGCATCATCGTTGCGATGCCTCGCCTCGCCTGATCTGCCTTTCGTTGAGAGGGTTTCTTGATCGCTCGAAGAGTTCTGGGTTACTCTTTTGGTCTCCGACTGTCTGAAGATTGTCGCTTTGAAGTGCTCTGCTTCAATTTTGTAGATCGGAATCGAAGGGAATACACTTTTGGTGTTTGGCTGGGTCTAAAGATTGTCTCTTTGAAGTGCTATGCTTCATATTTGTAGATCGGAGTCGAAGGGGTTTCACTTTTGGTGTCTGGCTGGGTCTAGATATTGCATCTTTATCTTGCTCTCCGACACTTGCATCATCGTTGCGATGGCTCGCCTTGCCTGATCTGCCTTTCGTCTGCAGAGTTTCTTGCTCGCTTGAAGAGTTCTGGGTTACTCTTTTGGTCTCTGGCTGGGTCTAAAGATTGTCTCTTTGAAGTGCTATGCTTCAAATTTGTAGATCGGAGTCGAAGGTGATCCACTTTTGGTGTCTGGTTGGGTCTAGATATTGTCTTTTTGAAGTGCTCTGCTTCAAATTTGTAGATTGGAGTCGAAGGAGCTCTAGTTTTGGTGTCTGACTGGGTCTAGATATTGCATCTTTATCTTGCTCTCCGACACTTGCATCATCGTTGCGATGCCTCGCCTTGCTTGATCTGCCTTTCGTTGAGAGGGTTTCTTGCTCGCTCGAAGAGTTCTGGGTTACTCTTTTGGTCTCTGGCTGGGTCTAAAGATTGTCTCTTTGAAGTGCTCTGCTTCAAATTTGTAGATCGGAGTCGAAGGGGCTCCACTTTTGGTGTCTGGCTGGGTCTAGAAATTGTCTCTTTGAAGTGCTATGCTTCAAATTTGTAGATTGGAGTTGAAGGGGCTCCACTTTTGGTGTTAGGCTGGATGTAGATATCGTCTCTTTGATGTGCTCTGCTTAAATTTTGTAGATCGGAGTTGAAGCAGAGTCGCTTGGAAAGGTGATTGATGTTTTTATTAAGATCATTTTTGTATTATGAATATCAATTTGATTGTCAACTGATTATCTTTTTGAGGGGTTTCCATTTGTAGATCAAGTTCTGGGTTCTCTTACAGAGATCTGGAGCGATTTTCTTTTTGAACTACTCTGCTTCAACTTCGTGCCATGTCTTGTAGATAAAAATTACTTGGAGCTGAAGCAGAGTTGCTTGAAAAGGTTATTGATTCAGATCCTCGATTACTAAGATCATTTATGTGGTATTTTACATTTTTAATCTTAAAATTAGTTCGATTGTCATCTGCCTAACGTTTTGAGGGTTTTTTACTCATAGATCTAGTCCTATGTTCCCTTTTGTTCTTTAAGATATATTTTTCTTTCTAGCTATTCTGCATCAGCTCTATACTGTAGTCCAAGTTGTTTAAACGACATTTGTTTATGATTCTCGTTAAAACTACTAAAAATAGACTTGAAGCAGAGTAGATTGAAAATATAATTGCTGCAGATCCCCGATTTCTAAGATCGTCTATGTTATATTTTGAATTTCAATCCGTTTGACATCATCTCAAGTGTTTCTTGCTCACAGATCTAATTCTGGATCTGCCTTTTTATATGGTCTTTTATCGTTGCTTTCATCATTGTTTCTTCTTGGTTTTTCGAAGGTTTCTTTGCGGTGTTTGGCAACTAGATTCGATTGTCGTTATTGTTCTGTGTGGGAACGTTAAAGTTCTTATAAGCTTCTCGGTTGATGTTATAGTTCATCTTATATGTTTAGGGTGATAGGGTTTATTTTGTTCCGGTCAAAGTTTCGAATCTGTCGTGCTCAATGGTTTGTTTGCTATGTTTGTATCATTAATCTTGTGTTTCGATGGTTCGTAGGTTTGTGTCGAAGCACTAGATCTTTTGAGTTGATTATAATGTTCATTAATTGTGTATTTTCTTAACTGTGATAAATTATTTGATTCCATGTTTCTATAATTCGTACATGACTTGTAATAATGTTTCTAATGAAATTTACTGAACACCTGCATTGTAAATAATGTAATTTTGTATATTGTACAATGAATCATATTTTCAAACAATTTCGTAACATTTGCTTTTAAATTTAAAAATTTAATTTTCGTCATTCAATTCAAGTTTAATTTTCACTATCTCTATCAAAAATTATTTTTGCATAATCGCGATATTCAATTTTCGTAGAATGCGTTCAAACAATGGGTTCATTTTACTATCAACCTAAAATCAAAGATCCAATTTCAAAGAAAACTTTGATTTATGCGTTATGAAATATTTCGCTTTACGCTAATTAAATTTCCTAGAAATAATTAGTCATTTAAAAGATCACCTTATCAACATTGTCGTAATTTATTTTTCGGAGTTTTGTCTCGTTGGCGGTTCGAGTTCAAGGCTGCTAACATCAAATGTTTAATTTTCATCGCCATGTTTACACAATCTTCACCTTGTGATCATAACAGATTTAGCCTATGAACACATCACATTACAGTTATCAATTTGAACGATTTTTTCCCAATTCTATGTATATTCTCGCATGTAAAGTTCAACTCTCAAACATACAATTACTCGATATGAAACATCTCGAATCTGTGCTGCAAACACTTGCCATTTTAACGAAAAGGCTTGTTAAACGAAACATTGTTGCAAATTTCAATTTATGCATCCCATCACGACGAAACTGCAACCTATCCATGTTTGGAAATGCTTGACGTAACTTGCTGATTCGTTTATTTCATGCCAGGGGTTCTTGGCCTTACGTTTTATTTGAACACGCGAATAGAATTACGATTCTATACTAACGCATGTGCATTATCTTATCTCGTAGACTATTTTTTGCAACGCTGTACTAACAGAACTAAACGTGATTTACTATTATTTTCGAAAAAAATAAGATTTAAATGTCAAAGTACTTGGTATAGTCTTGACTTTCTATGTGAGAAATATCTTTCCTGATTAACAAAGATAAATAGCATTAAATGATTATGTTTGGTCGCTGGTTAGTAAAGTAAATGACTACATATAACTTCGCCAGGTTTTCTTAAAATGAAATAAATCAAGTATATGTTGATTTTAATTATTTCTCGATATATCAATTTAAATACTTAAATCTGACATTTTAACCGAAAAAAATGCGAATTTTTTTAACTAATCCAATTTTAGGTTAACTTGCCTGAAATTAAACTGATGAAGTTGTAGACGTTTATCTTATTGTTAAATCTTCATTTCCATAAATTCTGTAATCTAATGTGAACTGATTACATCCATAGTTTATTATAAACAAAATTTGTATTACCTGAAAAATGTTATAATGAACTAAGGGATTTTAAAAATGTATCAAACTCATGTGATTGATTTTCTCGACGTATTGCTTCATAGATCTTGTCACTTTCAGCTCTAAATGGCTCCATATTTTTTTTTTTGAAATTTCATGTTTTATTCTGTTTGAAAAGCAAGTGCGAGAGAGGACAAGTGTAGTTTTGTCCCGACAGGTAAAATAACACCTACCGTTTCTTCTGCGCCATCGTGGGAGGATTTCGTATGTGGCGTGGGTTGAAAAACGACGTTGACCTCTGACCCAGTTGTCCATCGGGGTTCCTACACCTTCAATCTTGACATCCTCGAGGTCCGAAGTCGTCCACCACCCCCGTGGTCTTGCAAAAGTCAGAAATCAGATAAGAATCGATCTTATGTATTATACATACAAATGTATGTACGTGGCGTTTCTGTGTCGCTGATCGTCTTCAGTTCCTTTCACAAATGAAAGTCGATTGTCTCTCGAAAAAAGCGTCATTATTGTCATGTGTCGGATGGAAATGAAATTAGGTTTTTTGTATGCGTTTCAATTATAAATCGTTTTGTGTGTTAGCGTTCGATTTTAGTTAGATAGCGTTTTGGCGTGGAGACATCACTTCTAAAGATAACTTGTGATGAACGTGCGTTGGTAATACGGTCTGAAAATAACCACTGAAAATGAATCGGATTTTTTTTAGATCATTGACTTTTTGGTCAGACGCTCGTTTTCAGACTATTCCTTATGCTGATGTTCGTAATGACTCAACGAGGTGACTTAATATTATGATGAAATATAAACGTCTTATATAAAATCAAACCACTCAATCAAATTAAATCATTTATTATTTTCTAGTGCATTCAATTATGACAGTTGTATAAATCCAACTTTTTTCATATCATTAAAAATTAACTCATCTTTTTATTGGAATTATATTAGTCATGATAGAGCGCACAATTCCATGCATTTTTATGAACTCACAATTGCATAGGAAAAGTGCGAATGGCATTAATATTTCAGAAATTAGCAATAATATTGAAAAAATATTATGATGTATGTACTTCAATTTGTTAATTTTGTCATATTGATGCCTTCACACTTCTCTCACAAGCTGAACTTATCCCAACTAGTCCTATTTATTCCATAGTATCAATTCACATAAAGCCATTACCTTTTTCGTTCCAATATTCACATCCAGCTCTACACATACACAAAAAATAAAGCTATATGTAAATCGACCTATAAGCAAACTCGAGCCATAAGAGGCCAACAATTACACAAAATCCACCAAAAACACACACATAAGAACCGCTCGAGACCAAACACGATTTTCAGAAGCGACTCAAACGAATCGCAGCAAGTGGAGCATGTATGCCGAAATTGAGAAGACAATAAGAACGTCAAAAAACAGCCTAAAATCAGGTTAACACCGTCTCGCATGCTTCGGTCCATCATGAGATGCTGCTTCGGCGACTAACTGATGCCGTAACTTGAAGAACTGGTTCATTTTCGACGACTTCTGTTTTTGTAACTACCAACGCGTCTCTCTCTTGAATAGTCGTTATTATATAAATGTCTAGGGTTGAAATGAGGTAAATTTTGATTTTATTCTGGATTTGGTTTGAGTATTTTGGTGGAAAGTTGTGGATATTATAATGAGTTCTTGTTTTGGTTCGTGTAGACTTGTTCTTTCAGTTGATAACAATTATTAATTCATTATAGGTAAAAAGTGTTAATACGTTGCTATCTGTATGTAGTTTAATGAATGATTGATAGATTAGGTTTTATTTGCAGACAGATATGAAAGATGGTAAGTATAGTATGGAATGTAGAGTTAATTCTAAATTAAATTCAATTGTATTATTTTTCTTTCTTTTTAAAAGATATTCTTTTTGATCTGATATGAAAATAATATCTGTTGCGTGTTGAGAATTTTCAGTTTTCTTGTTTAATTGAACACTATTCGTGGGATATTTTTCATGCTGTGTAAACTTTTCCTATTTCGAAATAACCATACTTAAATCGGAATGAACTTTTCAAATCTAGAATTCCCAATTGAAAAAATGTTCAGTTTCTTTGTTAGTAATGACAATAGGTTACAACTGTTAAATTTTTTTTAAAAACCACTAAACTATGGTTAAGTAGTTCAACCCACAATTAAAACTCTTTCATAACACGCACATGAAATCACTAATTTCAGATGACTAACATTTTATTCCTATTTAAATATTACAAACACGTTAACTAAAACAAATCAACAATCCAAACATTCACAAGACACAATATAAAATATCAACCCTGCACAAAACAAACAGATCATAGTATCGCTGACAGATCTTAAATTCTTAACGAGACGAATCTTTCAACCAGTTCTTCTTTCGATCCGTCGAAAGTGATTTTTCAAAAAAAACTTAACACACAGATAGATACAGCATTAATTGCCCACACTTACGTATATTTAATTGAATAAGTTTCGCCAAATTAGACGTTTCGCATTCGAGGTGTCAATGTACTTGGAACGTGCGTCGAACTCTCGAAACGGTTGACCTTTGTGAGAAGTTCGCGTTGCACGTTTTGCATCCGTTGTTCGCTAATTGTGTTTTAGAATTTGAAAATTGCCATATGGTATCGTTTATTGAGAAATCGATCGAATTTGATTCAGTTGAACTTGTCCTTGATTGAGTTCTATATGAAAATACAAGCCAGATTTCTAAAACATTTGGATAAGTTTAGAAGTTCCATGTTACAGGAAGAATGGAAGCCATAAAAATTCCGAGGTTAATTCATTTCGGTTATTTGAATTAATTTTGAACAAAAGCGTCATTTTAGCACAAGTAATCTGTAACAAATTTAAGAATTTAAAAGAATATCTCACGTGTCATAGAAGTTTGACTATAAAAGGGATAACTGAACATATTTTTCGCTGTAATATTAATTGCTTTTCAACATTTTAATCTAATATGTATGTGTAGACTATTTTGTAAATAAAGACGTGTTATATAATAATCTATTTTATTTTAGTGAATGCTATTAGTTCGTCTTCGATATCGTTGAATGATTGAGGTTAGATATATTGATCTCTAGATCAAACGTTATCCTCTTCACAAGGAATGTAGTAATGTTTATTTATTCAGTTACAGCTGTAAGATATTTGTATAACATATTGACTCAATCTATTAGAAATTACGATCGCTATCATCGAATATGTCATCACTTCTATGAATTTCAAACTCATTTTTGTTTGATTATGTGACGCTATTTATCAAAGGCCAATATTTGAAAATTCCGACAATTAGAATGTACAAAATCACCTCATATTGCTCAATTAAATATCTTAATTTCATTCAATCGTTAATATTTCATTACAATGAAAAAATAAATAAATTCAATACAAAATCGAGTACACGTTAGACCTGTCCCATCGCGTATTTTGATTAACTTCATATTTTGAAGAAAAAAAATGATTTTCAAGTCGAAGCACTAAGAATAGTCATATCTTTATATGTACAAAATATCTTTCTTGAACAATAAGATAAAATACTTTTAAATGACAAAATTTGTTCGGCCACCAAATAATAAATCATTCATTTCAGGGGCCATTTTAATTAATTATGTACTTGAATGTAAACTGACCACATTCATAGCTAATTATGAACAAAATTTGTCTGCTTATAATTTCGGATGAATGGAATAATTAAAGGAAATTTGAAAAACACATTTCAGCAGAGTTAATCACTTTGTGTACAGAACGGCTGAACATTTAATTGAAAATTTGATACATCGACTCCAACAACGAAACAGATAACAAACCAAAAGATAATCAAAACACATACACACGAAGATAACTCCAAACCTCAATCGATTATATCAAACATAGCAACAATTCGAAGCTCATCAAACAGGTGTACATCTCGCATTACACTCTCCATATACGACGTACTATTATGAAAGATGGTTACACGCAACAACAACTAAAGGAACACGATACTATCATATGTATTATGGATATAACCGTCAAATCAGCACGCAGGTATCACCAGGTACATATTTCACGAACAGTACAGAACGTAAATTACGTGCACGTCGATATTTAAACGTAACTAATCCGAGAGACGAGAGTATAAAGAAACAGGTCGTTGTAAAACGGTCCGAGCCTTTTTTTTGTCGTCCTCTATTCACGATGAGGCTCTTTCTTCTTTTTTGTGGTCGTTGGGGTTGAAAAACCGGTTGAGACGAAGAGTGTCGGAGTCAGCTGGTGCTGGTGGTGAGCTTTGTGCTTGAGGAGATCTTTTGATCGTGTTTCTATAGTGCGATTAATCACCTATCGGAGACGACGATGATTTTAGAGACTAGTATCAAATATGTCAATTAAGTAATTAATCAAAGATGTGAAGTAATCTTTTTAAGTTACTCCATTTAATCTGCTATATCAAACGTGTCTTTATAAAATTATTCGAAGCAAATGCGGAGATGTGATTACTCCAGATTCTTGAACTGAACATGAACCAAAGTAGTTTGAAAAGACGATTGCTTCAGATTCCTGAAATACATTCTGCATGATTTCTTATTCAATTCGAACGATATTTATATAGGTCCTTCTGGTGGCTTTGGGAATAGGTACTCTTATATTAGGGCTAATTCAACATATCTTGAATAGCTTATATAGAAATTAAAAATCAAACGAAAAAGAAGATATATTATAAATCAATTTTTTCATAAATTCATAAGGATACATAGTAATCACCCACTACCAACGTCTTCATACAGCTCTGTCCCCGACGAATCTTTTACAATGTCATCTCGAAGAGTTTCACAATTGATCAAACAGAAGTTCACCGTACTCTTCTCACATTATGTAGCATAGAACGAGGAGCAAGATATCCCCTTATGATGACTTACATCATTGAAACGAATCGGTCACATCGGGGTCTTGTGCGAGTGCATGACTCAACATCGCACTCGGTAAATTGGACGAAGAAGACCGCTTAAAAATTGGACACGAGACCCTGGTTGACCTTACACTGGGCTGCCTATGATTATTGTACTGGATTACGATTTTTTTTAGATTTTTGTATAGTTGATGTTGGATATTTGTGGGTTGAGTTGAAAATTAAATCATATTTCATATTGAATGTATTAGGTTTTATTGTGTAGAAATGGTTAAATCAATAGATCTGGAATGAACTTCTTTGCTTCAGATTGTGTCTGCATTGTATTCAAAGTGATTTTAGTAAGATTTTTATTAAATATTCGCAGACCACAAATCTATTACAAAGTTGCTCGAAAATGAGTTTGTTCTTGGTTCAAGGAAGTCTATTTTTATTCTTAACTTTATATCTCTTTGTAGATTTTATTTTCAAGTTAGGTTTTATACGTGTATTTGATGTAACACAATAGATGAATGTTGACGCTGATGTATTTTAAGTAAAATCACTTTAGCTGAAATATGAAAATGTACCTACAATATTTTTTTCAAATGAATGATTTTGCAAAACGAGTAATTTTTTGCACTGAAATAATTATTTAGCTAAGTGTAATTTCGCATTGTTTTATGTAAATATATCCATCATATTTTTTTCTATTAAAAAAAAAACAGACTTTTCTCACTGTCCGTTTCATACGATTTCGCTAACAACTAAACAACCAACAACCATCACAAATCTCACGACGAATTTCAAACCACATACAAAATTTTCTATTTCGCTCGCAAAAATCAAACACATCTCATCAAACAACACACACACATAACAATAAAATACAAGTTTTCACAAGTCGAGCAATCGTCGAATTTCGCAATAACACCCGATGACTTCTGCATCCGAGAATGGGCAACGCATTCCTCTTGCACCGATCGTGACAAGAACCACTATCAAACAACAACCGATATACACAATATGATGACCGAAAAGGCCAAGGGGTACAAGTGACATCAAGAAAAGCCGGCTCAAAGTTGAGCATGTATTGGGAAGTCAAGTGATTCGATGATATATCTCAGTACACCTTTTCATTTTCATTTCCTTTTCAATCGTATACATAGCATGATTTCGGCGTAAATGTCTCTTGTACCCTTCGGCCTTTTCAGTCGGCATGTAATAACCCAGCATCGCAATCGTGATGCAACAGTATTATACTGACAATTGTTTCGGCTTCTGGTCTGCGTTTGATTTATTCGTACCGATGACCGTGACACGTAGGATGACATCTTCGATCGCACAATCGAACCGCTTGCGAAACATGAATTCGCCATAAATCAATAATTTTAATATAACGGAGTGATTCATGCTGCTTCATCGTCTGGTACTGTATATATTCGGAGTGGGAATCAATTGGTGTTGATGGAGATTTTTTTTTTCAATTGGCATAATATTAAGTTAGTCTATAGATGCGTCTGCTGTAGATCTGTCCTTGAGTTCGAGATGAAGTTATAATTCGAGTATTGTTATCAGCTTGTTCAAAGTTTTTTAGAAAGATTAGTCTTTTATTTTTTGGTTTTTGAGTATATTTTTTCAAATTTGTATTCTATGCCGAAAATGAGATCAAGATTAACTAATATTCATTTAGGTAACAGTTAAAGTGTACCCTATTACTTTTTACACATAAGACAGCCAGAGGTCGAGATTACACATACATTTCTCAGTAGTGACTAGTTAATATAGTGATACTTACGTCCTCTATTATTATAATCTATTCTTCAGATTACAATAGATTTAGTATTTACTATTCAAAATCACTTTTTGGATAGGATAGAAGGTGGTCCATATTTTTTATAGTATCCTAATTCTGAATAGAAGTTTTTTTATATATGTACATACATATGTGAACTTAATTAGATAATGAGATTTCATTTCATTTTTTTGCATGAAAATACAAGCTCGTAAATTCCCAAAAAATGGTACAAAATTGAGTTTTATTTTTGAGAAATTGCGACGATTTTCAGCGAAGACAAAGAAGAATCGCATTTGAGTTATACAATTGTTGAAATATGGTTTCGCAGCTAAAATGAGTCTATTGGTATCGAGTGGGTGTTCTTGTACGAGCTGGTGGTGAAGAATTCGTCTCTGAATCAGTTAGAGCACGCCCAGAAGTCGAAATGGATCAATGGGAGTGGTCTTTGTTGAATTATTGATACTTTGGATTAAATGTGTTGATGAAATTTATTGTGGTAATCGACGAAACCAATTTTCGATCGAATTTATTATGTGATCTCTTACACGTATCTTCGATAATTCACTGATTTAATTATTATCTCATCGTTCATATCTGGAAAATATACAATTTTTTTCGTTAGTGAATTGTGTAATATCGATCGATCGCAATGTGACATTATCAATTGACGATTATTGTTTTTTGATTGTCGCGATAAAACACACAGTTCCATTTCAATTAAATATTTTAATACGTATTCGCGATTGGTATTTTACAAATTATATTGTAAAATTGCAAATTTTATTTCTTTAGCTCCATCTCGATGTGTTCGACGACAAATTTAGACATAATAAAATTTAAAGAAATCACATTCGATGTAAATTTTCCTATCTTTATGTCCGTTGGGCCTTATCTCTTTAGCTTTACACGATTGTCAATTTGTTCTATCGGTCGTTAATATTTAGAGTGGTTATCGCAATACGCCATCGCGATTCCGACGATTTTAACGAAAAAAAATATATGCAGATCGACAGATATTCGTTCATTTACATACTCGATATACTAAAAAAAGTATAAGATCAAAGATCACGATCCGTGTATTAATTTCAATTTGAACCAAAGTGAACGATCTTTGGGTGTAGCGTCCACACTTCAAACGAGTTTAATCCGAACATTTTTTTTTTTTAATTAAAAATAAATGTTATGTATAGACTTCTTATAATACAATGTTCAGTATTTTCAGTTGAAAATATTTGATGTGTGTAAGTAAAGCGTGCTTAGCGTGCTAACGAGTCAGTATCGCGTAGTTCATTAGCATCGTTAGTTACGATTTTTTCCGGAATTATTTCATATTTGTGATTCTGTACGATTCGTTGACCTCTCGAATGTTACGAAAGCCTTTGAAAGTGCATTTCTTAGAAGAAACTCGTCTCGATATTGCAGCTCTCGAAGACAATAAATGCATTTGTGCATAAGGTATTAATGGTGTATTGCGAACGGTTTGTCCTTGCGAACGAATCGAATCGATATTAGAAATGAAATTATAGTTCTTTCGATACACAACATTCTATAATTCATTGAAAAAATTTTTCATTAATGAAACTAATTTTCGTTTTGACTCATCCTTCTTTAAATATTGAATCTATTCGATGATGTTGCAAAACGCTCAACTTTCCCGATAATGGTCTTATTAGTCACATTATTCAAAGATTAAATCACAATAAACGATTTCCCATCGACGTCAACGTATAAAAGTGTTCATCTGAAAGGCACAATTAAATTTTATGATTTGCATTCGCGGAACACGTGAACATGAATTCCACACACGAATGCAACTAGAATACAAAAGAAACGTTGTGTATCGCGATTTTTTTTTCAATTCGTGAAAATCTTTATCAACGAAATCGATATTTTTTTCCATCGACGAATTAGTGAAAGTCGAAAATTCGTATCGACGCATAAAATCGAGAGTCTGCAATTTACAATCATCGAAATGAGATTTTCTAATGTTCCATTTTGAAAACACGATCGATTAAAATCGCATACCGGAAAACGTACAATGACAAAAATAAATTGCATATGAAAGTACATGTGAAACTTGTTTATGTTTTTCTATAACATATCTGAATATTTGAAGCAAAATATCAATAATATTTCTTCATTATAAAAAATCTATTCATTAATCACTCGAATTAGATAATTCAAGATGAAAACGCTCGATTCAAAAGTTTTCCCATAAAGTGATAATTTCCTTTTTTTTATAGATCTATTGTGTTTTCAACAATTGACATTGAATTTGAAGTGAGCACTCGTATAATTCGATATGCTGAGGAACGACAGAATTCGCGATTTGCACGGTAACAAATGGCGGTGTGATGTTGTCGTGCATCGCGCTCGATTGGACGTGAAAATATGAAACTGCGAGAAAACTGGCGAATTAAATCGGATCATGAAAAGCGGAAAATGTTAGTCGCTTCGTTAAACGATTTCGAAATTGAGTATTTTTAAAATTGATATTTATTCGAATAGTATCAGTTGATGTTAATAATCCAGAAATTGAAAAAAGAGCCATTTAGTGTAGTACAACACTAGTGTGCATACTTGTTAATATTTTTTGTTATTGAGCCGCACTTATCCCAACTGACTGTTGAAGTAGAATATTTTTTTAGTTCAAAATTCATGGGATAATGAAAAAAATAAACTTCTAACTGTTTCTGTGAAGAAACTATTAGCTGAATTATAATTTCAAATCATCTAATTGTAAGATTTTGCTATTAGATGGAAGTTAATCATTTCAATCATCAATCAACTTAATTGCATAAATTCTAAGAAGATAATTATTTTTCTCAAATCACGATTGAGATAATATGTAATATATCGCACTTTCATACGAATATCGCAACTATTACATTCACAATTACATTTCCACACATTGATTGACAGAAAATTTACGCTCGATCAGCGCGAACCGATTTCATGATTTCACGTTTTCAGTTTTCATAATTCCCAATATATTCACACTAACAATAAGCACACACATCTGACCCAAATCGAAAAACGACCGTCATTTACGAATCCATCATTATACGACCGTCCACTTATCTGTGTCCGAAACTTGCGTTTCAGTTTTAAGAAAAATGGGTAAAAATGTACCAACGAATTATAAAATTCACTACAGATTTCAAATCTATCCAAATGTTAGGTTATATATATATTTTTTAATTTTCAATTGTGTATTAAGTTAGATAAGACATCTTGATGATTTTACTCTATAGAGATATTCAAAGATTTCCAAGGAAAATCGAATTTTATCATCTGACAAATCGTCTCATAGTCGATTTTTATATGACGACTGAAATACAAGTGACTTTTTAGTCGAAATTCAGTTATGTACAGGAATCGCTTCCATGTACGCTCATATATTTAGTGGCAAAAGGATGTAAATGAACATGGAACGTGTACCGATATCATTAAATCACTCGACATCCCCCTAATACATGTAGGTACATGCTCAACTTTAAGTGCACTTTTTTCGAAATCATCGCAAAATCACTTGTATCCCTTGGCCTTTTCAGTCGTCATATGTAATTTTTTCTCGAACCTCAATTATTTTGGGATCGAAAATGAAAATAATCTTTCTTTAGAATCATTAAAAGTTAATCAATTCCAAAATTTTCCGTGTCTGATAGCGAAAACAGCCATCATACATTTTTGCCCATCCTCCTTTTGACCGCCACTAATGGCTCCTAGGCGAAATTATCGAACTGTACGGAGGTCGTGTAACGACTGTAACCTTGGGCTATATAAAAACCGTGTAATACATATTACATATCGCATAAAATAGTAATTGCGGGGTGAGCGTGACAAACGACAGGTATTCGATTTTAGTACAGGTTCGTCAGATTCTAAAATTCAAAGCATACCCTCGAGGCCAAGGCTGCGATGACTCAATGATCGTTAAGTGTGGGTTATTCGAAAAAAAAATTAATCGAATATCAATAGTAGAGGTTATTTTAGTTTGTTTTGGGAAATCGGTTGTGAAATGCTGGATTTTTGGCATAATTTGTTGAATTCGATGATCGGTTTTTCATTTGGAAAGCCAACTTTTATGATTAATTATAATTTCATTCTATAATATTGAAGATAGTTAGAAAAAATCTATAATTTTTAAGCGAGTTTACAAATCTGATTTATCAAATCAAAGCATACTTACATTATGATAAAAAAATCAGGCATGGTTTTACATTATTGGTTCCTACAAAGAATTGGATTTTTTTCAATTTGATTCTGAAAATATTGATCTAGACTGTTCTGAAATAAAAAAAATATCTATTAATCATAACATAAAACGGTATTTTCGATTGATTTTTCAAATTATCGACAATCAATTTGATATGAAGTAGATTTTCGTACAATACAGACCTTAATCTTTCATTAATACATAGATCGACCAATTGTTATTATGTCTATCTAAAAGATGAAAATCTCGCCAAAATTATATAATTTTCATTGTATGTAATATCTGACGTTGCTAATTTTATTCAATTCCGCAAATTCCAGCAGCAAATTATTGAATAAACATATATATTCCAGTGTTAAATTGGGCACGTCTGCAACCCGATAGAATTACTTCGAGCTTCACTCGCGGAAACTTCCGAAGCACATAATTTAATTCGAATTCAAATTTATTCGCTGCGACTTTGCGAGTCTTCGGACAAATTGTTCAAACTTCCCATAATGAATATCCATTTTGCGGAAAGTCTTTACAGTCGGCTAATCTTTCCGACAACGAAACACTTACGAATTTATTCTCGTATTTATTCATAGAACTTAGCCGTGTTGTTAACCGCTAAGGATAAGATTTGTCCGCAACAGGATATGGTGAACCGTTTCCGTTGCTATTGAACGTTTCATTCAATTGACAAATTACAATCGAAACGATTTTATTACTTATTCAAATCGTATGTTAATCCACTTCTTAAAGATGGACGTTATGCCAAATCAATCGCAATATTATGCGTTGCACAATTCTGTTTGTTCAAGGCGGCTACCTGTTATACAAAATGTATATTTATCGAATCAGATGATAAGAATATACCACAAATCTCGATATTACATTTTCCACTCGTGTATCACATGACACAAGAAGGTGTCACATGTTAGCAACAAAACGAGTCTGTTCCTTTTTATACGGATCATCTCGTACAACTGTCGTCTTTTGCGGTCGAGCAGCCTTATTTTTCATTACTTATTATATCCAACGCGCCTTTATTTATCGACAATTTATTATTGCACGAGGCTGTTCAATAACGCACTGAAGGTTTTCTGTAAAAATATGGACAGGTTGAACGAAACTTACCGCAGATAAATAACGCGAAGTGCGCAATTCAATATTTCTCGAAGCACATATGAAGACCCTAGAAGCCAACGGGACAAATTTCAATCACTGAAGTTGACTGCAGATATTGTCTGTAAATATGTTTAAAAAAATACATATAGGTAGAGGAAGGTGAGGAGACTTTATTCTTTTGGAAGACTTGATTTGCCCTATTAATTTTTGCCTCTAACTCCCTTTTTGAAAATTGAATTTTCAAATAAATAGTGTGAAAGTAAATCCAATTAAATTTCAAGAGTATTGACACTGTTTTCTTAAATAAAATTTTCCAAAAGTGAGTTAGAAGCTAAAATAAAATGGGAAATCAAGTCTTCTAGAAGGATTAAGTCTCTTCAATTCATCTTAAATAGTACAATATTGACATATACCTACTGTTAGTTCGCTTAACATCCTTCAAATACTCTTTAAGATATTCACCAATGAATGGGGTTTCTTCGAAATTCAATCTTGCGTACTTACACTCAATGGCTTCTACGGTCCTCGTATAAGGTTTGCTGCATCCGAATCGCCAATTTCGTGCGATTTGTCACCGCAGTGTGCTCCTAGCCTTATCCGTGTGTTTATCGAAAGCGATCAGTCCGCTTTCAGACACGCGCCGCTAACTTTTCCCATTCGAGAGCTGAAAGTGGCCTTTATTTTTATTCGATCACACACATGTATAATACATACATTCGATTCACTCACGTTATTTTCCTACACGTGTCTATATTCGATTATACATTCGGTTCTATCATATAATATAATGTAATATGTTCAGCCCAACCCAACCCTCGTATCGTATAATGCGAGAAGACAACTCCTAGATTTAGCCTCAGAATATTATGGTAAAGTGCGTGTTACGAAACAATCAAATTACACGCGGTACATATTCATACAATAATAATACGATGCTCTGAAAATATCAGCGGTTTCGATAGATTTTCGTGCGTTAAATAAAAATAGTTAGTGGGTTGAGCAGGTTTTTTGTCGGACGTATTCGTTGACCGGAAAAGCTCGACATATTTTCGATTTTGAAATCTGATAATGTTTGTGTATATTGTTATTTTTCACGCGTAAAAATGTTAATAAATTCAAAAATCGACTTTCTATGGTTCTAAAATGGTCATTATGGCAATTAAATAAAAGCGTTACATTTCAATTTATTATAACCAAAAATTTTAAATGATATTCATTCATATTTAAAATCTTATATGTACATAAAGCGTAGGCGTTACTTAGCAGAAAAACCGCTAGAAAATAATTACAATACACATTTACAAAAGATAAAATATACATAGAAAATCGCACAAATATCAATTATCATAATACGAAGTCTTAAATAATAATTACAATACAGAACCGATCCGTCGAAGTTTCGCCACGGGCCTTGCGCAACCCGAGCGATGATCTCATATACGAAAACGCGTCCGAGAAAAGAAATTTATAAATTTACGACGAACAAAACGGCCACTTTTTTTACGACGTGACGAAAATTAAAACCAGGGCTGATGACTTGTTGAAAAAAATGCAAATTGAACTCTCGATGCTTTTCAGACTTCGGGCATCTGTATTTATCCTAACTATCCACTTGAAAATTTTCTTATTTTATATTATATACAAAATATATTTTTATTAAATCAACACACATCTTATACATGCAGTTATTCAACTACATAATATCAAAATTCCATCCAAGTGACGATAGACAGAGACAAAGGTACATATTAACGTTCATACGTTATTCATCTAACTTGGTTTTTTTTTGCAACTCGAGTGGATTTTCGACTGTTCTTAGTTGGAGAATTCAATCTACCAAATACAGTGGTGGATATATCATTACAGTATTTTGAGAGAGAACGGCTCGTATATCAATTAGATTTGATTAAAAATATCAGCAAAATTCTTAAAATTTTCAACGAAACCCTGAACGAATCACGCTCTTCTGCGGTATTGTACAATTTTTTGCAACCGATTCCTACAACAATGTCTATAAACGATCGATTTTCACTTTCGCCTTCGAAGACTTTACAATACCGTCTATCGGTTTTTTTTCTACTCTAAAGCAAACTCTTGCACACCAGACACGACGGCGTTACGAACCGTTAAAAAATCTTTCGTCGGATTAACGACCGGCGTTCAATACAAATAAATCAATCGCCATTTTTTTCACATCTGAGAATGCGCGCGAAAAAAAATTCGATTAAAAAAGTGTGATCGTCCATTGTGGGTCAGTTGCCAATCAGATCGTGAACGATGGATATTTATTATTATAATGGACGAACCGAGTGCATAGATGTGTGCAATGTGGCCGAGTTATTAATTGAGTTTTCGATCTATCGGATCATTTGAATGAGGCTGTGATTCTCGATTGAGTGCTGCCATACTTCGTTAATTGTGTTGGGCAATAGAGAAGTTTGCTTTCGTGTCGTAATTGATACGAAGAAGTTCACTGAAAAACGAGACGACGGAAAGTTGTGTTATAAAATGAGTCGTTCAGAGCTGAACGTGATTATATCTATTTTTCGATAAATATGAGATTTAAATGTCGAAGCACTTGGTATTGACATAACTTTCCATGTGTGAAAGATCTTTCTTGAATAACTGATTTCGTTTGGTCACCGAATAATAAATCATTTATTTTGATTCTGTACACTAATATGAATTGACCAAATCCACCCTGTATAGTTAGATTATTGATTGATAGAGTTTGTTATGTTTAGCTCAAATATCGGAGATAAATTATCATGGATATTCAAATCATTCGACGGTCTCACGTTAATCGTGTGTTTTTTCATGTTCGAAAAAGAAAAACGAGTCGTTAATTGAAAATACTGAAAATGTTCGTAATGAGAATTGCGTTTAATTCGTTCAATTATAGGATACGGCTGGCATTAATTGTAGTTGACCTTTATGGTTTTAGATCGGAGTGAGTTAACGAAATGGTGGTTTCTTTATCTGTAAGTACGTATTCTGAATCACTCGATAAATTGTATAAGCAATTAACACGTTGAGAACACCACGCGAGATTAAAAATTCCCCATTAATTGAAATGCACAGAACGCCAATGCTAATCATTCAAAGCGCGCATTTCTAACGATTAGTCAATAACATTCGTCATCGGATCTATTCATTCCTTAGAAGTGAAATACATAGAGCCAAACTGTTACATTAAATGACATAAGATCGAAAACATTTCAATTGAAAATTCACCGCACAAGGATACGGACTTATCGTTCTTAACAGTGCGTCGACCACTAAACCGCATTACGAATTTGCACATTATAATTGTTGATTTCGCGACTGTTACGGATATCTCCTAGCATTCGCAACCGACAAAGCGTGGGTTATACACCCGACTTTTGTATTGTATTTCGCATACTTGACAGTCTTGATTCAGCCGTTAACTAGAATTGGAACGGTCGAAATAATCCATATATCGTCTTTTGATTTCAATCGAAAAATTCAAAGCTAAATTTTAATCATACTAGATTATAGATTATACTACTATTATATATTATAGACTTTAAGCTGATTGTTAACTATTTAATATTATCTAAAATCTATTAGTGAATAAGCACATTAAATATGAAATAAGAAAAATTCGCTAGACGATAATGCATGACGTTTTTCATACAAAATTCATAACAAACTGAATGATTTTAACACGATGGATTAATTATTATTTAGATTATCGTATTTATAATTATTCACGATGTTCCGTCACAGTTTAACGCAACTAAACGACTGAGTTCAATGAACGCATTATTTTTTAATTTAAATAGTTATTATAATAACTTGAATTTGCGATAACAAAGTGTAAAACATGAGTCAAATCGTTAACTCTATGCTTTAATTTTATATTGATTATAAAATATAAATTTTGAAATTATTCTAGCGATGCAGAAACTTTCCAGACGTGCATTCTACTGAAAAATTTGATTGAAATCCGGAACACAATTAATAATACACATAAACAAACAAATTAAAAAAAAACATTGAACAATTTTAATAAAGACATAAATATAAACTAATAATATTATTTCGAAATTATAATGTCTCAGAATGAAATATCAAAATTTATCGACTATCAACGTTCGACAATAGATCAAGACGTTTTCATCGAATTCTTTGAAAAAAAAAAATCAATCGCCGAACTCCCACGATTCGCAATTCGATCGACGTTAAACGATTCAATACATCATAAATGTATGAAGTAGCGAAAAGGAACTCTTCTTAAAGAATGATGGAAATGTTGTGAAGTCATGCGGAGGCGTCTTCGCACCTGTGGTCTCTCTTGGCGATCTCGTCTCGAGGGCAGGTGAAAAGAACAGATTCTTTTGTCGTGGAATTGATCACAGTCACGACTTTCGATCGTGATAAATTCTTTAATCAGATAATTCATGCCCCGGATCGGTTTCGAATTTGACAAAGTTCGAATTTATCGCTTTGTCTGAAGATACAGCGACGTTGAATTGCAAGATCGCGGTTGTGCATTGTATTGTAAAAGTGATCGAAGATTGTCGAGTGCTTGTGGAGCTGATTATCAGGAATGCATTCGATGATTAGGATTTTGTATTAAATTGTAGGTTAGGTTAGTTTTTTTTTTAATTTTAGGTCAGGTTGCTCGATTATCGTATTAATAGTCATCTTCTCAAACAAATGTAACTGTGAGATTGTGACATTGAGAATTTGTGATTTCGCTGAATCATGTATGCAACTTTTCCATTAAAAGAAACGGAAAGTAATCATTTTTGTCTTGAAGATTGAGGTTATGATGTAGAAACATTGATTCATATATGTATTATAATTTAAAATATACTTCGAATTTACTGTTGGGTATTGTTTTGAAAAAAATATATACATACAGTTTCAAAGTCGACACTTTTCACTAACCTTAACCTTAACTTATCGTTAACGATTTTTTTTATTGAGTTTGACAGCTGTCAATGTGTGTTCGCGAACTCATTGCACCATACTCTTTAGAAAAAAAAAACACTAACTAATTGTAAGCTTAAGTTCAATTAAGGTTAGTGAAAATATTGACAATAAGACCAACATGATTAATTTTTTGATATGAATTATCTGTATTTCTAAGATAAAATAGTCATATTTCATTAAAAAATAACATTTAAATCGACGAAATTACGCTTTCACTATAATATGTTTATAAAAAAATAAGTTTAAACATTTAACGAATGGTATAAAGTTTTCAAACGATTTTAAATTTCTCGTCATGATCAGTCTGAATACACTAATCGCACACATCCGTTAGCAAGATAAACGAAAACCGGACGCTTCTCAAAACTCAATTTTCTCATGAACAATTGTTTTCGTGATTGATTTCGACGATATTCAGCGGCTAATTCGAAACGTATGGGAAAATTCCGATCGCGAACCTCCATTATGTTATGTCGGACCTACACACGCTATGTACGTCAGTGTGTTTGAAAAATGAAAATGTAATGGAAAAAAAAACACGTAACAATTGTAAATCGCATGACATTGTCGAGAAGGACGAGTCGTTAGTGTCAAATTAAAATTACATACGACCGCGTTTTTATTTGTATGAACGAATGCGCTTGGATGGATGTCGAGGTGAGTCGATACATTTGAAAAAATGTAACGATCATTTCGCGCTTTTTATGTAGGTTTATATTATGGGAATTTTTACGATTCGTTATCCGATTATTGCTGGAATAAGGAAATTTCGTTTTATTGCCTTTTTTTCAGACTTGCGATCGTAAAGTTTCATTAATGATCCTGTGTGATACGTATCGCATATCAATTTGGATTTTTTTTTAGAATGACCTAGCAATGAATTCAAATAAAAATTCAGCCAAAACGATAATTGATTATATACCTATACACAGAAAATAACAGCACGATAATTTAATTTTGCTTGTCGTACTTAGAAAATGGAAGATTAACATAACGTAGAATTAGTCAAAATTTTAAGCTGAAACTTACATTCATATATTCAACTACTTCTCGACGTTTTTTCCCTTAGTTAGAATCTGTCAGATTTTTCTCAGCTACAATATTCAAATCAGACCTGGATCTCAGCTTTTCTATGGGTTCTTATTAAATTAGTATGGTTAAAATGTGACATCTTACTAATTAAAAATTTGAACCTAAATCATTTCAAAGACCAATCTATCATCGATTAACAAACCGAAACTCGTCGCAATCAAATCGCTCATCCTCTATACATCAAAAATGGACATGCACAGTAACTTTACAGTATAAAATGTATATAGACGACACAGTAGACAATTCCTATCAATCGAGTCACGAGTCATGATCGCCACGAGCGAAAACAACAATGTTCTTCTGCTCCAGTGACTGTTCCGTTTCTAGGGTCGACGTTTGAGCCTCTTTCCGTTTGTTCCGTTGTCGGCTAACGGCACCGACAATATCGTTGTTTGAACATCTGCACGTAAGAAAAATAACGCAACATAAATAATTCACGTGTTACGTATGGTGTGTAAGGTCAATGCTCACTCCGAGATTCGATGTGGACCTGGTTTTGATTTTCAGAGCGGTTTTTCCATGGAGGAAGGTTTTCCACCTCGATTTAATTTGAACTGAATGTCTGTGGAATAAAAAGTCTGTCTTTGACTGGAATTTTCGATGTATTTTTTTTCTGTAGAGTAATTAGTATGGTGTGTTCAGGAACTCACAGTGTCAAACTATAGAAAAAAAATCGTAAATCAACTAATATGAATGTTTGTTGATAAATGAAGCAGTAATAAACCATACATTATTCGAAAACAAAATCAGTTTAGTATTTGCTATTGCCGATAAAGCTGTTTTTTCAATTTTTTAGTTTTACGAAAGGGTATAGTATTAAAAATGTACTTACAATGAAAATTTTGTGGGTATGTAGCTTTATTGATAATATCGGATGCGTGTATGGAGTGCGACTGTTTGTTCTCGTTAAACTTCGCCTTCCGTTCGCAAAGTTTTTCACGAATGAAAAATTTGATTTTCCAGATGCGGTTTGAACGTTTTGTATGTATGTGTTATTTTTTTACAGTTCTGGATGAGTTAATTTGCTATTTTTGAGTGTGAATACATCGTTCAGATGAAGATCTGTAATGTTATTCGTTTTGAAATAAATTTTTCCATTATTTTTTTTATGTTAAATCATTTTCGTCAGTGAATATTTTCGAATTTTTTTTCAAATCAAAATTTTAATGTTTCCTTTTCAAAATTTGAACAAATCAACCGAATATTATCACGGATTATATTTCGAACACATCAAAAAGAAAAACACACAATACTAACAATGAAAACACTCGAAGAAAATCGAATTTTCTCAATGACACCCGAGAATATCTTTCTTTCATGTTCGATACAGCTTCGAAGACAGCTTGAAATTTTCCACACCTAACACAATCGAACATTTCCTCTTCAAATGATATCATTTTCCATCTTCTTTAATTCTTCATACAAACATTTTATTACATTATACATTTTATGCGTCTTTTTTACGAACTTTACCTTTTTATTGTGCGCAACAATACCACAATTTTCATATAAAACGAGTCGATCGAAACTGGGACGAGTCAAACATTACAGGCGACACTTGTAAAGCGAGATAAAATAATACGTAACAGTGAAAGGTGCAAAAGTAGGCTACTATATAGTAGTGAAGACAGACTTTCGTTCAGTAGCCGCTTTATATTATATGTTCGTAATTAAATACCCATGTGAATATGTCTGAGATATTCAAATGTTAAAAAATCATATATTTTTTCGCGTTTTCAATGAAAATTTTCGTGTGTTCTAGTATATACAGGAAAAATTCTATTGGCGTTTTCCGTTTTATAATTCAAGGAAACGGACGAGGAAAAACAATCATGCATATTTTTATAACATAAAACATAGGCATCAGTGTATATTGTATGAATTCGATTATCGTTCGTTATAATTGAAGAACGTGCGTGCACGTTATTTTCATTATATAAATCACGTTCGTTGTTCTGATTTTTCGATTGAAATAATATCTAAAAACGTTCTGATTCAACTGAAAAAAAATCTGTTTTCATTTATTTTTTAAAATAAAATAGTTTGGAAACCGTTCAAATTAACAGCTATGCCACTCTAGCTTTAATTTACGACACTTTTATAGTAAATATATAAAATAAACACAGGATAAAAAAAAATGATAATCGAAATGATAGTGAAACCCGTCGGACCGGAAGATTCTTTTGAAACGCCGTTTAATTTTTTTATTCATCGTTTCGTTTTTCGAAAAGTTGACCGAGTTTCGTTTTGGCGCGTAGAAAATTTCCGATTCGTTCGGATCCATATTGCATCACGACTTCGACGAAAATCCGACACATTTTTCCATTTTTCACTTCTAAAAAATTTTCCTAGCGAAGACGAAACACCGAATATAATCGCGACACGCCATTTAACCGAACCCCATTGTTGTTTTTCACGTATTTTACTAGAAAGAAAAACATTTTTCCGAAACAGTCATATCGGACACGCGCCTTGTACGGAAGTCAGTCGTGAATTTTCCCCAAATGCGAATCGTTATATTAGTATATTATATAAAAAAATATAATAACGAAGCGGTAATAACGGCGTTTTTGATACAACAATGAGGTCCAGGAGAAAGTTTTCATTCATTTCGTTATATTATACACATGCGGACTTTTGCAACCGAATGGGAAAATGACGAAACATCTGGGAACCGACCTCATCCACAAACAATGGACACTCTGGGTCTTTTGAGAGTCGCGTGCGCTTTCGAGGTCTTTGCCTGCAATCGGATATGCCGGTTGTTGGAATTTTTCGAATGAATGTCGAAAAAACATTAGGAAAATTCGAAAAATAGCGGGAAAATCTAAAAATTCTGCAAAAAAATCCAAAGAAATGCAAATACAATGCTTTATTGATAGCACTTGTGTGTTGGACAGATGCTACTGTTGCACTTGCAATCACACATTTATAAACATCTGTCAAAATATAGGCCAAAAATAGATGAGTCAGTTCAGTTTATTAGCTAATCTTCTAATTCTTTGTTAAATTTGGACTAATGCAAGTTTGTGCAAATCTAGTTGAATAAAAAGTTTCAATTAATCAGTTCTGACTTTTTAATTATTGGTTAGCAATTAGTTAACTGTAATAGCTGCCAAATTTTATGTATGATATTAAAAAAGTTTGATTATGATTGAGTATTTTAATCAACGATTAAAATCCCAATTCTCAATTCATACATTGTGCAATGGAAACTTTTCATTGTTAAGAAGTTTCACGTTTATCGCCTCGAAGGCGCAACATTAACGTTAATTTACAATGTCGCCGAAGCGATTCCGAAGATTTTCACTAAAATCGACGAAGATTGCGTTTTTTTTCGATTGCGAAACTTCGCCAAAGTCAACGAAACCGAAAGTGCAAAAGTGTCGATGCTCTTTTCGGGTAGAATCGTGAGACATCCATTTAACGCAAAACACGAAGTCGTCTTTTTGCTCTTTTGTTGAAAACGTTCGTATCGCACAAAATACCTTCGACACTTTGTTGCATAAAATATTGTGATACGAGCTTGGCTTTTTTTTGTATTAATTTTTACTTCAATGGAATGCGAGAAAAACGGTCGTTCGTATGCTAGTTCGACATTCGATCTTAGATCTATTGCTCAAAAGTTTCGATATTTCGTATTATTTGCTTTGAAAAATTATCATATTTTAATAAGACGTATTGAAATTCAATATTGAAACTGAAAAACAAACACAGCTGAATCTCGCGTTTAACTTTTGAACGAAAAATCAACAATGATCTACAGACGTGTCTTTGATAATGGCGATGATGTATTGCTAACGACTCCTACTGACACATTTTTTATTTAATTTAACACAATTTATATAACTCCGGTATAAGAAAACTTTCACCGAGACGAATCGTCCGAGTTGATTAGTTTATTCTTCTTAGGATTTTAGATTCGCGAGGAAAAAAAGTGAAATGGCCTCCGAGGGAAAAGATGTGCGTGCGAAAAATCAACGTGCGTACAATATTTTATGAAAGCAAGTTGTCGTGTATTTGCATTATTCGCATCTGTGTCGTTTGGGAATAAATTTGTAATGTAAATTGTTACGTTCAAAGTTTCTCGAGAAAAAGTGTCTTGTACGATGTCGGATTTTCCTCGTGGCGTGTCATATTTTCTCTTAGATTCTCGATAATTCCGCGAAGAATCTCCGAAGAATTTTTTCGTGATAAATTCTTGTGTGATTAATCAGACGTTCTAACAGGTAACGTCATTACTTCGCACCTAGTGTAAAATATATCATGCGTGAATTTGATTATTTCTTATTCGTATTGAAATGTTAATTCAATTCTTCGAATTTTTTTCTAATAATATGATTTGAAATAAAATTTACATTCGAACGATTTTAGCTTGAATTTTATTTAGGCAATTCGTGTTTTCTCGATTTTCACATTTCGGATATAAAAATATAATATTGCACAATTATTAAGATTGTTAGGAACATTCGATACGTAATCGCTTCTCGCGATTTCTCAGAACGACTCATCACACTTATCAGTTCCAAATACATTAATCTCCGAATTTACCGAGAAGAGATGAATATTCTTATCTGAAATTTATCGCGATAAAATTACTCTGTAGAGGAAGATTTCAAATTTGATTTTATTGTCCGATAATATTATAATGATTATATACAATATAGACGTGATGAGATTACAATTTTAATCATAGTGTACGCTTTTCCTACTTGCAATTAGAATTATTTTATGTTAAGAACGAACGTTTCATTTTTTATAAGCATTAAAGCATGAAAACACGTACATGTGACATTGAATGAGATTTATAGATATTTTTTATGCTTCTGATGTTGAGATTGTTTTTACAGCTTATGTCTTTCCTATAAAATATTTGTAATTTCCTATATAAATCTTGATACATAATTTATTTCTATTCGCTGAAATAATTTAACATTATCTTTAACAGTTTAAATCACCTATCAACTTGAATAGATTTACGATCAAATCTCAATCTGAAATCGAATAATTTTAATTTAAAACAATCAATTCTACATTTAATTCGAACACTTTGTGAAAGGAACCCGATATTGCACCACATTTACAGTTCGACCACAAACCGTAGAACAAACAATTACGCACGTAGTTATTGACGTTTTTGAATCGTCCATGTGCACTTAACTACATACAATATAAACGAGAAACGAGTCGAGAATCGAGAATCGAGATCGAGATCGAGATTCAGGAAACGTCAAGTCGGGGTCGTGGTCAACGATGGCCGATGATCGACGGTGATTTATTGATATATTTTTATATCGAATGTTGAATTGCATCGATTATAACGGACGCCTTCTTTTTTTTTAAGTTTAATCAATTATTTACAGTTTGTCTGGCACGTTCGATGGACAACAATACTGTTAAGTTGTTACTAGGTTTTTTGTATGATTCAGTAGGAACATATTATTATTTTTTTAGTAAGAAGATAGACGTATTTTCGTTGTGAAATAAATTTATATGGATTCAAATTTTTAGGGTAAACAATAAATTACACAAAAGGTTATTAATAACGCAAAATTAGATAACATTTATCAGTTTGTGGTCAAACACTTGGAAAATTTATCACATGAAAATGACGTAATATTTTAATTACGACTTTGAAAACAATTTAAACAATTATATATTCAGTCAATCCAAATCTAATCGCAAGTTAGTATTTATATTAAAACTTTTTTCAAAACCATATAGACCTCGCATAATATTTCCAGTGGAAAAATTTATGTTTATATTTCTAAGAAATAGTTCTGCTTTTATGTACGATTTGAATATATTGATAACATAATTGAAGATATATTTAAATACAGATCCAGAAACCGTTTATATAATTTTCATGGACTTATTCAGAGGCAATTTCTGCATTCAACTCTAGTGATTTAAAGTAGTAATTTATTACTGGAATAATCAAATATCTCCAAACGAAAAAAAAACATGACTTACAATTAGACACGAGTGTTGCTGTTTTTCTCCCTATAGAATTTGAACGCACAAACGACGAGAATCCCATAGAAAAAACATCAACAAACATTCGATTTGAATAACCAACGATTGAAAGTCGTACCTCAGACCATAACAACGATAGCCCCTACTAAAATATTCATAGCCCCATACAGATCGCACTCTAATTGTAAGCTAAAAATTCAACTCGACCATCAACCGGACGATTTCCAAGTCTTCGACCAAAAGAAGCCTTCACAGTAAGAAGTTCACAGTCAATAATCACGTACACGTATCTCGGCAGCGAATCCCGCGTTTTATTAATAAATCGCCATGGACTATCCAGGGTTGTACGTGATGGCTCGTCCCATTCGAGTTTACGACGAGGACGAGGCATCGTCTCCGTCACGACGAGGACCTGATCATGATCAGGTCTCGGGTCCGTCCTCGGAACAGGGAAGATATCGTAGAGATAACGATGAGAGATAATCGCCTTTTACGGCTCGAAGGTAATACGTATAGTTCTTTGCCTTTTGAGTTTTGCTCGATTGGGTTTTTTTTTAGTTGTGATGTAATTTCGATTTTGGAGTGCTTGTGGAAGAAGGTACTTGACTTATTTAGTCTGAAAAAAATTAACTTAGTACGTATGATTTGATCGAGGTTAACTCATCTGATGTCGTACTGAGGACTTTATACATAATTAACTTTTGTTTGCGTTTTAGGTTAAGGTGGAATGTTGTATCGATGAACTAAATAATATAATAATTAATAATAATAATATTTTTTTTAATCTAAAATTCATCAAATGAATTCATATTTTATCGTAATTTATCAAGTGTGTGTTAAGTAAAAATTTCATGCTCAATTGTTCTATTCTGATTTTCATCACATGTTTGTAAATTGAACACGCAGAAATTTTTATTATCCTTATACGTTCATCGTCAAATATAGACGTTTTTTTTCATATTTTCCCCGATCTGAGTCAAATGAAATGTTTCAACTTGATAAAAAGTCGCGATATTGCTGTTTCAGCAAACAGACATTTCCATGGAACAAATAAATCATTGATAAGCAAATGAAAATATTCCGAAAATAACCCCACGAAAACTATTTTCGAAAGTCGACTTTTTAACAATTTTTCACAATGTCAACTCGCAAGGAAAATATTTACACAAACGAAATATGAAAACAAACAAACTTGCGCGATCGCATATTTATACACTCGAGTACATCGAACAAACACTAAAAACGAAGAGCCACATTAAAATCTCCAGCGGCCAACAACAACTGCGACCTTAACATTTAATCAATCGACAAATATAATATTATTTATTAACAACCGTAAGATTTAATTTCCGATTTTAATTACGGTTAGAGAGAGGATTAATCGATTCGGTACATAGGTACGTGAGGCTAACGCGCCAGAAGAACTCACGAACAATGGAAGCATAAATCACGCCGATTAATAAGGTACAAAATATGTATAATATGATATAATATTCGTGTAAAAAACACATATTACAATTGGAAACTAGGAAGTGTTTGATTTCGGTCTTTGATGTCTCAATAATTAGTCGCCAAAGTGAAAAAAGAGGCTTCTAACAATGCGGACGTTCGAAGGCCGTTCGTTCTTGTTCTTGTTGCGGATCAAGGGTCAAATCGAGTCAGGATATTATTACAGTACCTTTATATGGAGTCATTGTGTAATGAATTTGAAAGAGATAGATGTTTAATAGACGTGGTTACTATGATTCGATTCGAAAATGCGAGGATGTTTAGAAAATTCGCACATACGTGTATGTTTCATCAGTTGCGTAAAAGTGATTATTTATTGAAACGGAACTAATTTACAATTATGTTAGATTATTTCCTTGACTTTCTTCTTTCTAATTGTATAAAAATCAGTTATAAAACTTTCAGACTGAAAAGAAATCATTTCTGATACACATTCACAATCAGTGTTGAATGCAATCGTGAAAAATTTCGAAACGACTCAGACTCGTTAAACTCAAATGAAGACTGTAAAAAAGCAATTTTATCCCCTTTTCGATGATATTAAATCAGAGCAGTTTCGAAAGAAGGAGAAAGGTTAAATGGTTTTTAAGCGAGTTTAACAAACAACGAGTATTATTACGTTAATTGTCCATTCGAATCGAAGAACGTGCGCCTCTTTTCTTGCACGCAACGCATTCGAACAAACGTGAAATGCATCGCGTGATGCATTTTTCCCAAGTGGCGAAAGCTAATACAATTCGTATGGTTCATAATACGAGAGACGAGATAGTTTTTCAACGCACCTGCTCAATTGAATCAGTTTGAAAATTTCATTCAACACTTCTTAAATCCTCGTATAAATAATGTGAAAGTTACACATATTGCACCTGAGCTATAAATATGCTTTGAGCATGTGTTATAAGTGGACACGGTGAGGATTTATTTGTTCTGTGTGTTGAATTTGCAGCAGCGAACAATGGTGTTGGCTGCAGCGTCATCGTTTCGCTGTTAACGTGTTAATGGATGAACAATGCATTCGCTACACAGCTTCCATAAAGACCATATGACGTTTCGAAATGTCACAATTTCAATTTTGCACGTCCAAGATAGATTTTCAATTCAATAATATTTTTGTGATGTATTAAATTCATATAAATTGCAGTATGTTATATTTTTCTTGGATTCAAATCGTCTATCCTGGTACCGAAAATAATTTTATGCTTTTTTTACAATGGAAAAATTGAAAAGAAACGTCAATAATTGAATTTATTTATTCGATACAAAAGGGCTGCAGGGTTGCAGTCGTTTACGAAAGGCCACCTAAATCATAAACATTAAAAAAATAATTCTTCAATCAATGGACAATTGTGGTATATTTTTTTCTAATGTTTCATACTAAGAGCTTTCCATTTTTTTTGGATTCGTTTTCCAAATTCTAAAGTTCATATAAATACATATCATAGCTATGTTGTATCATGAATTGAAATGCAGTTTTAACATCGCTCAAAGAATCTCGTACATATTTTATAGTTGACCCATTGTTCATAGTGCACATGTGACCGTGGTCTATTTTATGGGAATCAGTTCCGTTTGCAACTCAGCAATGCACACGTGCAGCAAATGCACTTTTCGAATGACCCTCAACTTGCATAATGTGCCTTTTCCGTGTTAGTGGATTGCATAGATTTTCTCCGCAATCTTATGCAATTTGAACTTTTCCTTATCATCTCTATGGTGTGAAATCAATAATTTTCTATAGATTTTAATGTGGATGCGTTTATTATTTGAATCGTATGCAATTTGATGCGTTCGTTAGATTAAAAAAACGTTTTTTCGTTGTTATTATGGTCATTAGAACATATAATTCTAGCCTTCGGGTACAATAGTCTCGAAATTAGTATCCTCGAAACAACATTAATGAGATCAGTGTATGAAGAGCTTCAGCAGGAGCCCAAATAAAACTATCATTGAGAACACAGACGAAAAAAAAATATCATTACACCATTTTCTAAACGATTAAAGTTAAGTGGCCACTTTCGTACGTAGTAAAGTTTCCGACCTCAAACAAGTGCGTGCGACTGAAATATAAGTAAGTAAAACAAAAAATTGTACAAAAGACAAAAAAACGTAAAAAGAAAAACGACACAACGAAAGAGAATCGGTTCCGAGGAAAAACCAGTTGGGACGGGTGTTTCAAACGACACGTTGCCGTGGATCGTCGTCATTAACGGATAACTTTTTCTTCCTTTGCTTGTTTTAGTTATTATATGATATATTTACTGTATGATGTGTTTTAACGAGCTATGACCATAGGAAGATATTATGAAGCCAACAATGCACCATCAACCGAAGAATTGTAATAATAGAATGACAATACGAGTAACAACACATTAATCAGAATATTTTTAGGGTATTTGTATACTGACATGAAAATTTGAGGTCATCCTAAATTTAAATTGTAAAAAAATCTATATGACCCATTTTAGCTCAATATGACTTGTCAAGTTTGTTGCAATGGAATAGTTCACAAGAACTTTTTTCAATATAATAGATCGTTTTATAGAAAGAAGAAACATAGAAGAGAATTTTTTACGAGGAGAAGTATCATAGTATGGATAATAACAATCATTTTAGGAAGGAGCCCTGAAAAGAGAACACGATTTGAGAAAATATCATAGAATTTAGGATGAATTGTACTAGGAAGGAGAGTTAAGGAAAGATGACTATTTGACAGATCATTACAGAATGTAGGACGAATTGATATAAGAATGAGAGTTAAGGAAAGTTGACTGTTTGACAGATCATTACAGAAAATAGGATGGATTATCATAGGATATAGTATTGTAGAAAGTTCAATAGAATATAACAACATAGAAAAGGACACTATGCATTATCGAAAGAAGCACTATAGATGAAAAATTTATGCGACAGACCGCTACAAAATGGAGCTCAATATTACAGAGTCACTACAAAGACAGATGATAGACTCTATATCAAAAACTTAATTCATATCACAGTTTATATATTTCCGTTGGAAACAAACCACAATAGAGGCATTTACAAAACAGCCTGGTGGGCAATGTCGCAACCGAAACAGCGATCCAAAGGCCGTTCGTGTCCAGAACACATCTAGGCTCGTGCCGCCAACAATCGACAACTAAACTGGGTCACGAAATATTCGATTGACATTGTTGTGGAAAATGCACACTCGAAGGTCTGGTGCTCGTTCAAAGGTGAAGGTTTTCCATGCGGAAGTGAGGCGTATCTTCGATTTCGAGAAATTATGACGAAGGATTGTCGCGATTGTTTCTTGTGTGAAATTTGCGTTCGAGTGTTTGTTGTGGGTGCGAAGAAATCGTGCTTGTAATGAGGTTCTATTATGTCGATGATGAGTGTGTGGATATGAAAGTTTTCGAATCTGTCTGTCGAAATTTTAGATATTAAAATAATTGCGCTTTAAGCTCTGTTGAGTTAGTGTGGTTTAAGATTGTATCGAGTGTTTTCTATTATTTTTTTTAGTAGGACTTAATAGGATCAATATTACTGTGATGATCTTAAATTATACGATATTTTCATTATTTTCGATTGCAATGTGAAAATTGGTCATCTATTACATTAAAATTATCGAAATCTTCACTTCATGATTCACAATCATATTTCAAGTCATGAGCATCACTTTCAACTTATTGTCAGTCATAAAAATATCACTATTATTATATTCGATTTATTTAAATACATTTATTAAATCAACTTTAGCATCTATTTCAAAATCAGCAATCAAACATTGATATTTCTACGAAGCACAGATCGCGTCATCATTTAGTGAATCTTATCGAACATCAATATGTGCACAAAATACAATATAAAGAGAAAGCATCGTGATGCATTCGATGATGAAATTTCGAAGAATTAAAACGACTCCAACATTTTGCTGACGATAAATAATAAATAATGGCACAATCACTTCTATGGATGTTTGTACGAACTTTCGATCGCTTTTCAAATGCAACGCAAATGCCATTAAGCACTATCCGAAGGTTGCTCCTTTCGTCGACCACTTTTCTTATCTGTCTGCAATACAATTATATCGCATTCTATGTAGCACAAGTTTAATAGAGTATTTTTTTAATATTTCCGAAAAAATATAGATTTATTGTGCAGTAAAATGGCAAAAACTCGAAGCGAACCTTGGAAAAGTAGTTCGTCTCGTAAATGGTATGAATTGCATGCGACAACCGCTCATATTTGCATCCTTAAAAGGATAAAATCGTGTTTTCGAATATTTATCGTTCGAATATAAGCAACCTTGAATTAGTTCTGTGGAATTCGTCGATTACGTGCAAAACGATAATTTCACTTTTCAATCGAACCGCGATAAATTCTCAGTAGATTTTTCTGATTCGTTCGAACGAATTTGCATTGCAAACTCGTTTGATGCTATTCGACTTTGTGATTCACACGTTAAATATTCTAATGCAGTTGTCGGTCGATGTGTTTATTTTTTATCAACGAAAACGATGTCAAGTTACGCATTCGTAAAGAAAATGTTTGTAAATTTCTGGTTAAAAGTGCGTCAATGGTTTCGATGCGATTCTTCGATTCTCGTGTGACTAATGAGTCGTGAAATTGGTGAAATTCTTTTATGATGATCATTTTACTATGTAAACTTATTCATTCGAATATGTTCTTTAACATTTACGACGTTGAGCAGTAAAATCAAATCATTCCCTTTAAATTCTAATTTAAGCAACCGCCAAACTGAATCCACTTCAAGTCACTAAATTTAATCCAGTCTAAATTGAATTCACTCAGTGTGTAACGACTTGCACAAATGCAAATTAACGCGTGGTCTAATGAATCTTGTATCTTTTTATCTACCTATATATAAACGCATTTCGAGTCTTGATCCTTTGTCTTTTCACTGCAGAAACGTTTGTCGAAAAGTTGAACTGCACTATACAACTTTAGAGGTAAAGTTTGGACGCTTTTAAAACGGTGTTTTGCTCGTTATTAGTTTGATGAGCTTCCGAGCTCTGTGTACGAGGTTGCGATAGTTTTGAACAAAACTATTTAATTGTTCAGCAAATTATTTGAGACTAGATCGAATATTTTGAAAATTTCTCGACGCATCAAAAAATTAATTGAAACTTCAGTATTTTTTTCTTATCACGTCCCCTTTTATAAGCATAATTTCTATAAGATTCCCCCCTATAATGTGTAATGTATCTCTACGTCATAGGAGAGTTAACTGTATTTATTTGTCTTTGAGTGAGTCTAGATAACTTAAGTCAGATCTAACATGAAATTTTTACAATGTTTACAAAACTTTCTACAGATACAGATACAGAGCGACGATTTCACCGAGATCTCTTCTATGATAAGAGCAATGGGAATAAATGTCGCGGAAGCGAAGATCGGCAGGAAGCGGACGTTCGGCGATATAAAAAAGGCGATTTCAACAGCAAAATTGTATTAAAATTGCAGAGGTCGACGATGGCACACTTTCGGCAAACTTATTGCCCTCGCACTTAGCATACAAATGGTGCGTTTAAACTTTATTTTCGGCAATAAACTGGCACCGAGTTTCTGCCCTCTCGACTCTACTATGGAAACGCAAAGTATGGGCATTGTGCGTATTGTGAAAGCGCAAACTTTGTTCTCAACACGATTGAGTGTTCAAGTTTTTCCTATGACAAAGTTTCTAGAAAATTATGTTGAATTCGATTGATGTTTCGCTCGATTAATGAATTATTTCGTGAATGAAATTATATTGTGCGCAATTATTGAATTGAGAATTATATGTAAGTCCAGACAATTAAGTTCACCGTCTTATATATTCATTGTTTAAGTAATTTCTGTATGTCTTTATGTATTAAATTTACGAATCGCAATAAATTCCTCGATAACTAAAAAAAAATCTAATGACCGCTCATTGTGTTCAGAGCATTATCTTTTCGATTGTTTTGACTAACTATAAATTCAAAAGAATTCTCGTATGATGATTCTTAACATTTATAATACAATACAAAATTTAATAAAATTTTTGAGTTATATGTCAGTTTCTTAGTAAATGTACATAAAAGTTGTATTCAATCATTATCAGTATTTGTTGACATTTCAATATCGCGTTCAAAAGTGACAGTTCGTTATCAAACATCAATGTCACATGTCTGTTTATAAATCCTATTTATATGAAAATAGTATATGATTCATAAAGATATAACGCATAAAGTCTACGACTAGCATGTTTCAGGTATTATTTACATTATGCGTACATCGAAAAACCCCATTCTCTAGAAAGAAACGATATCAATATTTCATTTAAACGAAAATGCATTAGAATGAGACTCGCACGAAAGTCGCCTTATTCCAAATTGCCATTTTGTACTTTCGTTCTAAAGCGTTTCTTCCAAAAATGATTATTTACTCAATTTCATCCAATTGATTCCAATTATGAACCGACTGTATCCATGTTGATTCATGTGGCCAAATTCCGGCTCTGCACATACACACGTTTACTTTTTCGGTCCCACACTTTCACTCATGTGCACCGATCAGATGTACTGAACATTTTTTTTTTAATACTAAATATGATTTTTCATATTCGAAAATGTATACAGATATAGATTAAATCAATTTTTTACATAGAAAAAAGTGTTAAAATGAGTCCAGATCGGAATCAAACGAATCAATATTTGAATTGATGAGTAGAACGAGGCACAGATTGACGTTGCTTTTAGTGATACAATACATTTTTATAAGAATAGAATTTCCATTATCTCGTTTTCGTGTTTGTATTATATTATATTTATGTGAAACGACGCAGCAGATGGATTCGAATAAGATCGAAATTTTTCAAATATCACAGACGTGTTGAAATATCTGACACGAACGGAGAATATTAAAATTTTCATAAGCCGATGTATTTATTGTGCAATAAAATATTTCATATAATTCTTTCTTTTTGATCATAAATGAGGCTTTCAATGCACTAAATGATTAACTCCATAAAATGAGAAGTCGAGAAATATCATGAATCATGTTTTTAAAATTTCATTTATATAAAATTCAAACATATAAATTTCGTTCATAATATGCCATAAATATGACCATTTCACAAAAGAGTACAAAAATTTATTAAAATACCCACTAAATTTAATGATTCATTATTCGGTGACTAAATTAAATTTATCATTTAATTGTATTTATTTTTATCATTCAGAAAATATATTTAACACATAAAAAGTGCATTGACATTTAATTTTTTTTTCAAAAAGAAGGATAAATATCCTTATGCACTGAGCGACTCATATACAGACTCCTAGACTTTTCTAAGGTCTTCACACGAAATCGATCATTCGACACTTTTTCAACTAATTTAATCAAAATTTTTATTAATTAAAAAATGTTCCAAACACCTGTCACAAGACACAATATCCTACAAACCATTTTTTTTCCAACAAAACACATTCATAATGTCTGTTCGCGGTCGTCATTTCCGGAACGCGTTCGAGCGTCTTCGGGCCAAGAAACCGAGGATCGTTTTGATCTTCGAATTCAATATTTGAACGTCGTTTTGCCGCCACTTTCGATTGTCCCTCGGGCGTTTCGAAAACGAGAAAAAAATCACGACCGTCACTGGTTATGTTATATCCGAGACGCAACAGTTTCATCAATCCAGTTCGTGAGTTCGTGTATCGAAGGTCGATTTGCTCGATGGACTCGTGTGATTTATCTTGTGTATTTTCGGGATGTCGGTGGATCTGTCGAATTATTGTATTTTCGGTTGAATTGAGATTGAATTTTGATTTGAAACTTGTAAAAATTTGCATTTCAATTGAATTGATATTGAATGTATTTGATTTCAAACGGACAACTTGCAAGATGCTCACTGATGCCTAGTTATTGATCTAAAATTCTAGGTCTTAATAATTTATATTATTATTGAGATCTTTATTCCTTTAGTATAAATTATATTTTTTAATAACATTTTAGGCTGTGTATAGATAAAATCATCGATACACGTAAACGTGCTCTAAGGAATTTTAATCAATCTGAATCACGTATCTCACCTGTATACAGCATTGTTAGAATATTTAGACGCATACCTAGGGTAACCAAATACCCGATCCGATTCACATTTCGGGTTTTTGAGTTATTTTTTTATAATCTAGTATACCTACACTTTAGTTAACACACACTAAACAGAAGAGAATATGTACTTTTTATCAATCTAAAGTTCCAATCGCCGCATTCCTAGTCAAAAATTTTAAAATATTCAGACTGCGTTCGTTCAACAAGTTGGACCGAATTTCTGAAAGTGTCTCAATTTCCTAAATGGAAATGAAAAATATCACTTTTCACACGACCCTTTTTTATCTGACGTTTTGCGAAAACGACGCTCCTTTTTTTCCTGGAAAATGGAGATTTTTTCCTTCCAGTCTTATTTTAAGTTGGGATGATGTAGCGGTAAGCGGTTCGGCCCTTTGTTGCGTGAATTATAAGTGAATATCGAAACGGTGATATTTTTCAGTGGAAGGGCATTATTCGATTCGAAAATGCGAAAGGCGGGTTTATCTTATCGCTTCCACGTTTAATTTCACGTGTGGTGCTTATAAATAACGTTTTATGATTAATAAAAGTGTCGAAGTGAATTTGTAACTACATTTTCTACTTTCGAATAGTTTACGACTTTAATGTATGATGATAATGCAATCATTTTTTTCATCTATAATTGTTGTAATATTTGAGATTATTTATGATTTGATTTCGAAAATTACTTCTTGAACATGAGTTTCTATTTCTATTTTATCTATTATTTATTGAACTTATATTTTATTGATTAAAATAACGATTTCTCCATATCGTTCAATAAAATTTTCAGTTCTAGGAAAAATATTTGGAATATTAGATCACGTATCACACATTTATGATAAATTTTCATTATTACATCAAAAATATAAACGATTAAGGAAGAAACAATCGGTAATTAAATTAATTTCTATGATAAAAAACATTAGTCATATTTTATAACAAACGTCTCGTCTAAAATTATTGATGAACGCACAATCGATAAGATTATAAATTAATGAATCTTAATACAAAAAAATCGATTACAGAGCTAAACTTCTACTCGTTTATAAGGAGATTTCGTTCCGAGAGATCGATCAAAACGTTCATATGATCAGAATGTGCATATGATCAGATTGTTCATATGATCAGAATGTTCATATGATCAGAATGTTCATATGATCAGAATGTTCATATGATCAGAATGTTCATATGATCAGAATGTTCATATGATCAGAATGTTCATGAGCATATTTTGTGACATTTTTCCATAGTTTGCGTGACTTCAAATGCTTCATACTATACGTGCATATTCCGAATGGATTCCGTTTTAATAGTTTTTCACACGATTCCGTTGTTCGCGAATGCTTCATGTACAATTTTCCCGTCGAACCGGATCGATTTCATTTCAATAGAAATTCGATTGTTATCTTATCGTACATATAATAGTTCGACGCAACATTAGACGTCCATCGCGAGTGAAATTTTTTACGTTCAATCACGTGAAATTATTTGAAACTGGAAGCAGCCTGTGAAAAACTGTTGCATGATAATTTTCATCGATTGAAAAAAATGAAATCTGAATTTGATTGAAATGATGCCGATATTATTTGAGTAATGTTTTTTTAGTGAAATAAAATATATTTTTAGTTTTACATTAAGAGTAAATTTAATAGAATTAAATAACTTATCAATTTAATCTCAGAAAATAAACAAATCGCATTATCACTGATATGAGTATCAATGACAAATACGCTCAAATCTATAACTTATCAGAATTCTGACTCATAGACATAATCCAAAATTTTGACGAAAAACGGTAACATTTGAAAACGTCACACTCGAATAATCCAATTATTCCATTGTTGACATGCAACAATGACGTAAGCAACAACAGTTGCTACCTAAATGTCGTTGATGTTGACGTGGGTTCAACGAAATCATTTCATCCAATTATAGTTGATTGAAAATTAACGCTAGATCATTTTTTAGATGCATTTCGAACTGGATCATGGAATAATTTAGTTCGTTTGATATGCATAAGCCATTATTCGTGCAGGGATAAATTTAAACGTTACGAAGATTATTCCTGGTTTCATTTGGCAGAATTCCATCGGTTGAACTATTTGTGAAATGAGATAAAATGCGGTTGGATAATGTGCATCGAATGTTCGATTCCAAAATCAATAAATGATTCGAATTGAAATGTTACTTTGATATAAATTTTCAGCATCACAGCACTTCATAAATTCATCTAGTAATAACGATTTGAAAAAGCTATGAATGAAATATAACATAATCGCGAAACATTAAATTCACTTATTGTATAATATAATACATATTATACAAGTGTATGAATGACCTCGATGCAATCTTCCTATAATATGATCTACATATGAGCCGTTCAGAGTATTAAGTGATTAATTCCATTTAAAAAAAAAATAGTTTTAAATATCAATGCTCAAAGTATAATCATAACTTTTTATGTGAGGAATATCTTTCCTGAATAATAAAGATTTAAATGACAAAATTTGTTTGGCCACCGAATAATGAATCATTTATATCAGAGGCCATAGGAATTAATTTCGTTCTCTGATGTAAATAGATCATATTTGTATCTTATTATAAACGAAATTTATAATATATACATTCCAACAGTGCATGTCTGTCTCTCTTTGTACACCAATCATTCAACATTGCATTTACGTCAAACACACAACAACAGTATCACATCCCATGGAAGCAATTGATGATTTTCATAGACGATACATAATCAGCATGTGAAATCGCAACATTCGATGCAATCGAAACGATTCGCTTTGAATACATTGTGTGTACTTGCATCCGACATGTAAACGAAGGATTGTGGTATTGTACATCGTTTATTCCGCATATCAATTATCCGCAATCGAAATCTGCTACATATCTGCGAAATAATACTATTTAAGAGCTGCTTTCGAAACTCGAATTTCTCTCAATGTCGTAAAAATTTACGCGTGTGAATCTAGTGTGCGTTTTCAATAACCACATACAATTAATTTCGAAACGATTCGGTAGTTAGATATTACGATGATCTTTATGGAAGGTGGCGCGAATCATTATTGAGGATAATTGGTATGACTAGGTTATTGCGAATTGTGCCTCTTATGCTATATGGGGATTTTGAATTGAACGTTCTTGAGAATAATGTTCAACATATTAAAAATATCAGTGTTGAAATACACATTTTAAGAGTTCATATTAGCTTTGAATGGATATCGATTCACTAACAAGGAAAACACATACCTGTTTTCAACAATTTTGATTAAACTCAATAGAAATGTGTAATGATGCGTTTTCAACGTTCACTATTATTTTATAACTATTTTCATCGATCAAATTTCATCGAATTCAACGAGACAAATATACGCGCTCTATTCGTAATAATACAAAATATGCACATTATTACAACAGATTAATTAACGACTGAAAAGACCAAGGGGTACAAGTGACATTTTTGCCGAAATTGAGTTGCGTACAAGAATCGCTTCTATGTACCCTCATTTATTTGGTGGCAAAAGGATATAAACGAACTTGGAACGTGTACCGAGATATATCATCAAATCACTCGACCTCCTCCTGCATTCAAAACTTTAAGTGCGTTTTATTTCGAAATCACTTGTATCCCTTGGCCTATTCAGTCGTCAATTATAATCGCTTAATTTAGAATCAATTAGCCGAATAATAAACAATTACAGAGGTTTATTATTATAAAGCACCCGAACGATTTACGGCCGTTTCGTGGCCGACATCGGACACAACACGGAAGTCGTGTGTTCGCCTGTGACTTTTTGGACGATGTCCATCCTCGCTTCTGGTGAGTTTGACGACCTTGGAATCTCCTGAAGAGTGCGTGGGCGTCGTCAATGCGGTCACTCTTGTGACGTCCTCCGATGTGAATCAGTCGGTGACGCGAGGTGCCACTTTGACGTTGATCTTTTCCAAATGTACTCACCTGTGACCGTTTCATGATTGTCTCAAGTGTCCCCTAGAATATCGATGATTATGTGATTTAATATCGATGCTATGTTTTGGAATAGTGAGCTTATTTACATTGAAAGCGAGCGTCTCAATTGGCAACATTTTCTTTTGATGTAATTATGAATTTACATAGTTAGAGCTATCTGTCGGTTGTCTCAAGTGTCCCGTTGAATATTGATGATTTTGAAGATAAGTTGATTCAATATTGATGCTCTGTATTGGAAAAGTGCATTGATATTGACGCTCTGTATTGAAAGTGAGCGTCTAAATTGGCATCATTTTTTTATGAAATCAGAAAAATGCATACTCGAAGCTGTCAGTCGTATTTTTGTTAAGAATATCTGAACATTTTTAGATTCAGATTAGGATTGGGGTTCGTTTTTTCAAAGTTCAGTAACAACCAATGGTTTCAGTTGTTGGATTCCACTAAAGAGGAAAAAAAAACATAACTATGATAGGAAATCGCTATCGAGAAAGACTTTAAAAATGATACTGATACATATGTAAATTGATTTAATCGATATCCATCTATATTAATAGTCGATTATATTGATGATTCAATACACTCCTAAATGATCAACACAGCCTTCCATTAATATTAAACGACACATTAACAATATAAACTAGGACGAACTTAATTCTAATCGAATTTCCTTTCATTTATAGGAATCGAACACCATATTCAATACTAGCTCAAACACCTAAAATTATATAATCTTACATAAAAATATCTTACTACCTGAAGGATTCGATGCATAAACTAACACCTGGCAACCCTAAATAATAAGATATTCAACGCAATTACGCAAGACGTATTATAGACATAGGTGAAACAAAGAAGATCCGTCTAATTCGCGAATAAATTTCTCGGTCCGCGAAAGCGGGATAAATTGTGTGCATTAATTCGCTCCGCGTCTTTGTAATCTTGTATCCTCGGGTATTAATTACGGCTAAGCTGCAAGTGAAGATCAACTGTTAAACTCCTAGCTGCACAACGAAGGCTCTATAATACACAATATAATATAAGAAGTCACGTATTTGCGTCTAGTTTGCACCGCGTTAAATGGAGATTGATTGTGCGCAAGGCAAATCGATCGAAAGCGCATTTAAATTATTAACCGTAATTGTTTTCGAAAACGGAGACGGGCTGAAATTCAGTGAAACTCTATTAGAGTGATTTTCTCGAATTACGCATTATTTTGTATGTATACACATAGGCTTTCGATGTGTTTTTAATTCGAGAATCGTGAAGAGAAATTTCGATTGAAATTAGTTTGATATTTTGTTACAAACTATTACGAGAATGATTGCGTTTTCATATGTCGAAATTGAAAATTGATTATTTTTTTAAATGTACAAAACTTTTAAAGAAACTTTTCCAGACGGATTTTCAATTATTTTAAGTCGTCGTACTGTACAACTGCACGGTGTTAGCGAAAGAGTTAAACATTATCTTAAGTGCGATAAGCTGTGAGCGTGTTCAACGTACATAACTATCGTAGAAAGTAGATAGAATAGCTTAATTTTAGATGCTTCTCTTCCGCGCTTATCTCTTTCATTGTCTTATATATGTATTTCGCTAAATCGACAACAAAAACTGTTCAGTTCATTCTATTAGACCGAAAGAGGAAAATAAACCGAATCAAAATGTGCTTGCTGTGTTCGTTTCATTGTAGGTACGCACGATAAGATTTCCCGCGAAAAAAGATAAAATAAAAACGAAGTAAATGGAAAAATTATATGCTTGCGAATACACGCGGTACAGTGTTATGTTTTGTATTAAAAAAAAAGTGGAACTTTGAAAAGAGATAATATAATTTAGTCGGTAATTAAGTACGTATACTCGTAATGACTTTGATAATTATACCATTTATGGTAAAGTAGGTTACCCTGTCATAAAAATGCTTTTTTTGTAGATTCACACACGAATATTATGCTGAGCCATGTGACTAATATAATTGAGATCGAAAATTCGCTTGCGTTTCATTTTTTAATGGCACATAAAAACTCAATTGCGAATAGCTAATTTCGTAATAAACTGAGCGATGACATTTATAATGCGACGATAAATTATCATTAAAACAATCCATAAAAATTATGATATGAATAATAAATTTTCGCGAATCATATTCCTTCACACTTCAAGAGCAAAATGGCATAAATAAATTTCTCCTATTGTTTAAACGACGCATTAATCACCAGCTTCCAATTAAAATACCACTCATCGCACGAGGAAAACCGTGTTTATTCATTCATAGAGAACAAAAGTAGCTTTCTGTCAATATTTAATACAGAAATCGATAAACCCGCGGATTTAGCGTGCACGATTAGAACCAAAAGCATTATTGATGACCCTCGAATATAAGGTGTGCGTACACCTGTAGCAATAATGCTTCTAGCGGAAAGGGAATGGGCAGAATGGTACTCGATTCCAATAGAATAAAGAGAAAAATATCTTCTGTGGCCGCTAGTCTCAAATTTGAAAACAAACATCTATTGAATATCATCATTTTCTATGTAAAAAAATGAGTACTAATTGTATGATAAGTATGAGAAAATGAAGAAGTGAATAGGAACTTGCGCCATAACAAACGTTTTTCTATATCAAAAGTCTTTTCTATTACTAATTACATTACACTAACTACAACATTACTAATATTCGGGAAAAATATTTGATGAATCAATTTTTTCTAATCGAAATTGCTTCGAATGAACGATGGGCACAAATGTTCGATACGTCACACGTTCAAAGCTTGGGGCTACTATTCACAGACAGAAATTAATCTAAACGTCAAGAGAAGCACTAAATGCTAGAAATGGGTCGTAATTAAATGTAAATACTCAGGATGCTCTGTCCCCGTAGCAGATGACGAAGATTCATAGTGGAGTATGTGGGTTTCGAACTGACATTTGCCAAAATTGTTGGATTAATTCCAATCGTTCTATATCGACCATTATTCTACAGAATAAATATAATATGATCGATTATAATGATTTCTATGTCAAACATCCTCATATATTACAATCTATATCCAAATTACATAAGAATCTGTGTAAACATTCATTTCGCAAACAAATTTTCTGAATAGCAGAGATAAGCCTAATTTAAATAACGATCCGTCTTATATATTAATTAGTCTTTAATTATCCAATATATTTTATTTAGCCCGAACAAAGGGTGAAAGGGGTGTCATTTTTTATGCAACAAAAATGTGGTGTTGTTAAAATAAAAAGTACGTTAAAGGGGGCAAGTGAAAAAGAAAAATAAGTTTTTAAGTGTATAGAAAAGCGGGGGAAGGAACCCCTTTTTTCTTAGGCGTCCCTTTTTCGTATTAGCGAAGGGGAAAAACTGAGTGTCGTACCTTTTACGAGATTCGCCTAGAAACTTTTTGTTGAATACTACGCTCGAATTATACGAAAAACGTTGTTTTTTTTTTTGTATTTTTTCCAAAAATTTTCGTGTGCGTGATAATTTCTCGTTAAGAAAAACCTGTTCGTGTTCGCGATTTTTGAGAGTTTTTGCATGTTGAAATGAATCACAAGGGTGATACACGCTTAATCGCATCGCACTGTTTATTTTTAAACGTTAAATAATGACCAAAATCGAAAATTTCGTAAGAAATAATTTATTTTTATAAGCGATAAGTTTTTTCATTTCATACAATGTTAAAAGTATTAAATTATTTTTAGAAGAGATTTGTGCTTTTTTTTTATTAATAATGTTATACTCGAATTTTTCATACATGCAATATATATGTGCCTACACAATGTTATTAATTCTTAAATATAATATTAAGCAATCTATCATCTATAGCTTAATTTTTCGATTTCAAGATTTCAAATCGTCAAAATGATATTGCCAGAACTTTCAGGAATGGTTAACATCTATTCCAAGTTCTGTCAATAGCCATAAGAATTCTGTATAGGAAAAAATATAAATATTAATACTCAAGTTCAATGACTAACTATTGAAAGTTTCGCTCTAAAAATATCAATATCCGATACAATCGAATCTCACAGACAACACACAGCGCTCTCGACAAATCCACAAACCGCGTCAAATAAAAAACCGTTGAAAATTTCAACCGACAATATTTCACAGAGAAATTATTGCAATCGCGTAGTATTACAATGTCCAACCTAGAAATACATATTTGATAAGATAAATCGCGTCGAACAATGGCCGTTCGTCACTGTCAGTGACGACGGTTTTGTCATTACCATTCTTTCCATTCGGATTTTCCGACCTAACCGGCGATTTCGCTTTTCCGGAAACACTGGAAAATGTGTGTCATGAAAAATGTCCGAGAATCGTTTTCGCTTCGGTGTAACGATTTTCGGGCTAAATCTTTATCGCTGTACCGTTCGCAATTATCATTTGATAGTTTTTTTTCATTCGAGTCCACTAATGGATTGGAATTTATGCTGTGATAGATTTTATCTATCCATTAGGGTTGTACGACGATTCGATCGGTTCTTGTATAATATGATTGGAATATGTGATGGTGGGAATATCAATTAGATGATTGAACGCGATGCAAATTGAGAGAAGTTAGAATCGATGATATGTGAGAAATTTTCGAACTCGAACGATTTAGTTTCAATTCGAATGATTGTTTTTACGTAAAACGAAACCAAATGTTTCTCGGTGCTTGTATTATATGTATGACACGGGTCATACGTTTGGAATACATTGAGGTCGTTTCCTTTTATTGTTTTGATCCCAATTGTTACTGTCGGACATGGTGGTTGGTTTGCATCGCTCTCTAGAGAATTTTCAAGCTCGACATTACGTGCGATTTCAACGTATAAATCTGATGTAAAACACGTGTTAGATAATTTGAGTATCTATGTACGATCGTCATGCGGCACATCGAATAAGATAATTTTCATTTTGTATTTGAGATACATACTTCTCGATGTGTTTTCTTGGAAAATTTCAAAGTTGGAAAATGAGATTATTAGAAAATTCTGAAGGCGAGCCCAACGGACACGTAAAGCGTTTTTATTTTACGCGACGGCACGTGTACTTGAAAGTTCACTAAAACTGTTTGAACTTTGGATACGTACAATTTACTTTATTCCCATACTTTGTATGTATGTGTCGAACTTACGTTTCGTACGTGTTCGTTTATCCCCGATGCTATATATGCGCTCACCTTCGACTAAGCTTCCAATTCTGTTAGATTTTATTGTATTTCTACAAAAGTCGTGGAACTCGCGTGGAATCGATAATTTCAATCGACTTAAAATCCCACCGATTAAGTATGAAATTTTTACAATGATAGATCATCAACATGAACATTAAATTTCACCACAAATGCCCTATTATCCTCGACAAATAACAGCCGCAGACTGACCCAAGAGTGAAATATAGAAATTTTAGAATTCCCACACTGACGTTATGCACTATTAATATTGTGTGAGCAACAGAAGAAATTCATACGACAGATCTTGTTATATTATTATTGTTCACATTGCGTATTCCCGCATCGTTCGTCTGGTCGAATTTGCGGACAATAAATAGACACTGAATCAAAAATTAAATACAAAGGACACATTGAAATATATCGTCGACTGAATTTAGGTAATTTATCGGCATTTAGTGGGCATTTAAGCGAGTGGGCTGTTACTTTACAAAGCGCTCGAGTTTCGACATTATAAATTGTGTTATGTGCTTTGTATGTACAATCGAGAAATAAAACGGTCTCGATAATTGCGAGTTATGGCGAATTTCGTAACTTTGAACCCGACAGAAGACACATACGATCTTATAATGTGATACGAATTCGATTCATATTTCAAATTCTTATATGACGACCTTAAATGGGACAAATGTACAAGATCATTTTTTTAGAAAGCAAGAAAGTTACTGTACTCAACTGCAGTGAATCTGCCTTTGACTTCTAACATCCTCACATAATATGATTTTATATTACGATTTTGGATGAACCATTTTTCTTTTCCTATGCATTTGATCTGATACATTCAACCGGAGTCGTTTATCAAACATGAAACGTTACCGAATGGAAGTCTGGCTTCGAGAGACGTTTGATCTGGAAGAAGTCTCTCAACAGTGGACCTAACCAAATATTTACGCGACATTATCTCAGTTCAAGGATTCGACCACGAATCCACATCCAGCTCGCTTCCACATAACCACGGATTTAGAAACATAACATCAAAAGAGCAGCGTAGAAATTAATATTCCCGAGCGCGTTTCCTTCGTACGTGCACGTGGCGATGAAAAAAATGCACACAGCCGACTTCCTTCCTTCGCACAAAATAAGGACATCGCTCCGAGTTTCGAACATTCACCAGCTCATGATGTCAACGAACCCTGAGGAGGAGTTTCGCCTGCGAAATTCCTGCTCACCTACTCACCGAGGCGACAAAAACTCCACGCAATTCAAATCCATATGAGATTTAGATCGAAATTCAGATATGGAGACCCTAATAGCCTATGAAGTGTGAGTGATCAATAAAAATTTGGTCTAGGAATTGACCACTCATCACCAGAAAAGTGGAGGTTATGAGCTTATTCCTCTTAGCTTTTAATAGAATCGAATTCGAATACGTGTCATATTACGATCTCATCTCGTCCTGATTGAAGAATTGAGGTTTACGAATATGGCCCAATTCGCTCTCGGGATTTGCAATTGACTCAATCGCTTCGGTGATGTCATGAAATGTTATGTGAATTTTAGAAAATCTTAAGGAATAAGTGCAATATGGTGCAACGCGTTACTAACACGATTGGTTAGGTTTGAATTCGCAAACGTGGGCGTTGATCGAATTTAGATTTCCTTTTGCATTTCGATCGTTCGCCCTTTTCAGCACATGACGTCATAAGATAAAATCATTTAGAGGAAATTTTTCTGATATTCCATTGATAATTCACCAATGACTGTTATATATAATCAACAACGCTCAATGAGTCAACGCGAATTCATTCATTCACATTATTGCGAAACGTTTACATTAAAATCGAATACTTCTAACCAAACATTCATTACTCATCGACGAATTTCAACATCCGAAAGCGGCCATAATCGATACGCCGTTGACTTTGTACAATGACCTTTCGAACGGTCGTGTCTTCTGCATTACGACGATACGATCTACGGATAGATCGGACGCACACGATCGAAACGATCTATAGATCCGCGGACGAACCTCGAGGACATTCTTCGGGAAATGTTCGGGATGCCTTCGTATGGGGGGCGGGCTCCCGTTTCGCGAATGTCGAACGAACAATCGTAACGGTTCGGCGGACCATGTTGAGGAAAATCATGATCATGATGATGATGATGATGATGATGATGACGACGATGGAGATGACGATGATGAGGAGAACGAACGGTACAAAATTTGAAGGTCGCCCGGTGCATGAGGATCGTTTATACTTCGCGTATAGGGCTGTCATATTCGCATATGTGAATTTTCAATTTGAATTTTCCAAGTATATTCAATTAACTATTTATATAAGGATTTTTAAGTAGTTTATCAAATCTATTCTTTCATATGAAGATGAATGACTCCATTTTCATATGCACATTTCACTAGAACAAAAACACATTCCTGCTTTAGTATTGCGAACTATTGCTGTCTCATAGTTTGAATGGTTACATTTTTAAAAATAAACAATTCTGGCTTATCATAAGTAAATCTTGATGAATTAATTTTCATAGCTTAGTAATTAAAAAAAATATCTCATCGGTACGACATTCAACCTAAACTAATCAAATCTAAAATTGCGTTTTAGCCTAATTAACCTAACCTAACTTAACCCAATCAACCTATTCGAATCTAACCTAACGTGAAAAAGAAAAAATAATTAAATTTAAACTAATTTAAAGTCAAATATAACATGACTCATCGATTACCATGCTGATGAAATACTACAGTAGTTCCGAAAAAAAAAACAATATTGATACATTTACGTAATTAACACTTGTAATGAATCGTTCGGTAGATGTGAACTAATTATTATACAATATGTTATATCTGGTTTCGTTAATGTCAGCGTTTCGCCTTAAGGTTGTTTGGTAACCCTAAATTACTTATATATGAAGACAAGATCAATTGTGCGATGATGTAACGAGTTGGCCATAATGACGTTTTGTTATAAGAGCATTCGGTGAAAGTGTCGCCATCTTGTGAGGTTTCAAATTCAGCGTTAAACGTTATGTAAAATTCGAATAATTATGACAATGCATAATTTATTGACTGGTATTTTTTTTATCTTTTACTTAAAGATGTTCTGCAGCACATTAGTTCTAAAGACATTCGATAAATACTTGAAAACGTGAATCTAATTTCTAGACTATGTGCATTCGATTTAATCTGTAGCAAATTGATGAAATTAGAGCTATTTAAGTGGTTCATCTGAATATTTTTCAACTGCAAATAGTTCAAATTTAATTGAAATCCTTTGTTAATACAAAATAAATCAAATTCAAAGTCAATACTTGAGCCCCTCGTGAGGCAATCCATCGAAATAAACGAATCACACATGAAATATTTTCAATCTGACATCTTCAAAATATACACAGATCACACAAAAATCATAAAAAACCAACGTAATAATGCACAACAATGAAAAATATCCATGTGAAATAGCTGTCGATGCGCTCGAGCGAATACAGCGTGACACATAAGTACAGCGTGCGCCGTTCTAAAATTGGACCCGTAAATTTCGTGGTACAAATAATAAACATATTACGTACACAAAACTGGTAATGGCCGTTTTATATGGGCCGACACAACATCTGCCGCGAATAGGCTCGAATTAAATTTGAAAAAAAACGACGCTTTTTCGCGCCAAATTTTCACTCGAAAATGTCGCATTTTGTATGTGAATTGAGCCGTTCAGAGCAAAACTCGAATAACTTTCATAGAGAAACAAGTCAAGAAAAATGATCAAATGTGTTTGATGAATTTTCCGAAATTCTTTTAGATATATTTGTCCTCAATCTATTTCTTAAAAACTTTGATTATTTTTCATTTGAGTAAAATATAGAGTAAAGTGTTTAGATATTCTATATTTTCGACTATTCTATAATCACCTTATTTTTTAGAAATTATAAACATACAAATTTTGTTCATTATAAGCTATAGATGTGGTGAGTTTACAGTAGATTACAGAATTAATTAAAATGGCTTCTGAAATAAATGATTTATTAATCGGTGACCAAAAATTTGTCATCTAATGGTATTTATCTACATATATTATTCAGGAAATATATTTCGCACATAGAAAGTTATGAATATATCAAGTACTTTGACATTCAAATTTGATTTTTTTCAAAAATATGAGTTTATTATGAAAGACTCAAATCTTATAATTTGCACAAAGTAGATAATGAGTCCACTGGCTACATATTATCGAGATTTCACTGTACGTATATTATTATTTCGATTTAAAATTTCATATCGATATGACTGTTAATAAACAAGATTGTTCAATAGAGTCGATTTTAAATTTACGATTATGGGTGCGTTTGGAAGCCCAGGTGGTTGTACACTTTTTTTGTATATCTGGATACGCTATCTGAACAGCTTTATTATAGAAGGGGACATAAATATACAATTACATATATTTTTCGAGCATTCGACTCACGTGGGCGTATGACCAGGTGAAATTTGCGTTTTGAACAATGACCACTGGCTTATATTTCTTTCGAATATCGATTTTCGATAATTCACAGCTCAATCGAAATATGAATGTATAATCGAGATTTCGACAAAATCGTCTATTTTATTATTCGAGCACGAAACGTCGGGTTTCCATGTGAGTTGTCGCATGACACACTTTGGGAAACACAGGTGGTGTTTTGTGATATTGCAAAAAAATGCGTTGCATAATCTAAAAAGCCGGTTACGGTTTTCTAGTGAGTTCTCTTATTTATACAAGTTGTAAAATCAGTAGCTATTAGTCATTGATTGATACGTCACTAAACGGCATTGATTATGCGACAAAATGTGTGACGAATGAAATAATTGACCTAATGACATCGATTCAAACACCTGAGCTCGTTCTCTTTGTCGATTTTTTTTTCATTATAATGCAAACTTATTAAATTTAATTTCGACAATTTTGTCGTTGATCGATGTATTTCGACTTTCGCACTAACATTTTACATATTATTTATTTTATTAAGCAATTAATCAAAGTGTATCGTTCGCGACGAGACGATCGCTCATTTTGACGAGATTGCAAGAAGACACAATAATTGATGGAAGTGCGAGTTTTATACACTTTCGCCTTAAAAATACATTACTATTAACCTCGTGCGAGACGACAGATGGTCGTCGCACAATTTTTTTTTTCGAAAGAAGTCGAACCTTTTTCAGATCCTCGTCTTCTTTCTGCCGTTTTCCCCCCAGAAAATAATAAAGCAATCCATCATTGAGAAGAAAAAGTGAGCAAACAGTAAGTCGTTCCCCCCTTAAGAAAAACAGAAACTGTTGCACAGTTTCCCTTACACATTGTCGAAGAAATTTTTAAATTGAGTACAAGCATAAGAATGTGAAAAATGAAATTGTTAGTTTCTCGGAAAATTCAAATTAAATGCACTGCTTGTTCAACCACAATGCAATATGAATAACTGTGACCACATAAACTGCATTTTTTTCTGACTGTGTGTTCATTGCCGATTATTGTTTTTTTCTTCAAGTTTGAAACAATCGAAGTAAGGTTCTGTATTTATTATACAATAACGATACACGAAATTGGCTTAAGAATTCGCCTCGAGCCACAAAAAACGACTTTTATTACGTAGTCATTGTTCGCGCCGTAACTTTAACGTGTTTACAATTGAGACACACGTGGTATATTTTACGACTTGGGCATATGAATTGTGCATTTGGATAATCGAAATAACAAATTGGACGTATTATATATACATATATCTCGTCAGTGGGGAAACATGACGGAAAATTCGGGGGGAAAAGCGTTCGTGAAGTTGCACGTGAAAGAAAACTTTTTCTATTACCCAAAGTCGTTACAGCTCACGCACTTTGCTAAACAAAGAAAAAATGATAATCCAGAATATCATTATTATAAGGAAAAACGTTATAACAGTTTCGTGTTGTACGAAAGGGGATGATCGAGAAGATTTGTAGCATTTTGATTTTTTTTTTCACAAAAAAAAGATACAGAATTGAATCAATTGAAAAATTGCAAAACGATATCAATTCATTTAAACCGCTCCATTGACTTTATTGCTCGGAATGAATCCTTACATGTGTACGAACCGCAGATAAGTGTTATTTGATGAAAATTCTGCGAATTTCCATTGTGAACTGCATAATCGCTTCGCAGAGCCGTGATGAATCACACTCGTGCTGCGTTCAATGAATGGCAACAGGAAGTCCACAAGAGACCGAAGAGATGCGTTTAATTGCAATCTCGATGACACGATGACACATGGTCGAGACCGACCAGATGACCTCTGGCATCGCGGTCATCATGTGCATAATGTCGTCGATGTAACGAGGAGACCCTTTTTCGGATCTCGGGTCGTCGATTTTGTTGTAGGTTAATGTAAGAAATGCGATAGAAAAAAAAGCAAAAAAAAATAGCAAAAAAGTGCAAAATGGAACAAACAGTTCAAATGCAGCAAACAGTGCAAAGCGCTACGAAATGCAGCAAACAGAGCAATTGAAGCAAATAATGCAAAATGCAGCAAACGGTGCAAAACACAGCAAACGGAGCAATTGCAGCAAATAGTGCAAAATGCAGTAAACGGAGCAATTGCAGCAAACAGTGCAAAATGCAGCAAAAGGTGCAAAACGCAGCTATTTGTTTAAACGGTGCAAAATGCAGCAAACGGTGCAAAATGAAGCAAACGGTGCAAAATGCAGCAAACAGTACAAAATGCAGCAAACAATGCAAAATGCAGCAAACAGTGCAAAATGTAGCAAATAATGCAAAATGCAGCAAACAGTGCAAAACGCAGAAATTTGTGCAAAGCGCTAAAAAATTCAACAAACAGTGCAAAATGCAGCAAATAGAGCAATTGCAGCACACAGTGCAAAACGCAGCAATTTGTGCAAAGCGCTACAAAATGCAGCAAAACAAACAATGCAACAATGAATAGGAAAAATTAGCGAATATTCAATAAAGAAACAAATGCATTCGATAGAATTATGTACACTTTATTGAATCATCGACCGATTCGCAACAATCGACTTACATTTTTATTCAAAAAGCGCATCAAAAGACAATGAAAATCGCATCGAGATTCGACGCATGTCGTTCCCAATAAAATTGCAGTTTTGCGTTCGCCGCGTTGGAAAAATGCATTTACATCGAATGTGTGTGCACCTTTTCAGTTGCATTTAAATTATGCACGATATTGAACGAAGACTCGGAAAGAAAATATAAAAGCAATTTCGCAGCGAAGCACACTTGCTTCAAAGTGCTCAAGTTCAATGCGATCGCTACCTAGTGTGTGAAATATGCATATGCGTCGCGTTCGATATGTTAATTGAATATTTATTTTGAAAAGACTCATTTATTAAATATAATTGTATTTGATTAAATCGATGCAAAATAAATTACAGTCAAGAAAATTCCATTCAATTTAATGTGGATTTCGGAAATGCAGGAATCTAGCTGCCATATTCTTGCATATTTCAATTTGGTTGCCTCATGATTCATGCATCATAAGGAAATTTTTATTGAAAACTCAATTTACGAGAACATATAAAAGCAAGGTGTGAACCGCAGCGATAAATATCAAAAAGGAAAATATTATTGCGGCTTACACGAGCATAATTTTTCTCTTTCGAAAATGCATCACAAGCTTCTCGATGATTTATTGTGTTTAATACAACACAAAGGCGTACCGAAATTTCTTCTCGTTCGACGTAATACCACACAATAATAACAAATAGAATGTGTTTGCGATCAAAAGTGATCGCTTTAATAAAAATCCACTTTTCGTATATTAATATTTTGAACATAAATTTTCGCAATATAGATTGAAAAGAATTTTTTGCACTGTCGTGAAAAGGCTCCCTTCCCTCGTTTATTGCTTTCATTTTTAAATCTATCAGAGAGTTTTCCGAGTATTTTTATGCAAGTGCATTCATTATAAGCACGCTGTCGTTTATACGTGGAATGGAATTCAATTTGATATTAAATTAATATCAAAGATTTTTATTTCAAAAGAAATATTAATGAATAAAATTATGAATCGTAGACTGAAATATGAAATGCGACTTATTTTATTCATCACTTTTACACATTTTAAAAATATTCATTTTTCATCATTAAAAATATTTCTTTTCATAACAAAATCTGAAAAAATCTCGTATATTTTAATATGATGATGTAAGTTGTATGAATTAATTCAAATATTTTTGATTTGATTTAAAAAAATGACTTGAAAACGATGAAGTTTTCCACAAAATTAAATTTTCTTAATCAGCGACATTGATTAAGACCCGATCTATTAATCGTATATGAAGCTTCTAAGTACCAAACGTGTCAATGTTTTTCATTCCTATATAATTTAACAGATCTCATACCTAATCAATAATCAACATACGATTGAAAATTCAACCCTCATAGAATTTTCATGAAAATCTAAAGAATTTCTAGAGAAGCCAGAATCTCTGAGTGCAACTGGTCACAATCAATTACACAAGTGACAGATCTTCTACAAGCGAAACATACTTAATTCAAAACGTTCTAAAACTCCCAATAAAACGAATTTTCATGAAATTTCCAAATAAACCTCACTTGCCCACGTTCGATTCACACAACTCTCGAACTGTGGCTCGCACATAAAGAGGATGTCCTCCGCTTAATGGCATCGATTGACTCATTCAATTGAACGCGGTTGTCATAGTCCGCCTTTTGACTATGAATTTGTGCACAGTTCCGGCAATTGAGTATTCAAAGTACGCCCACTTTCAAAAGAATAATCAATCTTTTGTTTGTGAGGCCTAAAATAGATGCACCGCTTCGTTCGTTTAGGCGTCGAAGTTACTGTGGATTGTTTCCTTATTCTTCCAGGGTTTTGCTCGATTTGTTCTGTGTATTGTATGTTTGTCGGTTCCGGTTTGGATTCGATGTTTGGATGTTTGAAAATATGCGAAATTCTAAAAAAAAATCAGAATTGAAGTTCGTAGTTAGAATTAGCTCAGTGGGTTGTGTGTGAATCAGTTTTATTTGCGGTTCGACAGAAAAAAATTAAATATTTTTCCTTAGTTGACTCATTAATGTTACCATTTTTGAAGGACATTTTTTATCATTGAATTGCAGCTGATTTCATTTTCACAATATTAAGTACAATTTATTATTTGAATAGCAAGTGCATGATTGTCACCGAGTTATTGAATTGCTAATTGTGAGACCCGAACATTTGATTATGTGTTACTACTACTCGCCAATATATTAAGGTTTTCATTCCAATATAAATAGTTCTTATCGTTAATATGTTGCTGATGATATACGATCGAAAGGCCGAACCTCAAAAAATGTGATAACTTGCATATTATTTTGTAGGTTATAGAAGATTAGACGATTGATAAAATTACTATAGACTATATTATATTATATGTGAGCGATTACAGGAACTTTTAATAATATTCATTTTTATCGATGAATCATTTCAAATAGTTTATCTAAATCGAGGATATACAAATTTTAACATTTTTGGATCGATGACCATTCATGTATAAAATACTTGAGACTCAAATGGTTTTTCTTTCGAATGTGACTTATCGTTAAACGATAAACGTGTCAAACGTTTCACACTACATCTCATTGTCAAGTAACAATCCAACTTATGTCAATATAGTGAAAAGTGCCTACTTGGAAAAAAATATGTTGAATTATTCAAATTATACGAAGTTAAATTTAACGGATGTGCCTCGTTCGAGGCAATGATCGTCACATCTCGTTACACAACGTGCAAAGTATAATGTGTAAGCGTGTCAACATTGTTAACGTAATCGTCATAAACGTGTCGAATTTGCAAAATGAAAAATTACCAAAAAAATGAAAAAAACACACAAAGACCAGAAGCGAAAGATCGGGTGACAAACGTATGAAATTTTATTCATTAGCGGCGATGTACCGAATCGAACAACAATGGTGAAAAAGGAAAAAACGAACGGGTGTTCCACGAACGCATTTTCGCTAATAACTCTTCGATGATGGTGGAAAAAATCGCGAGAACGGAGCGAATTATTGTCGACGTCTCTTTAGAAACTCTCGGCGAATTCAGAACAATGGAAAAAATATGTGGAGAAACAAAGATGCGAAAATTATCTGCCCATTAACGTTTCGACGTCAAACCAACAATAATTGTTATGAACGCTCGATTAGACGTCAGGGATTTTCTATGACGATTTGAGTCGTTCAGAGCTAAACGTGAATAATTCCATTTTTAGAAAAAATAAATGAGATTAAATGTCATAGCACTTTGTATAGTCATAAAATTCTATGTGTGAAATATATTTCCTGAATAATAAAGAGAAATACCATTAAATGACAAAGTTTGTTTGGTCATCGGATAATAAATCATTTATTTCAGAAGACATTTTAATTGATTCTGTACTCTAATATTAACTGGTTGTTCTTATAAATAAAATTTACATGCTTCTACTTTCTGGGAAATGAAATAATGAAGAAAATTTTGAGAAACGCATTTGATGGTTTTACTCAATTTCTCGCTTTATGAGAATCACATTTATTGGGTCTGAACGACTCATTTATTATGAATTTCCTTAACATACGTCTAACATTGATCGTCTTCAACGGAGTAACATAATCTTTCGATAGTTTTTCAAATCACATTGACTCAACAAAATGACTTGAAAAATAACCGACTTTAAATCGAATCATTCAAGCATTTTTCACGATTCAAAGCTTCCGCGTTACGTTTTTCGACTTGAAACTTATCTCTATTTCCACGTTGCTTCTAACGTTCATTTTTACACCGTTTGATTCGGATAAAAATGCGGGCAGAGCTGCGATTTCTTATAACACGTATAGCAAGAAGATAGATAACTGGTCGGGTTTTAGCCGAGAAGAAGATTAATGGACACCGACCGCGATGTCTCGAAGTATTGTTCGTAAGGATATATTAAATTGCACGTGGTCGTTATGTGTGTGATGGTGTACTTTGAAAGATTGCAATAAATCAAGACTGTTTGAGGTGAGTCATTAGGGAGATAACTACGTGGTATAGTGAGGTCATCTTAATTCCTTTTATTATAGCTTGAAAATTATTTTGATGTTGCGCATATTTCGCTTTTTCAATCAATTCCATTGCTAAAATAATGATTGATAAAGGTGTGATTTTCGTTTTGAAAAATGATCTATAGAATCAATTTTATATATGCATTGGAATTTTATCTAATCTAAGGTCAAAATAAATATATTCAAATAAATGACATGAACATTCTAAGATCGATGCACGTTTCGAGCGCAACAAACGACTTCCAAATATGCATCCTTGATCTTACAAACAAAATCAATACGAGATATAATCGAAAATGATAAAAACGCGGACTTCAAAAAGGTCATCGAAAAGTTAAGGCTTCGATAGCCTCCCATTAAGCTTCTTTACCTATTTTTTATTGCAGACATCATTCAAAGGGGAAGATAAAAAATATCACGGATTATAAACGTATAATATAACGCATTCGGATTCACTGTGACAGGAATTCGAAGATACTTTTATATGCATTTTTAATGATTGAATTAATGCTTATATACGACGAAGCTGTTAAGAACGAAGCGATAGCGATATCCAAATATTATTCGATACATAAATTTCGAAGATAAACAACCATTTTCAATCACGAAGCTGTGATTATTTGAACATCGATCGTTTCAAATGTTAAATATTATTTACGGTCGATTTCATAATAAATTCGAAAATATTCGAACAGAGGTGGTGCAATTTATCATGGATTAAGTTTTGATCATAAAATTTATAGATAAAACGACAAGGATTTTTAATACAAATTCTAACTTTTTAATATAGAATATTTTGTACTAGAACCTAAAGTCTCATCATTACATTTTATGCAACAACTCTAAGCTTACTTAAACTTAATGAAACTAGGATAAACACTTTCGTACATTTGCAGGGAAATATCCCATTTGAAACTTTTGGCAAAATTACACAAGAAAATAGTTTTCAACCTACATACATATTAATAATAACATTTGTATGTATAAACGCATATTCTGTATCAGTGTAAGGCTATAGCACTGTGACAACTCAATTAGATAATTACTTCATAAGAATATCTGATATGATATAATTAGTTCATTTGACGTTTCAAAGCCAACTCAGTATTCGACAGATTTCATCGTTCATGCACAAGTGGATTAATAAATCTACAAATAACATAGTAAACTAACACCCATTATATTTAAAATCTATAATTTCAACCATGATCATTCATACACGTGTAACCTATTAACCTCGCATATTTACATATAATTCACCACATTTTTCCCACATATGAACCTAACTGAAAATCCAACGAACACGTACCGATTCCTCGCACGATCGACCAGAAAACTTCCACATATCCATCCTCATCATTATAGCATCCATTGTCTTCAAAATCGAGCACAATATCGAACCATCGGTTGACCTACGATTGCGTCACTACAACATGTCATCATTGTCGAGTTTACACTGCAATCCTCATTGTGTTTCGCACTTTATGATTATTTATGTAAAGCCGCGTGTAGCACGTATTGTGTTCGAACTAACGACGGGTTCTGAAAGGTGAAAAAAATATATCTAGTAAATGAAGCGAAACGTGAAAAATGATGATGACGATGATGAATACGTGCAGTTTGTAGTGTTTTTTGTGTTCGTTTGAAATTTGCATTTGTTTTGTATGAATGTTGTGACTTATCAGTTTTTGTGAGATAAGTTTGTATGTGATGATAATACGAGTGGATGTATGAAAGATTCCGTATTGTGGATCTTAGCGGATGTGCTTTACGCTGATTGAAATGAAATTGATGAAGTTGAAAGGCTTTATGAACTTTTTGATATAATAGAGTGCGAAAATACGTACGTAATGGTTTCTTAGAATGTGAAGTTCAAATAACGGTGTATATGATACATTGAAAAATAAAATGTACGTATATTCAAATTGCTTCAAATTGTGTTATAATAGCTTCTTAGATGGTGTATTTGATGAAATTAAGAACAACTCAAACCATTAAACGCGACATAACGAATAAATAAGCAACGTTAGTAATAAATTTTAATAAGATATCATCGCACACTCAAAAAACAATAAAAATCCAAAACGAACGCAATCTCACAAGTATCACGTGATAATGACTATAATTTCATAATGAAAAGAAAAGTCATAAAACTCTACCTTAAATAAAAAATATTGAATTTCAAACAATTTACATTCTCTGAAAACGAAGACGAACTCTCATGTACGTGGATACGTTTAAAACGCATTCGCTTTTATTATAGTCGTAGATTACGAAAATTACTCTTAATGCCCGCTTGCATGTACAACAAAAATATACAAAACGTCGCATAAAAAAAAAATTGAAAGCCGTCATTACGTCCCGGGACGCAACAATATGAAATGCCTTGTATAGTATTTAAACGCTTAAGAAATTCTCCGAGCGTCCCAAATTAATGTATGTGATTAGTTAATTGTTCGAAAACGTCTCCCGAGCATTGTTCCCGCAGTTCGTTATATGTTCGAACAATTTCGACATCTTTTCTTTATGAGATATTGGAAATTTCGGTTATTTATGGGCGCCAAATGGAATCGACATGTTTTCGAATTTGTTTCGAATCGAACGCGAATGTTTCTTTGATGTTAGAATCGAATAACTTTCGTATTCATATATTCGTTTGAATGTGCATAGTATTTTTTTTGAGAAGTTGATTTGACTTTTGATTTTAAGATAATACAAAGTTCATACACAATGAATAAATGACCTTGAACTTCGTACTTATATTCATTTAGACGCATTTTTGTACATTTTCAGGTTTCATAAAAGTCCTAAACGATTTCGATGAAAATTTGTGGAAATGAAAATTTTTCGATCAATAATTTCTGAGCGTTCAAACTTTTGACTGTTTCAAAAGCTATTAATTTTGAAACTCTGAATCTTCAATTTTGACAATTAAGCTTTCTTCGATCGAGGAAAAGCTTGAATATCGAGATCGACCGAATGGCATCGATTTTTCACGGGAAAATTCCGTTTCAAACGAGCCCAGATTGAAACGTATTTATATTTATCGAAGGTCATTATCTTCTTGAGGTGTTGCGTTATTGTACTACATCACAATAATGGACTAGAGGGCATTGTTGGTCGCGGAATTTATGGGTCGGTGGGCGAGCAGTCGGGTTCACCTGTTGGCCAATGATATCTTCACTGGCTCACCTTCGGATGTGTCTTTCTAGACGAAGGAAGTTCGAAAATCGACATTTGAAAATATAGTCAGAGCTTAATTATGTTCGTTAAGAAAGCCGCATTCTTTGAAAAAAATGTTCATGTTAAAAAATTAGGTCGAAATATTATCGGTTAAACTAAATTTTCGCTAAAAAATTCGTCAATGAATGTTAATGAGAATTCTTAAGAATGTCGATAGTGTATTTTTTTTGGTATAATTTTACATACTAATCTAAAAAATTGAGGATTGTGATCTATGAACATTGTAATTCAACGCTGCAACATTTCACTTTCATCCGAATACATTCACTTTCATCAACTTCTTACGAGCATAATATTATTATAACAAAGGAAAACAAGCACGACAATAATACGAATTCAAATCATATCTACACGAAATAATAAAACTTTTTCATTTAAAAAATTGCACAGAGAGAAAGAGAGTGCACAGTTCAATGTCGATCATCAGAAAGCAATCAAGACGCTCACGATTCCGCACAAGAACTCATCCTAAATTCTTCAAAGCATAATTAAGGAACTGATAATTGCATTTTTTTGCGACTATATTAAAATTTACGTGCAATATACGTTATCGGCCACGTAAATTGGTCACGGCCGCTCACTATCTCGAGACCCCTTTAACGTCGAATTATACAACACTGTACCGTACTTTCAACCTACAAAAATGCCGTGTAAGCAGCACGTTTATTAATGCTTTCACCGAATTCCATTTTTATTGCTCACACAATCTAAGTATTCCCCCTTTGTTGTTAGCTGGTCGTTATCTGATGCGGCTGTTAACCTCCGAAGTCTTAATTTTCGACAGCTTTGTTTCCAGGATAAAGAAGTATTTGTATTTTTCGAACGATCGAGGTCGAGCTATTGTGCTGTTCGAGGTGTTATTCGCCTACATTGTTGTTTTGGATTTTTTTTTAGAATCGAACCTATTGAGGTGATCGTCCTTGCGTGTAATCTTTAATGATTCATTTGAGTGTATTTATTTTGTGAATAGAGTTTATGTGGATTTTATCGATAATTTGGATAAATGGCACGAATCTGTTAATCAAATTTTATAGGATTTAAAAAGAGAATAACTTTCTAAAAAGTATAAAGTAGTGGAATTGATTTTGGACACTTTTTATTTAATCACTAAATGGGGTTATAATTCTTTTATATTTTTAAGATTAAATAAATAGTATTTTTTAGTATTTCACTTTAGATATCATGAAAATTTTAAATTAAAAAGTATCCACAATTTATTTCACTAATACAGTTGAAAAATAGCAATACGAGTAACGCTAATTATTCGAAAACCATGACCTGTAATTTTTTTCCAGATGTATTCGATTGAAATAAAAATATGAAAAATTCAAAAAGGGCACGTTTTCAATATTCTGAATTTTCCGAAATGCAAGTTATGAAGCTAATACTAGAAATGCTTTTCTTTGAACGAAATAACTTTTTTCACATTTTTATGAAAACATACAAGATATCCCTTTCGAAACCGCTAATTCGATTAACCCAAAGGGCACCTTCGAATCGCACAAATCGCAAACGGAAATTTCCCCGAAAAGACAAAACGGATTAAATACATAAAAAGAAACCGCATAAAAACGAAGCCGATTTCAGGACTCCTTAGCTGAAACGCGAACCTCTCGCGAGCAGATAGAGTTACTAATTACGAACCGTAATTCTACGTATCGAACGGAATTTTTTCCTTCATTTCTTTCGCTGAAAAACAGAACGAAACGAACATCGATCCCCTCGGTGGGTACACATAATGGCATCGATAAAGGCGAAGGGATTTGGCCTTCCATTAGCCGTTCCCCGTGGGAGTGCATTTTGTTCGCAGTCGAGTGCCATTAGCGAGGAGCCACGTGGAATTATTAGTGCAACTAAGCCGATCGGTAATTTCTTTGTTCTGCGGGTTTCGAACTGTTCAAAACTCGCATTTTGATACGTTTTATGTGCGTGATGCTTGTGAAAGTATTAGTAGTTTATTTTTTGGAAGGTATTAGTGAAAATGTTAATATAATCGATTGGGTTTGTGTTGTATTTGATATGGTTTTTGATTGAATGTGGGGTTGTAATACGATTCATTGATTTATAGAATTTGTATGAGTAGTAGATTTTTGAGTGAGTATATTTTTTTTATAAATGTTAATCTGTAATATGTAGAAGAGTTCCTCGAATAATTTTATGCGAAAATCCTACAAGGCCAAAAATAAAACATTTTATGAAAATATGTGATATCATATGTACATATGAACAGGAAAACAATATTTCAATTTGTTGCAACATATATTAAATGCATTTTCATGGCTAGGAAATACAATGATATAAATTTTTAGATGAAAATTGCATTATTGAATCGAATGGGAACTTAATTTTTCTCTTCTTCTACCATGTTTCATTTTGGGGTCTTTACAAAATTCCATCGAAATTCTAAATTCAGAAACTCAATAAGATGATTGAGATATAAGATAGCTTGTTGAATAAAAATTAACTTGTAACTGAAGAAATACCTATTTATATATGTATAGAACCATAATTAGAATGATAAAAACAATTGATCAATTAGAAAAAAAATATGAAAATCGACCTAATTTCACCCAATACAATTTTTTTTGACCCTAATGTCTATCGAAATTTCTCGTTTTTTGAATCGTTGAAACGAATAAAAATTTTCACGAAACGTTCATTTAGGGATTTTAGTATGAATACATGTATTATACTCATTTCGATGTTTACATTTGGAAATCTCGACCGTTTCCACAATACAATACACTCGGCTATTTCTAAAAGGGACTACCCCTTCGTTTCGCATGCCGAGTGTATAAATAGTACTTTGAGGGTTTCTGAAAGTATTGAGTTTTGGAATATGAGAGGTGTTCTTGTGCTCGGGACATGTTTACGGGAAGGAAACCTTACTACGTACCCCTGTTGCGTACCTGATCCGTACTAACTTTTCCTGAAAAACATTTTCCACGAAGCAGGGGTGGCTAAATTCTGCGAAAAACATGCAAATTTCATAAATTCGATCGGATAAAACACACAAACAAAAAAATCATAAGCCGAAACAATGGCGTTGTTTCGAATACGAACAAAAACAATAGCGATATCGCATTCGAATTGAAGGTATGTAATTTTCCTAACCGATTCGTTGACTAGACAACGATTCGAACGATTTCGAAAATCGTAAATTTTTTCTAAGCAATTTTTCAATATCTCAGAATCTAAAAGGGATTTTTTTTCTGAATTCTGAGTTTGATATGTCTGAATCGTGTATACGTACTTAGATAAGTATTTCGTTTAACGAGAGAGATCCGAAACTTTATCGCAAATATTATTACGTTTTCGTGTTTACGCACGCGCCTGCCATGAAATTTTATTGCGGTTCTGTTATTTTTATTCGTACCATTAACATCCGCGTAAAGATTAATAATAGAAGAAATTTCCTTCCAATGATTTGTCGAATTTCCTTCAATATTCTTAACACTTTGTTAAATAATTTCAAGAGACTTCCACCTGAGAACTTTCTGTCAAAAAAAGTCTCGATAATAGAATTTAAATTATGCATGAATCTGAAATTTAAAGCAGATCTATATAGAATGAAATTTATTTAATTTCGAATAAATACATTGCTTTTATCCCTATGAAATAGCATCAAAGTTCAACAGTAGGCAAAATGCAAAAATGAGGGCGCAGTTCAGTAGATTAAAAATTGCGATCCCCAGTCACAAATTGTTAAGAAAATCAACAATTCTATAAAAATTGGTTATAACAATATATATTTGACGCACAATCGTTTCGCAATAGAAACGTCATTGTGTTCGTATAAACGCAGTAATTCACGAAAATTTACATAATGGCGTTGCTAAAAAGTCTTCATTGAATGAAAAATGCTTCTTGCGACACGATTGTGCTCGATTCGGACGTGTCCATTGTCCGATGTGCTGATCTGTTTCGCATTTAACAATTTAGTGCCATTCGATTTTTTATTTCGCGAATCGCGTTTTCATCATCGTCCTAAAACGCCGCAATAACGAAAGAAGTTTGTGACGGGTTGATTCTATTATAAAAGCGCACAGGCTAAATAAATACGTTTCGTTTTATTTTTCACGAGTTGATTTTGACGGACGTTTGCATTTGAATTGAATGGTTTGTTCGTTGTTTAGTCAATTTTAAGATAGCTGTTTTCGTTTGAACGTAATTCGAATTAAAATTTTGGTTCTGTTTGTGTTTTGGCGGGTGTTATAAGTGTATATTCAAAGACGATTTATTGCGAACTAATTTATTCAAGTCTAATATAATCGGTAGGACAATAATTATTGTCATGAGTAGCTTTATATGTTGCCAAGTTAAATTGTAATTCACAATTTTAAATCTTAAGTGCCTTCAGTATCTATATATGTATTCATCACAGGTATATTCGTATAAAATAAGTTTAAGAAATACAGTCAATTTTAACAATGGAATAGGTTGAAATATAACAATAGAATAGAAAATTTGACGGAAAAAATCATTATGTCCTAATTTCAACTTATTTGTGCAAATAGATTTTGATATTTTCCAATGAATAACTTAATAGATATATCGAAATTTGAGCTATAAAAGTATCGAATGTATACAAAATATTATAAAATTATGTTACAATAGAGATCTCTGTATATTATTCTTGAATAGGGTTGAAATTCAGAGTAATTGACTCTTAAAAGATACGCGAATTTATTTATGCAAGAATGAATGAAGCTATTAGTGCATTTAAATAAATGAAATTAATTGAACACTATACCCAAGAACCAATATAATTACATACAAATAAGCTTAATAATAATACACCGATTCCGTTTAATAAAAGAAATCAAATAAAGAAACACGACTCATTCGGCACATTCACGAACATATACAAATACGTACTATACAAGAGGAAAGCAATAAAAGGCAATTCGGTCGAATCGAAATATTTAATCGAGCGAATGGGACAATATCCTTTGTTGGACCAAGATCATTATCACCGCAGAAAAACGGGTAAAATCCCGAATAATATTCGAAACGATTCGGAAGTCCCCCAAGTGCGTTACGACACAATAAAATCGCCACCGTTCGGATCTTAATTGTCGAATAGCACACACATGGCGACTGCACGCTACATAACGTTTGTTTATTTTATTCGACACGTATATATTTTTTATAAGGTTTTTCCTCGTCTGGATTTTCGTAGGGAAATTGGTGGAAATCTGGCAGGTTTCATACGAGTGTGTGTGTAATGTTATAGTTGTTATACGAGGGGGACGTTTAATGGTTGCTCGTTAAGATGTTTGTGCGGAACTAATGCCGGATGAAAATTTTTATTTCACGTTCGGATTTTATTAATGTGAATGAATTGAGTATTATTATTATTATGCTTCCCTTATTTTTTTTATGAATGTAGTGATTGTAGATAAGTGTGAATGGTTAAGATCATATCGAGTGTGATGTATTATGTATGATTTGAAATGCGTATCAAAGTATAAAAAAATCTTTCGATCGTCTCATATGACGACTGAAAAGACCAAGGGGTACGAGTGACATTTTTGCCGAAATTGAGTTATGTTCAGGAATCACTTCTATAAACGCTCAAATATTTGGTGACAAAAGGATATAACCGAATTTGAATCGTGAGCTGAGATATATCATTAAATCACTCGACCTTTTCCTAATACATATACATACATAGGTACATGTCACTTGTATCCTTTGGCCTTTTCAACCGTCATATGTCTTCTAAAATATATTTAGGTCATTATTTCATTCAGAAAATAAATAAATGATAATAAATGCATACAAATTTCAATAGAGATTTGAGTATTTATACAGATATATTCGTCAATTTTCCAAGCAATATTATATTGACGCAATTGGGGTGATTATAATTTAATTATTCATAAAATTTACATGCGAATAGGGTGAGTTTTAAGTCGATGGAAAAGTGTCGTGAGTCACGGGACAGGCGTTGGGAAAATACGCTCGAGAGGAAAATCGATACAAGTGAAAAGGCTTTTCGTGCGGCTAGCTTTCCCGGAAAATTTCAACACTGACACAAAAGAATTCGTTCCGTTTGATGCCGCATTTCGAATTTGATTATAAATAATTGCGCCGCGTGTATTTTCGTTTTCCCCGAAAAGCCTAGTTATTATTATTATCGTTGTTGTTTACGAGTTATCGCGAAAATTCAGACCGGGATGGAAATTCTTCGAATAGATAAACTTCCGGCTAATTTCGAGTTTTATTATTCGATTCGAATAATTGATAATATTTCAAAATTAAACAGTTGTGCCGTTTCAACCGAACATTCTACAGCAATCGATTCAAATTAAAACGAAACACTGCTTTAATTATTTTCAGAGCATATTAATTAACCGAAACAAATCCGAAATCTCTCATATAAATCAGAGGCCGATTTCGTCGAATGAATTTCACTTGTACGACAATTCCCGTTTCCGAAGCCGAACAAAGACCTTAAAAAAAGACGCTTAATTAAAATTTTCCTCAACGTGACACAAATACCTACTGAATCACAAAACGTTCGTGTCATCGCCGGCAAATTAGCGAAGCTCTTTCGGTTCGTTAGCGACAAAAATGAAATGGCGAAATGTTAAAAAAGACAAAAAAATTACATGTAATATATTTATACGAGTACTGAAACTTACACACAAATGAGCCGTTCAGAGCTAAACGTGATTAACTCCATTAATCGTGAAATTTTGCGAGTTACTGCGGAAGAGGGGAAAATTGTACTTTTTACTATATTGTTTTAATTATCTATGATTCGTAATCATAAAGATAGATCATCTCAAAAGCGACAACTTGATGTCAAAGAGTTAAGTTAGAAGTCTAGAAAAACGATCAAATGTGTTTGATGCGTTTATCAAAATTCACCATCGTTTATTATTTTTAGAAATTATTAATGTTCGAATTATGTTTATATTAAGCTTCAGATGTAGTCATTTATATCAGAGTACGAATTAATTTAAATAGTTTTTGAAACAAATGATGTATTCTATAATCTGGTGTCCATACAAATTTTGTCATTAAATAGTATTGATCTTTATTATTCTGGAAAGATATATCACACATAGAAAGTTAAGACTATTCTTAGTGTTTTGACATTCATTGTTTTTTCAAAAATTAGAGTTAATCACTTTTATTTCTGAATCTCAACCAGCGTCTTGTAACGGTACAGTCGATGCATCACGAAATCTGTCCTTTGTAACGCTTTTTTGTGTTCGTTATTATCGAGTTGTGGCTCTTTTTTTCGCAGATTTTTTTCATACGTATAGGTGTGTAGTTTGAAGTCTTTCAATTGTGTCGTCGATCTCGAGAGATATGGAGTTTCTCGATGTAAAAAAAAATTACAGAAAGAGGAGACGGTCACGAATATCTGGCACCGTTGTCGATTTGATTTTACGAAATGATCGAAATCGAAAAAAACGTAATAATGTAATACATCAAAATATTTTTCTATTTTTCTATTCGAATTACTGTAAATCATGGTTGAATTAGTTTCATCCGTTCTACATATGTACATGTGTAACGGTTAGGAATTTTCTTAATATGACGATTCTATTTCGTGCGAAATTTCTCACAAATGATAAAACTGTTATACACCATTCGCTGTACATTCGTCTCATTTTAATTTGTGAGATTATGGACGCATTTCGATCGAACAAACCTTGCATAAAGGAAGCGAGAAGAATGAAGCTATTTCGTTACCTGGAATCAAACCGGTGAATTGGGTCCGACAAAATTCCATTGAAAGGACCAACTCGGACGAATCTTCACAAAGCACAAATTCAAACCAATATTTCAAAACAGCAAATATACATTAATAATACTCAAAAAACATATAATCAAAAATTTAAAAAAAATCTATAATTCAGACCTTCTCTTTCGATCATACATGTATACACTTAGGTAGTTAGCAACGTGTTTTTTTTCTCATATAAAATTCAACAGTATTCATCTCTTATCAATCTATAATACATGATTTATAAATCAGATCTAAAAATCAATTCAAAAATCTGAAAATTTGCACATCAACCTTATACAATAAATTCATGAATGTATCCCAGAAATTGCATCTTTTGAATGCGAACACCTCACGTATACCTGACCATCGATGAATCACGATACAAAAAAAGAGATAGAGCAAACACATTATGATATATTTACAAAACTCAACACACAACACATGGTAGTTTCGATATTGCACCGCAGTCTAGTGGCTAATTGAATCGGCCCCTGGGTGCACCATGCTAATGACGTTCCAAGTTCAAATCCCGCTCATATATGGAATACATGTTAGCTTCGAATTAGCACCAGACGGCTAATTGCGCAAATCCGGTCGCGAAATGGTACTGGTTTTCCATCTTGGCTCCAAAGAGGAGAGTCGCGTTTTTAGGACGTATTTTAAGGTTTGTTTGTCAAAAGAAAGACGTTAAAATTTAATTGATGTATTTATTTTTATGTGTGTTTCAAACGTTGTGTACTTTTATGCAATAAGACTATTCTTTTCTCATCGAATAGGTTAGTAGCGAGAGAATTGATTATTTTTTCCGAACTAAACTAATAATATTAGATACCACAGACTTCATTATTACGATCCTAAATACATCAAATAATTGACTGCCACCTAATATAATATCAATCTACAAGCAAATATGTATTGTACGCGTAAGTATGTATGTACATTTGATTAAAAAAATCACCATTTTTTCAAAATCTCAAACTTCATGTAAAAATTAAATCTAAGAAGACTCTCGAAAACTAACGATTTTCCGAAAACTTCATTTTTTCTACACTCGACTTATATCTAATAAATTAATATTGATTTTAATATGTAACTAATACTTTAGTTATAATTAACTAAATCTAAATAAATATCCATCATTTTTTTTCTTGATATCAATATTTTTTTTGATTTGTCAGCAGCTTCACACATGCCATTCCTCTTCTTATACAATTTACCCACAAAGTACTCAAAGTCTCATCAAGATCAGACATAAACTGCTTGAAGTAAGTTAATCGATGAAAATATTTTCCACTACCAACAATCTACAAGCACATCTCGAAAGACTACATATATTGTGATGTTGCTAAACAAACTAAAATAAATAAATACGTCCGCATTCGCGATGATCATGAGAACCGATCGAAAGGATGCCCTTTTGGTGGTTTTTTTTATATTGTTACGGTCAAAATTTGCTTCTGAGAATCGGATTCGTTCGAATTCTTGGTCACGTAGTGGTTCAAAAGTGTTGGTAGAATTCGGTTAACGAGATGAGTGGACAGTCCTTTTGGAATCTTGGATTAATTTGTGCATTGCCTTTGAGTTGGGTCAATAGTGGCATTTTGTAGTAATTGAGTTTGGCTATTGCCTAAATGAGATCTGAATGAGATTATGGGCTTGTACTTTGAGGGATGCAGAGGAGTGACTGATTAAATTAAATAAACTTTATTCATTAGTTTGTATTAAAATACATAGTTGTGTTACTCAAATTTTTCGCAAAAAAGAATGCAATCTTATTATTTCATACGTATATATAATAAACACCATAACAAATGTGAGCAATCTAAAAACAGGGTTAGAACTATAAGGTCAGAAAATAAACGAGATAAGGGAATTCATAGGTGAGACTAGAGTAAATTGCACCACCAGGTCGAGAATCCTCGACGCCAATTCCGAAAGTATGAAAGGAAAGACTGAAAGAACCAGAATATTCTGCTATATTTTCCACGATTTGAAATTCATTCGAAAAAATATATACGGAAATTCTTAATTGGAAACGTCTGTGTGCATTTTCATACTATGCGCTAGACATCGAAGGAGGAAATTAAATTACCATCTGTCAGGACTTGTACATCGGCTCCAGAGCTAACTCGACTGCCCTTTTCATACACGTACAATGTATAAATTGTACATGTATATTGTGTAACGTATATTAGTATCTGCATTTCGGCCAACAAAGGGTTTCAGAAGGATTTCCCAGTCGAAATATGACCTACCCGCCCCAGAATAAATGATACAAAGGGATGAGTGGCTCGTTGATCAACGTCGCATCCTCGCTAAATTACGAAGTAAATTGGAAAGAATATATAAAATGGCTTGGATGTAATCACATTCTTGAGAAAATATATAAAATTGCTTAATTTTTTTAATATTCATTAATAAAAATGAGTGCATGCTCGATAGACTTCTTAATAGCTATTTTTTTCTAGAATCATTGTGTGCATACCTGTGAAGGTTTTTGCATCATTACATTTTATGATTTACAATTTTGACATTATTTTCATAGTAAAGACGCAGCAAAGCCGTTGCAAATATTATGTACGGGTTTTACTACGAAAACAGAAATGGGAAATATCTATTGTATGTACAACAGTATAATATAATCGGCTTAAAATCAAAGACTATCGAGCAAAGCCGAGTCACAGAAGCTACTAATATTTAAATACATAAATACATTCTTTTCAAATTCAAATTTCTAGCAATTTAAGCATAAATTAATAATTGAAAATCACATTAACATGATCACTATTAAAACATAAAATTCCTATTAATTATTTTAAACTACCGAATCGTTCGCGCGTTGAATTGAAAAAAAATCTTTCGAACGTTAATCCATACCGATTTGTTACGCGTTCGCAATTTCAATCGATTTGCATGTTAATCGTATTTAGGAAATAATTCTCGTTCGTTCTTGAGGCCGTATGTGTTTGCATGACTTTATAGACAGGAATTTCCTAGAAATTAACGATCGTCGGCCTTGTCGTCGACAAGGCAACGGATTGATCACGAAGAACAATGATCAATCGGAAGGTTGTTGACACGATGATACCTTATTCGTAATTTAATGTTTAATATAATTAATATTTCATATAATTTGGCTTTTGTCTTGGGAATTACTGGTCTTTCTAACCTGAATTTACGTACGAAATTTATGTACATTCAGATAGTATTCACCATTGAATATTGATTGCTCTTTATATGATCAATAAATTGAGTTGAGAATATTTTTCTTATTGTCTATATCCGATCCACTTGTATCATAATGAATCTAGTTTTATAATATTTGATTGTAATTATATAACTTTCTGATAGTCTTACTTTATGTGCTTTCTGGAAAATGACTATGAATGCTGTCTATGTGCATCTCGACCTCTGGCTTATGTATTGATATAATTCAATTGGATATTACCTGTAATAAATAATAAATAAATATTAAATGTGACGATTCGTTAATTTTCAAAAATAAAATAAAATAGACACAGTTCCGCTCGCACAACCGTGAAATGGGATTTCGTCAATTCGTCGAAACCGTTTAGAGTGCAGGTAAAAGTCGACTATTGTTCGCGTTTATGCTGTGTCGTTTAGATTAGAATGTTTTCAAGGTAAAAATATGTCTAAATATTTTCTTGGATTAGTTATTGTCCATTTCGAACGTATAATGGCGTCTGAAAGTCGATGGGTGAAAAAATCGAGTTCGACTTTTCGTCTTGTTTATTTGGAAGTTTGACTTCGTTAGGCATTCAGTGGTGTTTCCGTAGAATTAATTAAAATCGACAAAAGTGAACGAGAGATAACGAAATTTGAAAGTATAAATCTTAGAAATGGGTTCGGTCGATTAATTAATTCCGATCGCGTATTTAACTTTAAATAAATATCCCCGAATAAACAAACGTAAGGTATTAGAAAATTTTGTACTTTGTGGAATTCGCTTGAGAGAATTTATAATTCGGAACTTTGAAAAATAATCTGAATATTGTTTTGATTTTTAATTAAGCTTAATTTTACAAGATTTAATGTGAATTTCTTCTATGCGTAAGTACTAAAATAATGTTATCAGTGAAACACGTTTTACAAATTATCAATTGTAAAATTTCACAGATAATATTCAGAATTTCGTAAGTGTTCAATTAACATAGTGACACATTTAAATAAAAGACTTACATTAACTGATAAAATATGAAACTCGCATATTCGTGATTTTACTATTTAAGTAGGTTTCATTCGATTTGATTCACATGTAATTTCAACTCTTAAGTCGAAGCACAATTATGAAAATATAATTGAATTTTATTTCATTTCATATGAACTACATTTTTAATAATTGTGTTAATCAAAGGATGCAGCCAGGGTCGTCGATAAAACGAACAGTCATTCATATGATAAAACAACCGTATCTTTAAAAAAAACGTGCTTATACACTAAACACACTCTCATTATTTTATTATTGTTAAATGAAAAAAATGATTCATAAGAATATTTTATTCATAGAATTTACATTGACATTAAAATTTTCGAATCTACCATCCAAACGAAACGTTTACATTAAAATTCAAAACATAAATCAACATTCGACCAAATTATCATAAGACCACACATCAAAACAATCGATAGCATTAAAAAATATCAAAAATTCCGATCATACGAAAAGAAAAACTATACAAACACGCAACGAAGGACATTTTCGAAATCTCACATTTAATTGGAACTATACAACGCTATAGCGATGCAGCAATCGCCACTATAGATTTTAATCAATGATTTACACTACGCCCATACGAAAAAACGAAAATATATTACAAAAATATATAAATACAGGGATAGATCAAAATTTCTGGCGAACAATAAACACCTTAAGCGTAGGCCGATCACGCTAACTTCTTCCTGTTTTAAAAGAACGTGAGTCAAATTCGCGAAGAGTTAGACCGACGATGGGTTCACATATTAAACTGAACGATGGCACATATTTATTCGATGGCGTATTTCGAAATTCGTTTGAATGGATATTTTCGAAAAACAAAAAACAGTGTGGGTATAAGTGTAAGTGGTGGATCGCGATAAGGTCACGATTTCGACGAGCGTAGGTTAGCAATTGTTAGTTAATGAACGCGAGTGCATGTTGCTTTTTTCGGAATTGTTGGTGAGTGTTTGTTTTCGAAATGAGACGATCGTTTGATGGGTGTTTATGGAAAGATTTATCGATATTTGGCGATTGTTGAAATGTTTATTTTTTGATGGAAAAATAGGTTTTGTTTGAGAAATCTTTAGATTTTTGACGTAGAACTTATTCGAAAAAATATGAATAATTTGACTTTTACATTAGGTTATTGGTAGATCAATTAATTTCAATATCTAATAGGAAATAAATCAATTATTTTGAATTAACATAATCGAAATTTAACATGATTTCCTGCTACTAAATGAATCTGTATAATCTATTCTATTTTTCATAATACAAAACTGAAGTATACATATAGTAGTTGAATAAGAAGTTAGACTTGAAAATTCTTAAAATTTCACAAACAAAACTTATTTTTCAATAAAAAATATTTCCACAAATGATTTAATTGATTTAATTCAATTCAAAATGATTAATAAATCTTTTTATGAACATTCATTAACCAATCGATCCAATTCTAAATCATATACATTCCGAAAAGAAACTATCGAATTAGCATTTCTGAGAAGTTTGGGAATAATTTTAAATTCAGAAGATCAGATTTTCGACCGATTGATCTATTTCAGTATAGACAACCTTTAGACATTCAAACGAATCGATGCACCACTGTAGACGTCAAAAGTTTTCTTAACCCAGATAGATTTTTCTGAAGATTGCGTGGTACGAAAACGAGAATAATCTGTGGAAACAATCGGGGGCCTTGAGAGAGCGTTTCCTTCGGCTCGTCGGCGTAGAAAATGAATTATTTCTTGTCGATAATTCAAAATCACTAAATATATTGTTATGGTGATAATGATAAAGAGGTTTTCGAGCGATTCGTCGGAACGGAAACGTCACAGTTTCATTGTGGCCATGCAAATTTCACCATTTGTTCCGAAAGTATTAATCATACTACAGATCGGACACGGACGAATAAATAAAAAACCGAAAAATGTTTAAAAAAATGGAAACGATTTCGAAAAGATTTTTCGCAATGCGATCGATGGCACGCTTGGTAATTCAAATTTGTTCGGGCACGATTATTTTATCGAAAATTATTTTTAGTATATTGTTGTATATTTCGGTGAATAATCTTTGTTTCTCAAATGACACGTCGGAATTGTGAAAACGGGGACCGAAAGCCCTACATTTTGCAAGGATCAACGATAATGGGTTCTAGGATTCGTCGAATTGTGCGGTCAAAAGACGAGGATTTGCAAAATTCCGAGGATTATTTCAGTTCTTTAACCTTTTACTCACGAAATGTATTGCAAAAACACCCAAATACTTAAAGACATAAAGTATCTAAATTCCGGAATATTTTAGTTATATAATTAATCTTTATAAACAAACTTAATTAATATTCACACGCGTATAACATTTTTTTAAAATCGTTCTAATTGCATCTAATGAGCAAATTGGCTCGAGGCAACTCGGTTATTTAACACGTCCTAAATAACTACGCATATGAAATTACTATCATAATAATAATTGTTAACTGTCAACACTCAAAATGTTTAACATACTCACAATTTCATCGACAATGTGATCGTGTTGCAATTTAATAAATTCATGGCCCTCGTACAGAGATGACCATAAATGTGCAGAGCGATCGAACGACCTGAATCGTATTTTTTTTTTTCATATTCATTTCATTTTCGAATAATTACAAAAGTTTCTAGCCATAGGCGGTCGTTTTAAAAAGATTTTTACAAATCTGGTTCAAGATCGAAACCTTCGCGGCGCGTAACTCTATGGTCTTTCAAGTGTAACGTTTTGAAAACATCTGTCTTAATTTTCTATGCTTGTTTGTTTTGAATATAATTTGATTTGATTCTGAATAAAATTAGATATCATATTAACACACACATATTGAATTTTCATTTAATCAGTTACATAAAATTACAATTACATATTGAACGAAAATGAAATTATTCGCATATCAAATAGTATTTCATTATTTTTTTATGATTAGAAATTTCTGCAACTAGTTTAACTGAATGGATGTTCTCTATTTTAAACATGACATAGAAATCGAACGCAAAACATTTTCAACAGAATGTGCGATATGTTGTTCGATGTGCGGAAAACCGACCGCATTGTTGATGCGATATCGTCGATTCAATTTATGCTGTTAATTAGAAAAAAAATGCTATTCATTTTCTATTATATGTCCATAGATGGTTAATTGTAGTAAAATTGTTTAATAAAAAAAGCCAAAGTAGAAATCGATAGTTGTCGATCATGAAAATATTCTTATTAATAATTGATATATTGCGAGAGTGAATTTCAATGACACAATGAGCTAATGAATTTCTCAAATTATTATCATATATCGATATTGGTGAAAGAGTGGGATTAAATATGCGCTAATTGAAATCGGCGCTTATTGATCATACACCTACAACATTTCAAGAGCATGAAAATACATGTAAAATTTATTCCATTAGAAATTAGAGACTTTTCGAATCACAAGCATCATAGCGAACTTCAAACATGAGTAAGTCACTTTTAAGTGAACCTAAGTCGATCTTTAACTTAATCTTGATACAATTTTTAGGGCCAATATATCGATTGATTTGTCGGGGGATTATACCTAATTAAATCCAATTAGAAATGCAAGAATAACCAAGGTACATACCACCATCAAGAAAATTGATACACCAAGCCTCAATCTTCTTTCACCTCAACCTAGTCTAACTCAAACTCGAACTCTCACTTCCATCTACAAATTCACATACCAAAAAACTCAACAATGAATATAAAGCATAAAAAGAGACCACACAACACCTCAATTCGAAATGTTTAATACAAATATGTCGCCGATCATTTTCCAGTAAGCCGAGCGCGAACAAAAGTTCGATTGCTCGAACGTGCACCATACAAAGGAGTCGTCTGTTCTTCCAGTTTAGCGTCTGGCCTCTAAAGTGAGTTCATTATTTTCGAGTGCTTACGGTGTGTCCTTTTTAAGGGGAATCCTTCGTCATCTAACAAGGACCTCTTGTTGTTGTTGTTGTAACAGTATATACGGTGCTAAGTCCTCGAATTAACCGAGAAGAAAGTCTTTAAATGAGGACGTTTGCAATTTATTCGATTGTTGTAACTTTTTTTTTGATTGAATGAATTGATTTAAATCTGTGTTTAGTTGATTGATTGTTATTTGGTATTATGTAGAAATTCACACATAATCCAGCTATATTCATAAATGAGTAAATTGTAGGTCTCAGTTATGTGTAATTTCTAGCAGTTTACTGATATGCGGAAAAATCGGGTATTTTAAGTATGCCGAGTATGGTTTATTTAAGCTTGAATGAGAAAATATGTTTGATTTTTTTGCAAATATATCAAAACATTATAAATCAACAGTTCGAAATCTCTTTGGGTTAAAGAAATATTTTCAGTAAATATATTGGTTTCGGTATGTATGCTATTTATACGTATTAATAATTCTGAATTCATTGAGGTTCGATGAAATTTGATCGAATCACCGTAATTTTAATGCGGATAATTTCGGTTTGATGAATTTCAAAGCGAATAATAATAGAACCGCAGCAGCCATTGTAATGCATCCATTTCACGAGAACCAACTATAATAATTATACTAGCATACGTTAACAATAAACGTATTAGTTTGTTAATATTTCATCAAAATGAGAACCAGATATTAAATTTCAAAATGCATAAAACATATAAATTAAATAATACTAATTTAAACAAAATGTTATACAATTGTAAATTCATATACATATTTAATATAATATTTTTCCACAAAAACAACTTTCCACTATTGGTCATCTGTTAAATATAACTAGTACGAACCGTCAATTTTTTCCATTTGTATTTAACATTCTTTTTTCCATTTTTTTCGGAATCGCTTTGACTAGTGGCACGTATAAAATATTAAAGCGTTCCATGGCGAGTTTTTCCGTTTTGATTAAAAGCGAAACGCCACGTGTTCGCGTCGGAAAAGCTTCGGGAAAATTAATATTCATGATTTCGTGATGTCTAAATACGCACAACGTAGTACCGTGGAAACACAAGTCGTTCTAATATATATTTTATACACAAATATACTTTAATTCAAAAATTCTACGAAAAACAGACACGTTCCGTATTGAAATTGGATTGAAGCTTCGTCGGTTAAGTGTGTTTTCGACAATTCTGAGAATCGATTTTATATTTTTTCAATATATTTTTACATTTTATATTCATGTTATTTATATATTTTATTAGATTTTAAAATGTATAAACTTTTGTAACAATTGAATTACTGTATTCTACTGCGAAATTTTTGATTAAAATTGTTCATTTATTTTTCAATTCATAACAAAGTTGATTATATTATTTTATGTTTGAATAAATTCAGATGCTAAAATGCAGAAGCCATTGAACGAAATTGTCCTTTGAAACGCTTTCATCAAAAAAACTTCAAACGAAGCAACATAGTTAAACCTTGCGGTGATGCAAAAAGTTTCATTTCATTTATAACGTTTCTTAGAAGTTTTACTCAGCATGAATTTTCTTTTATTACGAAAATAGTTTTTCCACTATTAAACGTACAATATTTAAAAATATTACCTAAGTAAAATTTTATTATGAATATAGTCTTTTCACTATCAAACGCACCTACAATATTTAAAATAATTACCGAAGAAAAATTTCGTGAACATCATTCACTGTATTGAATTTCACAACTTTTTTCATTCACAAATGAATAATAATAAACTTGCATTTAATAATAATATGTAATATATCATCTAGTGTTAATAATGCAATAAAGCCTTTTTCGATTTCGGCTCGATTTATCATCGATATCGATTTTTCAAAAGAGATCAACACTTCCATTCGTAGGCGTACGCGCATAATAAAACTGATAAATTTCTCTATAATAAAAGGTTTAACACGTGGATTCCTCACTCTCATTTTTTTTACAGAATAACTTAGAAGAAATTAATGTGAAATTCGTTGCACAAGCTCGCGTTAAAAGAAATAGCCAACAGATGCAGATTGGATGCAACGTGGGCGAAGAGGAAACCAGTTAACTTTAATACGTTTTAATATGATAATCACGTTATTTATGAGAGTTGCAGTAACTTTCGGAACGTTCAAATTATACGTAATTATGGGTGCGTCTATTAATATATGTACGTGACGAATTAGGATAAAAAATTATACAGTTAGCACTGAAATTGATTTATACTGTGATTTTTAAAATGTGTTGTAATTTATCATTTGAATCGAGATGAGTACATGCATTAAGATGAAGATTCTTGAAATCAAAGAAAATAAGTGACTAATTTTAATCACTGGAAATGAATGAATAAATTGTATGATTTCAATGAATGAAAACGGATTCAATATCTATATCAAAATATATCACCAGATCACTCAACAACATTCAAGATGATCTTGAAATTTGGTTATTTGCCTTTTGGCTTCTAGAGCTCTCATATATTACATTTGCGATATTTAATATATATAAAAATAATTTATGACGGCTTTTCGAGCTCAGTCATCGCCAGTTTATTTCTCGGATGACCGCTGCCAATTTTTCATCATAAATCATCCCCTTTTCCATCACATCGACGAAGAGCCCATTATACGCTCCTTTTGAGGATTTGCTGCTTCGGACATCGTACGTTTTCCTTTCTTCTTCATTCCATAAGCCGATATGGACGAAATTGCGAACGAACTATGCGTAAAGTTGTTCCTTCAGCCGAAAAGTACCGAAATTTCCCGACTGTAAACGTTTCATTATTTGGACTAGCAATTAACTACACGTAAATACGTTAAGGCTCGCAATAAAGCGTTGCTAGCTGACTTCGGAATAAAATGCTTCAACCCTGTTGCTTCAGAAACAGTCTGAAAGTTTTTTCATTACGGTAGACAGTTGTTCTCGCTAGTATCCCAATCTCTTTTGTATGTGCGAAATTTAATTTAGTTAAACATTTAAACGCTTTATATACTCATAGAACTAGAAGATGGTGCAACAGTATAAAGCATTTGTGCATGTCAAGTCGATCTTAGAATTCTCGTGATATTGGATTCAAGTTTGTCAGGACATGACGAGAGAAGACTCATGACGTTATTGGAGATTTGATCGCTTTTTTTCGAAAAAGAAAAGTGTTAATACAATGTTTTATGAAACGATTCCTCAAACGAAATTTCAATTTGTCGAAGTGCACGCTTTTTTGTGTGTTTATGCCGAACAATTTGGATGACATCTATCGGGGACCGGATCTTCTACTTATCTGACTCATACGGTGTAAACTATTGGACGAAGTGATTGATTTCCGTCACTTTTGCCCTTATGAACTAATTTGTGGCTAATATAAGTTTGTTCAAAACGCTAACATCCCTTGCTCAAAAACGAAAATCTAAGTTCGATTAGAATTGATGCACCACGGAAAAGGCTCAAATATTGAAAATACGTCATTCAATCGAATATAAGATTAGTTTCTGTGAAAAATCATATTTATATTTTTCCAATAGGAAAGGTATCGTAATATCCTGTGCATCCTGACACAGATTGAAATCGATTCGTAACCATTCTCACTATTGGAAGCATTCATGGAAAATCGATGAAAATTTCACATCGCTGTCGGAAATTTCACGCGATAGGAAATGAAAACTCTTAGATGACGCCTTGGAATGGTCCGATGGCGAAAAATGGGCTTGTAATAGAAAATTTTTGAAAAGAACGCTTCGATAGATAGGGAAAGAACGACATTGGGAAAAGTATCGTTGGATTATTTCGTCTAGATATATAGAACATGAAGGTATGAAGAAGACGCATGAAAGCGTTCAGATTCGTAGAAAATGAGAAAACTTCAAAGGACACGACCAAGTGTGAAAATCGGAAGAGGATTATTGATGATTGAAGGCGGCACCCTCGTCTTATTCGTGTTTTAATTGATTTTTTTATTACGAATTGATTGATTTTATCATCTTAAAAGATTTCATATTTTACCAAATCAATTGATATTAAATTATTCAATAATTTAATCTCAAATACAAAAATATTTTCAAAGTACAAAATTCATTGTATAAAAAAATCAAATGAACGAAATAGAATAATCGAATTGCATCTGCGAAAAACTCATTCAATACATTTCTCTTTATCATGTTCACACAATGAAAATCATGCGCTGCCCCCACACACAATATAAGACTTTTCCAAGTTCATACGCGAAAGCTATCTTTTCAATTTCTTTTATTCGATTGTATCAATGGGGGTATGTGAGAGAAAAAAAAACGGTTTCCCAACTCTGAGTTTCATTGTTCGGGTATAGAATAAGCCAAAGTTGTTCGACCGTGGCATTACTACAGAGTGGTAATAATATAACCGAAAAAAAAGATCAAGATCGGATCGACGATAGTGAAAATTTTCCTTTTTCGCCGCCTCGTTAACGCCTTCTGGTAAAAAGTTTGTCTCGGTTGGCTTAAAGTTTCGCAAACTTGACGACTTTATTTGATGTAAAAAAAAAAATGAGTGACGGTAGATTTAAATCTCGAATATATTCGAGAGTTCATCTGCTTTGTTTGAGTAATTTTGGTGAAAATGAATATATTTTTCATAAAATTAATTCAAACTGATTTTATTTATCATATGAAAATTCTAAAAGAAAAACAAAATTATTATGACAATAGCATATGTTGCCTTATTATCTCTATGAAACAATAAAACTTTCTTCTTTCTAAACTATCTCTGAATACGCAAACTTTTCTCCAACTTAAACACTTATCAGATAAACTTATTTTCAACTTATGAAAAGACAATGGGCAAATATGTTCATTCTTAATATATTCATTTTTTTACATAAAATAGCCTGTATAAGATGTTCATTTAACTACAAACGTAATGAAATCTGAGACTTGGGGCCTTAATAAATATTGTTCCTCTTGGTAATAACTTTAAACTATCGTATTTATTGGAATCTAACACCAATTTGTCCATTTATCTTTATAGCAAATTTCTATCTCATTTATACATTCACAGTTAAACACTTAAATACGACGAATAATAAAATCAATAATCCACACACTCGATTCGAACCGAACACAATCGATACTCAATAAAAGCAGTCGTTAAAACCGCTCGGAGATTTACGAGGCATTAACGGTTTTTTCACTTCCTAATTACACGTTACCGTTTCGAACAGGTTGCGAAAAGCGACACAACAATATATAACTCTTTAAAAAAAAACTTGTCAACAAATCATTGCAATGATCGATTCGATCTTGAGGTCGACACCGACAACGGCGCCGATGCGAAACACCCACTCGGCTCCCGAGGACCTTTTTTCAAGGCGCACCGTGGTCCATTATCTCGATGCACATTCGAAAATATCGCCTTTGTTTGGTCTGGTTTTTTCGAAATCGCAAGATGAGTGGCATTTCGAAAGGTGGCAAAACGCGAGTGGGTGTCGCTTTTCAATGGGCGACAGAAAAGGATACGGTTTAACGCGTGTAACGTTATTTATAAGGCTTTCGATAATTATCGATTTTTTTGTACTGTTACAGTGTTCGTGATTTTTTTATTGTATGTGTAAAAGTGCATGAGATAATATGAATTTGAATTAAGTCTACATAAGTTGGGGAAATTTTTTTTTTTGGTTCTATATCGTCAGTTAATGGAAAATGGTAAAAAGCGATTTATGAATAGATTAAATTTTAATTTTAAATACAATAAAATGATGGAAAGAATGTTTTCTCAAATGAGGGAAATCTGTGAAAAAATTAGGAAAACTAATATTTCTATTAACTCAAGCAAATTTTCTAGAAGAAACACTGATGAAACACAATGAATCCATCATCAGAGACCAGAAACAGAAATATGAAAAAAAATTCGTCTACAGCGCTCATTTCGATTACTTAAATTAATTGTAAGATAATTAGTATACAATTAGTCCTTGAAAAGCTTGTTGAAAATTTTTAGTCCAGAATATAACTATTTTTTCGTTTGATGAATTGAAATTGCAGGAAGACCTTTTTCCTAAGGCGCAGATTTTCTGCAAATAGTGATTGAACTTACTTTTTAAAAAGATAAATTTTATGAATAATATATTTTCTTAAGATGGTATTTTAATTTTTTCTCGAAATTCTGAAAAAAAAACTTTGTCTACTTATTTTATTCATTAACAACCCCCTTTCCATTTTCGAAAATTCAAAAATGACCTCCATTTTCGCTGATAAAATATGATCACCTTTCGTATGGCTCAATTGAAACTTTGTGAAAAGTAATTCGCACTTATTGGCGCCTCACGTGCCATTATTCGAAATGCGAGATCCTTTCAGGAAAAGCCTTCAGACCCTGCTCAACCTCGACCGCATAAAATATGGAAACGGGCGTTTTTTGAAGGATTCGAGAGCCTCGTTCCGTTGGTCCGTGCTTCCAAAATATTATCCTACGCCTTTTTTCATAACTCGAAGGCTCTCGCGCACCTTCGCTCTTTGAATACACACAATCATAATGCGAAACGACTTTCCGACGCTTTTCCTCCAGCGATTTATACGAGGTGATCAGATCGAAAAGATGCTGAAGTTTTGTGAAAAATATATCAAAAAAATATATAAAACTGGACTGAATTTATACTAAATATTTCACAATGGAATAACTATCATTGTACTAGACTGTTCGATAAGATTTAGTTGTTAATAGATAGTACTATGAGGAAAGGTGAAAATATCCTTACCCACAGTGAAACCTTACTGAAAAGATTTTATATGCACATACATATCTCATTTCAAACATATAATTGAAATTCAGACTATAATAATAGTTACAATATGTATCTATACTGAAATTTTTTACTGTAATGACGTTCAATGAAGAAATTGAGTTTTTATGGAAGCTCGAATTTTTATCTTCAGCAAATTGTCTCATACTCAAAAATCCGATGTATTTTTATAATTTTTCACTAATTCCATTGATTTTGGAATTGAAAAAGATCATAATTTTTATTTCGAACAATTATGAAAGTATCAAACCACAAGCCCCTTATATAAAATTTCCAGGTGAAGACGATTTTCACGCATTTTCGCCAATGTTTCTTAGTCAAAATGAAAATATTTTATAATAGAATTTATTGATTATACTAGATTCGGAAATTCGAATCTGCACACCTCGTATATCCACGTGTGGCACCCCTTTCATAGCTTTTCCGATGCGAGTTATCGACTTTTCCGCGGAAAAGCTGAAACTTGGAAACGCAGGAAGTCCACGTCGCCTAGACTTATTCATGGCTTCCTTCTTCTCGCTTCAAAAAGCCTCCATAATTCGATTGAACTAAATTACTGTCGGTCTACTATTGCTAGTGCTCTATCTTATATTAGAAACGCTGCAAATGCAGCAGAAAGCAGTCGCTTTAGTAATAAGGAAATTTAAATTACGTTGATTCGATTTTTATCAATAGAAAGAACTGCGTTACGAACATCTTTGTATACCATCATTTTCTTTATAAATAAATTAATATTATGATATAATAATGAATTAATTAGTTTGAAAAAATGAAAACTAGAATTAGGACTAGTGCCATAGCAAATGTTTTACTTCGTCGAAAGTCCTTTATAATGATATGTAAATTATGAATATTAATACTAGTATCACGGCCTATATACATACATATATTTGCCCATTATCTTTTTTTTAGTAAAAATATTTGATAAAACTTAAAGTACAATAGCATTTACAAACTGTTATTGTATGTGTTGTTATGTTTCTGGTATCTTATACGAATAGCATCACCTGTAAGAAAAGCTCTTTGAGTTTTTCCGACGGATGCTCGAAGGGTGGTGGAGGCGAAAAAGCTCTCTTTTTCTTGTTCAGGTGAAAAACACAAAGAAAACTCTAAATTTTCCATTCTTCCGAGCAGCCAGTGTCCAAAGCAACAAATAATGAAAAAAAAGAAAGAGAAACAAACGTAAAACGCACCGAATAACACAAAAGGTAGACAACAGAAACGTTCTCTAGGGTTGTTTTTATCTGACGGAACCGAGTCGAAATTTTTGCATTTAATCATTTTTGACAAATAATAAATTGCGGAAATTTTATGAAAATTCCTTTTTGCACACAGCTTAATGTAGATATAGCGTAAATGAACGTTCAACTCATCATTTATCAAAGGATTTTTGTTTAAATACACGAAAAAAAAATAGGAATAAAGTCGAGATCGATAAAGATCTATCTTTTCTAGCATGTTTTTTGACGCGGAAATTAATTTATTCCCAAAAAAATAAAGAAACAAGGGAAAAACACTTCGAATACATACATACATAATATAGTACACTTTTACAGTGCGCTCAAGATAATCGATATCCGTACGTTAAGGGAACGTTCGCCCATTTTAGTTTTCATGCAATGTGATATTTCATCCGGATTTTCATCGAGTTTCCATTTTTTTCCCTTTCGCATCTATGCCACGATTTTCCGAGGGGATGGATGTTCTCGTGCACGTTGCATCATCACTTTTCATTCGATTTCGTTCACTACAAAGAGGGAATTTTCCGATAAATAACATTTTTCGTACAAACGCAAGCATATCGTATGAAACCATTTTTTTTTTCATTAAAGGAATATCAAATTATCGATACAGTATTTTTTTTTTCAATCGATATTGTGAAATGCCATAAATGAGAATCGTGTCGAGAAGACGTACTATGTTTAAAACCATCAGATGTACATATGTTTAATAAAATTAATCATACCCATGCAATATTTTAGCAAAATGAAGATACTATAAATACTATATACATAGATACTATAAATTTTATGAGAAAAGGCTTCAGATTTTAGTCAAAAGTTTCGTACTTTTTCACAATAACGTTCACATTCGGAAAACTAAACAGTACTTTTTTCACACTAAAAATTCGTAAATGCTCTGTCTTTTTTGGTGTCTTTTTCTTAATTAAAAGTTGAGAAACGGATTAACCAAGGTAGGCAAGGTAGAAGCAGTCTCGGCTTAGGGTCGTGTCACCTTTTTTAATTAATTTAGTGAAATCGCCCTTCCGTAGCTTTTGGACTTTCAAAATTAAATAACGTCTCCGAATTAAGACTCCGTCGGGCTCTTTTCGGGGTGATATACTGATATTGGGTGTTGGTTCAAAATGCGTGGCAAGGATAGGGTAATATTCTCCCTTTTTGTTAAATCACTGTCTATTTTCGAACATCCGATCCGGTGGATGCTTTTGGGTTAATTAGACCGAATCGCCGAGGGCTATGTCGGGATTGTTGTTCGGAAGTTGGGCGGTTTCGATCTGATTAAATTTGGCGTTTCAATAGTTTATACAATATTAATATTTGATATGGTAGGCTGTTTGTGTACTTCTGATGCAATCTAGTAGTTTATAACGACTCCAGACTTAATTTAATTAAGAATTATTAACGAGAAAATATATCTATTATGATTTGTCTAGTATCATTAGTTGGGTTCATTGTGTTCAAATTTAAAATGTCGGAAACTTATGAAGATCTCAAAAGGGTTAAAACTTTAGAAATCTTATTTGACAGTTTCTATTTGCTTAAATAAATATAATTTTCAGTTGGAAATTTGTATGCCAATGCATTTCCTAGCCATGAAAACTAGTTTCCTAATTAATTGAAATATTGTTTATCTTAATCTTCATTCTATAAACTTTTCAAAAATTATTCATTTTAGGAATCTTTGCAAAATTTAAACAAAATTATACAAAGGAAACGACTACATTGTATTTTTTTCTTTGTGTGTTCGTAAATAGAGCAAATGTAAGTATTCTTACCTTAACTGTTCATATTTTTTTTTACATTTTATTTAATTTATATTATGAAATATTCAATAATGACATAATATGAACAGCAAGAATAATATTACATTATAAATATACATATAATAAATTTTCTTTGTTCTTATGACAAAGGATATTTTCATTAAACTTTGTTGCATTATGATTCCATTGAATCTTATCAAAATGCGCTCTCATTCTCTTTCCAGAGTCACAAAGGCTGAAAGTTCCTGTCTGCAAATGACATTTTCTCAACTTATTGAACGGGTTTTCATCATAGACTTCCTTTTCCTACCTGTCTTGGCTATATTAAAGAAATGCACTGATAACCGACGAGAGCAAGGGTTATATTAAAACGGCATTTGCATGAAATTTCAATAATGCCTCCGGTAAGGAATATTCGCGGAATTCGGGACCATCTTTAGAATTTATTTTGACTTTTGACAGACGAAATGAATTGAAACTGGCATGAGGGGGAAGAAGGTGAAAGTGTGGCGTCTTCCCTTTTTCATTTCGGTGTCGATATACGTATATAATAAGGGCAGGAAATTTCCCAAAGGGAAAATGCAACCGAAAACCCTCCATTTCACCTGTTCAAAGCGAAAATGAACCGTTCTCTTTGAACGATATTATCTTTTGAGAGTCGATTTTGAAAACTGTCAAAGCCCGCAGTGGGTCAAAAGTTCACCGATAAACATCGTAATTAATGCTTTAAAAGCGCAAATAAATTCATCTACGAGAGTTTATTTTGACGTTGAAATTTTTTCGTTGGAAACATTTTTTTTCCATAAAACTGAATTAATGCGTGTTTCGTACACGCGTGCGAAATTAAAAGTTTTTTTCTAGATACATCTGAAAAATTAATGCGGCGACTTTTCAGCGTCGAATTTTTCCACTGGAAATAAACAAAGCGGTTTTTTTTGGTGAATTTACATTGATATAAACTTTTCCATTACATAAAGTTTTCGCTCGTCGTGGAGTTTTGTCTTCATTTTTTTACTCCAGCTCGGTCTCTTCGGCGATGACTCTCTTCGTTCGCGAGAAAATCGAAATTAAGAATGAAATAAAAAAATATGCGAGGGGGTAGATGAGGATTCGTATAAAAGGCGAAATAATACCGTTGGAAGAAGTAAAGTCGACGGGGAAGATCGTCAAAATTTAACGACGGTTTTCTTGTTTAAAAGTCGTCGCTTTTTACTCTCCCCTAACGAAAGCAGTCGATGAATAATTAAATAGAATGATCGATTTTTTTTAAAGAAGAAGTTCGTATAAAAGCAACGAGTTATTACAAAAAAAAAATTCCCACACATGAAAAAATAATTAAAAGTCGAATACCCGTTACCTAAACATCCTAAAAACTAAAATCGTGACGTCCTTGAGGTTTCGTTTGAGAGCACACAATACGAAAATTTTCAACATACACATATTTATGAGATTGCATCACATATACAGGTACTTTTTGACTTACGACCGAATGAGAAACGTATTCAATAAATTCAGACGCAAATTGAAGTTATCCTATGTCGATATCATACAAAAAAATCTTTTAAATTGCCCAAATTTATTATTTATCAACACATTACGAATTCCACCTATTAAATACACTCCGCTCTATGTCAACATTACTCGCTTATGTATTCGCTTAGTTATGAATGAATCAATCGATATTTCAATCAAAAAAATAATAGACTTTCATGATATTGTATAGTCGAAAATATGATTGTATTGATTTCGCACAGTTAATATGATTTAGAGTAGTTTTGTGCGTTCTAAAACGTATTCGGCAATAACCGACTCTATGTACGTATTGATTCAATAGGTACATAAAGTTGGTTATTGCCTGACAAATCGAATTCGCACAAAGCATAATATCAGTTTACCAATCAGTTATCGATATGTTTACTATCAATTTTACTTCATTGATTTTCGTTTGCATTTATATGAGAGTTGGGTCATATAATATAACAATTATTTCATTTTTTTTAATGAAAAAAAATTCAAGTAGTAGTAAGTCGAGTACTAGCTGTACATACTCGAAAAGGACGTGACGTGTTATCGAAGTGCGACGACGTTTTCGACGGCCTTTCGGAAAATTCGCTTCGGATCCGTTACGCGGCAGCCCGTTACCCATTGAAGATGGTAAACGAACGATAGCGGACATAATTCGAGCCCATTGTTACTCGGTTATGACGACCTGAGCAAACATCGTTGTGTTTCAACTCGTTTTATATGCTTTAATTGTGTAAGTTTGAATTCGCGATTTGTATCGATTTTTCAAATTTTATTTCTTTAACAATCTTATATTGAGACTAATTTGATTCATTTTGCAAACGGACTTCATTGAGTTGAAGAACTAAATATACAGAGCGCATAGATTCTAATTGGATAGTCAATTGAAGTTTAATAAAATACTTTTCCGGAATTTTTAAACTAATTTTCTCTGCAAGGACAAGCTTTTCACTTCGAAAGAGGATTCTTGAAAAAATACGATCGAGAAACATTAAAATCTCACTTTAATCAATGCAAGACTCAACATAATTGATTTCAATTACTCTGAGGATGTTTTCGAGCGATTTCATTGATAAAAATGAAAATATATAATATTTTAATAGTAAATATTCAAATTTTCCTGATTTCCAAATCTAAATCATCTAACCAAAGATCACCACCTACTATTTACAGAGTAATTCGAAAAAAAATCAAAACTTTCCTAATCACCCTATATCTACAAAAAACAAGCACAAACTCACCCCCAACATATAAATAACAGAAAGATCGATCACAAGAACGTTCGATTTTAATTGCATCCGACAAATAGCAGAAGCCTCCAGGCGACCTCTAAGGATTTATCTTCGGACGCGAAAATCGCCTCGAGCCTTTCGCCTCTCCTTATTATCCTTACGATTCCTTCCGAAAAGAGAGATCACCGAAGAAAAAAATGGAAGCACACTTACACGAAAGGGACGCCGACCCGGAAATAAGATTAAGGGCCATTCGTCCCCAGGAAGTGGGGTTTCTTCCCGAAGTCGTATCCTGAGCATTCCCCGAGGACGAGGATATGGTGGGTGCATGGTCGAAGGACATATTTGCGATTGAATGCAGTCGTTTCGGTGGGCTAATGCCTTTTTAGGGTTAGTTGAACCGTTTATGGGGGTGTGCCGATGGGAAATGAAAGGAAAATTCCGCGAAGGAGTGAAACGAGTGAGTGTATGTTTGTGTGAGGGATTTGGTCGAGGAAATTCGGAAAAGTTGACGGAAATCTTGTAAATTGGATTTTTGAGTGTGTTGATATGAATTTGTGATTGATTGTTAAATTACGACTTCGGAAGTGAAGAAATGATTTCGATAGTTTGAAATTGAAAATAAAATTATGTTTTCATGGTAAGTGATATTATTGAATCATTAAATGCAAGCGATATGTACAAAAAAATAAATAAATTGGTACTGTACTATAATCAAATGCTGAAAATTGTAATTTTGATCGATAAAGGGAAGTGAAATAATGATTTCGCATGTGAATTTTGTAATTGACTATACATTTACTAAAATTAAAAATAATTCAAGTATTGATATAAATTAATTGATAGTCTGAATTATTTTATAAATGTGTTCCAAATTACAGATCCACTAAATGTATTCTAACTATTAATAATTTAATTTAATATTTCATTAAAAAAATATTATAATATGAATAAAATTGCACAAATTAGTGGCACATTCATTACCATTAAATAATAACGCTACACTATGGTATTTAATGATTGCATACTACTTCCATATTGAAAACGAAGAATGTTAATTCATTCAACATATCGAATGTCTAATTTGAATACGTGCAACGATTTCCTAATGCGTCGAATCGGACAATCAGAACATTTTTTTCATAAGTCTTAACCATTCATTTTGTCCGTCTATTAATCCAATAATTGAGGCATTCTATCTATCGAATAGAAAAAAATGGTAATAATATAAAAACAAGCACCACACGGTATACTTCCCACGCGTTATGGTAATCGGGTATCAAAAGAAGTAGCCTTTTACCGAAACAAATTCATAAACAAACGTTTCGTAACAACCAGACATGCAATAAATACGGAAGGTCGTAAAAATTCATCAATCACGAAATCCTGATTGAAATATAGAAAAAATGATTCGACGTCCTTATATGCAAAACTATGTAATATTTACAAACTCGATCTTTAAGTGCTTACAAATTCGTACGATTTTTTTTTATATTACGATCCAAATGGCATTCAATATTTTCGTATGCAAATCGTTTGATTTATCTTAAATTTATAAATAACATTTCGCGATATGGGAAAGTTCAATTATAGTAGTTTATTTTAGTTTTTAGTTCATTGATTCGTTAGCGATGATTTATTTTTTGGATGAGGTAATCGATCAATGGATTCATATAATCAAACAATTCATACGTGGAATATACATAATTGTTTTTATTTTTTTTAATTAATATTGCATTAGATATTATTCTCATATTTTTATGATATGTAAATGAAAAAAAAATCGTGAATAGTCAAAATACAAATTTATCACTTCTCTAGCATGGTTCAAAATGTCTAAGAATATGTCACCTATTTGAAAATATCATTTTTCCTATTGCGACTACGATTCAACAATTGAAATCTAACAAATACAATACATATGCATTGTCATAAGACAATAATGAAAATTTTGTTCAGAATATAAAGAAATATAAGAAATACTTGTGTAAACACATATTTGGCCGATTCGTCCAAATAATTTAATAGAAACTAACTAAAAATTTTATGAGTTCCATTCTCTTCTATTTCCTCTGACCTGCTATAACACGAAAACCTACCCCTATACAACTTTGAGTCTTCCGTCCGATGAAAAGAATTTCACATCAACCCCAATACGAAAAATGAAAACTTCACTCTTCACACACAATACACGAACCACCCCTCGACTTCCGGAACCTCTTTTCTCGCCTTCCTGAACTTCTTTTTTCGCCATCCTACGAACATAACACAACACTCCTTTGTTCCTAGAACGAGCCAGGGGCGCTCATGACGAATAATACCGTTGGTCCAATTTCCCATTATAAAGACTCTACGTAGAGAGTTCGAACCGTTAGTCGCGGAACGGAATTAGCCACTCGGAAATAGAAACGTACGTTTCGGAGATCAATTTGTCTGCGAGTTCAACGGTTATGGTAACTCCGTGGAAGGCCATTGTTCTCGTTCGTGTTTTGCTTTTGCTTCGTTTTTGATTCGCTTTCGGTTCTGAGCCGTTTAATTGCTTGCGTAAGCCGTTTAATTGACGACGCGGAAGATGGTCGCGGATCCGAAGCGTGACTCTCGTTTTTAGGTTTTTTTCGAGTTTCAGATTTCGAATCTTGTTTGTTTGTTTGTTTGTGTGCTTTGACGAATGGTGTTTGGATTGCGAAATTTGAGCGTTTTGAAAATTTTCAGATGTGTATTCAGATAATGATCTAGAAGGTAGAGGCATTTTGTATAGATATGATTTAAATTTTCACTCTAGAGAATGAATTTTTTTTCATCATAGATATTGCTATTGAAAAAATATTGCACTATTTCTTGACATACATATATTATATTTATTTTTAAGATATTAAAAATATCACAGCAAGTGAAAATATTTTTTCATGAAATTTATTTAGGTCCGGTCTTTTAATGGCACATTACCAATAATGATAATAATTGTCAAATTGAATTTAAATATTCAAATTTATTAAAATATTGATACAAAATTACTAATCGTATCCCCACTTGAATGCGTTTCTGAAATTTTCTGAGGTTAAGTATTTTTTTTTTCATCTTAATTAGAACTGTTTGCGAAGTCTGATTCGATTTCGTCCGTCAGTAGAGTGGATTACTTTTTCAACGTTGAAAATTAAAATTCTAATTGAATAGTCGATTTCGATGCTGAAAATTTGTGATTTTTGCAATTTCAAGCGTTCACTATTTTAACGAAGTTTTAAACTTTGGCTAGTGCTTTGAAATTCGTCGTCAGTTCGACGGAAATTTTATTTTCAAAAGTGCTCAAATATCAAGATCGTAATAAATTTGTAAATGGAAATCGCCGTGAGTGTCGAAATTCAATTTAATACGTTTTCATTGTCGCGAAAACGACGCAAGTGTCATATTCGCACTTAATAAAGCGCCAAATTGTCGATCATTCGAGATTTTACGATATTTTTCTCAATGAAACGAGATAAAACTTTTATAGGTAATTCAAACTTTATGAAAATCTCTTTGTGTAAAATTTCACATAATCGCTTAAAACTTTACACCTCTGCCCATATACGCTTAGGCCGATCGGATGACGCGTTTCTCGAAAAAGCTCAAAAACAACTTTTCTTTTATTCATGCGATTGAGCAACGATTTGTGCGTAATAACTCAAATCGAACAATATTTCCTACGAAATATTCAAATAATCAAATGACTCCCAGTTGCCCAATCAACGCGCTAATTACGCCTCCGTACAAAAGTCCGACGTAAACACGACATATCGAAACCTAGGCGATTTTCCGACGTCGAAAATGCCTCGATCTGTGTATTAAACGAATATTGCGATATAAATCGATCGCCCCCGCATTTGAAACTCGTCGAATTTCGTCGAAATCGAACCGATTGATTGATGGGCGGGAGCTGTGCCGGGTTTGAATTTGTCGCGCGTCTGTGTCTCTCGCGGAAGTTCGTAAACAAGATTGATGTCGATCGCTGGATCGCTTTAAACACCTGGCGACATTAAGCTGGACTTACACCGATCAATTTTATTTTTGGAACTGTCGTCTATCATTTGATGTTGATTCGGGCTCAATTTTTGCGTTTTTTACACTGAAGATACCTATAATAATTATATCTAGATATAATTATGAATTTATCAATTGCATAAGTTTTAAATTAAAAATTATTTATTAAAAATGACTGAAGGGCATATTTTTATGATTATGATACAAGTTAAGCTTCTTTATTATCGAAGTTTAAAGATTTGCGCTTAACTTTTTTAAGCACACATAACATTGAAAGCATAAACGATATACAGAGTTTTTGATATTCTTGTACGATTCTATCACTAAATTTCTATCAACCAAATGAAAGCTTAAAAATAAATAAACCTAACCTAAAATTTGACGTAAAAAAAATAAAAAAACATCGAACCATCATTGTACCGTGAGGTTAAAATATATCTACAAATCTTTCATTTTTTTCAAATCAAGCATTTTACATTATTTTACAACTATTTGAACACAAAAAAGGGAAATATTCATTTTTATTTTACTTAAACCACTATCATTATCGTGGGCATATGAAAATCAATCAATAAATTCGATATATAAATATTATATCATACAAATATTACATGCACAAAGTCACGAATGCAAAGACTAACCAAACAACAAATCAAAGCGATTTTATCAGCTGTTACATACAGCATACAATTTCAACAAATCATCCCAAATAAAGCACATTTAATACAATAAAATTAAAACAAATATTATCAAACTAAGCTCAAATACGATTCAAAATAAATCGCCAAAGCATAAAACACAAAAAGTTCGACTTTTAAAACGCAAACGTTCATTTCTTCCAGCGCTTCGGGCCACCGATATAAAAATCGATTGCTAGTCGTCTATATTTTATACCGGCACTATAATATAAAAGTTTTAGCGGTGAAGGTTGTGCTTTATGTAACGGTGGCCGCGTAGGAGGCGAAGGTGAGCGTTTCGTTACGGGGACGTATCGAAAATGATTTAGTGAAGTTTAACGAGAGCGAACGTGATTTTCGTATGAGTCGTATAAGTCGAAAGTGATTTTAGATGAGAATAATGCGTTTTTAAAATTCTTGTGCAAGTTTAGAAGTCGATTTATGTATCTATTATCACGTCAGAGTGACATATTTAAAAATTGAACGAATCGATTTTCGATTGAATCGAATTATAAAATTGTTTCACTTGTACTTCCATTCACGTCGAATGTTTTTGTAATGTTCTCACATATTGATTATTATCGAAAATTTTCGATAATTTCGGCATTTCGATTCAATGAATCGTGACTCTATACATTGTTATTATGGCACCTTTAAAGTTCAAGGTATTAGTAGAAATCGATTGTAAGTTTGAACGTTTATGACAATTTAGTGTTATTTAAACGTTCAAATTGTGAATTGAACATTATAGTTCATTCGTCTTCAATGCCGTTATATAAATCGACACGTGAAAGTGATTTCACGTCAAACTTTACTCCAAAGCCTTAGGGTTTATTATTTTTTTCCGTATTTATTTTTAATTAAAATTGATTTATTACAAAAACTAAAAACTAGTCGATCGCTATTCACGACGCGATAAACACGAAATTTACTACCGTATATCACCTGAGGCCGAACTGCCTCGTTAAATTATTTCTTAATGATAAATAATAATGTTGCATGTCGGATTCGCGACCGAAAAACTTTTTGTAAAAGAACAAACAGACGTGTCTGTGTGTTCTTTTACAAAATATCATCATAATACGACATTTACTGTAAGTTTTTCTCTTTGTTTTCTTTTTTACAGTTGCCGTTTTAACGGCATCTTGCGTACTCCGCATTGGCTCAATCGAGACCACAACACGCGCTACTACAAAACCAAAAAAAAATGGTACTAGTTTATTTTCCAGTCTACTTTTATATTTATTACATTATTGTTCGACATTCTATATGAATTTAAAAAATAATATTATAGTTCCTTAGTGACTCACTTAAGTCAAACGAAAAAAAAAGTTAGACACTATTAAATGAATTTGAAATAATAATTCACAGTCTATTTTCTGAAATTGCAATCTGAACAAAAGACGATAAAACATGTATTATATTACCATCACGAATAAAGGATACATAAATATCCTTATTAGCGAGAACTCTCAATTCCCAGACTATTGAAAACGAAATACACTCGTACAGTAGGGGAGAAAATTGAGTACTTGGGCATATTTACGTATATTGTGTTCGGCAATGCGAATTCTATCCTCGTTCTAACGTATGTATGTATCTATGAGTACATTTCAACCGGTAATAAGAGGTAGAGGAAGAAGATAATGCAACTTGAATAGAGTTTCCGCACACCGTGGGATTTGATGCCATCGCTGTTGCTTTGTAGATACATTTCATTCGTATGTATATGATCGATATATTGCACAAAACTCTTGTTAGGAATCAATCATTCCAAATGCATATTTGATTGCAAAGCACTGAACCGACTATAAGTGCTCTTTCTTGTCAGACTATCCTTATAAAAGTATCGTAGAACCGATTGTAATAAGCTTTTACGATATTTACGTAAAATTGAAAAACAAATCACGTATGAATTTTATCTAAAATTGAATTAATTCGTAAATGTTTAGGATATTGTTTTAGACTACATCGTCCACAATTTTAATTATATTTTATCGAGTCGTTTAATATCACAATAATAAGCCCTCAATAATGTCGTTTCTATTGCGGGGTCCATCTCTCGTGCCCCTTTGTTACGACCGTTTTAATTAATCCCAAGCACTTTACGGTCGCGATAAATTCACCTGTAATTTTCGCGGCACACAACAATGGACGTGCATTCGTAATAGTTGCGTGAATAAATTTTGGGAACTTTGATGCCTTTAATTAAAAGTTTATTTTCACTTCCGACCCGATGAGCACTTTCATTTGTCCGTTCGTGCGTCGCAAAGCCGATTTGGAATAAAAGCTCTGATTAAAATCGAATGTGACTTTCGAACGTGAATTTCGTTACTGCATCACATACGCATACACATGAGCTACTCAGCTAATTGTGATTAATTCCACTTTTTGAAATAAAATGAGATTTAAATATCAAAGTACTTGATATAGTCATATATTTTAAGAAATAATTCAAATAAGAACGAAAACTCGATTTTAATACTTTTTTAGCTATCGCTGGTCAAATTTTGGTAAGAGTCGAATCGTGGACTTTCATTGTTAGTGAAGTTATTTACGTTTAGCTTTCAACGATCATACAAAGTTGTAATACATTTAACGATCGAAAAGGCTTAGGAGTACAAGTGACATTTTTGCCGAAATCGAGTTATGCACAAGAATCGCTTCTATGCACACTCATTTATTTGGTGGCAAAAGGATATAAACGAATTCAGAACGTGTGCCAAGATATATCATCAAATCACTCTACTTCCTCCTAATACGTGTAGGTACATAATCAACTTTGTACGCGCTTTTCTCGAAATCACCGCAAAGTCACTTGTACCCCTTGACATTTTCAGTCGTCATTTGAATTCGAAAATTTTAAATAGATTTTTCAAACATTTTCATTATTAAATAGCAATCAATTTTTAATGACACCCGGAAAATTGAAGTTTCTCACAATTTTCTCTTGGTGTATCATTGTAAATCTTCGTGTCTCGGCGAGTTGTCATTATCAAGTGAGGCAGCACGCCACCGGTTGAATTATCCTCGTAACCTGTAATTTAACCTTTTGCCTGGCGAGCTATCTTCAGCATCACCAGCATCAATCTCAACGAGCCCACATTATGCGCCACTAAGTGTTTTCTCATGACGTATAAATGTAAAGCACGTAGAGCAAAACACACGTATTCATGCGTGTGTTAAATTGCAAGTTTCAGTTTGACTTAGGTGTATGTAAGTTCGAGTCGATTTTCGTATCGTAACTAGGGTTATGTCTATTAATGATTAGATTTATAAGAAGTTAAGTTATATCTCTTAGATTTGAGTGCAATTCTTAAAAATAACCGAAAACATCTGATCGTAAAATTCGCACAGGTTTCATTCCTTCAATACAATACAATTCACTTTAGGTCCATAGAACCTCAAGAAACGCCGAGTCACAGAATTAATATTTTTGATTTGAATATCTTTCATATATGAAAATTCGTATTTATGATTATTCTACTATATTCTCATGATCATATTTCGTATCATCATTAAAATTAACACAGTCTGGCAGTAAAACGTTATAACAAAATGCACAAGTGTAACGTGCCCATTACGACTAAAACATACGTCACTAATGACGATAAGCGTTCGCAAGAGAGTTCTCCACTCGAAAGGCCAATGCTATCCTCTGCATAAGAAGTGCACGTCATTAAAACGCGGTTAATGTCATACTTAACGATGAAACGAAACGAAAAATAATCAAAATGATGGATGTTATAATATGTACTGCGTTTGCCGACAATCAGCGGTGAATATGAGCAATCTCTAATTGCTTTAAGCATACGTTTCGTGTCGTTTGCAATCTTCGTAGATAATAATGGATGAAAAATGTATAATAAATGTCCGTTTTCATTAAGTGTCATAAGAAAATGATTGAATAAATTGCATTGTGTTTAAGTTGTCAGTGTTAATTTATCTATGTTTTATTTGAACGTATGTCGAAATTACGTAGAGTATCATTTTCATTCGACTTCTAATATATTTTCATTACGAAAAAACGGATGTATCAAACTGCAATAATACTTATTCACAAACATAAAAACTCCTATATAGTTACTAGAAAAGTCATCTTTTGATGCATTGCCTTAGAAACATACGGTGTAACGAACACGATATTTACACCCATTCTATCTTCACATCAAAACGAAATAAATCATATTTGAGTGGATTTATTGGCGCGAAAAAAGTCCAAAAACTACTATGAAATAATATAAGCGATGGATATCTTTCGAGCAAAGAGAGAAATGTGCTTGTTTTGAAAAGAAAATCCGTTTTCGAACGTGTTTTGAAAAATTCGTCGCATTTATAAGAACCGCGTGATCGATGGACTTTCCTCCTTATAATAAATAGCGTGCGACTTCGACTTTATTTTTCGATAAAAGAAGCGCAGTTAATATTGCGTTTTTATTTTCTAGAAAGCGGGTATGTTTAACGAAACCAAGATAGACAAGAGAGAGAGCAGTTAATCATCTAGAATTCTAGAAAAGCTGCAACGAACGGACGACTTTTATCATAAGTTGACAACTCGAAAGTGACATTCGACATCAGTTATTGAGTGTTTGTGAAATTTCAATTGAGCGATCTCTTATATCAAACACGAATTCTTTGTTCGTTTTGTGAAAATGTTTCTAAAAATTTAAGATTTATCAATAGTTTCAGTTCCGGCTGTATATTTCATCTCTGAAATGTAAAAAGTGTTTCGAAATGGTTAAAATGAAAAACTAGTCTGGTTCTTCGTTAACGATGACGTTTCTATATTAAGTTCTTGAAACGTTCGTTCTTTCATAACGATCACGAAATATGTGTATATTTTTTTCACTCACGGTCAGTGATCATATTTGCTTTGATGTTACGAACATTATAGAATTGCATACTTTTTTCAGAAAATAAGATTTCTTTCAACCTAAACGGATCTTATATATTCTGAACATTTCATTTCTATAACATTTTATGTCGAAATTTCAAAGCAATCGCATGAAAAATGATGATGCGATCCACTTTAAAATATAGCGAAACTCACGAGATAATGGTTAAATTTAACCGAGCTAACTGAGCTCATAGTAATTCTGTAGTTTCCCAATTCACAAAGTTGCACAATGAATGGAGTTAATCTATTTGTGGAAGTCCCTAACCGACCGCTCGAATTAAAGTGCACTACTATTTACAAACAAAGTGGAACACTTCTGAACCGAACATCAACAGACGTGTTTTTATTTTCAGTATCTAAAATCGACACAGCGAAGTGTAGATAAATACAGATGATTGATGATCGAATAGCGGGAAAATTGTTGGTGCAAAGTCAATTTTAATAAAGTTTCTCCGTCACTGTGTTAAAAAATGTATTAAGGGAAAACTGGGTTATCCCGTAACCGAAATATGTATGAATTGATTCTTTAAAGTTGATAAAACTACAAAAAAAACATTTTAACCAATTTTCCAAATTGAAAAATGTCACAAACACGTGCTGAAACCTTATATCGATTCTTAAAAGGGAAAAATTCTTGCATCAGGTCCTTGGAATGTTTTTATAATTGTTAGTTTAAATAACTCCTTAACTATTTATCAAGTCACAATGAAACTTACTACAGTTATTACATACATATCTATCTGGAAAGATTTCTGCATCATTACATATCAAATTTTTACAATTGCCAGGATTTCTCACATTGCATTTCATAAGGGGTTTTAAATCCATAGATTTTCATGCAACACCGAGTCACTAGCATTATACAAAAATCTAAATTTTATCCTAACCAAACGTACGTCGACATTCATATACATTATATATTTATACACATACTGACATTTAACATTTTAACTTCTTAAGCAGTATAAATCGTAATTTTATTCAAATCACTCCAGCATACATACATTTGCGACCGAGCAAACGTTCCACGATAAATTTCAGCTGAAACCTCAAACCCAACACACTCAAACACTACAAATACAATACAAAACACACAAGACGACCGAAAAAGCCAAGGGGTACAGGTGAAATTTTTGCCGAAATTGAGTTATGCATAGAAATCGCTTCTATATATTTGGTGGCAAAAGGATATAAATATATTCAGAACTTGTGACAAGATATATCATCAAATCACTCAACCTCTTCCTTATCGAAATCACCGCAAAGTCACTTGTACCCTTGACCTTTCCAGTTGTCATATATGACGATCGAAAAGGATACAAGTGATATTTTTTCCGAAATTAAGTTATGTACAGGAATCTTTCTATGCACGCTCATTTATTTGGTGGCTAAAGGATATGAACAAATTTGTGACGTGTGCCAAGATATATCATCAAATTAGTCGACCTCCTCCTAATACATGTAGGTAAATGGTCAACTTTGAACGCGCTTTTCTCGAAATCATCGCAGTCACTTGTAGCCCTTGGCCTTTTCAATCGTCATATACACTGAAACAAAAACACCCGCGTCACAACGGACACACATACACACACACGTGGCGACAATTGCCTCTCTCGTTTCCGGTTAAACGGCGGACTCCTCGTAATATCCGTTATCCGTTATCTGCGCCGTTGCCGTTCCGGGGAAAACTGGCGGTTTTCGGATTATGGCCGACTTTCCCCTCGAATTGGCGCAAAAAATACACACGTATCCTTGCGGAATTTATGCGCTGATATCAAAGCGAATGTATCTGTTTACGATAAGTTCTTGGGGTGTTTCTTTGCGGGTGTCGCTTGGCTGTTTCTCGGTGTTTGGGTGTGAACTATCTTGTTCTGGAATACGAAGGGTTTTTGTTTTGTATGTATATTAAGTGGTTTTTAATTGTATTTGTATGATTTGTAATCGATTTTTAATTTACTGTCGGGTTATTTTGTGATTTTGTTGCAATTTTTTGAAGGTCGGGAAAATAGAAAATTTTCGGAAAGCTTAAGAAAGCTCATACTAATAAGTTTTTCGGAAATATACCGATTTAGCTATCTTTTTCAACGAAATTTGAATGGAAGTAACCAGACTAATGAATAATGAACGTTATTTTAAATAATTTTAAATAATTTCAAGTTATATCAATTCATTTATATAAAAAAAATCTAAATATAAATATTATAATAAATTGGTTGCAAATTATAAAAAATATACATATGTTCTTCTCGATCGGAAAATTGATTAGGCACTATGTATAGGTATCTAAATTCTTCCGCTTTTTGCGCATAAGAAATATAATATGAAACGAACATTAGCAAATCGAACAGAATATTCGATATTTTTCTCGCATTTCTATTGAACGTTTCTATTGAGTGTGTATTGTATGGGTGGTTTTCGTTGCTTGGATAGTAAGTAGCTTATGATTTCCCCTACGTATGCGAAATTCTAAAATGAGTTTCTTCCACTTAGATATATTATATAATAAACATTTATATGAAAACATTTTACCATGAAACGAAAAAAATACATAATTTCTAATATTTCAAAGACGTATCATAAAATCATTTTTTACCGTAATTTTCTAACCCATTATCATACTATAATTTTCCGTTTAATGAATAGCATAATATCCGAAATTATCATACACGTAAACGATGACAGTTATACGGAAACCTCCATTATGTCGTGATTTTCGGCCTTAACCTTCGAACGAAAAATTCGAACGGAAAAATATTTCACGTTTTCCCCTCGGAAATGTTTACGCCGAGCGACGTACGTGACTGAAATACTGAAAAGAAGAAAAATCGAATCTACAAAAAACCGAAAAAAATCTGAACTATAGGGTTGCGATGTGAAAGAGCCTAGTCTAAATCTAGCATCACTAATCGATTGTGATTCGTTGTCAGACAAAATTGTATACAATATGTCTAAAATTACGTTAAATCTCATAATTTGATGAAATAGACTGAATACTTATAATTTAGATTTAATTTCCATCGATAGTTATAAATATGAATATTGATATTGACATTTTTTGCTTGTTCACTCCGAACCACAATATATAATATGTAATTCTTAAGCCCTGAAAAAAGCAAATTTCCATCGTCAATACAAATGAAATTCTTCGTCATTACCTCACATTTTATAAATATCATAATGGAGCATAATAATGAATTCACTACTGTTGTGTAATATTACGAAATTACCGAAAAAAAATTGACTCGAAATTTGAACAGAACGTCATTAGCGTTCCGCGCATTTCCATAGACTTTGACGTCACGCAGACGTATATAATTTTCGTAATTTGAAAATTCGCTAAGTGTTCTTCGATAATGGGTTGTTGACCGTGTCAAGGTTATATTATAACCCATGGGTCGCATAGGGCACTTGCCCTAGACCCATACAAACAATAAATCGAGTCATATTAGCCAGTCCCATGGACCCGAGCATGGTTGGCTTAATTCAATTCGTCGGAATTAGTCGCATGTGGGTTCAGATATCGTAATTTAAACGAAGCTTAAATTTTATTTAAAAAAAAAATTGTATGATGGTTGAAAATCGCTTCAAATTATTCACTTTCTTCGCTGAAACGGATGACTCAAAGGGCACTAAAGAGTTTATTTAAGTGAAACCGGCATAAATTTAATTTAAACCGTTGCAGATGTGTCAAGTGCGATAAAACAGTAAGAGGACCATCTCACAAGTCTAAAAATTACCACGCAAGTTCATTAACTTTCTCGGAATCGCTATTTCGTCGCCTTTGTTCTGTGGAACACCTGAAACTCGACTGCGTAACAATTTACTCAAGTTCATTATTATTTTTTTAATAAAACCCATATGTTCGCACAATTAATTATAAATCGTTGCATATTTGCAACCTTCGCATGTTCAGATAAAAAAACAATGGAAATACACTATTCTGCGTACCGATTAATAACCATTGTCTGAATTTCAATAAAATTGAAAAAATGCAATAAGTCATTACTATTTTGTGATGCAACGTTTCGATATTGCAATCAGATTTAATTTCAACCGAATTTTTTCGACGCATTGTCTTATTTTTATAACAATCAAAATTAATTATGCACATAATACGCTTTGTAAATTGCTTCCAACTCATAATTATGATTGATTTATCGAGCTTCAAAAGAAATTCGACTTCCTCTCCAAGCGAGAAGACATTTTAACGCACTCCGGTTACAAACCCAAAGCAAACAAATGCATCCTGTTTAAATACAGAAGTCGAATACATATTATGTTCCGTACGTATTATTAGACTGATTGAAACCAATCAAACTTATCTTAATTAAACACGCAGAATATCAATAGTAGATCGAACGTGGCGAACTCAAACTTTGAACTTCGATCGTATCATATGCATAAGTTTTTTTTTGTATAATATTTATTTATACAGAAAGTCAACAGACACGTATCTAGAATTTGTTTTAACACGTGTCAATAAACGTTTCGATCGCTGCATATACGAAAAATATACGAAAGCACTTAACTTGTTCGGCGTACACACATAATGTAGACGAGCTTTATCGAATATATCTCGACGGATAAATATCGCACCCGATAAACACGATTTTCTTAACTCATACTCGTGTATGATACAGGGTGCTTAGTAAAGGTATGTTCGACTTGAAATGTTGTCATTTTCACGAATTATTTATGTGCGTAAGTTTTGCTTTTCTAATGAAAAATACGAGTATGAAAATATCATTAGCACGAAACTTGATCTAACCTAATCTAATTGAGTAGTTTAATCTAAGTTGAAAAAAAATAAAACTAACCTAACTTAACTTAAATTACGACCTTTCCTTTACTTTAAACATGTAATTGTTATCAAAATTGAAATAAACGTCTAGATTATAGAATCTCCTGAAAAAATATGAAAATCGCGATTGGAGATTTGGAACATTGTAAACATAACTAGCTAAATTAATTAGAAAATATAAATATACGTATGACATTAGGTTATGAGTTGGCTACGAGCTAGGTTAAGTTAGGTTAGATTTTTTTTCTAGATTTTAACCGAACTCAACTTAACTCGTCGATTAACAATTCTAGTGACAATTTCGCTAATTTTCATATAATTTAATAGATCATCGCTGATTTTTTTATAAAAAAATCTAACCAACGGGCATATAACCTATAAATTTACGATTATACAGAAGAGTAAGACTTATATTTCTACATATCACCCTACATTTTATCTCACAGCAGCAAATATCGAATCGACACGTTCAGATTATTTTTTCGTCGTATTTACTCTTGCACAACATCCGATGATTTCGTCCTCCGCTAAGCTAAGCTAATAACGAAAAGCTCCCGATACATATTTTATCGGAGCTTTCGGAAAAAGCTCCCGGGGCGCTTTTCCACTCCCAAATGTACCTACGGATAAATATCTTTCTGGAAACTCCTCATGATTGACGTTCTACGGTACAGTATGACTACGGTTCACGTGCTCGTGCTTCAGATTCGGTTTTATTATTTAAACGCTTACTTGTTACAAACGTAAATATTGAATAAAGTTTGGGTGGCACGTGTTCGCATTTCACTAGAAAGATAAATTCGGATTTTCGGTTGGAATTTTCTGAAATTATTGATGAATTTTCATCGAATGTAATTCATCTGAAACTATTTGGAACATTTCATTACATAAATTCAAATCGATGCTAATGGTAGGTTTCTGCATTATTTCTTTTCAGACACAAATAGTAAAAAGTTTGGGTTTGCAAATCTATTATTGCTTTGAATCAATCAACATTTAAAAAGATAATCGTGCTGAAAATTGTTATTTCAACTTTGGAAAAACATCAAATATCTTAAAAAATTGCATATAAATCAGATAACTATAATTTTAGAAATCAGATTGTACTCAAACGAAAATTCTTAAATTTAATTTATATTACTATACCAAATATGAAATATGAAAAAATATTTTTATTAATTTTATTACTATAACCCAGTAAAAATAATCTCAATAACTGTCAAAACTCGTAAAAATAACTGAATAATAAACGTAAAGTAATAGCATAAACCGCTATAATACGATAAATTCAGAGCTCTACGAACGTTTGGAATTTATTCGGAAACATACATAAAAGTCAACTGCTCGTTGAAACGCGCCGCCAAACTCTAATTAATTCAAATATTTGTCATGAAAAAAGGAATTAGCTTTCCGAAACGCTCAAAATATTACATAAGGAACCCAAAAAGCCAAAGAGCATAAGTCACATTTTTAATAATTGAAATTAAATGTAAAAATTGCTTCTGAAATTGTTTGATTTCGGAAAGAATATAAACAATAAAGGGCCATTTTTTTCACTTATTCAGTTAACTAAACAGAAATATATAGTCAGACCTTCAACTATGGGCTGTTAAAAATCTATTTCTGTTCCACTGATTACCGTCAAGTGATGTTTTCAGTTCATAAGTGTATGGGAATCAATTTTTTTCTTTAAAATTCAGCTATTACAGTAGCATAGCATTTCACTAGACACACATTAAAACACAAAATCAAACTTTTAGCATATTAAGATATTGAGTTTCTTTCAATTACATCAAATATTCATCTTTGAATGTAACTTTTTCAAAATTTTATTATGTGGACTTATACCGCTTTGCTTCTAGATTCCTCACAAGTATGCATACACATTGTATATAATGGTTGTCCAAATAAATAAAGCGTCCATTGAAGATCCGGTGGATGAGGGTTATTGACTGGCAGGACCGGATTTTCGTCTGACCGTTGTTCTGGTGAATCATCATCACCAGAGTGAATCACTTATTCACGTCGTTATAATCTCGTCTATTCGGTGCCGAGTTGTAATTAATACGATATCGATGGTGGAACTTGTCCGATTCGACTGTAGGGTTGAATCTGGTTCAACGAACTGCTTGTAGAGGATTTATGATTTTGTATTGAATGTGAAAATTGCGTTTAGACGATATTAAATTATGTTAGAGTTGTGTAATATTGAAAAGTTAGCGCGTGCACTGGAGACTGCGTGGAATAGCTTAATTGAATTTTGCATGCTGTAAAGTGAATTTAATATGAGATGTGTTTGATGCTGCGTTTATTGAAGTTTGTTTGATTATTTTTTAATTTTATTATTTATGTATGAAAATTATATTGCGTTATCTAATATAATTCATTAATTCATGAAACTAAAAACAAATATGAATATCCTGATAGAAATAAAGAACGAACTGAAAACAAAAGCGAGTACCGTACAAGTGAGTAACGTTGGAACAGCTGCAAAAATATTAACGCGGTCAACAAACGACAAGAATCAGTTAACAAAATAAACCTCAAAAAAAAATCTACTAACACAACTATTGACAGAAAAACTGAAAAATTTACACATAACACTAAAATAATAGCGAACAAAACGAATCATTTACAAGACACTCAGCCTAATTTAATCTGACAAAATTCGATATTAACCAAAAAATCATATTTTTTTTTTAAATGATGGAATGATCTTAATTGAATTAAATCAGAATAAATATGAATTGCAGAGAATATGAAAAGTGCAGAGATTTGGAACTGTTGAAAATGAATAATGAGGGTGGATGGAAAAAAAGCAGTAATACTTGTGCTCGTACCATTAATTGTACTACTGCTTGTGCTTGTGCTTTTTGTTAAGTTTCAAGTGAGGTTAGGTTAGTAATTTTCCGTATTAGATGAGTATATTTTAGGTTTGTTGATTTCAGTTCAAGTGTCGCTTCGATAGAATTCTTCACGAGTACCAACAAAAAACTTAACCTAACCTAAACTAATATATCTTAAACTTTCGAATGTATCGATAGCACTATGCACAATTTCTCAAAACGAAAAAAGAAAACCCTAAAAAGAAAAACATCGAGGTCGATTTGGGCACATCGAACCTCGTCTAGACAGACAGACGGTCGAGCGGAGGAGTAGGGCGATCTCTCACCTGATCCTGGCATAGTGATGACCTGATGCTGAGGCTCGTTGAACTCCTCGCGGAGTCTGGGACGAGGAGTGCACGATTCTCTCAACACCGGACTCGAGAGCGACATTTTCAACCGCAGACGACGTCGATTGATCGAGTGCTTTTTCGATTGGGTTTGGGTTTTTTTATATGTGTATTCTCACATTTGTGTGTTCTTATGATGAATGGAATTTTCATTGTTTAAGTTTGCTCGTGTGGGAATGTTCGGAGACTCGTTAGTTTTGTGAATGAGTTGCGCGAATTTGTGTTTCGATTCATGAAATTTGCTGTGGACGTGTTTGACTAGTCGAGTAAAAGTTGGTCTTTCAATTATTCAGGTTCCTTGTTTAAAATTTATGTAATAAAATTTGCGTTTCTTTTTCGTGAATTTCAAACATTAACATCATAATTACACAAAGAAACTTGACTAAATAAGTAAAACCATCAGTAATAATTGTCAATTCTATAGAAGCGAAAATTATAACTTGCAGATAAATTGTTGCAGATATTTAAAAAAAATGTACCCAATTATTTTCTAGAATTAAGTATACATACGTAAATACGTGTAGTCGCAATGTAACTAAATCAATCTAATTTACTGCGTTCGAAACAATTTAAAAGGAAACAAAAATATTTCGCATGTTGCTTACTTCCGTTTTATTTTTTTTATTAATTTCGTTTATTTCTGCCGCATTCTAGAGAAGGAAATGGAACCGAAAAAACTATTCGTAACGTTATCCTCACTAGGGGGAACTGAAAAACCCAAGAAACCCACAACGCACCTTCAACAGGAGTAGAAACTATACACTAGCATTTCGATTCATACAGCATCCGACTAACAAAATTTTTATAAAATAAAAAATTACATTTGTACATTTTATACATATGTATTTGAAACACATATTATTAACCAAAAAATGACATTAAATTATATACAAAATTCATATCAAACTTTTTTCTAAAACTAATTTGAATACTATGCAATTTTTGAGAAGAATATAGAATTGAGTCAATAAATTCAATTAGAAACATCGTATAAAAGGTATCCAAGTGCACACTAGTATTCGCCGAGGTAAATATACATGCCGGGGGGAAATAAAAAGCCATTTTGCTGCATAAAAAGTTACAACCGCGCAACGGCAATAAAAACGACGCTGCCGGAATTCGTGACTATCAGGAAACCGAGCCCTTCCTTTGCACATATGTACTTATAGAAACACATACGTTTTCGCAAGGACACACATATCATACGTGATATACAGATATATTATGATATGATATATAAAACAGTGCGTTTTCGCCCTTTTTCCATTCGCTTTGCCTCCCCGAGGAGGGAATCCTTCGACGCGGTATCAGATTTTCTCGTCGAAGCCTCGCGAATATTTTATCGTCGATGTATCGGTTTTTTTTAGATATTCGTATTTTTGGATGAGTTGGTTATGTTGCCGAAACGTATTTTGTTTATATTCGTGTATATTTTCATCAAAATATATCAGATTTATTGATTGTTTTTGTCGTTTGATTAGTTTTAATGCAGTGATCTACTAAACTAGAGACGGTTTGAACTTCAAATATTAAGGCTGAAAATTTCAATCGCTAGTAACTCAACTTGAGTTTCAATTAATGTTTTTTTTCTATAGAATTCGAATCGTAAATGACAATTCTTGTCATAAACGTGTTCAAATTCTATAGAGAAATAAACATCTACTGAGACCCGAGTCGAGTAACTAAAGATTGAAGATTCAATTCAATTTTCAATCTTATTTCTAGAAAAAGTCATATTGCAATGAAATTAATTTTGTTTAAGATCAACTAAGTAATTACAGAAATATTGCATAAGAAAATGTGATAAAGATAAACGTACTAAATGGCAATTTTCCTCAGCTAATTTTTCAGAAAACTTTGCAATATGCATACACTTATTAAATATTAATATTTCACCATTCGTATTTCATAATTAAAATAAAAGTCAAATTACTGAAATTCAACTTTTTGAACATGCAATAAAATTACTATTTAATTTCGTAGTTCAAAACTTCAACTGTTTCAAACTGAGCTTTTATCGCTTAAATATTACAAGCTAAATGCGCTTCGAACTTTTAACACTACTTCAAAATACTCAACCATTTTTTCTATAGAATATTGTATTCCATTATTACACATTTAACAGCTTAAAATTCGAAATTTAAAAACACAAATGGAAATTAAATTGCGACTTTATTTAAAAACGATATCTCGTTTAACTCTAATAGTCGCCTTCCAGAGTTGAAACTTTAGAATTGCAAATGTTTAATCGTACCGAACTGGTAAAAAAAATTGCAGCTCTAATTTGATGGCACGTTCGATCCGATTGAAATGACAGCTGAAAAAAACACGAACGATTCGATTGAAAAGGGTAGAAAATTGATCGAACGAGCTAACGAATGCTGAAAAAAAGCTTTCAGTACTACGCCGAAAACAAAGCGAATTCCATCATTTGGACGAAAAACACAAAGAGAAAATTAATTTTGAATTTGCCACTGGGAAAATTTTATTGGGTTGATGGGAAAATCAACGTGAGTGCACTTTGTTCGTTACAAAAAATCCATAATAAATCGAAACACATTTAATTTTATAGCCATAAATGAAAAAAGAAAAGGAAAGACATTATAAATTCAAGCAAGAGCTTCGTAACAAAGGATTCGTTTTCCCATAAAAACTCTGCTGCACATTAAATTAACTACTCAGATAGATTTTATTTATTATATTTATGCTTATATCGTGTTTATACTGTAGTCAAGGGTTGATATTTTAATCCTGCTCGGTAGTTTCGCATTTAGCGAAGCTTTGTGCATGCCCCTTTGTTCTCGAGGCTCGGTGTCTATTATAAGGACGTTATCCCTCACCTGCGACAGTCTGCAAAATTCACATACTGCAATAATCCCATGAAAAAATATTATGAAAGTAGCGCTAATAAAAAAGTTTTTGATATTTCCACTCGTTTCAGAGCTCTAACTTTTTTCTTCACGTAGGTATACAGAAAAAGCAGCTGGCGATCGCATGTGAGTCGTTTAGAGCTAATCGTGACTAATTCTACTTTTTGGTACAAATGAGTTATAAATATCAAAGCATTTGGTATAGTCATAAATTGTTATGTGAAATATATTTTTTGGAATCAATATACAATTAAATGACAAAATTTATTTGGCTACCGGATAATAAATCATATCAGAATCCATTTTTATTAATTTTGCACTCTTATACGAATTGACAATATCCATAGCTTATTAATCAGACCGTAGATTAATTGTGTATTTTTATTTTTAAAAGTGATGACTGCACAATATACTTTGACATTTAAATCTCTTTTATATTTTTCAAAAAATGAGTTAATCACTATATGCACTGAACGATTCATATGATAGTCTCGAGTCTGTTCTATATCTGTCTCTGCTTTTACTCACCCGACGAATCGTTGTAGTTTTCTTTCTTTTTTCTATTCTGTAAGCCGTTGAAGCTCATATGAATTGCACGATAGGAATTTGTTTGAAATATACAGCGTCTTATGTATGACTTGTTTACAGTTTATCGCCCGAGTATGGTTTTAGTTAATGAGTCTAACATCTAAGTCGGCTTGCTTAGTATCGAATTACGCGTATGCATGTCGCGTTATGCAATTTTTAAACATCGTCAGAAATAATTGATCTTATTATGTATTTAGGACCTAAATATGTTACGTAAACAATTTAATTCAAAACTTAATTCATCAAAAAAAGTCATCGCTTAAAAAACCCAGCCCGGCTCAAAAGAAACTTATCTCATAGAATAGGTATAATTAGGTAAATATACAGTACATAGGAAACATAATCAAAATCGATGACTAAGTGCGTGAAATTGGTTGTATTAATAAAATGATCAATAAAATTAGCTTTTGCGGTTTAAAAGTGTGTAAAGTAGTTCAATTTCGAAGTGATAATTGTAAGCAGAGACCACCAGTTTCGAGTTATTTGGCGCGATTGCTCTATTTCGATCATATTCTGCTAAAATTATAAACACATATACTCGATTATACCTATCATTCATTTACATCGGGCTTGGGTTAATTTCCCATACAAAATGAGCATTCTCTTTTTTCAACACTATGTTGATCCATTCAATCTGAAATGTTGATTTTGGCCGAGCCAATCAAAGACAATTTCCGCACCCAACTCCTACGATTTAAATTCGTCACTTGCGACCCTTGAGCTTCAAGGGCCCTCGTGTAACATAAACACAAGAAGTAACCGAGTGTTAATAAGGACGAAGCGTCTTCTTATAAATAGAATTGGCTTCGACACTGTTGTGGCTCGTGTCAGCTTCTTCGTGTTGTAAGTTCTTCGTGTCACAGTGTCGCTGAAGGATTCCTCGAATGTGACCCGTTGTTCTAGCGAAACTTGAAATAACAGGGGGGACGGTGAGTTCACAGCGTTATTATGATTCGTTGTGAAAGGGAAGAATTTGTTTAGGATGCTATTAATCTTAATCTTTCGTGGGGTGCACGCAACTCGGAAAATTGATCGCCGCATTTGATCTTTGGGTAGATTAGATTAGGAATGTAACTATGAATTTATGGTATACGATATGAGTTTGAGAATTTTTTTTAGTGTCGATTAAAATTGAATTTATTAAAATCTCATAAAATGTATATAAAAGAAACGTTTTGATTGTATTTGCATTTTCTTTGTTGATACAACGATTAGTATTTTAGTCGCATTAAAACTCTATACGAATAGAAACCTTGTATTCATGTAAATTCAAAATATCGTGCATTTTATGAATTTTAAATGAATGAAATATTTTCATACATAGCATTTGCATTTTACATTTCAATAGATCATATCAATAGAATTCTAAATAATAAAATTCTATTTGCTCGAAAATATTTTACATAATTCATGAAAATTTAATAAATCATAAAAAACCAAAAATTTCAAAAGCTGCCACGAAAATTTCTCTCATATTTAAATTCGGCTGCATAAATTCGAAGTGAAATTAGCGCGATCCCGAAATTAATCCTTAATCAAATTCAACTCTGACCCAGAAAAATACGAGATTAAAACGCACAATATAATCTCAATCGCATTAGCAGCGTAATGAGTACAGACAGTCCTCGAACTACGAACTGTCGAAAATCCACAAAAGACAGGTACGTACAAGTCGATTGTCACTCATGTGGATTTATAATAATGCTTATTTGGAGGATTTTGTGTATACTCGAGGCTTTCAGCGCCATTAGGATGCTTTCGTCAACTTTCGAAGTTTTCCAGGAAATTTTCCGGGATTTTCCGGAATTTTCTTCTCTCATATCATTGGCTACGAAAAGAGGAAACTCACACTGTCGACCCATTAAAAAATCATCAACTGGTCGATAAGTTATACGCCAGTCACGAAGCCCAGTACTTCACTAGTATTAGAAATATTGCCGTGGCTCTTTGGAGGCATTAAAACGTAATTTCGGACAAACGTATCGAAACTACGTGACGAATGGGCTAGGAAAATAATTCCGTAAGTAATTAATTGCATGTCGTTATCGAAAAGATCGAAATAATGGGGTTGGTTTTCCGTGGGTTGTGCGCTTGTAATATTTTAGAGGGTCGAACTCGGTGTAATTAGAGTCTAATTAGATGTTTGATTAATTTATGAATGAAATATAAAATTATGTTAAGGTGAAATTGAGAAAATTAACCATATAATCTGCGTATTGTATACGAAAACTAAAGAAGTCAAAGGGTGCATGTGCTCATGAACAGGCGAAGATCTTTATACTTGGGTTAAGTTAGGTTTAGCTACAATTAAAGTAAGTTTTAGTTCATTTATCATCAATATTTTATTAATTATCATTCCAAACCGTATCTAAAAGTGAAAGACTCGATTTTTCTAAGAAAAATCAATTCGAAAAATGCTGTCAAAATACTTTTCCGAATTAATATGAAAATTCATGGAACAAATTCGTCTTGTCGGTCAAAGTGAGTTTTAGTATATTTTTTTCAATAATTATGCTTTGCCCTGTCTACCCTCTACCTTCGATATGAAAAATTATAACACGTCCTATATTTTCTCATAAAAATATGACCAGCGCTGATTTTAGCTACGAAATTTAATTTGATCCGACCTACACAGCTCTAGCTAAAAAACTACCGTCTCGTAATATGAAAATTCACTCATACCGGTGAAAATTCATTTCTTACGCTCTAAAAAACTCACTGCAATCGCGTCCGCTATAATGGAATTAGCTTTCGGTTGTTTGGGTTCACCTGGTACCTTGGCCAATACGGAAATAGCCCATGGTGCTGGAGGGCATCCAACTCCATCCAAGCTTCCTCCAGCTGTCCCTCTGACGTCATTGTGATCCAGTTAGATCATGTTTACCAGAATGGATCGAAATAAGTCGATCACTGTGTATATATTTAGTATTGTATAGAAAATATGTTAATTTTCCTTACATATTCAATTTGTTATTTTCTCAAATAAAATATATTATTTTTATATAAGCTGTTTAATATTAATATGATTTCTTAGAATTTCAAAGCTTTTACGACGGTAATAATTCATTCAAAACCTAAATTTGATGACTCGCATTAAACCCTTTAGCGAGGGTTGAATTTCATCTCAAAATCGATAGTATCCCTACTCAACATTTTCACTCTTCTAACACTGCAATACAATCAAAATATCTATTAATTTTGCTCAGTTTCGTACCAATCACCGAGACTTAGCAAAAAAGCCTAAGAGGGAGGTTTCTTTGTATGCTAGGAAGGGCAGATGGAAACAATTTTCTAGGGGAGGACGATGATTTAGGTTTTTCCTGGCTCTGATGAGGCGTAAGTCCATTTGGCAAGTCAAAGCCTTCAAATGAGTTACGCCAGCACCAGAAGAACGAAGGGATTTGCTAAAGGATAAGGAACGTTCTCCTTGATGCATTTCGGTCATCCGTTTTGTTGCGAGGGTAAAATGCAACACTTTTCGATTGTCAGAGTAAATTGTGCGAGGTTTCGTAATTGGTATGTGTAAACGATGATTACACACGATTTAAATCGAATTATGTCGGTGTAACTCGAAATTGGAATCCAGCAATCAATCTGAAGTAAGGGACATGAGTTGCAAATTGATGAAAAAATAGAACATGCATGGTTGAAAATATCTATGTTATGAAATATTAAAAATGTCAATAGTTGATTCGTTCAGAACTAATCGTGTTTAACTCCACTTTTTAACGAAAATGAGATTTAAATGTAACCACACTTGTTACAGTTATAGATTTGTATATGTAAAATATCATTCTTGAATAATTGAAATAAAATTCGTTTAGAAACCAAATTAAATCATCTTTGCCCCATCTTCACCTTATTATAAACAAATTTGTATTTTTATAATTTCAAAAAAATCAAATAATGAAGTAATTTAAAGAAAATTTTAACACTGCATCAAAAACCTTCGATTTTGAAGTTGAACACGTTTAGCTCTAATTTATAGTAAAACAAGGACATTCATCGAAACCTATTCGATAATTTACTATTCGACACGTGCTCATTAAAAATTAAACGAATGAGGAATGACTGCGTGTATTTTATAACCATTAATAAAATGTTTTCGCATACATTAAAAAATATAGACGTATAAAATAGAACCGATTTATAAAATCAACAGTCATTCTGAAAATCGCACACTCATTGCAATATGGCGCTTAATCGCTCGAAATTCAATTACGTTCCATGAATGAATATGAAAACTCGCATTTTCATACGCGATAAAAAACGAATCGAATAATATTGCGCCTCGAGTGGAAAATTTATTCCTATTTATATAGCGAGCTAATATTTGAATCGTTCCGTGTATTTTATATGCATGTAGTGGATAAAAAAAGCGCCGTTTCACATTTTCCATTCATACAGAAAACTATTGCAATGTCTCATGAAAAATGCGAAACTATTCAGAATCGAGACCATAGAAGAGCTTCTCTTGCACCATATTGAAAACGCTTGAGCGAATTCGAAAACGTGCACTTTTCCCAATGGAAAACACATATTCGAGCTTCTAACGTAAAAAGGAAACAAATCGAAACTCAGTCAGACCGCATTTTCAGAAAATCAGAACGAAATACGAAAAAATCCCTCAATATAGACCCAGGGGTAGTTTAAATTTTTTCCACATTTCAGTTGGGGAGACTCAATTAGTTTTTGATGAAGGATATCTCGATTTCTATCGAAGTTAATTTGAATTAAGCAGGAAATGCAATGGGCTAAATGGGAAATTGCATGGCCGATTCGATTACTACAACATGCATTGGGTTATAATATGATTCGATTTTGACACGTTTATCCTCGAATAATGATGTAGGTATAAATGAGAACAATATTAGGCTTCAATCAAATCCTACTATTAAATTTATATCATTATATGTTTTTTTTAAATGAATTATTGAATTTTATGAAATTAAATATTTTGAATGGTTTATTAATAGATGTTTCGACAGCTCAATCGATTTCCTTCGTTCGGTGATTAATTTTTGTCGTCTGCAAAGAACAATGGTGCATAGCACCTTGTAGGGCGACATTTCGATCACTATCGGTTAATTACTGGCGCCGGTGTTAGCATTTGCTCTCTACAATCAGATATTCCAAACCTGAATCTAATTTAAATTGTTGATTGATACTATTATATGTTCAATATGCGGCTTGTTTAATATAACCCATAAATTCATATCATATTAAAATAATAAATATTGAATAATCATTGATGTGATTATATCAGTGTATGAATGAAACAAAGAAAATGCCTAAGCAATCGATTTATCATATTGATTTGATTGAAAATATTTAATTTTAACCTGCATAAATGAATCAAAATATGATAATACTTTAGTAAAATTGATTTAATTTAAATTTGAAAACATCTGCAGATTTAAAATCTCCATCCCAACGTGTTTGTTCGGACGTCTACTAGACCCAACAGTGCAGAAACCACAAGTGAATTCTCCTTGTTCAGAAAAGCGCAAGATTTTTAATTAAAAATTCTCGACTGCTGCAATTTTCACACATTTCCCTTTTTAATCGTTCGCTTAAAATCTCCATATTTTTTTTTTTTGATCATTTCGCCAATTTGTCTCGATCCGTTAAGTCGAAAGCAAAAAAGCAAGAAGGTTCCGTAATGAAGAGGTGTACCAAAGTGTCGCAGATGGCTTCGAGGGATTCCTACAATTTACGACACAATATAGAACCAAATTACCGGTGAAGGGATGAAAACGAAGAAGGAACGAGTTAAGGGTGGGATTTTTTGCGAACGAGTGTAATTTTTTATGATTTCGTTAAACGCGAGCGCGAATTATATTTTTTTCCCCACTCGCGTAATGTTTGCTTTTTCATTATTCTTATATTGAGGCGGTTGGTGTTTCTTTTTTTTTAATAAAATTCGTATATTTTTACGATGTGTCTGTTGTGAATTTTAATATTCGCAATTCTTTATTGTTATCGTTTGAATTTATATACACTTTCTTAAATAAAATTGAATTTTTATTAAATTATTATATAGAAATATGAAAAGAAAATTTCTTTTCATAAATTTTTCATCAACTGTTAAATTTGATTTTTTTCCGATAACATCGTTAAATCTTAAACGAAAACGTAATCGTTCATATCTCCTATCAAAATGCGGAAATCGATCGAAAACGATTCAATTACCTGCGCTGAAATGAGATTCACGCCCAATAAATCAGACATAAGAACAATCAATATCAGCTTTCACAATCGAATCGAAACAAATCGCTGAAAAACGGTTTTTTCAGCGCCGATTCGATTACACACAGTTCGATTTCCTCCTCGTTTCCTGCAAAATCGCACCTTATTCCAGAATTGAATTTAATTTTTGAAAGTTTAATTAGTTTCCGCCACTTTGTTAATTCCCCGAGGAGCGATAATATCCGACGAACGAACGTTCATTACTTCCACGAGGTCGACGAAAGAACGCAAAGAGATAAATCCGAGGTGAGATGCCGATTGGAGATATCGAGAACCAAGTCTAAAAGTTAAATTGACTTCGACTGAATGAGGACGATTCAATTAAATTCGTAGTTGCGTATTTGGAAAGTTTGTGTTTATTCATTTTTTTGTACAGAATCGAATGTACATTGTACAATGTAGCCGCTGAAAGATTGAAGGTCTTGAAATCACCATAACTTGTTCGGTTTCAATTTGTTAAAATGATTATTTGCAAGTATATAATAGACGTATTTTACATTAATCAGACTCAATAATATTTTATAAGCATTTTTAATCAACACTTGATCTTGTATAACTAGAAAAATGTATAGATTGTGTCAATTTTAAGACCTTCAATCATTCACTTGAAAATCAGCATATTTATAAATATTGATTTAATTAATTTACAAAATAAAGCAGATGAATGTATTCTAATACGCATTATAATTAAATTGAAATATTCTGCAGTTGATTTTCAAATACAATTTATCTTATTGTTAACGAAATATAACGACTATCGAAATGCACCACTAAAACGTTAAGTTAAGGTTTCGTTAAGATTAGTAAAAAATCAGACCTAAAAGAACTAACAAAGCTCTTTAATAACATTAGATAAACACACTCACAAACTAAAACACCAGAAAAAAACTTGCAAAAACTAAATCCTCGCATACAAAAGCTGCAATCCTAGATTCAATCGCGCAATAATAAAGCTCTAAATAAATCTCCCCAGACACTGTTTTCTGCGAATAAGACTTCTCCGAAGAAAGCTTCTGCGAACCGAACCATTACCAGGGTGAAACTCAAACCGAATGGGGTAGCAGTTTAATTAGGGCAGTTGGATAGTGTTTGTGTTCGTTGCGAACAATTTACATTTTAAAGTGGGCTCGATTTATGGACGCGGCGCGGCTGAATGACGGTTCGCAATCAGCGTGTAAATAAAACGGTCAGCTGCTTGTTTTGTGTGCGAAACAATGGATTTGTGTGTGAAATGATATATGACGACTGAAAAGGCCGAAGGGTACAAGTGATTTTGAGAAAAACGCGTTCAAAGTTGACCATGTATTAGGAGAAGGTCGAGTGATTTGATGATATGTCTCGGCACACGTACCGAGTTCGTTTATATCCTTTTGCCACCAAATAAATGAGCGTGTATAGAAGCGATTCCTGTGCATAATTCGATTTTGGCGAAAATGTCACTTGTACCCTTTGGCCTTTTCGATCGTCATATTTGTGTGTGAAATGATAGATATATGTGTGTTGGATGTGAACTATTAATTTGTCGTGTAAATATTTGGGTTGGAGTCGGTTCGTGCTGAAACTGTGAAATGTGGAATCGTGTTGAATTTACTACATTTATAGTTTGAAAAAATAATGAAAATTTTATACAATTTCATAAATTTTTATCATGAAGTATATAACGAATTAATTAACTATATTAATTAATAGAAAATGTATTAATTCAGTGTTAGAAATGCAGTTTTCAATTGTGTGTGTTTGTAATTTTTATCGATATGAAATAATTTGCAGACTTTTGGAATAGTATTGAATGCGATATAAATATGAAGATATTACGTTGCTTTAAATGTTTATCGTATCATTAATTGAAATGCGGCGGATTCAATGAAATTTTAATCTAAACTTTACAAACCGCACATTTATCAAGCAACGGTTTTAACAGTTTGCGAGTAAAGTGAAAATAACCGAAATTAAAAACAATAACGTACGCATAAACGATTTAATAAAATTGAAAATTTTCAATTAACCTTTCAACATATTCAAACGTTAGTTATGCATATAAAAACGACCCAATAACCATTACATTAAAAACAAACCAACGACCAAAACTCTTTTCCTCCATAAAATCGCATATAACGTCCAACACAGACGAACCTCATTTCCTCGACTTTGAACCCGTTGAACCACATAAACACCCCTGCGAAGAGGCATTAGCCTAAAGCTACGTTCACACAGTACTGCATTTCGCTATTCAGTTCAAAAGAAAATTATACTACGAATTAAGAGAAAAAAGTCAACTCTGCATGTCATTTGCATGAACGCTGTATACTTGAACACGTAATTTTGAAAAAAGCATTGCAAAACTGAATCTTCTCATTATTTACATTACTATTTTCTTTTATAGTGGATAGTAATAGTACATTACTTTGTAAACAGTCTTAAGTTGGGTTTACACGAGGTCGTCAAATTATTCAAAACTAGTTGTCGAAAATGTTCAAACAAGCAGAAAGAATTCGATTTTGGTATATCAATTGAATGAAACCTTCCAGATGAGTTTCATGAGATATTTTAATAAATATAGTACTTAAAATAGAGCATAAGAACGTAGATGAATGAAGCTTAAGACCTTCTGAGTACGATTTACATCAGTACTCTATCATGCTCTGTCTCGTGCACTACTTCATTATCTATCTTTTTATTCAATGTTACGACACATATAGAGAAGAATACAGTAAAACCTCGTAGAATGAACATGATTCGTGTTCGAATCTTACTCATAATATGAAACATTCCTTAAATTGAAACAATATTTTTTAAATAATGAAAATCCAAAATGTTTCATATGTTACAATACTTTCTCTCTCGTTACTCGTTATACGAAATATTGCTCATCAAACAAATCGTTTTGTCCATTTTATTTTGCTCATTTTGAAATCACTTTTCATGTACTCGTTACTACTCGTTACTCGTACTCGAGGTACTCGTTAAACGAGTCGCTTTTACATTTGTCTAGCTCGTTATGTGAGATGGTTGTTAAGCTAAATTTCATTGCAGACATCTATCTGTCTACGATAAAATGCATGAAACAGAGCACGATAGAGTACAGATCCATACCATACAGTAATAGGAAGGCTTTGTCACATATGAACGAGGCCTTAGGTGGTCGAAGGAAGCCACCACGATTACGATAGCCGTTGGCGAGGATCGCAAAGACACGAGGTCCTCGACAACGACGCTTTGTCGCAGAGGACGTGCCTCGACCACCTCAACCACCTAAGTGGTATTTATTCTCTCGTGAAATATGGTCAACGAGGATTTGCACTCGGATCACGCACACCAGAAACAAACCTTCCGATTCCGTGTTGGAATACGAGAGCCATCTCTCGAGCTGATGCTGTTGGGGATTTGGATAAATTCAGTTTCTAATTCTATCTAGATATTTATAGTTTAGATTTGAAATTAGAATGTTTTGTCGCGAGTTTCTATAGCAAGTGTAATATCGCTTCTGGTGCATTACAATATGACGTAATTCTAAGGAAGCACAGGTGCAAATGTGTGTTGGGTAGTTATGTTGAAAGTTATGATGTGTATTCATCGATTGAATCTCAACTGTCTGATTAATGTATATTGCACATTCCATAGGTTGATAGAACATCTGGAGAATGTTGGTGTTGAGATATATTATTGTATTGTTATAAATTTCAATTAAATATAAAATTTTATTAAAAAAACTGTTACATATATTCTTATTTTGACTGATGGAAAAAGAACATTGCTCCGAATTTTGTATAGGTTCTTTTATTTCTGAAACTCAGAACATACTAAACCTGATAATAGAATTTAATATAATTTGAACAACTTATTTTCACAAGTAATTATAGTTATTTAGTAAACACATAAAAAATATGAATTAGATATCTAGTTAAATAACTTGAATCTGTAATGTTTTTCAGCTTTTCTCTAATGGGTGATTTTTCATTATATGTTATCTATGATTTTTCAATCATAAAAAAAAACGATCTATTTTCCATAACATAATCTTCCCTACTACAAAATACGAAAATCCTATCAACACCCTCTTTAAACACTATCAACCTCATTAAACAACCACCTCCAAATATCCACATCAGACTCTTTAAACACATTAGCATAAGAGCGATGATGACTCCATCGCAATGCAGGAATTAATCACTCTTTTCTCGATGCTCCATCGCAATGGGGGAGACCTGGGTTGGGGTTGACGTATAAAATGTGCTTCAATTGTGACGTTGCGCGTGTTGTCGTCGGATTGATGACGGTGGGGTGCGTTTGACCCCAGCCAGGCACAAAAATGTGTCTAGCTGTGATAGATTGTACGCAGAGTGCAGTTTAGGGGTCGTAAAACTTGGGAGATGTAATAAAAATGATCGAAAGGATCTTATTTTCTTCGACTTTTGAAATATCGCACGCCAGCGGCGGGCGGTCCTCTCTGTGCCCAGGTGTTCGAAATCATCATAAAAAAAGGATATTTTGAATAAGAATGAACGATGATCGATTCGTTCACATATTTCAGATTTGTTTTCGAAAAAAAATTGCAAAATACAATCGAGAGACGAATTAATTACTCGATCACAATTAACACAGCCACAATCGCTTCCATCTGACGTCAACGTTGGCAATATCTGAAGAGTTATATGTGGCGTGCATGGTCTGGTCTGGTCTGTGGTACTCGATGTCGCGTGCATCCTGCGAAATCTCGATGGTATGAACAGTAATATTGCATTAAATATAGTACGTGTGACACTGACGACCTTTTGTATGTACCGAGACACGTGCTGGCCACAAAACACTCTCGGATGCCCCTCCGGAGCGTGACTGTGACCTTTTTCCGTAGAATTAAGTGCATCGAATGTAAGTGTGATGTATGGATGTATAGAGGTGGTTCTTGGACACTTTTGAAGTCTAACTTCTTATATGCTGTTGAGTCTAGTCTAGGACGTGAAGCTAAATGTGGAAGGAATCATGAAACTGTTGAGTTTGATTTATGATCTAATAGTGGACAATCATGAAAATGTGATGGTAATGTACAAAATTTTAGATTTGGGAAGGATATTTTTGAAGCACTTCATTGGTATAATACTTGATGGGTTAAGTTAAGTTAGATTAGTGAAAATATCATTACTAGTGAGACTACTCACTATCTTACTAGACCTCGATAGTGAAACTCCTACACAGCCACTGGGAGAGTAATTTGGTGGTGTCTATAAATGATTTTCTTTCCTCTTTGGAAATAAAACGTTAAATTAGATTGAGTTACGTTTTAGGTTTAGATTTTTTTATACTTTTCAGGTTAGGTTGAATTATGTCAAATATTGTACTGATGGTCTGTTCCACAAATACTCTAGACTTTCCATCGAAAATAATCTCTTTCGACGAGATAAATGAAATCAATTATTATACATCAATAGTGTACTATCTCATTAACAGAGCATCATAAATTAGAACAAGACAGATAAAAAAAATAGAACACACAAACAAAGCACTATAGAATACACATTCTGACCGGACAATCCCTCGCAAACCAGCATCGGACAACGTCCAAAATTTAAACAACGACAAATTCAAAACGTCTGAGCACAACATAAGCAACAAAAATTCAAAACGCGCAACAAAAGGCATCTTCGCAGCGGTCATGCACATTTATCAACATTATGCACCAACATGCATCTCGTATATACGAAGAGGCAACAACGCGGTTGACGGATGGCCGCCGGAGGCTGCAACACTGACAGGTTGTTTCACCACGAAATGTCTGGCGTCCCCGTAATTGCACATAGCCTCGGATGACGCTGGGAGACCCCCATCGAGGGGTGCTGCGCCCCCGTGCTCCGTCATGGGGGCACTTTGAGCCCCCTCGATGTTGCATGCGGCTCTGTTGGTCGGATATGTCTTGCGTGCTGATCGCATTGCCCGGCTTGGTAGATGCATTATGCATTGTATTTTTCATTATGAAATTGTTTTAACACATTCAGGGATGGTATTTTTATTGTTCTCGTTAACTAACTAGAGAGTTATAGTCAGTTCTTTAACTAAATTCTGTCGAAAATCTGCAGATCAGAGACGGATTTTGACAGTTTGAAGCTAAGGATTGATTGTAATTCTATGTTAAGTTTGACTAGAGCAGTGAAATGAGCGATTCATAGGGTTATAGGTTAGCCGAAAGCTAAAGTTATTTTATAGTTTTGTTAAGGTTAGTGAATATCGTCCTTTAAAGCTGAAATCGTAAAATAGTGGAATCTTGCTTAACTAGTGATTCGCACAGAGCTATTCATATAACAATCTCTTTGCAACCAAACATTACAAAATGTAAGAAAATGACTCGCTCAACGAGCACTTCGCATTATGAATAAGATTTGGCAATTAATTTTGTTCAACCAAAATCAAGATAAACAGGGACTGATCGACAATCAACATTATAACTAATTTTGATATAAAATATGTCTAAGACTAAATAGTACGATTATACGATTCATGACATCACTATCGTAGTACATATTTACAATTACTAGTCTCGGCAGCACAAAACAAATCGTAATATGAAAATAGCCGATTTTATGCGTTCTTACGAAACACGGTTAGCAAATCGTAGTTTATCGACCCCGAAATCGAATCTATTTCGTACGGAGTCTTATACGACCGCAGCTTAACTGCCTCCGCAAAAGACAACAACCCCGTTCGAATGATTCGGCCCGACGCATAAACTGTTATGAATTTATTTCAGAATCGCATCGATGTGAATTTTTACGATTCGAGCATAAACTTTACGACGACTCCGCATCAATACACGTCCCATCTCTTTTGTGCCTTGCAAATTTTACGAGCGATCGAAGCACAAGGACGAGCACCTTCTACGTACATACTTTACGAGCCGCAAGCGAAGACCTAGACCCGAACTCGAAAGTTTGTTCGAAATCACTAGAAATTACATTCGAATACCTTCATATAATAAAATGTGATTTTGAAATTCTTATGATTCTAAAAAATATTCTTTTGAACTAATCGAGCTTTTTATCATCACGATTTTCCACCATTAACATTTTCCATGAACGATAATTGCAAGTAAGGTTTCCAGATTTGACAAATAGTATGATAAATAGAACCCAGGAAAAGATCCACATCGATTTTTATGAAAATTTGTAGAAATATAATATGAGTATAGACATGAATAATGGTGATCGGAGGTGACGCAACTTTCAACCGTTTTTCCACAAAATGAAATCAAAAATAATGCAATAATAATAGAAATATAAAAAAAATATCCTTGTTCGTGTGCCTGGAATTGATACTGAATTTAACCTGCTATAACTAAAAAAACTCTTGAAAGTTGCGTTTTCAGTCTTTATACCTATACTTACACTGCATTTCTACAAAGTTTCATCAAATTGTGTGCGGACCTTTGTATGGACATTCCTTAGTCTACAAACTTGCTCTACTTAGTCTGACAGACTCGCTAGGTCCACAATACACAGAAAATGAATCGTACACAAAACTATTTAAAACTCGTATAAAATTTCGTATAACACATGCATTTCCAGACAGAATCGAAAATCTTTCAATCTCGACTCGTACATCATCTCAGGTCTAACATATGCTGCGTACACGTTATAAAAGCACCTTACGTCGTCCCTCACATTATTATTTATACATGCACGTGTTGCAGACGAGATTCCGTCGTACAAATGCGATTTCACGACATCGAATTATCCTCTTCCTCTGCGGCCGAAGCGCAAATAGGTTCATCACCCACGCGAACCGAAAGGGGTCAGATGGGTTCACGCCACTGACAAATCGACGACAATGCGAAAACTGCGAATTTGCAACAATGTATGATGATTTTACAATCATACAATGATTTAACATCGATTTTACAATTATCTTACATGGTTTTCGATGTTGAGAAAGTCGCATGACGATTGTTTCGAAAAACTTGTGAAGAGTTGCAGATTTTGAGAATTATAAAGATTGTGATTTTATTGTCGGTTTTCATTTTAGACTGAATCATTTTATATAATGATTCATTTTGACGCTTTTTTTTTAATTTTAGGCACTTAAAGGTTTCAGATTGTTATGAAATATATAGGTACACTAAAAGGTCACACAGCTGTGTAAAGTTGCAGATTTTGAGAATTTTGAAGATGGGTGATTTTTTTCATCAGTTTTCAATGATTTTATATGATTATCAATATTTAGCTATTTTTTTTATATTTCAATCAATAAAAGCTTTTAAATTGTTAAAAAAATTATTCTTATAAAAGATCACCAACAAGGATGAATTTAAGCAAAGAAAAATTTTAAATTTTAATAATTTTCATGTTTTTTTCGCTCTTATAATTAGATTGGAATGATTATATTGATCAAACTTCATTCAATCGCATATTAAAAAACGCAAAAGAAAAACAAAAGTCATCTTAAAGAAAAAACTTGTTCTATGTAAATGAAAGTATCCTGTTCGCAACCTCAGATTATATTAATCTCCGACATATTGAATTATGTTCTTACACAAATATTTACTCTCGCTCTCGTTTATTTTAATTAAACTTTTACTCAGATACCATATTTATCGTATAATTACGTTACAAAATGCGCATTAATTATATTGCCGTTGATTGACGCAAAGTTGATCGAATCGACGTGCCCTGTCACATATTTTGGGTCATTAGGTTACAAAGCATTTTTGAGATAAAATGTACTCATCTCTCATTTTTTATCATCGGTTCATTTCCTCCCAAATAAATCAATTTCATAAAAAATGACTCAAATGTAATAAAACTTCAAAGTGATTCCAAGAAAAATGAAATATTACCGATCGATAATTTTATTTGATTATATAAAAAATGAAAATTATATTCTTCTATATCTACTCATCTATCACAATATTCCATTCGAGTCTATTTCTGCATTCTACCCCAAGTAAGACAGACTTTTGCCAAATTTAGTTCAACGAGGGGATGAGTGTATCGTCGTCTCTCTAATGAGCCTTTGAATAATTTATGGTTTGTAATGCGCGAAATTGTGCGCATAATTTTTGGACAAATCATAATTTATGTCTGACGTTTCGGCGATTGTGTACGCGAGACTTTGAAATCTGATTTATTATTAAACCTCGAAGATATTAGACGACTGATAAGACCACAGGGTACAAGTGATTTTGCGGTGATTTCGAGAAAAGCGTGCTCAAAAGTTGGATCAAATGATTTGATGATATATCTCGACACACGTTCCAAAGTCATTTATATCATTTTGCCACCAAATATATGAGCTTACATAGAAGCGATTCCTGTACATAACTTAATTTCTGCAAAAATGTCACTTGTATCCTTTGACATTTTCAGTCGTCATTTCGAAGTTTCCATAAACAGAAGCAAAGAGAATGAATGAACGAATGAATGACGTTTGAATATTTCTCACTTCTTGCTAATTTGAACATTCATTCTTTAACAGTTAACTTGATTTTTTTTATAAATAACATTATTTGATGAATCTAGAAAACACAAAAGAGTTTTTCAATATTATAAAAGTTGAAACAAAATTTGCACCGTACACAATACTGGTACAAAGTTTTTCACGCAAGTTTCTTTTCAATATTCTGAAGTTTCCCTGCGAGAAACGAAACGCTGTTTCGCGTTATGAAAATATACGATTCCTATTCATCCACATTTATTTTGAATATACAATGCACACATTTATATTGAAACGAACGCCACATTGTGCGATATTTATTTACCGTATCTACCCGAAAAGATAAACAAAAGCGCACCATGTGACAGCTATTCCGTTGAAGGATCCTTCTGAAAATAAATTTAAGGCCCTTTTCCTTCTTTTTAATACTTTCCTTCGAGGAGAGAGAGAGAAAAATCGTGAATATATCCACGTAATAAACTACAACGGTTCGGTATTCGAACATTTTGCTTTCGGCTACGATCGTCGATCCTCACTGTGACAAAGCTTTGTGCAATCCAATAAGAAAATCGGACAAAGGGATTTGTCAAAAGGAAAAGATGGACGATCGAGGTGAAGCTGCAAGCATGCTCGATTCTTTATATTGACCCAATTCTGTTCTGCAATATTTATTTTTCTACTTTGAATTGTAATTTTCTATTACAAATTGTACGTTTTCATATGAAAGATAATAGGCAAAAATGTATTGACCGTGGTACCCTCTTCAACAATCATAATTTACAGATCATTAGAAATGACTTTCGATTCAGAAAGACATGATTTGGCGTCGCTCGAGACTCTTTGAACTTTAAGTCGATTGTGAACTGTTATTGTATAGTATTTTCTGTCATATTTTGAATAATATTTGCTATGGATGGGTTACAAAAAGCCCCTACTAAGAACTGTCGAACAATAGAAGTCCCATTTTTTGTAAAATTTAATTATTCAAAAACTTTTCCATACGTGCATACAGTTACTCTGGAAAGTTTCTGAATAAATATAGAACGACATAAATTACATCTATTTATATAATCTTATCAAATATTTATATTGTAAGCACAATTTCATTTCGATTCACAAACACATTGCTTATTGAAAACGCGAAAAATATACAATCGAAGAGATATTCAATTCAATCGATTCCGAGAAAAATAAGCATCGATCGTGAGTTCCTCATAAAAATTATACTCTTGAAAATAAACATGCTTGCTAAGTGGCTACTGTGTTCATCCAAAATAACTGCAATTGCATCACGCGATTCCTTTCGAAGAACTGAGTCAATGCATCGACTTTGCAACGTGCACAGAATCTATGCGGGTCTTATTATCTTCTACAGAACTGACTTTTATTTGCTGCATTATTACATTGTTTCATACAACTTCAATAATAATTCATTTTAAGCAAATACACATAGCATAAAAGTCATTAAGAGCGCAATTCGTTTCAGACGCATTTGCGCAAAATGCATAGAAACTTTGAATGCGATTCATTCGAGCTCAACACGTTTCAGCTCATCGCAGTTTCCACGCGTTGGGAAACAGTCAAAAGGGCAACGTTTTTCATGCATTTTCAGTAACGTTACATGCTCAGCATATGGTCAAAGAGAAAAAGGAACACTCTATGTATTATTACATGTACCACTCGTGCGGTCTGTTTGCATCTGGCGTACAAAATGAGTGAGCATACAAAAATTCCCGAGTGTAATTGTGTTCGTACAAAAGGATTCACTCTTTTCGGTTTGTTTTTTTTTAGAATTTGTTTATGCCACAAATTGTGGAGACTGTGTAGTCTTGTGCAACGATTTGATTCGACGTCTGTTTGTTTAGTAGTTAACGACTAATTGACGTATTGATAATGCGATGTCGTTATCGGAGTCGTTTGACAGTGAAAACGGTCCATCGTAAAGAAGGTTAATGTACTTTTCATTTAAAAAACATGCATGTAACGAGTGCTATTGAGAAAATCACACAGACTATTTATTTTGAAATACATTTCTATGGTGAGATTTCAACACTATTCATTGTCAGTTTTTGATAGTCTAGTTTAGAGTAGTCGAAAAATTGCCAGAAAACTACGCGATTGAAAAATCTAAATATGAGCTTCAAAACGATTTTGAAAAAACCTGATACCTTCGAAGAAAGATTATAATTCTAATTACATTTACATCAAATTAATATAGAAAAATTGATAATTTTGAAGAAAAAAAATTATATATAATAATAATATAAAATTTTGAAAAAGTCAATTGATTAACCAAGATGAATTTGTACAGTTATCATAAAAATGACAAAAGAAAACCAGATTTCTGTCTCGGTTTGAAATCCCTAGACTCCGGTTCAATTTGGCGACTCTTTGTTGCGATTATTATGAGTCGTCTCGAGAGAGGTGTGTTGAGAGTGCACTTTTTTTGCATTTTGTTCGCAGCCAAGCTATATTTGCATACGATGTGTGTGTTGTGCACACATGCGATTTTTGTATGCGTTTTGTATGCGCGGGAGGCAGCTCCACAATGCAACAATGAATTTTAAACTTTATAGTGAACGCTTTCCGGCGTTCCGTATCGGAATTTGCGACGATCAGAGCTTTTCAAAATCGACTTATGTATTCGTTTTGTTGTTTAAAAAATGGTAAAAGTGGTCGATGTTGAATAACCAGTGGTTTTTGGCATTTTTCTTTTGACTGAAGACTTTTGAGCATAAGAAAATTGGGTGGAATTCCAAAATTTTCCTTTTTATTGATATTATAAAATAATAGTACTGCATTGCAGATAAATATCTTTTTTGAATGTGCGAGTAAATTTTCATTATCGAGTATGAAAAATTTTGTCTGCATAAAATATATATATATTTAACGCAGCTATTTAAGAATCACTGCCTTCAGTCAAATGATCGCATCGTTATTTGTTCGAATACCAAAGTATAAAATGTTTCACAGTTGAAGCGATAATAAAATTGTTCAACTTTTTTTTACAAATCAATACAGATTTCACTAAATACAATACAGACAATAACAAAGAGATAGATTTCCTATAATATAATAGATTTTTTTACGAAAAAAAATCATTTTACTCTAATTATATGAGAATCGTTCAACATTTCTAACAAACAACCTAATGAATACATTTATCGAAAATCGTATTATACTAGAAGAAATATAGAATGTACATATTATGAAATTTCATACAATAAAAAAATGATGATATTGAAGATATTACCGTACTGATTTGAATTATTATCCAATATTTACAATCAATAATTGTTCGAACATCTCGTAAATCATTAACATCGCATGTACCGTTTATATTACTTTAACCTAAGAATTTCGAATGATTTAAGACGACAATATAAACACCAATTAACAACTCGGTAAATTAAACCTGTCGCAATAAGCAACATTGTCGTATTGCGTGGTCTCGTATACGATTCGCATCTTACTTAAGTTCCTCGATAAATTACTATCGAGAGATTCCTTAATCTTTCGCATCCGATCGATCGACAGTCACTCGAATATTTACGACAAATGCTTTCGAAATTATCTACTCATGAATGCGAGTGTAAAATTCGTATTCATAATATAAATAATTTAAGATAGTGGCAAGTTCACAGTTCGTTGTCCCTAGTTTTACGCGAGTGTGAATGTACCCGATAGATAAGAGTTTGTGGTTTGTGAGACGCTTTGACATGTTCCCGACGGGCTGAAATTCGCCAGGGGTTATAAACATTGATATAGGTTTGATTTGTGGTGAAAATATACTAAATTCTATTTTATAGAATATATTTTTGTCGTTTGAATCGATATTTTTGGTACTTGTGTAGAATATCATCAACGCGACTCAATCGAACATAAAATGTAACCACTACTAATTGGACCTAATCTGACGTGAAAATATTAAAAGATTTAAATCTGGCCTAATTTTATTTAAAAACTAACCTATATGACTTATTAAATGTCGAACTAATGGAATAGTGCACAAGTCAGTACCTACATAAGAATCTCTTTTTTTTTTAATGAACATAATTTATCAGAATGTGAATAATTCTTAATTATTCCGGCCTATATTTCATATGAATCATTAAATTTGATTCATCCATTTGATACATCTGAATTTTTTTCATCAAATTCTCTTAATTTCAAAATTGGTCATTCGATAAGTGAACTTCAGAGACCGTTGACCGCTTTGTTTAGATAGTTACTTCCTATTTCATGACTAATAAAAATGAATTTTAATCACAAAAACATCATTACATTAATGCAAAAATAAAAATATGATATCCAAAGTACTATACTCGAAATTAGCACTGAAAATTCACGCACGAAAATTTCTATTGTATGCAAATTCGCCATTGTAGTTCGGCGACTTAAGCGATTGTCGCACTTTTTTTCCTGTTTCGTAATTTTTTCAAACAATATCGAATAATAATATAAAGCGAATCGATTTCGCATGCACCTTCGCAGTCTTTCGCATAATTTATTCTTTCCTTCGAAAGGAAAAGCGCGGGCTAATTTGAATTTCTTTCAGCTGCATTCTGAAGGGGAGCGAAATGCTTCTAACGAGCGACCCCAGATTGCCTTCGAAGTTGAAATAATGGAATAATTTGAAAACGTGAAACGAATTATGAAAAAGGTCTTCCCTTGAAAAAAAATGTGCAATTAACTTCAGATATTGGCCAGGTATGATTTTGGGTTAGATTAGCGTGAGACGTGAATATTTATGGAGAAAAGGGAGCGTTGAATGGATCTTAAATTTCGTATTTATGTATGAATATCTCGTCTGCCGAAATTCAATACAAGATTTATTGAATATCGAACCGAATTCGGTTGGAAAAGGGTCAAAGCCTTTTTTACGAGTCTCGAGAAAAATATTTGATACTTTGCAAAAATGTACAAATTCGAATCGTACGTTATATTATTAAAATAATATTCAATTTGATCTGTTTTGTATATTTACGTACAAATCTATCTTGTATGCTTTTAACGTTCCCACATCGATTCGCTTATTAATTTCTAAGCTAAAACACACCCATAGTATCGGAGACGCGTTTATGCGATTTGATCCGCTTTGATGTGTAAATAATTAATCATATCGTCTACGGATGGATGAATCTTGTCAACTGTATAGTTTTAAACGTCTTCCATTTGCTGAATTGTTTGGGTTCAGAACAAATACGATAGAGAAGACAGATTCGTTTCAAAGTCGATATTTCTTCTTATGGCGGAAAGATCGATCGCTTCAAAAATTTTGAATTTTAGTTAAACATTATACTTTTATATCGAATAAGATTTTATCGGAGACACGGAATTCGGGATATTTGTACAACTACGAGGTATAACGAGAAAAAGTCCCTTAGGAATTCCATCACGACGGTATTCAGGTATCGTCGAACGAAAATGTATTGTGCGTAATTAGAGAACGCCCGAGAAAATTTCCCCTCGACACCAGGGACGAGGAAAAATCATTTCGGAGAACACTAGTAGAAGATTCTCAACACTTTTTTTCCACAACGCAAAAATCAAAAGTTATTCGACTGTTAAGAAATTTTTTATCTTCTCAACTGAATCGGCGAATCCGAAAAATTCATATTTTTTTATGGAAATGTAGAATCAATATTGTTTTCTAAAAAAATATCATTTTTTGACTTAAACTTGACATTTTTTGTTCATATTATATTTTTGAATTAAATATTTTACTGTTACAATTGAATTTTCTATTGTTTGCTGTATATTATGTAATCAAAGCGATTCATTTATTATACATTTATTGTAAAATTGAACTTTTTATTATACTTATCGTTGACAATTGAATTAACAATATCCATTCGAAATTACGTCGACTATAAAATGAGTTTATATGAAAATAGATTTTATACATCATATAAATATAAGCCCTCGTTGTAGTGTTATCTGTAATTATATTTATTTCTTCATCTACTTATGAACAATATTATGACCAGAGCTCTCAAACTTCGACTCAACTTAAATCACCACAACTCTAATAATGAAAAATGTGTTCAATATTCTATTCTTTTGTATTTTTTTTAATATTTGGATCAATTACTGTGAGTTCAGTGATTTTTTATAGTTGAGGCTGTGAATTAACGAATACACAATGAAAATTGTCAAACTTTATATAAAAATCGAAAACTCGTGTTTTGTACCACTAGTGTTAAGCAATTAACAAGATCAGGTCTAAATGAGTTAACACTGCGCTATAGCATCACGCCAGACAAATAGACACACAAAGCAGAATCTTTATATGAATATTAAAATATTATATATCTATTACTACAATCGCATAAAAAATAATACATTTGACGGAAAAGCGTTAAACGCAAACATATTTGGCTCGAGCCACGTACACATCTGAGTGTCTGCCAAATAGCCTTCAGCCAAAGCAGTTTCTACAAAAGTAGATATCATCCCCTTCGATTTCTCCACTTTCACCTTCTCATCCCCTACACTTTCGCAGAGTAACGGGTGCGCTAATAAAACGGACGCAAACGATAATAAATACGTAACGACCCAAATTGAACCGATTTCGCGGCTTAATTATACGACTCGTTGGTGTTTTTTTTAAGGTTTTTGTTTCGTTTTGATATATTCATGCACGTGGGGGGAATCGTCCCATTAAAAGGGCAATATGTTTCGAGTTTATTTTCGGAAAATTTTTGAACAATTTTCGTGAAATGTGTCCCATTTAATATATCATTTTTTTAACGATTTGTTGTTTAACTTAATAACTAAAAATGCAGATTTTTTATATAATAATTTCATGATTTTGTAAATATTTGTAAATTATTATGCACTTATCGTTACAAATCGTCAAAGCACTCCCTTCCTGTATGAAACTTCGCATCGTGAATATAAATAAGCATCTTCAATCGGTTCTGTTGAGGTACGCAAACGGAATTTTCATTAGAAAAGGTGAATTGAAAAAAAATACATTCAACAAGTAAAAAAAGTCCGAAATTAACAGTACCGAATGAAAAATGTTCAACTACCGAATTGCATCCATTCGTCATTCGATAACGATCGAAGTTCAGCTTCCCTAGAACCCATTGTGCTCGAAATAAACTATTGTTCCAATTGTGACACACGACTGCCGAAACCGCCTTTTCATTTGTGTAATGTATATACACGGTGTCCTAATTTGATACGTGAACGTTTTACATAAATAAATCAGAATGTGGGTTAACGAAAATTGAATTCATCTGTATGCAAAGATTTCGACTTTCCGAGATCCGCTCACGATTGACTATGTATTTTATTCACAATTTCAATTATTTTTCAGCGACTTCATAAATTAAATTATATTTACATCAATTCAAGATCACTTTATAAACGAATTATATTTTTTTAACTAGATTCTGTGACTGGTGTTGCTCGAGATTCTTTAGACTTTGATCCGATTGTGAGCCGTTGTATATTTATAATAAACAAAAAGCAAACGAAATGCAAAATATATGTCGAAACTTGTTATTAAATTACCTTGCATGTGTAGTTCATGCATAATATTTGTTAAATTTTGCAGCGATTTAAGTTCTCCCATAAAAAGTCAAAGTGAGAAATCTCATGGATTATACAATATTAATAATGATGCAAAAAACTTTGCAAAATAATAAACCTAGAAAATTATAATACGAAATGATAAGTCATTAAAGAGTCTACAAATAGACCGACATTCATATATAAACTCATTTTTATTTATACGCGTAGATATGTATGATAATATTTCAAAGAATTATTCACCAGAATGGAACAGAAGCATTAATCCTTTTATCAGAAAATAAAACTGTCACATTCACAACTGGAACACCGTGTACATTGTAAACTGAGAACTTTTCGGTTGTACTAGTATATAAATAATCGTTATAATTTAACTGGGAGTATTTCTTGCTTTTCGAGACGAGAGAACCATTCAAGTGTCTCACACTTTAGCATAGTAGACGAGACGAGGGCACAATGAGTTCTTTCGGTTTTCGGAAAGGTTCTCGACACCGAATGACCCTATAAACCTCCGAGGTTCAGCCCTCTGAATATAACCTAATGACACCGACTGAATTTTTATTTCTCTCCGAAGAGAGAAAGGTCGACATTTCTCAAAAGCTGCACAAGTGCGCGAAAATTATACAGCAGCGCTCGGGTTGCAGTTCATTCTGTCGTTTGAATGAGCTCGATGAATGGATTTTTTTTGTAAATCTAGAAAAAGTATATGAATACATGAAGTCTTTGTTTTGAAAGACAAAAGGTTTCGTTCGCTTATAAAAGTTACATTCGTCAGAATTTTATTATACGTGCACGTAGTGCGGAGTTGTTCGTAGTGTTAGTTTTATAGAAGCTTGATTTGAAAACTAGCTAGCTTGTAGCTTAAATAAATTAGTGGTAAAATTTTTAATTTAAAAACATGGAAAAATATTAAAAATATTGTCAGTTATACGAAAAAACTTTTTTCATCAGAATTTTGAAAAAGCAAGCTGTAAAAAACAATGAAATGCTGCGCGATCGAAATTTTAAAAGGTGTATTAATTTTTTCTTGTTTTTATTTTGACGAAGAAAGTTTTGTTATACATATAAGTAATGATATTTTAAAAAAATGCATTTGATATAGTTTATAAACGCACACGAGAATATTAAATTTTAAAACAATTTATGTAAGCATACAAAATATTTCAAATTAAAACGCAGTCGTTATTTACAATATATGAGCTCGAGCATTTTCTAAATAACACTACACTTAATAACCTCGTCCTTATTAGACATTTTATATCAGAGCACACATCCGACCGGCTTGAATATTTTATTAAATCTTGCAAATTTTCCAGAGCACACTTACCTAAGAAAATCTACACACAGCATAATATAATACACAACGAAATAATATTTCGAGAAGCCAGAGTTCGAGAGCTTAATAGGTACTCGAGTGCGTTAATGGGCTTTTCAACCCCAAAGGGTAAAAATCTATTTTTAATTTGTCCAGATTCGCCGATAGGATCTTTTGCCGAATCGCTGGATGATATTATAAAAAATTTATTATACATATAACCCCAACCTCCCCTTTTAACTCTACCTCTGGGAAGGTTTTTCAGAGTTTAATAACGCGGTTCGGTTTTATTTTGGGTTTTATTATTTTTTTGACGAGGTCGTCGCTCGAATCTTGGGGGAAAATCGGTTAGAAAATTTTTGATATTTATTTGTTTGTTTTTTCGTTTTCGATGTAGATTTTTGGATTTCACGAGCAAAGCTGGTGCAGTTGATTTATCGCTGCAGCAATCCGTAATGTTTAAGTACTGGGTGTTTGAGTTTTATAGGTAACATTTTATAAAATTATCCCAAAAATGTGTTAAATGAATAAATTCAATACTTGTATTAAAATATTAAATATGTGCATAATAAGTATGTCAGAAAATCATTTAAGTATGTATCTTCGGTAATCAGATAATCTAAATTTTCGTGTGAATTCTGATATTTTCATCACTTTTTCAATATCAAATTTATTATTTGTCAAACACCCGGTGCTTAAACGAATCCCAAAGAGCAAAAACAATATTTTAAAATACATTAAGTTGATTGCGAGCGAACGGGGTGCCAAGAAAGTAATTAGGAACGACCAAATCTTCGCTCACACCACAGCCTTCGCTCGTGCGAAAACTTGATCTGGAAAATCTTCGATTTACATCCACATTCCCGAGGGTTCTTTGAGAGAGCACATTCTCAAAATACAACATATAACACGACTAAGATGCTCAAACTAAGATTATTAAGTGTATAATTAATCATAGAAAACAGATAAAAACTAATTTATAGAAACTCGATATAACTTGACTTAAGTATTTAAGTTTTTTTAATTTTTCCGAAATTTTCAAAACTCATTTATTGCTAACGTATCTAACTTTTCATCAAGAGATGGCACAGATTAATATTGTGAATTAGTGAATGAAAATTGTTAAGAATGTTTTTTTTAGAGTGGCTTTCAGCATTCTGAAAATAATAACAACCTTAATCTAGCATTGCTTTAAGCTTCTGGCTGATTTATACAATTTACTGAAATTTCAAAAATAAGCATGCAAAGTAAATAAACTAATCATAAGAAATCTGATAAACGAGACACACCTATACAGCAATATATCCATCTCTTTCCTTTTCAATGTGAGATGGCCATATTGCCATAAAGGTGTGTCTCGTTCATCAGTTTCTGTACCATTCGATTCGCTTGCAATGCGAATGGACCATAAATATTAAATCGCAATCCTAATTTTCTGGAAAGCTTGAACAGCCTTAAATACATACATTATTGACGTATAACGGGAAAAGGGTGCAGCGTGCAAACTCCTGCCTCTCGAAACACGTCACTTGTCACACGGGCCAAAACTTCCAATATGTCAATCGAACGGGTATTTCGTGTCCCCGAACGCTAAAACGTCCAAAATCTAAAGTTAGAATTCGGCTTTTGGTCGTTCGGGAAACGCCCAACGATTGATGGACAGCTTGTGCGTTGTTGTTGTTGCATTCGAACCGAATTGAATTCACGATTCGGTAATTGATTGTTTGCTGCCTTTGTTTATGGAGTTAAAGGTATGTGTGTTGTTTGTTGTATGTGCAGTGGATTCGAATGTGTTGATTTTGGTATGTGAACTTAGTAATTTTTTTCAGGTAGACTGTGATATTATTTATAGGAAATGGTTTGGTATATGATGAGGAAATTGGCAATGGGGATCGATTTATGTGGTGAAAATTTTGAGAAAAATGCGATTTGAGTTAAGCGTGTATATGTATTTATGTATTGGAAAAAAGACAAGTGATAACATGATATTTTTTCAGAACAGTATTCGAACTAGTTTATATCCGTTTACCAATAAACACATGAACATATACTTATAGAAAAAAAAAACTGTACTTAATTCGATTTTGGCGAAAATGTGACTTTATCCTCTTGGCCTATTTCATATAACGCAACTCATTGCTTCAAATAACGCTTTATGATTTCTGACTCGCCTTCGAAGATTCGCCAAGATAAACATCTGACATGATCAACTTACACATGAAATCCATTAGAGCTGAAATTGATAAAACTCACCTCTTCTTATTGCAATCCGTCAGATCGATAAAGAGCCCTCATGCATGATATAATACTTCGTATGAAATAAAACACATTATAAAATAGGCAAAGTGGATCAATTGAAATTTCTTTAGAAATTGAATTAAGTACAGAATTCGTTAGTAAAATGAAATAAACGATTTCGAATCCTGTATTAAGACATATCATCTGATCACAAATCTTTCTCTCAACACATATACACTATCGACTTTAAGCGAGTTTTTCTCTAATTGCCGTCATGTTAATCGACCCCCTTGGCACATTTAGTCGTCATATAGAGACAGTAGATATGACATGTGGATAGTTGGAAAACGTCAAAACCTCAAACAATGACACCCTTCGAATTGAAGCGCACGAGCTGTGTCTAACCTTTCGAAACTCATTCACACGTACAACCCTCGTCGGTTACATTTCGAGCAAATAATTCCGAACGTCCATTACGCGTACGCACCCACCTCAATTTTCAACATGTCCACTCGTCCTTCCCCTTTTTATTTTCCGCATATTTGCTCGAGAGATCAAATATTGACCGTAAAACGAGGGGGACATACTATCCTTTGTGTCGTGGTGAATGGTCATGGCCAAAATGCAAAAGTCCTAAACCTTTCAGATCAGCTTCAATACAATATTCAGTTGCGCAAAAGGATGATGGTTATAGTATCCTTTCTGATACATGTGTGAAATTGTTGATAATAAGCTCATTATGATCCAAAAACATAAAAATTATAAGTTTTAACCCCGAAATCAATGGAATTCGAGAAAATTTTTAGTTCGTATCAAAAAATTTGTACAAAAATGATATGATTTAAAATTTATTTTCCATGAAAATTCCATATCTATGGTGAATGTCGTTATAGTAAAAAAAAGTTATAAGGCTGCTTATATCGATCGATTGAAATATATTTGAAATATGTGAATTGTGGGGTCTTTTTTACTCATACTGCTTTGTCTAAAGGAAATGGACAGAATGGTACCCTTATTGAATAGATATGATTATAGTGTCGTTTAAAAGGTCTCAATAGGAACAATATTTATTACATATCGAATCAAATTTGAATGTATTTGAAACAAACATCTATCTTTATTATCATTTTCTATGAATAAAATAAAAACTTATTGAATAAGTAGTATGATTAGTACAAAAACGTGAATCGAGACTTGCACCATGACAGACGTTTTTCTACCACAAAAGTCTATTCTGATGATACACAACTCATAAATATTGGAGTTTTTACATCGATCCATACATTTTCACCCATCTTATTTTATATTCGAACCGAATTCCATACCATCGGCACTCGTTCCACGTACGTGCACCTCCTATGAGCTGTAAACCAACGCGCCCCATTGTGCTTTTATCTCAGATCTAGGCAGCATCCATCACGCGAAGGGTGCCCAGCAACCTTCCACCAGAAACCCATCCTTCTAAGCTAGAAGAGGACGATCCTCCCTCAAAGGCCGGGGGTGGTTCTTCATTGTTGTTGTTGCTACACGAGTACTTCTTATAGTGGAACCGTTCGGTCTCGCGTGTGCGACAATACCCTCATTAAAAGTCGTCTGCGTTTCGTGGATGTGTGTTATGTAGTGTAGTATTCTGTTTAGGTCTGTTGGAAGCTCGGTTCGTTCTTCTTTCTGGCTTTTGAGTTCTTTTGCTAGGAGCGGCCGACTTCGCTCGGATGGGACTCTTCAAATCTCACCAATTGGACTTTAATGTCTCGCTCTAAATGAAGCTTTTCCTTTTGAGACGGTGAGCTTCTAGGTACAAGGGAAAAATATTAGAAAGACTTTCGCTCAAAGCGAAAATTGCTTGTTTTTGAATCATCAAACAATTCGGAAATAATTTTAAAATTTTTCTTATTTAATCTTAAGCTCGATCCTATACCATCAAATTTGTTAATAAATAAGTAGACAAATGCAATTCCTTGAAATTTCATATGCCTTACTTTGTCAAGGTCTGATCTTTTCCTCAAACTTAACTAGCGTTTTATTTCTATTGAATTCGATAGCTGTCAAAATATGTTCACAAACTCACATCACCGAACATCGAAAAAAATACTAGCTAAGTTACAGCTTAGTCAAGGTAAGTGAAAAGATCAGTTTTAAGTAATTTAAATGTAGATTTCCCTGTAAATGTTAATATAGGGCCCGTAGATTTATCTAATATTGATAGTATTCAATTAGGTCGATATAATAGGCTAACATTAACTGAATTCCGTATAATGGTTTGATGATTTTTTTTCGTACTAGTTTCATTTCAACTAGATAAAAAAAATTCGAGATTAAGATTATTTTTCTATCTGATCTGAACTTAACATTAAATCGAAATGACGATCGGTTCAACTTATGTAAGACAAACACTGAGTGAAATACAAAAGTACCAACAATTTTCTGCATCTGCGTCGAGAAAACCACCACAATTCACTACGAAAAAAAAACTCTCACACGACGAAGATTCGGAAAATGTGAAAATATGACGCGACAAAGTGTGTTCTGCACGGAAATTGGCCATAATTCGCGCTCGAGGTCCTCGGGGATGCGCATTTTCGTCGATGTGCTCGTCGACGAAATAATATGTCCTCGCTGCTGTCGCATTTCTTTATTTATTATTTACATTTTCGCCGTTTCCAAATTGTATTCGCCGTTTCTCGGCTTTTTCGCTCCGTGACCCTCCTTTTCCGGGAAGAGAGTGAATGTGGCTGCTCTAAATTCAATTTTTTCGCTCGGTGTCGGTGCTGAAAATTTTCGTATTCGGATTATGTAATTTGAGATCGATTTTCATAAAAAAATATCAAATTGTTAATGTAGATAGAAAGTTATTTAATAAACTGGTCCTAAATTTTAGACTAGCGCGTTCACAATGCAACGAAATCGAGACCAAAACCAAACAGAGACAGATCAATGTATATAGCGATCTCTTTTGCATATACTCGTATATGTATTACAAATTTGTGTTTATTGGAAAAAGTGGGGTTGTGAAATGAAAAACCTTGATATATTCGATTGAACAACAATTTTGTGCGGCTTCAACTTGCGACCGAGTTTCAAGAACCTTCTGTATACCTATATTAAATTCATGAAAATAATATAATTTCTCATTTATATACTTCGTAATTTTAGATGAAAAATAACGAATTTTCCATTTTCCGCTGATTGCTTTATAAATTTCGACCCCTCGATTGTAATATTGGAGAGAAACCGCAAATTTTCCGTCGGAAGTGAATCAAAAAGGGAATGCATCAGCTTCTAACCATAGAAATATGTCATTCGCCACAAAATCAATTTCGCCCGAACGTTGACACGTAACAAACACAAACGAAAACCGATTCTATTCAAAAATAAATAAATCGAAAAATATACGCGAACACATTACATTGTGGTCCTATACGAAAATACCGACCTCAATCCGAATAAAATGATAACTCAATTTCCCCATCGAAAATGCGTCATATCATTATTTTTTCTTCCGCATGCACACGATATATTCGAAATTTAATTTCTCGCATAAAAATTCCACGTATGCTATTCGCATTCGATATTCGAAAAAAAATTTTTTTTGGGGGAAAAATCGTATTTTCGTATACAGGAAAAAAATGTAATGGGGTTGGTAGCTGCTGGCGACAATCTTCACGAATTGGAACGAAATATAATACATTCTCGAAAGTGAAAAATATGAATCGTGGATGATTTCATCCCCAGCTTCGTCCATTACGCAAATCCTTTCGAAGAGTGCTTAAAAAGATGGCCCCTCCGTTAAAATGGAGTCGGCTTTAATTTTCGTACCATTAATTTTGCATTTAAACGAAGCAAAGTAGACGGGCTCGAGTTTGCGGATTATTCTCAAGTTCAATCATCGCGATGGATTTTCACAATTTTCTTAAGTGATCGATACGAAAAATTAAAATAGACTTTTTTCGATGATTTGTCACAGTGATATAATTGAAATTTTATATGTGAAAGCAAAGCAACCCCCGTGAAATGATGGATGAATCCGACGGGAAACTCGAGGGGGTTGAAAACGAAATTAGGCTAATCATCGTATATGTGAAACGTATACGATGAGATAACGCGTTCGGATATTCCCATGGAAAATATCCCATTGACGATTTATTAATAGGTCTTTTGTTCCATCGCACCCCCATAATCATAATTATGAGTAATTACGATCGGACCTAAATCATATTAATAGACATGTCGGGTTTGGGATTTAGATGTTTTTATTTGTAAATATTGCTAGATCAAATCTTTTGTTCAGAAATTTCGTATGCGAATTTATATTTTGTAAAACGTGGGTGTTCATTAAATATGAAGAAATGTAAAATTTCTCAAATATTTAAAAATAAATTTTGTTTCTTTCAAAATAATCATTGAATAATACATATGATAGAGATACTAATTTCAAAAGTATGAACAGAACTGATTTTTAAAAATGACCTTCTGATCATTCTTCGATTAAGTTTTCACCACATAAATGATGAAAAACGTCAATTTTTCATAATAAGTTTCTAAAAAAGATAAAAAAAATCCTATATTCCTATTTCTATATTTTCCTATATTTAAACTGAATTTATTCGATCTAAACGTACAGCAGACATAAACCGACAAACTCAAATAAAATATAACAAAATTTTAATGCATTTTAAACATAAATCCTTGCAGAAATCTAAGCTAAAAGACCTCGATCGTGATTCTTAAAGTTATCTTCGGCGATAACTCGGAATTTAACTTTTCTTCATACAAATCTCGATTTACGACAGAGTTCGGTTATGTGCGGTACGGGAGAGATATAATAGGCAAGTTGCGATGTCTTGTCGGTGTTTTCGGTATTTTCCCTTCGGAAGTTGGCGGTTAGTATTCGAAGAAGGTAGTCTCGGTTACTACACCGGTGGAATAATTTAATTTCGCACTAAGCTCGCTCGCCTGAAAGCTTTTTATACCTATTTCTGACTCAGTGTGTGTATATGTCTTAATTAAATGCTAGAAGAATTTTCTTAGCCGCTAGAATCGGTTTAAAAATTTTTTGATGAATTTCATTTGTTATTTTTTGTGAGTAAATATTTTTTTTGTTCGAATAATGGTTGCGAAATCGCGAATGAAAAATGCTGCGTATTTCCGAAAGAAACTTTTTAAATTAAACAGCGTATAAATTGTACAATGGAAAGTCTAGTTTGATGGTTGTCGTTAAAACTTTTTCGAAGCTCTTTGTGAAGTCAGCTCGATTGTTCAACCTCTTTTCATCTTGTACAGAGAAATACGACGTTATTTTAGGTGTTTTATTTACAGTTTATTACTCGAGAATTTTATTATGAAGCTTCGCAGTACGACCGTAGAATTCCAATTAAATATTATATTAAAAAAAAACTATATTAAAAAATTAAATAATCGAATGAATATTAGAAACATATTAAGTGATCTATTAATCGAAGGTCCAAACTTAATCCTGCTTGCATTCAATTTTCATATTAACATACAATTAAGCCATTCAGAACTAAACATGACTAACTACACCAAGAAAAAATTCAAGAATAACAATCGAACATATTTGATGCGATCATCAAAACTCCCTTAATTCCTTTCATTGTTCTATTTTTCCGAAATCATAAATATACACATTTTATTCATAACGAGCTACGAATGTGATAAATTCACATTAGTGAATAAAAATATCATCTAAAATAAATGATTTGTTTTTCGGCATTTTATTATTGAATAGTATTTACTATTCAAGTATGACATTTCACACATAGAAACTCATCACTATACCAAACGCTTTGACAATTTAAATCACTTTTTTTCTTCAAAAACTTCAACTAATCACATTAATCTCTAAATTACTCCAAAAATATAAAAATACATCCAAATGAGAAATACGTGCCGATTCCACAAAATTCATTCGACTATTTTTATCACCGACACCACATGCGGGGATATCCCTCCGGAGCAATATCGGAGCGAAGTCGGCTCCCAGCCCACGGGCAATATTGTCGGCTTAATTTAACAGTCGACAGTGAATTATAATTCGTTATACACCAGTCTGCGGCATCATATGGCCTTAATGTCCTCGAACACAATGCGTCGTCGATCGTTCGAAGCGGAGGGGTCGTCTTATCTGCCGGACTGCACTGCTTTTCACATCGAATATTGATCGGATTCGTTTCGAGGGGTGTTATTTTGTGTCGCCTGTTTTATTTTCGGATCTTTTTAGGCTTGGGAATGCTCGGTTTGTCGATAAGTGCGAGTGTTTTTTATAGACGTGCTACTTTTCATTCGTACGGATATATTTTTTTTTGTCATACGTATTGAATGTTTTATTGTAAATAATTAATAATGAAAATTTTATAGAAAATTGGCACTATTAGATTTTTCCTAAAAATTCAGATCTTCGCTCTGTCTGTCGAATTTTTAGACTACATACATACTTAAATCACTTTGAAATTCATATAGATTCATCGATTTCATACTATCAGTTAAGTTCAACACAAATTTTCAAAGAAAAATACAAAATTTTCTCTTTTATTAATAATATCAACGCACTAAAATAATAGATTTTTATATTAATAATAGATATAAGTATTAACCCTGCTATTGAGCTATCTGCAAGTAAAATTATTTCTTTACTGGCTAATGCAAAATAATATTATAGCCATTACTGTCAAATACCGAGCATAAAACATCACAATTCAAACATTAAATACAAATAATTTCATCATATATGAAGTAATTATCTAAATAAGTTTTCACTGCATTATAGTGTCACACTGGACAGACATCCAAAATAGAACTATCATATAATATAATCAAAAGAATAGATTAATTTATTAAATCTACACCTAAAGCTGGATACGAACGAAAAGATTTATCGCTCTCAACAACTGACGATAAATCTCACGATAAATTTTACCACCACTTAAATCAAAATGAGACCACTTTTTAAACACACCAACATTTCAATTATCAGTCACATAAAATCCATAAAAACTGATTCCAATTCAGTACAACCATACATACACTAGTACACTATAATCACATTTAATGCATGCGCATTACGGAACGATGCAATGAGGCGTACCATAATTTCGAAGCTAGCACCACAATTTTGAAAATTATCCTACAGGGATTCGTACTGAACGATTTCGACGACAATACTGCAACGAGACATTTATTCGTACCTAGGCAACGAAATACACGTGTACTTACACTCGTCATTAGCAAATGAGGCTCGAACACGTGCTCTGCCCCCATACAATATGATGTATGCGGATCGTTGTAATTCCGGAACAGGTACACGAATATTTCAGGAACACAATTCCGGGTGCGTGTAACACAATCGGCTTCTAATATCGTGAATAAATTTCGTGCTCGTTGCTGCCGACGAAAGAACATTTATTTTAGCCGTTCTGAGCTGAATGTAACTAACTCTATGAAGAGAGAAGTCGAAAAAAGTGATTAAACATGTTTGGTGCATTTTTTAAATTTTCCTCAATTTTTTTTTAAACGGAGTTAATCACATTTAGCTGTGAATGGTTCGATTCTCAAAGAATGAAAATTGAGTCACTTAGTGCATGAAGTTATCAACTCTACTTAAAAAAATACATAGATTTAAATGTCAATGCACTTAATGTAGGGAATATAGATATTTCTCGAATAATAAAAATAAATAACATTAAATGATATTTAGTCGGTGAATAATTAATAATTTATTTCAAATTCCATTTTAATTAATTCTGTACTCTAATGCAGATTAACTAATTGCTTAGTTTATCATAAACGAGATTTATTTGTATATAAATATAAGTAATTTTTAAAAATGCTTCGACGATTTGTTTTATGGAGTTAGTTAGTTTGTGCATTGAATGTCTCAGTTAAGTTAAGCTCGACTCGCACGAACGTTTTAATTTTTAAGCTGTTTGTGTAGTTTCGAAAGAGTGTACTTAAGCGTCGTCCATTATCTAATTACTGTTAATTTTTAAAGAGGACGTTAAGGTAGTTCGTTCCTTCGTCGATTTCCTCTCGTGAAAAATTTACGCGAAATCAATAAGTGTGTTTGTTCAGTAAGATGTGATGAAATATTTTTAATTTAATTTTTGATGTGATAGTGTGTGGGTCCACCTTAAGCATGAAGAGTTGCGTGTTATTTGTGCGTGTCGTGTGAATAATTCAGCGAGAAGTGTGTCGCTGAAAAGCATCGATGTCACAATGAACACACCCAACCCGAAAGTGTACAACTAATATCGATCGTAAATATAAACATACATGAAATACAATATATGAGAATATCAATTGTACTTCTAGACAAGCAGACAGACAGACGAATAGACGATCCTTGACGTCGAGGACGGACAAAGCTCATCTTTGTCCTTTGACGAAACCGATGGGAAACAGACTCACTTTCACCGCAGACGATTGAAAAAAAATACCAAAATTAAAATGTAAAAAAATATTTCAATCTATCCAGGAACGACTCTTTTCATGAATTTTCCATTTAGTCACGGGAAATCCCGAAAAGTTCGCTCGAATGTTTTTCCATCGAAGATTTATAAGCTTGCAATTGTGCACGCGACTGCGAATTCTCTTTGTCAGTATCTCGATCGTTTTAAAGTGCATTTCGAGGTAACTGTGGATTATGCCGATTAGAAACGCATTCATTTGCACGCAGTAAATGCATCTAAATATGTATAATAAGTACGATATAACGTAAGATCCTATAAGAAATGCAGCAGTTTTTTCCTATAACAAAAATCTCCCTTATAATATATTTTCACTTTAATTAGAATTTTCATAAAAATATTCGGTATTTTGAATTCATTTGTTCATTATAAAAACGTCAGAAGCTCTTTGCCCTTTGATCTTGTTCAATCAAATAATTTAATTATTAAAAAAATCCCCCCTACAAAGTAGAATCTATCTACATTATAGGGAGATTCAACGTAACATACATACATATATGCAATTTTCTACACATATCGTGATATATGACGAGTGATTAGCACAAAAGGTAAAAGTGACCTTCTTTTATCGAAATTGTGTTATGTACAGAAAATGGTTCCATATTAGATACAGAATCGTTTTCTGAACTTAACTAATAAAAAAAGTGATTTGTACCCTTTGTACGATTCACTCGTCATATGAACTAAACGTTTGTGCACGATGCATCAAACTCAGCGTTGAAACAATACTAAGTTCGAATCATATAAATCGATGAATATTTTTAATCAAATATTTATATCATTTGATTTAAAAAGTCAATAAATCTAACACCAAACAATACTAAATATGCAAGTAATGAGTCGGCAAGACAAATCGTCCGAATAACGAAGTTTAATGCACGTCGAGCCCTAAACTAAAACGTATTCGATATCCACGTTGGCCGCTGGGAAATTGCACTTTTAATGGATGCACTTCGTTTCCGCGACCGCACTCGGCTTATTTATTGTTTAGTTCGCGTGATTTATGCACAAGTTCGAGATTCGAAGCGTTAATGCTTCGGTCGTTTACGGTTAAAGCTCTCGAACTTTCGCAGGCTGCGCGCTTCGATAATTACGTGATGGATTTTGCGAATTAGTCGAATCGAAATTTCATATTATTTGAAAATGTCAACAGTCAATAGTCAAAAAAGGTCAATAAGAGTAAAGTGCCAGATAAACATGTTTTAGTAGCTTGCATGGAAATACGTCACTGGTGCAAAATAGCTCCAATAAGTGTTTTACTGTACAAATTTCGGGTACTCGCATTCAAATTTCTAGAACGTGTATCTGGGCCTTAAGTGCGATTCGTTTTAATATCTCGGTGATTTAACAAATATGTATATTGAAAATATATGGTATTTATTTATGAAAACCAGACGTACTTTATTTCAAAGAACAGTACTTTATTAGATGCACTGTCTCTGTCTTTTATTTTGTAAAATCGTCCGTCAATATAAAAAATCTCTAAAACAATATTTCAAATGACCGGAACGATAAATAATTAAATATTTGATTGTAAATAGATAACACTAGTCTGAATAATTAAATCAATACAAATAAACATTATCGATTGTTATAAAAAGTAATAATTGTCACAAATCTAACTCGCGCGACAGGAAAGAACGTGCACAAAAAATGCATTGTCGATAAGCGAAGCAATTATGTATTTCATCATTTTAATTACTGTTAAGAAATTAAAAAAAATGATTCAGTATAGCTTAAATACGTTTCAAGTAGAGATGTCATTGTATTATAATTCGATAGTTTTCGAATTTCGCGCCGTTTTCTATTTACATGAAAATTAATTTCGCGATCGAAGTGAGTCTCATTACAAAAAAGTGTTCTCGATGAATAAGTGAGTGTTTTGAAAATAATTTATATAAAATCCTACCTTAAACGCCATGAAGATAAAACCTTTTCTCTCGATTCACTGTAACACTCGCGTAAGTAAAACACATTTATTTAAAAATCGATGTCAATTAAAATTTTCGTTAAAAATACGACAACTAATAAAACGACCGATCGCGATAATTGACTCTTATCAACTGATCGAAAATCGAACACAATAATAAAAAACTCACCCGACACGTGCAACAATATTCTTTATATTGTAATGTTGTTAATTTAGAATCGTGTAGAATATAAATACAAATACCATTTTTTTTGTGTAACGTATAGATATTATTAATACCGGATGCCTATTTTTTATTATCTTTATCAATTTCTGAGACATCATTGCCAACAGCACTTACCATATGATTCGCATTTAATATAACTGATCATATATGACGACTGAAAAGGCCGAGGGGTGCAAGTGATAATTTCACTGAAATTGAGTTATATACAGGAATCGCTTCTATGCAAGCTCAATTATTTGGTGGCAAAATGATATAAACGAACATGGAACGCGTACCGATATATATCATCAAATCACTCGACCTTCTCCTAATACGTGTAGGCACCCGATCAACTTTGAGCGCTCTTTTCTCAAAATCACTTGTACCCTTTTTTAGTCGTCATATTATACAATTTTTAACAATCAAAAAATCTATTTGAAATATAAAATAGGACTTGAATGTAATCGATCGAATTAGAATTAAAACATTCTGGAACCCAAGCTCTTTTTTTCAAATAAATTCATTTGATTTAAAAAAATCAAGTCATTATTTTCTCATTTCTTCAATTACCTCTGCACACTAACAATGTTTACGTTCTAGATCCCTTTTAAATTTCTTCGAAACGCCACAATTATGAATGCAACTATGCTTATGTTATAATATCATGAGAAAACACATATCTCTCAGCACATGTGGGTCAGTCATAACGATGCTAATTGTTGCACGTTGCATTTCGCAACATAACAAGATGTTCTTGTTTGTCTTATACGAATATACGAGCATATTTCAATGCGGTGATATTATATCGTCCGATGGCATAATTTACAACCCAGGCTTCACGGTTCATAATTGCGAAACTATCTAAACGACTCGAATATATCAATATGCGTACAATAACGCTGTGTGGCATTCCGAGAAATTGCAATTATATGATGTATAATTCAATTCGAACATAAATCAATTTAAATATGTATGCTCGATTCGAAATCGAGTGCTGTATGAGACGTTCAGAGCTAAAAATGATCAACTCTATGAAATGGAAAACGATGATAATGTTTGACGCCTTTCATTGTTATTTCATTTATCCGAAATTTTAATCGTACAAAATTTCGTTTATATTATAATTTGTTAATGATTTGGTCAATTCACATTAGAGTACAGAATTAATAGACCTCTGAAATAACTGATTTATTATTCGATGACCTAACAAATTTCATTTAATTGTATATATTCATCTTTGTTATTCAGAAAAGACTTTCACACACAAAAATTTAAGACTATACCGAGTCTTTTGACATTTAAATCTCATTTTTTTTAATGAAGTTAATCAGTTTCTGTACTATATAACTCATACATATAACATTGAAAACGTGTATGAATCGAAATTTACACAAATTCCAATCAGAGCCGTATATTTCAAGCGTCGCACTTTCAAAAACTGTACATATTTTAAAGAACAGCTTAAAACGTCCCAACTTAAGCTCTTTCGCACAAAGGGAGCACTCCGTGCAACCAGAAATTTCCATTAAATTTTCCGATTCTAGATAAGCCAGCGTTCGCATTCAAAATATTATTCAGCAAACACAAATAATAATGCACAAACTCATTGCACCCCACGATGGGATTTCAGAACAACACAACACCGACCCCTCGTCCATAAATATAATATAACACAATAAAACTCTGTTTGCTCGGATTTTGATTGGATTCTTTCTCGCATAAGCACATATGACGACTGAAAAGGCCAAGGGGTACAAGTGATTTCGACAAACGTTGACCATGTATTAGGAGGAGGTCGAGTGATTTGATGATATACATATCTCGGCACACGTTCCGAATTCGTTTATATCCTTTCGCCACCAAATAATAGAAGCGATTTCAGTGCATAATTCAATTTCGATTAAAATGTCACTTATACCCCTTGGTCTTTTCGATCGTCATTATAATTATTTCGATTGTTATCGAATGCATTTTGTTCGTTAGAGCGTAGTTCAAACAAATACATGAGTGAAACTGAGTCCACTTGAGCCCGAAACAAACTCAGCCACCGGTGAATAACCACAAATAAAAAACGCTTCCGACGGTCCTCATTATAATTTAAATAGCCGTTTCGGTCTTTTCATGACATGGGCATGCGTATTGTGTACAGGGATGTAGTTTTAGGGGGTCGGAAAGTAGGGCGCCCGAATTCGATTGAAAATAAATCAAATTAAGTGCTTGTGTGCTGTGAGATCGACTTGAAACTCGATGAGTTATATTAAGTTAAGTTTTCATTTTTTATTTTTTTCATGTTTGGTTAGATTCGTTTAGGCTGAGTTACATTTAATGTTAGGTTAGGTTTTATTTTTAGCTAGTTAAGTCAAGTTTTAAGACGATCATAACAGTACACAACTATAAAAAGTAACTACCTTCGTGCTGAAGATGTGAAATCAGAGTATAAAAATAAATTAAATTACCCATACGTATGAACTAAATAGTCGTAAATCGAAAAAAGATGATCAAACTTTCATTATTTTCTAAAATAATATCATTTACTCTCTCATATTTTATTTATTTTATGATTTTTTTAAAGAAAATTAATTTTCCTATATCATTTTTCGCATAAAAAGCAATATTTTTCATTTATTTTTATATATAATACATTAATATACTAGTAAAGCTGATCATCGCATCGGCACGACACTCAACCTAACCTAAACTAGTCTATAACCTAACCCAACTTAACCAAACTTATCGAATGTCATGCCGATGATTTATTCCACAAATACCTTTTTTAATATTTACCAAAAAATCAACATATTTTATTATTGTCACTAAAAATATTTACAAAAGATCCCTAAATACAGCTCTGAGCAAAGGGTTCGGTTCTCAAACTGCTAATGAAAATTTCACTAAAAACGTGTACAGTATCTCGATGTTGAAGTGTAGTGTCAAAGTTCGCCTTCGGCGTCGACGATTTGCGGTCTCGTAATCGATTATCTTAAATATAATTAATAGTAAAACGTGCTGCAAACGATACGTAATAGCTTTGCATTAAGTTATTATGTTTAGTCGAGATCTTGTTTCTAGTGCGACGTAAATCTGAAATAGGATAGTGTTATGTAGTTGCACGAGTTGATGCTGCGTTTGATATGGTTTATATAAATCTCATTATTATTGAACGTTAATCCTATTGAGAACGGAATATTATGATTATTGCGTTTTGATCGGTTTGAAAATGTATGGTGTTTTGATGAATGCGTAAAGAAATTGTATAAATTTCTTAAATTTATTAAGTGCACTTTTTTAACGGTTCGAAATTTATCGAACATTGAATATCATTGTAAATGTCTTCATAAAATAAATCAATGAAGATGGTATGTTGAGACATTCATTGATTTTTTTTCGTCATTAAAAAGTAGAATTTCTATAATTGCCATTAATAAATTTATTGTGCAGACGATAAAGGATTTATTACTCAAACGACTCCAAAGGTGCTAGATAAAGAACAAGTTTCACTTTGCGTTAATTGAAAAAATAACATTAAAAAAAAGTCTTATAAAAACCTTATTGGTCAATGTAATGCCTGGAAAATTAAATATTAGTACGGTGGCTTATTTCATTGAGCTCGAAGAGCTTTCAAAGCCAACTCGGATCCTTTGTTGACACCGTTGTAAGAGGCTTAACTCGTAACGAAAACTACATTTAAATTTGAAAAGCTCATCATCAATCTCGACACTACCATATTTGAATACACACTTACTAGAATCAAAGTTGAATTTTGAAATTTTGTAAAATTTTATTACGTATACTTATCGCTTGCGCACTCTTTCTTCTCTCCGTGCCAAAGAGAGATTCTCTCACAGTGGAGATTTATGAACGCAATTAAACGAATATAAGCCCCAGAGAGTGAAAAATGCACGAGGCCGGGTCTTATGAAGATTTTTCGGTAAGTTAGCCTCGCATAATATACCGAACATAAGACGGAATAATATGAAACAACTCCGCGAACTGAAAAATTAACAGTTCCCTTATCTCGGGCTCGGATCGACATTAATTCATTCGAGATTCTAAGAAATTTATCGTCACACCGAGCCACCGGTTATTTCGTATAATATTTATGGTAGGTACGTGCCTATTTTTCAGATGAGACGAGTCTATATATTTTTATTTGCATTGTGTAAATCGCAGATAGGAATCGACGGAATCGACGGGTGGTCCTAATATTGTATAGTAAATATTTGGTGACATGCGTGCGATAAGTTTTGTTGGTCATTTGATATTTATTCGATTTGTTCGGTCTAATAATGGCTTGAATTATTATCGGAATATGTGGATTGGACAGTTTTATAGTTTAAAAAGACCGTCGGAAGATAAAATTTTAAGGATTCTAAATGTCTTCCGAACCACATAACATCTTTCAAATGAAAGTTTTCCCAACATTTGCACTATCTAAAATATTCTAATAATGCTTTGAGACTATAAAATTGAACATGACTATCAAAATAGATTAAAACTTTAGACGTGCGAAAGTGGCGTTAAGCAACATGAAAGCGGATACTAATTGGATGGGTCACTACATATCGAATTCTGTATATAATTATACTAAAATCGCATTAAAAACTACTGCCATACACACATAAAATATGCTAATTGAACGTTTCAACAAATTACTCAACTTTCAAACTTTAAACCGTCTATTAAAAATTATGCATATCAAACGACTCGATTATTTCATCGCAAATTCAAACTTTCGAGCATCGCAGTACAGTTCGAAAGCTTAAGAATTATATGCAAAATAAAAAATAAAGCCAAAAGACCGACGTGGGACTTAGATTTAACTTAAGAGAGGCCGTCTCGACGAGGACAAGAACCTCACTATTGAATTTTCGAACCGAGCCGAAAACGACGACCGTGCAACGCACCTATTAAGCCGGACCCACACCCCGAAACTTCGACTGGAATAAACTTATACGTCTGTGTGGTTAAAATCTATTTATTCGCCCGAATGTGTCATAGCAGTTCGGTTAATTGATAATTCTCATCAATTTGCGGTTCGAAGGCTGCAAGACAATTTCCATTATTGTTCTATTGTTAATGCATTCGATTGACGTCGTTTCTATGCGGTTTTGCTTTATTTGTTAATTTGAATTTTCTATGTATGTGTTTTATTGTGATTGTATATTTTTGAATTAGTTTTTCTCGTCTATAGATGAATTAAAATAAGATCGTTTAAAATTTTGGGTGTAAATCGACCTTAATATTTCTGGTTTGCCGACCTACGCAAAGGGCTAAGAACTTATATTTGAGAAAATAAAGTAAAAAAAGCTCCCGTTTTTCGATTCAATAAATCGACCGAGTGTCGGTTCAGTATAAGAAGACTTATTTTACTTATCGTGAATTTGCAAAAGTCCGAATTTTATGTGAAGCGAAATTGATATTTTCCACGAACCTTTTTTAAGTAATACGTGAGATTCGTGCAGGCTATTCTTGTATGAAAATTCATATGAAAATTGAAATTTTTATACTTAAATAGATATAATTTAAAAAAATATATGTGTCGATATTTTTTTTTAAATATAAATAGTTTCCAGTCGAATATTGTATAAAAAACGTATTCTATTCAGTATACAACTTGCAATGATGGCTATTTTTCGCAGTCGAAATATGAAGAATTCTTTATAAAAAGTATAGACGATTTTATATGAATAGCATTCTAAGATTGTCGTTTAATACCACGGAGGGTTTTATGACGTCGAGGATCAGAGTTCGCTGTTAAAAGAAATCTACATGATTCTGTCTGGACTATGAATTTTTATTACTTTGTAAAATCTGCCATTTTCTCGCTTTTACAAATGTTCGAAACGTATCTAAAGATTCGATGCATGATATCATCTAAAGCAGCATTTATATTTCTAATTGAAACATTTTATATCTGTATTATTATCGTTAATTTTAACTAAAATCGATTTAATACCCTTGAATTTCCACAGTCAATTACGGCCATATTAATGAACCAAGAGCTAAACAACATCATAATCATATCAGCTCGAACTAACGAACTTATTAAGTTCAAAATTAAAAACTTCATCATAACAAGATTATCTAACATTATTATAAAAATAAAAAATAGGCTCAATGAACTAAACATGATATAAAAAAACTCATCACTAACAAAATCAAATTAAATTCTTAATAATTCCTGAAACTCATAGAAATTAGACAAGAATTTTCAATAAATCCCTTCCCTAATATTTTCAAAACCGCTACTAAGGATTAACTTCGATATAACATTTTAATTAAAACGCATTTTTGAACGAGTATGAAGCTGCAAAGCGTCGTGTTTAGGCCAACGCGACGCATCCGTGGCGCGCACACGTTCGTATCGCGAGCGCGGGAAACTTTCCCGCCAAACTTTCAAACTCGCTCGGTTAATAAAATTTAGTCGAGGCTTTGAGCTCGTATTAAAACTGAAATATTCAAGCCCGGTGTCTCGGCGAACATTTATCTTGGTCTCGCACGTGCTAAACCTTCGGGAAGGAAATATTTTTAATAATAATATATTGTTCGAGTATGATTTTTGAATTATGTATTTTTTTCTATACATGGAAACCTTCTTTATTGTGTGTGGAATGGTATTTTTTTTCTTTTATGTCGTTAAATTAAATTGGGTAGAAATTGGAATTCTGATTAACGTTTCCTTTTATGTTCGTATTGTATGCAATAGGGGTTGACACAGATTTTCTTAAAAAAAAATATATTCGATAAATGAAACTTTAGAATATTCTATTAGACTCAAATAAATTAATTCGAATCTAATTAAGAAATAATATCAATCGGCGTATTTTTTTTAATAAGAATTGACGTTTCTTACAATTAGATGCAACTTCAATCGAATCTGCAAAATAATTTGAAATTTAAATGAAATAACTTAATTAAAAAATCGAACTCACCCTTAATATACGATTCATTTTTTCTAAATTAATAAAACGTCGATGAATCCTAACAAATTCAAATTAATTTCAAATCTGACCAATTTTCCTACATAAAGAAAATTCTCCTTTTTACATCGAACTCGTTTCTTCGACGTCTTCAATCGACGTGCCTCATACATATAATTGAAAAATAAAATGAAAAACGTACACTCGATAAAATAAGAAAAGCACGAGCAAGATTAATGAAATACATCTCGTTCGAGTCAAACGAATATTTTTCTTTCGAAGAGAACTCGGTTCGATTTTTCAGAGTCGAATGAATAGTTCGTCTGAAGATTTGTTATTTCGTTTTCAGCACCGTGTGTCTCGACAGATGAAGATAGAACGTCTTCAGAAAATATCGTCGAAAGAATAATATAATTGGGAAAAAATATCTCATTGTCGGTGGCTTGCGAATTCGCAACGTTCTTCGAGTCGGATTCGATCAATAGTCAGGAATCAAATGTCGATTCATCGAAACAGGACGTGATTCAATATTGAATTGAATTTTATACGCGTTCTTTCGATTGATTGATATCTTATGATTTTTCAAGATTCTTTGAATGTATTTTTTTTTTCATTCGAAAAGTCGTTTAATACTCCAGACGTCATTGATGGAATTTTAAAACCATTTTTCATGAAGATTCTTAAAAATGTTTTCACGATATGAAAAATTACTTTTTATGAACGAAAAAGTGAGACGATTTTTCATTAATCATCTTATTTCACTTGTGATCAATTGATCCGTTTCATATAAAAATTTCACGAAAATTAATATGAATTCATTTTATTCTGTCGACCTAAATAAAACAGTTCATACAAATACTATCGAAAAATATATATTTCTTCATTTAAAATAGTTTCCATTTCATATTCAAATTGAATATTTGAAATTTTTGAGCAATGCATTAAATGTATGATTCATAAGCAACTCATTGAGATTCAGATTCCTGAAAATTATTCAACTTTAAATTGAAATAATTCAACTTGAATTATGAATTATTAAATTTGAATTATAAATTATTTAAATTTAACTTATTTTTTATACTCGAATCAAAACTTATTCGACTTGAAATGTAAAACTCACACTATCGATCCGAACCGAACGCGTATCCGAAGTGCGTTAATTTCGAAGTCGCTTTTTTAACTTCCGCCGTTAAAATCGATCCTAAATAATGGATATTAACGGCCGCCCTTAATACATTTTTACGACCCGCATAAAGGGGAGAACTTTTACCCCCTATAACCTATAGAAACACATACCTACCCTCTCAAACGACCGACGAACCGACCACTTTCGTCGTATTGTGAAACGAGGGTTGTCGTTCGACCGAAATTTTAGTGGCGAACCTCGACTGAATCGCAATCGAAAGTTTATTATTATTGTCTTGAGTCGAAACACATCGACGAGATGGATTCAATTAAAACCGAAATGGTGGACAGATTTTACGCTTTCGACGTGGATGATGGTTCTATTTCGGGTAAGACTCTGTTTTATGTGTTCAAAGCCAAGTGGTATAAGTGACAGATTTAAATTATTAGTATTGAGTGTAGAAATTTTCTTTGAATTGTTCTTTTATTTAGTTTCGAAGATAGTACGTATTTGAATACTTTCAGAATCAGTAGGTATACGTATGAGTATATCAACAGATCAATTAACTAAATATTTTCTAATGTTATTACATCTATTGATCTGATAATAATATATCTATTGATATTCAACGTCAAATACGACTATCTTTTGTGAAATTATGAGATTACACCCCTTGGCTTCAAGGGTCCTATTAAGTACTTCATTACAGTTTGATGAAACTAAGCAATTGAGATCATCAAACGTATTTTTTTTAATTATTATTTAATTCCAAACAATAAAAACAAAACATATTGTTAGATGATTTAAATTTTCAGGCTGTTTTATAATAAAATTATTTTTTTACAACAGTTTTAATTATACGAAAACCTTCTTAGATGTGCACAAATACAATCTGAAAAATTTGATCAAATTCGTATGAACGTTTAAGAATACATGAAATAAAGACAAATGAACATTAATTTTCCTATACATACATGAAAGTTAAACAGCTTATTTAAAAAAAAACTTTAAAATTCGATTAAATAATACATTGAATGTTTAAAAATGTTGTTCAGCAATGTTTGTGGAGTGAAATGTGATGGATTTTATATTCGCAGTGGATTTAGAAGTGGTCGGTTGTGAAATAAAGTTCGGAACAAGCTTTTCAATTGATTTATGAGCGCTTTTAGTTTTTAAATAAGGGTTGTTAAAGGATGTGGATGTATTGAACTGAAATTCATATGAAAATTATTGCGTAAAGTTTTCGATTTACGTTCATTAATCAAGGACATCTCTGATGTTATTTTTTCTTTAAAATATTGATTAAAAATATAATTAGAATTTTGGAAGCAATATCAAGAAAATTTCTTATGATTGATACTCTCTGATGGGGTCATTTCTTTGTCAGTCTTAAATGATTAATTAAATCCTTATGAGTTTCTTTGGGAATTAAATGATAAGTTAATAAGGGGTCATTTTTATACAACGACGAAAAATTACTTCTTAACGTCAATCAAGCGCTTAATCTTTCATTAGACAAAGATTAAACGATACCAGTATATTTTTGAACTCGAAAATATTTAAATATTAATTCAATAACATAACATTATATAAAATATAGTCAAACAACACTTAAAAAAAACTGATGAATGCAACATTTAATATAACGAACTCAAATCGGATTTGCCTCGTTCGAACGCAATAAAATCGACTTACAATTATTATGGAAACATAATGCAATAGAAGCTTCAGAAAACACCACTTGAATTAATTTCATATAATACTATTTTAACAACGTTGTCAGGAAACGTTCTCCGGATACAAGATCGAAACTGCTTATTACAAGTCGTACAAACAAACCGTTAACTAGTACCGGAAAATAAGCATAGAATCATAACGCAGATTATGCACGACTCCTTTTCTTTGTCTTTTTTTCTGTTTTAAGATGAATCTCTTTGACATTTCAACTCGAAAGTAGGATTCATCCCCAGAAAGGGAGCACGTTCGAGTGGATAACGCAAAATCGTACGTACTCTTATATAGGCCACAGGAAGTGCTCTCTTCACATTCAACTTCACTTCTGAAGCGAAAGAAAAAAACGCGAATGAAAAGGGAAAAAATCTAAAACACGTGTATCAGGGTTGGTCTTTTATGCAAGAGCTCTTCCTGTCGAAGAAGCGTATTTTTATCTGATCGGCGAAACGCAACAGGTACCAAACAAATATTCTGCTTTATAAGAATAAGACGCGAGTGAGAAAAAAGGGAAAAAATAAATAAACACACAGTAAAGTTTCACACGAAAAGGTGGCTTTATGCGGGAGCGCGCTGGGACACGGTGTTTATGCCCAAAACGGCAATTTCGCAAACGTACATCGCGAAAATTGGCTACTTTTACGATGCCAGTCTCGCATATTGGATATAAAGTCGTGGTGAATGTCCGAAATATCGGTAAAAGTTTGAATCGCACTAAAATACGACGGTGAGAATCTTAACGCTTTGAGGACTGAGCGAGTTTGTCGCTAGGGACCTTTTATTTTGGCTCGAAATCGTGAATTTCGATTTTTTTATATATTTCGTAGAGCTAGTCATTTGAACCAGAGTCTGTGTTGTTTTTCTTTTCTTTACAGTTTGAAAGTTGATATTGCATGTTTGAGAACATGCAGTGTCGAATTCTTTAGAAAAAAATATAAGTTAACTAACATGAGTAATATTAATGAGTAAAGATCGGTCTTTACTTAATCAATTTCAATGATACTTTGAATCTTCGATGTTTTTTTAAGGAGGATGAGTAAAAACGTTCTCGCCAATTAGTGAAATCTATCAGACATACTGTAGATATAGACAATCTGATGATTTTTTTTCTATGATTGCATTCACTACAGATTCGGTGTTTTCATAGAAAACAGAAATTTATCATCCAACGAGTCGCGTCATACACTTTTTTATTGTTCTATACTTGATTCTCATATATAATTTTTTATCGAATCTCAAAAAATTCTGGGTTGAAAATGATTTTTACCTTTCATCAGTATATGTATTTCAAAATGATAATATTTTAACCGAGAAATGAGATTAAGTTCGGCTACATTTGATCCCACGGAAACGAAACTGGTCCTGAAGGGACTGATGAGATTCAATCAGTTTTTTTTTTCTCGGTCTTTTCACAATTCTCTAGACGTTAAAATTCATTAAAACCTCGATATCCACAGCAACCCGCTGTCACAAAGACGTACTCGATATCGCTCAAGAGAACAAAAGATTCTTATCCGCGGAGCAATCGCACCGGGATCTATCATCGGTTTAGTAACAATCTCACGTCCGCTTTAACACACAGCCTTTATTACATAATAACACAGGGTGTTCCTGTGTGAATATCTCGGTTAGACGATTAAAACAGCTTCCTAACCGGGGACACTTGATTCGAGAAGCGATAATTGCCTCTCGGATTATATTTACGGCCGTCGCATATCCGAGTTGATTTTTTTACGACTGCTTATATAGTCTGTCGGCTTTCCTCTGTTGGGTTTATTTGTCCGCACGAGGCGGGGATCCGAACTGGAAATAGACTTTTTAAAAAGTTGTAAAACTTGAATGAGGCGAGTGTCTACCACGTGTCACGAATCCCTAATACGGCGCTCAAATATGTACAAAATTTTCGTATATACTAATTAAAACTCGTCTATTCACATACCTTAACTGAACTATAACTTAGCTAGAGAAAAAAATAATTGCTTAAGTTATAGTTTAGTTGAGGTTAATGAAAAAATCATATCGTATTTCGGGCACTACTGAAATATTCGAAGTGTTTTCCACGAAATTTTCCTATGTACCATAGCGAAAATAAGGCCACTTAAGACGTAAACGTTACGTAAATAATTTTAACGTTACAAACGTCGAAGATTAATCACGGCTCATTACACTCTAGAGTCTTTCAAAACACAATGCCAACGTTTATTTTCACGCCTCAGCGAATATTCGCATTAGTTAGACCGATGACGAAACCCTAAATTGTGTACGTTTTCGATCAAAACTGTTAACTAAGGAACATCAAACGAGAGAGTAACATCGTCAAACTATCTATCTATCGGAGGCTTCCTTAATTTGTTTAAATGCCTCTCGATGCACAATTTCCAAACCAAAACTTTGCATATGCTATTCGTCGATATACGAAACTACTCAATATCATGTCTAATTTTAGCTAATTTATTTATTTTATTATAGAACTACGGAAACTATTCTGAAATTTGAATTCTGATCTGTCAATGATTGAAAAAAAATTTCGCCTTAAGAAGATCGTCTACACTTTCATTACATTTCAACCAAATTTCAACAAAATAATTAAGCTATTAATGACTTTTGTAATATAACTTTATATATTGAGCATTTTAATACCGATCCAATATAGCAAATCCAAATCAAACATCTAAAAAACCTCTAGCGCGAAAAGGCCACCGTTTATTTCTCATGCAAGGGATGCACGAAGCCGTAGAGCAAACATCCCCATTTTCCGACTTAAACATGTTCGCAGTAGATATCCACTGACCCGTTTTCCCGACGAACGAACGAGATTTATTTAACTTTGCTTTCAATCAAGGCGGATTCCGATTTTGAAGCTCTCCGGAGCCGAAATCAATTAAAACTTTCAATCCGCAGCCTCTAAAAGTCCATAAGAACACGTTCCGGACGAACTATTCCCGTCCGTTCCTAATGAGAGCTTACGAATCGCTATGTTTCGAGTTATGGATTTTTTTTAGTGTTATTTTATTTTTAATTGTGGTTCTCTGTTTTGCGAGAGGCGTGATTAGTTTTGCGATTCGTTTCCTAAGTAGATTACGAAAGCGTGCCGCTTCGATTCGTCGTCGGATTATAATGAGATTTTGTCGTAAATTGTTTCGAATATTTTATTTGCAGATGATTCGATTTGCATCTCGACCCCAAAGTTGCAAATTTTTATCCCTCTCTTGCATAATATTGATTTTACTGCATATTGCATTATGTACATAATAAAATTCAATATAAAATTGCATAGTTTTCCAATTCTTAGTTGCACTTATGTATGTTTTTATTTTTAAATATTGTCCATAGAATTTCTATACTTATATTACATTTTTACAAATTTTCGTCAAAATCAGTAATACCCTATATACAACTTCTTATAAGCCAAACATTGAACATTGATTCATTGAAAGAATCTACAACCTAAAATATTTTCCACATATTCATTTAAAAAAAAATCCTTGAAAAAATCATATGTAGATACATTTATAAATACAAATCATCATCAAACAATCCACTAGAAATTCATTAAAAAAAATCAATTATTTTCTAAAAAAATTATATTGTGAACCTTTGACTTTTCAATACTAACACAAAATATGATATTTACACTAATCAATTTATCGTAGATAATAAAGGGGCTCATTAGTCGAACAACGCCCCATTTCATTGTTAGCAATTTCGAAAACCCCAATGCAGCGTAACTAGCACGTGCCAACAACACTTTCATACAACACACAAGTAAGTACATATAATATAATATAAACCCCTCAAAATTGTTGCACATTCGATAATATTCCCTTGTTGCATCGCAGAAATAGCAAACTATCGATCGGACATAAACGGCGATATAATCCCGCGTATTTGCTCTGATAAAGACGGGGAAAATGGAGGATTATTGTATGTCTATGGTGAGAAAGGTGTGATTATTTTCGACGACGATGGATTTATGTTGTGGCGATATCGTCTATACAAGACAATGTTACGTGTGTCGTGTTCTGTTATATTGATAATAAATTTATTTGAGATGTGCACGTAAAGACGTTTCGAATATTTTCATAGCGCCCACACTATTTATCTCGTTTATTTAATGGTAGTTCACATATAGCTCTAGCCATTCGTGTTTCCGTATAATTTTTCGCTTTAAAGTTTGAATCTAACATACGAAAGACATTTAGAGAAGTAAGGTACAGGTGAAAACTCACCTCTTGACGTGCTTCTCTTCTAGGATGACTCATACGAATAAAAATTACGTACATCTATATATAATTTCATGTTTTCCGCCAACTAAAACCATATAATCGGTTAAAAAGTCGGGCTACTTAAAAATGTTATTGCTATATCAGGCAAATAATATTTGACAATATCGACTGCAACACTGTTGTTTTATTAAATATCATTGAATTTCTCATAAAACAACGTTTCAGTATCATTTTAAATTTCAAATTTAATATTTTATATAACAATAGGGTTTTGATATACGGTTCATATTATTCGATCTAGATATGCAAAAGATTATAGATCGGAACTGTGAAAAGCGTAAACATTCTCGATAAATATTTGAACCAACACTGCGGTTTAGTTCGATTCAAAACCATGCATAGGAACATAAATCAATCGATTTTTATCCTTTTTATTATCGGTTTCGTTCGATTGTGTTGAGCTGAATTGTCACGCAAACTAGTTTGTTTCTCGTACAGAACTGCTTCCAATATTTTAAAACGGACAAGTTTGCTGTAAGTTAAATCTTATACTTATACGTTTTCCGTCACATTACTTATTGCGGCCGAGTTTCAAAGCGAATTCCATGCACGATAATAAATTGCTAAATGTTGTCGTTTAGAATATTAGAAATTTTCACGGGAGTTTCGCAAGTACGAATGTTACAACTCTTTAAGAATCTGTAACGTAGTGCAAACGCAAAAAAGGTTGTTGTAATATGAAAATGATAGATCATCAAATAATTATATTATAATTAACTATTATGTTTTCTATGAATTTTTCTATAGTACAAAATTATGTTTATTATAAATGACTGGCAAAATTATATTTATACTCGCAATATGATTGATGATCGATTACTAATAGGATAATTGTCATTGATTAGTCGATCAATCATGACGATTTATAATTATAATGTCGTAAGAAATTCTAAATAGCATTCATTAAAACAAATTAGTGATAATCACGCACAAAAAAAACTACAATACAACTATCACTACTCTCTACAATTCATATGATAGATACATCTAACACATTTAAACTTTCAAAATAACACTTTTTTTTTTAATTCCAGACGAAAAAAACCTTCTGGTATTATATTTTGAGAGAAAAATAACTACCACCATGAAAAGTAACTGATTGCAGCATCTCAGTACAACGTTGATGACGAATTATTACTGACACTCCCTTTGATCAACCCTATTTTTATTATTCAACGATGCAACATCAAACCAGCCTTATACGTACGAGGGGATGCGATATTACAAGGTAAACATGGAAGACATATTAAAATATAGCCACTCCTAAGTATGTAAAAGTATGTATGTATGTACTAGCTTCAAACTCAACATTAAATGAGCCATTCAGAACAAAACTTGACTAACTTCATAAAGCAAGAAGCTGAAAAAGAAGATCAAACGTATTTGTTGCGTTTTTAGAAATTTCATCATTCCATTTTTCAAAAAATTATAAATATATGGATTTTGTTTATAATAACCAATGGATGTATTGAATTCACATTAGAGTGCAGATTTAATTTAAATGGCTTCTGAAATTAATCAATTATTATCTGGTAGCAAAATAAATTTTGTTTTCAATGATATTCAACTCCATTATCAAGAAAAGATGTTTCTTCATCTTCATACCAAATCCATTGACAGTCAAGTTAAGTTTTTCGTACCACGACAAGCAGCAAGCATCAACGATGGAACCAATGGGGACCCCAAGAAGCAGACTTCATTGTTCCTAATATTGACCACGCTGCATACTGCGTGTCGCGGTATGAAAAACCTAGCTTTAAATCTCTTCTTTTTCTTCAAAAAGTGGAGTTTACCATGATTAGCTCTGAAAAGCTTGAATAGGCCGACAATGGAAAATTCGGCGCCGGAAGAGAAGCCGTCGAAGTCGAAAATTGGGAAAATGAAGAAAATGAAAATAAACAATCGAAACCGAAAAAAATGCAAATTTTGAAAAGCGAAAGGCTTCTTTTATTATTTTCTCGACCTCGCTTATCAGAGGAATCGAGGGTCTTTGCTCCGGGCGACAGCGAATGGAAAAACGAGGGTTGGAAAAAAATTGGACGGACTCACCCTTCTAACTGTTTTGTCTGTTTGCAGATGCTGGATGTATAAATAAATGGTTATTTGACATCTTTAAATGTCGGAGATGTGCGTCGTGAAATGTTCCCTTTGAAGATCGTACGCATATAATGTAGTTTTATTTTCTATATTATATAAGACATTTTTGTGAAGATTTTCCATTTTAATAAAAATCATTTTCAATTTAAGTTTAACAAATTTTGTTTTAAGTCAAATATTGCATAAATTGAATCAAATCGATTTAGGATAATTCGAAAACTTAAAACGGTTTGATTCATATTTTGAAATAACGACACCGTATTAACGTCGATAACATATTGCATTATCGACAAATTATTAAGTGATAATAAAAGTTAAAATAGTTTTAGATAGAGTTCTCTACTCATACATTTTGTATCCAACCATAATCCATTACTGTGAATATTATTTAAAAAATATATCTATTTTGAATAAAATTATAGAACTTCATTCACTTCAATATTATTTAATAAAAAATTCTAAATCGTTCAATAAATTATGACAAATTCGATTTCACATCAAAAATGCATCGACACTTCAAACTTCCAAATCTATATTTATGAGTGTTTAGAAGAAAAATGACTTTCGAATAAATGCATACCTCAACGGAATTTATTTCAAAATAAGTTACACATTCGAACCCCGTATTCGGCAGGGGTGAATATCTTATTTTTGGTTTATTAGCGAATAACTTTGCGCTTGTAATATAGCGTTTCACGAAAATCGTAGGGGAGTATAGAAACTGTACAGTAGATACTGAATATATGTATACTGGCATGAAAAACTTTTCCCACGCATTTCCAACTTTCGACACAGGGCTAAGTCCAAGTTCGCCGTGAATAATTCGGAATCGTACTCAAAGTGTAGTAAAAATACGCTTTATTGCCGCAATAAAATCGGATACGACTTTGACCCCTTTTGCAAAAAACGGATATGGCTGTTGACGCAGACGAAGGTGATGGTCGTGTTATCTTATAGCAAAATTGACCTCAGAATGAGTTCATTCAATAAATCATCGATGATTTATTTATAGTTAAAATGTAAATCATAAGTGCATATCTCAATTATAAACGAATTCGTTGAAACATCAATTAATTCTCTGACGGGTCACAGAAATGCCACACAGGAAATCCTTTAACAATAAAACTGTGATAACGCTCAGTATGTTATATGTACACACGATAAGTATTTTCGTATTATTATTATGGCTTCGGATGCATTTTTGAAACGTATCGTTCGTAACAAAGGATCAAAGGGGTCCATTTGAACATCATCGCAGATTCCGCCAGCCCCATGTCAAACAATATCTTCGAAATGTCAAAGTTCAAAGACGAAATTGCGAAACATGATATTGCATCGAATTAGTTGAATTCCAACAATGGTTGATTCGGGTTGTGTGTATAATAAAATGTATTTGCACGGTGCAGATTTGCAGAATACCTTTCGGAGAAGAGGGAATACGGAAGACAAAGGGGAGGAAATGGTTGGAGTAAATCAAACAGAGAATTTATTTGTTTGTTTATTTTAAGGAAACGAAAACGCGGAACGAATTTAAGAAAATGAGTCGGTTTGGAGTGAAAATATTATTCGACGTTGTAGCTTTTGAAAGGCACAAATCTAGATTGTACTTCAGGATCCTTCGCCATGAGAGTGCCGCCTTGCCAAGCGTACGTAACAGGATTTTCCGGCACGAACACCTTTATGGGAATATGATCCAAGATCAAAGATCGCAATTCGGTGTAAAGTCTATCTTTGAACCCTGGAAACATGGCACATCCCCCCACAACCACTATATTGCCCAACAGGTGCGGCCAGGTGTCTTCCGGACAGGCTTTCACCGAATCCACTATCAGCTCTGCGATCCCGCACTGATTGATTCCGACATCCGAAGGTGTGAAGAGCAATTCTGGTACCGAAAATCGTTCGTTGTTCAAAATCAAGCTCTGGTACTGCGAATCCTTCTGCGGTGGTTCGGGATCCCTGAGAAATCCCCTTCTCGTCGTCACGTAATCCGGCAGGACGTACTCCTTTTTTATGGTGTTTTCGGCGCCGGACTTCCTACTTATCCCCATGTCTCCTATGAAATTTTGTGTGACGAAACATGCATCTTCCTTCGCCTGGTTCATCACGTATGTCTCCTCCATAACGTTCAACTGCCTATACGATATGATCTCCTTGAGTTGGTTGGTCAACAGCTTTCCTCCGACGTCCAATCTTCTTATTGCCTCCATGACTTTTTCCCCTTTCAGATACGGCACTGCGTGGGTGAAACTGTATCCAGTATCGACTATTAGCGTCGCCTTAGGTCCATTGTTCGTCTTTCTATAATTGTAATCGCAAAGATCTGTCGGATTTACCGTGAGTATAGAATGAACTTCGTACTCCCCAAAGAGCAGTTGCTGCATACCCTCTTGGTTATATTGAAAATTGAATAAAGGCTCCGTGACGATAACGGGAGTCTCTTTGAACTTGACAGGCAAGCAGTCTTTGCTGAATATGTAATCCCAGACGATTTTTTGATTGGTCCAGTTCAAAATGTAACCTTTTTGAAATGCCAAGACGAAATAGAGACCGGCTGGATCGCGACATTTATCTATCTGATCTCCTATAAACACTCTTCTCCTTTCCGATTTCACTTTCATGCCACAGTTCATAACCACTTTCGGCGTTGTCGTATTCGAGAATCCAGTTTTGACCGTATAAGCGCCATTGTCCAACACCAAACACACTTTTTTCGACATCTCCGATGAATATCAATGCATCAAGATCGATCTGAAACCAAAAGAATATTTAAACATTGAGCAATCGTTTTTCTACGCACCCTACGTTCAAAAGTGAGATTCTTTCAATTTCCGCAAATGCGAACGAGTGGTATCATCGCACAAAGAACCTAAGAAGCTACAATGGAAGACAAGAGGCGTTTTCGTTTATAATTCAGGACGTTCTTTTTTCCAAATCGTAATACGTTCGACAGCTCGAATGGGGGAATAGAACGTTCGAGGGAAACATGCATTATGCACGAGATCTTCAAAATGCATTGCCGGGGAAAAGAAAAAAACCATTGTCTGTCGATACGGAGGAAAAATAAGCGAAGACTTTCAAAAGATTAAAAGAACGACCGCGTAAGATGAAATAATAATTTAGCGAGGCCGGAACGGGGATTAAGATCGAATGTAAATTTCTGAAAAGCTTTTTTTTCCTCGCCGCTGAATGCGAATGAAAAAATAATGAAACTTTAAGTCTGATTATTACGACGTAGGTCTATAAAGGGAATTATGGGAATTTTCATCCTCGCGCGAATTTTTCCGAGGCGCTTTTACACGTGGTGATTTGGGAGATTTTCCGCGAACAAAGTATATTTATGCGGAGGAAAAATCTCGCAGGGAATAACAGTATGCAAATTCACTTTGGCGAGCGATCTCGGAAAGATTGTGAAAATTTAAAGCGATAAAAATGAATTATGGAAAACCGGCAGAATTTCCTTTTTTTTACCTCGGATGGCTCAAATCAAATACGTCACTCTGTCACTAAACATTTTTTTCGAAGATTAGGAAATCTCAAAAAAATAAAACATCACTAAATACTTGACTATAATATAACAATACCTTATTTTTTACGAGAAAAACACATAGTATTCATTCATCTATCCACGAGTTTAACATCGACATCATAAAACAGACAACACAATCTAGTAACATATCATCATACATGCATTAAAAAACATAAACAAAAACACATTTTTCACAACTCCAACGAAAGACACACGAATTTCCCATAAAGCAGACAGTGTTTTCGACATTTATTCATTACACACAAAAGATCAGACCCGGCTAACGAGTGGAGTTTCGCCGTTTTCCCTCTAAAATAAAATTGCATTGTCTGGGAGCACTGTCGTCGCCAGAAACTCCTATTTTCCCTCAACGAGGGTGATAAATGGCGAATTCTGAAATTTGCCTAAAAAGGCATATGGCGAACGAATGCGAGGTCGAAACTTTTCCACGTGCAGAGTCGAAAATCCCGAATCCGGCTCTGGTGCAGGGCAATATGCGATAAATATTGAAGAGTGCATTCGAATCGTGTCCTACATTCGTTTTCGAGCAAAATAAATATTGGTTCGGTATGAATATGATGGTTGTACGAATGGGGTGTGAGATTTGTAATTTCAAAGTTAAATTATTTATTTGAGTTTCGAAAATTGTCGTAAAAATATTGTTTTGTAAATTCAAATGTTTCGCTTGATGATCGTTTGATTCGTAAAAATTCAATCTCCTCAGTGTTATCACATTACGAGTTAACTTCAACGCGCATTTGGTTAGAATAAAGTCATATGGTTTATACAACATATTGCCAATTTTATGCAATTTTCATAACAGCAGTGTAGAGAAGATTGCAGATATACATACAGACATACAAACAGACAGAAATATCAGCACTATTATTGTATTAGATAAATTTAATTTTACACGAAATAAAATAACATATCTATATTTTTTTGAATAATCTATTGATGTTTTATCTTTCTCGGTAAAAAACAATATTTGACTGAAATTTGAACCATAGACAAAAACGAAAACAAATCGATGTACAAACACGATTAGATTACATGTTTCCAAGACTATCTATCCATTTCTATTTATAAAACTTCACATATCTACATCTTTCGATTTAAAATATAACCATATCTTAAAAAAAATATTACAGTAGCATTGATAGATACACAAATTTATAAATTAAGCACTTTCTTTTCTCGGGGGCAACGTATCTTCCGAATTCAAATCTAAAGGTTCAAAGAGTCGAAAGAAATAGCTCGTTAAGCATACACACAAACCTGTACTTTTAATGAATAAGCATTGTTGAAGATAGCCCAAGAATATATAATTCAAAGAGACCACTGCGAGGTTACAGCGGTCGTTCCCATACATTATACAATTCACCGTAAAAAAATTAACGCTGTTTGAAAAAATTATAAGTACTCCATTCAAAGGTGTGCTTTTAACGATATTTTACATATAAGAAAGACGTCCGTGTATTGTATTTTATAACGAAATTGATTAGCATAAAATAATATAAATCTAATAAATAACAATTTGCTTGAACGTTTCTTAATTTTCCTTTTATGTCATCGTAAATAGAAAAAATATATATAGAATGAAAACAGAGCACAATTGGAAGGTCGTATAAAAAAATATGTTCGGGAAATGGAAAGAAAGCATAAAGGCCAAATGGAGTGGAAAGAAGAGTGGAAACGTAAATCATGAAAAAAAATGAAAGAAATTGTTCGAAACGTGTTACAATCGATCAACGTACAAGTTCCATCACTATTCAGAACGAAAACAAAAAAACAATGAAAACGTGATTACACTTTCATACACACAGAAAATTTTAGAGACATATTCTCGAAATTACTTTTACGTGCTTCATGTACATTATATATTTAATCACATAAAACTTGGCAAACGATATTAAAGCAAAAAATAGCGAGCAACTGCATACATCTGAATATCTACGAAATCTATACAAACTTGCAATTTGTAACTCAGAATAACATATTTTTTGTTAAACAAATACACAATTTATATTCTGAAATTGCGCTAGATCTTATTTTCAATGTAGATGTATGGAAAAAACATACTCAATTTCGTATAAATCAAATAGAAATGCAATCTCCGAAGCAATGTTTTTCAAATAGGTATTATTCTAACAATAAGCACAGATATAAAACAAACACCTTTTAAAACTACGTATTTTAACTTCAGAAATATTGTGCTAATTGTAAGAACACTCACATTTTCTAGTTAGACTCTAGTTAGAAATTATTCCCTTTCTCGCTCTAAATGTGAATACTTGAGCGAAGCAAGAATTTCTAACTAGACAAATGATGAATGTTTCCCCTATCACATTGCATCTCTGTTTACTAAAAATGTACACCGCACTCCAAATAGAATCAATAAGAATTCAATGAAATCTAAAACAAATCAGTTCGAAAATTCAATTTCTACAGATCCTCGAATTCAAAGAACACCACTTCCCGAACCAAACCTTTCGCTAAAAACTCAAATATCAATCCACACGCAACTTCCTACGGCCTTTGACGAACAAACAATCTTCAGCAACATTTTCGAACACAATTTAAACAATTTGCAGTCAACAATTGCGCAAACAAAACTCAGATAAGGTGTGTTCTCTTGTATGGAACAGCTGCTCATCGGACGAGGTGGCCGAGTGGTTAAGGCGTTGGACTGCTAATCCAATGTGCTCTGCACGCGTGGGTTCGAATCCCATCCTCGTCGGCTCTATTTTTTTTAAAAGCCCATAAAACTTGTAAATTTTTAAAAATTAAGAATTCGATCATAGGCTGGTCGAAGGTTGAAAAAAACGCGGGTAAATTCGGGCGAAAATGAAGCGTCAAGATGAGCGTGTGGTGGATGGTCGTTTATCTGATCATGTGTTTTGTTGGTGGTTTTAGGAAATTTTATATTTTATTAAATATAAATTGTTGGGAAAATATATAATTAAAGTTTTTAATGTTAATTGTGTGTAAAATTTTCATTTATATGTAAGTGCGTTTTGAGGATGGGTCGAAAGATGTCATGTCTGAAGAAGATTCTCATACAATTAAATTTCGTACGAAAACGTTTCGAAAAAAAAATTGTGCAATTATTTTTTTGCGTAATTTTAACAGCGACTCCTATCGTAATTTCGACGAACAATTCAGTGACGAATTGTCGAAACATTCCATACATTCAACTCAAACTATGACATTACATAAAGCATATTTTTATTATATTTTCTTAAGATAAAAAGCTTAAAAACGAAACCGTCGACACTAATTCTAAAACTAAACATGAAAAATATAAAATATATATCTTCTTACGAATAAAGAGCGTATCACACGTCCAATTAAATCCATGAAAAATGATCATAAACGCAAGAAATTCTGTGTTGAGTTGAGCATTCCTCGTGCGTCCTGTAGCGTGTCCTTTTTTCGAATATTAAACGTCTAAACAGAAGGAAGTCTCACGGCTTTAACAATGGTAAGGGCGTGCCCTTTTATTATTATGACGAAAAAAAAACTCTAGCTGCTTTCATATTCTTCGTCAGCTGATCGAGGGCCCTCACCTACGGACGTGGAGTTCTTTAACCTTTCAGATGGTGCAAAATATTCAGCGATTGATTCAATCCAAAAAATGATGAAAAAAATGATTTATGTTTAAAAATCGTGCAATGAATCTAAAAGGATAATGGACAGAATAGTATTGGCTCGAATAAATATGATTAAAAGGTCTTGCAAATATGATCAATATTCACTATGATTGCTAGTTTCAGATTCGAATGCGTTTGGAGATAAACAAACAACTATATTGCCATTTTCTATGTGAGAATATTGGTGTTTATTGTATGATTAGTATGAAAAACCAGAAAAGTGAATTGGGACTAGTGACATGACATGCGTTTTTCAACATCAAAAGTGATACATAAATCATGACTATTGGAGCGAATACTACTAATACTGAAGAATTTCATCCCTTTACCCAATTCAGAATAGATCGATAGATTTTCGGAACTGAACACCACAAAACAAGCGATTCTTGCGAATGATTGACGTCAACACGCCCAGGTACAACGCAGGTGAATTAATTCACTTCGCAGAAACCGGGGAGGGAATTAAACGCGCTCGGAGAGCCGGTAGCGTTTCCAATATTTGATTTTCCGCCACAGGATATTGAGATTAATATTAAACAGAAGAGGAGAATGACGTGCACACTCTATATGTACCGGCAGAAGCGTTTCTGAGAGTTTAAATTAAATTCGAAAGCGAGCGAATTCAAATAAGCCGCGATTGCGCGCGAACGAACAAACTCGCAGAATAACGCGTTCAAGGTATGGTGAACAACGATCAAATAATATTATAGAGACAGTCGATTTGTGATTCAGATTTGATTTTGAAAAGTCGATAGTTGAATTATGTTTGAGTGAAAATTAACTGTATTGAAATTATGCATCGATTCGTAATTGTCTTGGGCGGTGATTCGTACTCTCGTCTTATATAATAATAGTGCTAATTAGTATGTGTCTGTCTGTTATAATGACGCTTGAGATGATATATTAATGTTATTAAAATTGCATAAAATAGGCGCTTACCATAAATTTTATTAATCCTCTAACTAAACATGAGTTGAAAATTTTGACAGACTGGATTACTCGTTAAATTATGATGGTGACAAAATTTTCGTTAAAAATGCAAAAATTGATTCGAATTTTAAATAAATTATTAATAAAAATATTTTAAATATTATCAATCATGTGATAAAGCTGTCTGCATTTGAAAAAGTCTTTTGAAATATCGAAAAAAAAAACAAGATAACTGTTTTTAATTTATCTTGATTTCATGTTTTCTCAATATCTTATTTTTTGAATATTATCTTGATGCAAAAAATTTTATCACAGCTGATAATTCTCAAAATATTTCAATAAATTGAAAATTATTTCAACATAATTTATAAAATCTATCAACCACGTCAATTAAGATCTCGAATAACAACGTCAATAAAACTAACTAAATAATTAACACAAATCAAACTGTACTATAAAACAAAAATTCGAACCTCCAAACAAGATCACCATCATTCTAACCCCGCACACAAAAAACATCGCACAAACTCAACTTCGCATATAAAAAACGATACAAAAACAGCACGATTTCGTTATTTGAATCATTCTCTATTTTTTTTACAGTATCAGATCAATAAGGTAGAACGACATAGGGATGAGGAATAAAGGGAGGAGCGAAGGGTCGTTCGCTTATTATGGTTGTGTATGGCGTCGCGCCACAGCCGAGGGATTATTTCGTATGCGGCACCCTGTACAGCAACGAGGGATGCTGGAAATTAAAACTGAATAAGTCTGTTTTGCGACTGTAGAAGGTGGAAGGTGGAAAGTGGGTGGGTGGCGAGATTCTGGGCGTTTGATTCGATTTTGCGGCGCGTTGGTTCGAATAGGAACCGATGCGAGTGGAGCTAATTGGGTCTAGTTAAGGTCGCTTATGGGTGCTCAGATTGGTTGTTGTTTGATTGAAAATGGTTTCGAGATGGATATCGTTTCATAGTTTCACGTTTTTGGTCTAACTGTAGAGGAAATCGTTTTTAGAGTAAGCTTAGTCGAATATAAAATTCGGTACTTGCGTAGAGTGCAATCGATGCAATGCTTAAATGTAATCTGATCGAAAATAAAATTGAACACAATCAAACTAGATCTAACTCTACATAATAAAATTAAACTAATAACTCATTAAGTTGAGTTTAACATCAATCGCACGTACCTAAGTATCTAAAATTCAAACCATAAAAGCACATTAGTACTTTGGCAACGAAACTCAATCCACACAAACACACACATTACCCAGTCTCATCACACCACAAAAAAACATTCAACTCAGACTTAATAAATTTCCTAAAAATTCTCAAAACTCCAACAGCACTTCCTCGAAAACTTCCCATCTCAACAAAAAACCCCAACCGAGCACACTAGACTAATTTTCGAACTGGCGACTCTCCACTCCTCAAAAAAGATGTAAAAACGCGTACGAATAACCGGCTACGGAGCACGCACCTCCGGTTGCCAAGCAACCCCGGGATTTACCCTCGGCGTCTATCCACTTTCACCGACGCAGCATCCCTCATACAAACTTGGACGGGACGCGGTATGCTCGGGTTCGATCCGGGGTGGAGAGACCCTCTTCGAAGCGACTAGGGGGGGTTGGTTTTGCTCTGTGCTCACTTTCGCCCCCAAAATAAGGAGGAAGTAAATATTTCGTTGGGTAGGGTTTGGGTGAAGGATGGATTTTTGGAAGAATCGGTTGTACATTTTGGGTATTGTATGGGAAAACCGGTTTTGAAATGGTTGAAATGGCGAAAAATTGATACTGATTAGTTTAAGCTGGCAGATCGTGGTATCGTTTTTGAGTTTTGATGCAAAAATTGTGGTATCGTTTAGGTGCGGTCTTTCAATCATTAGTTACTTAAGTAGTGACGTTTATATATTTGTAGAATTATTATCGCTAACATGTTTAGATTCTCAATACGTCAACACGTTGTTATATTACAAATGAGTCGAGTAATCTGGTCTTACAATTCGTATCCCATAATATGCAAAAAATAGCGATATCGTATGATTCGAATATAATTGAATCGTAATATTATACTGCGATTCCTGTCGTTAATCTTAAGTAGCAACCGAAGCAAATCGTAGTACTACGATTCCTTTCGTTAAATAGAGGTTGAATAGAATCGTAATACAACAATTTTCGCTTATTACGTGTCAATATATTGCAGTTGCTTAATATAAACTTAATTCTAAACAGTTGTAATCAAAATTTAAAGATGCAAGTTGAAAAAAAATAATTTATAAGAATATCTAATAATTTTAAACATTGTATGAACTAATCATGCAAACAATACTCAATTGTTTTCTCCTTCATTATACCCATCTTTGATTTGATAAGACAGATGTCTATAATTATAAATAACCTTTTCTATTCTTCAATTAATATACACTTTTAAATCAAATAACCGGTTGTTAAATTCAGCAAATTTTGCTAAAAATCCGACAAACCCTAGTTTACTCTGTGTGAGTAAGAGAGTGCGTTCCATTGCCAAAAAATTCGCATTATTGTTTGCCGAAGATGCGAGGACGGAATTCGAAATATGAACGAGAGTTCAAAGTACCATTGGAAATTCGACGAAAAATCGCTGGATGCAATTTCGGTTGTTTGCTTTTCAATTCGTAATTTAATGTATTTTTCGCAAACGTTCGTTTATGATATAATTGTGTTGCATAAACGGCGAAAGGGTTCAAAGGGGAGGGAAATGCATACGTGTGAGATCGTTGAAATTGCACAACGATTCAACGCACGGAAGCACTTTGAAACATATGTTCGTATATTACTGGTAATGGACGATTTATAAAAAAAAAAAAACGAATAAAAAATAAATAAAATTGATTTTTATGAAGGTGCAAGAAAAATCAACGATTGAAATTGAAGTGATTCATTACTATTTTCTAAGTATACTCGATTAACTCACATGATTCAAATATATTGCATTTAATCTTATCTTTCAAAAGTAATTCTGTAACATTATCACTTCGACATCGCGATGATGATAAATAAGTTATCGATCGCGTTTTGTTCGAAGACAGAATCATACAATATCGTTTCAGCAGTTCGCATATAAATAATCATATTTAGCATTAACTAAACTGCAGTTTGAAAACTTTCACAGTAACATGCAAATGCACAGAAGTTCTGGAATTTCATGGCGAATAAACCACACGTGAACGTGTAGGAAAACGAAATTATTGCGGATCGCTGCACAAGATCCATAAACGAATGTTTAAACGGCGATATTAATCCTGCATATGAACGCAGTAATGAATTTTATGCATATGATACGAATCAAAATTATATTCTCGGAATGCCTATTTATCTGAATCAAAATTTTGATAAATTATTGCACAATTATTGCATTAAAATACTCGATTTATTTGGATATAAATGGGCGTTATTTTTTCAATACTTTAATTGCACATAGTGACGTTTCAAGCAATTGCAACAGCCGTTTGGATAACATAAATTACGTTAAAATATCAAATTTTGAATATTTTATTAATATAAAAAAAAATGACCAATGCTTGAAGTCTAATAGTTTGGAGTTTGGGAGTCAGCTAGAGTTATTGCAGTCAAAAGTTCAATATAGCATGAACAACAAACATACAAACGACGTTCCTAGTATAAACTATGACACTATCTTGAGATATAAGTGCATTAAATCGATAATTTTGACTCCACCCAAATTCGAATCAAATAAATTTTTAATCTGAGTATCTTATTTACCTGAATCATCTATTTCCACTCAGCTACTTATGACTCGCAAAAGCCCAGCATCAAAACACACTTCACAAATCTCCAAATGCACCATCTGAAATTATCAAAAAAAAAACATAAATCAACCAAATCAATTATATACGAAAGGAACAATACGAGTCCCGAACATAAATCAACCGATTCGATAGATAGGCCAATTTATGTCCGAGGTGCATTAAGTGATTATTCGGGACCACCTTTAACGTGTCGCTTTGCCGAACCGGAACGATCCCCGTTCGAAGGGTCCGAATTTATAGTCCGGTGACCTTTATTGTCGTATGACAATGAGGGGATGGATATACGCGAATAATGGCCCCGAATTTAAGGGCGGGTTTTGAGAAAGAACACCCAATTTCGGTAATAGACATCGCGCTTAAGGGCGAAGCGTTTCGGTGCGAGTGCGAGGATCTCCAATTCTAATTTGGTATGTCGGACGTATTCTGATGTGGTTGTTCGATTTGCGTGTTTGAATTGGGTTTTTATTATTGTGGTACTTTCATAAGTGCGTTTTTTGGGTAATAAATCGATATATGTAGACCCATAGTTGACGAAGTCGTCGACTTTGGGTCTAGATATGGGGTACACTTGATTGACTTCCATTGTCTTTGCCCTTATTCTTGTGCCATATATGAGTCACCCCTAATTAAAAAATAGCTCATGATTACAAAACCTATGAAAAGTGGAGGCTTAAGTCCGATTCAGATTGTAGTTCCGTTGGAAAAAAAGTCATTTACATGCTGGTATTGCAATTGTTATTTCTCTTGCTCTAGTGCTAATATCTATCAATTTCTAGATTTATCTGATAGCACATTGTAAGATTAATGAACGTCTTACAATGATAATAATAAAAATAAATATGTCTATTTAGTTTTAGAATCATGCTGAATACGATATTGACTAACGTGAAGCATTGACAACTGGTAAGTTGCCAAAGGTGAAGAAATCTAAAAAGTCTCAATACACGAGTATTCTCAACAGAAAATATTGCATCATCCATTTAAATTTCAAATAAAATAAATCAATATATTTGTGATTAAAATAAGCCAAAATCAACTAAGATTTTACTACCGAAACAATAGGTAAAGGTTGTCTAATTCAATATTAGCTAAGGGCGCCAAAAATATTGTCGCTCTGCTTTTGGGCAAATAGCTATTTTCCAAAACGTGCCTTTTCAGAGTGACACGCTGTTTACGCAACTCCGAGTAATTGTTAATTTGCAAATTCGCAAACCCTATTCAAACCGAGATGACAACGATGCACTAATTAAAGGAGGCGCATAAAGATAAGGGACGATGTCGTTGCGCCTTTGGTATGCGATGCTAAACAGCAAATCATCTCTGTCGCCGTTTAATCTGCAGATTATTCCACGATAACATTGTAAAATTTATCTTATAATCGTTATGGGTGCAATATATTTCAGAAAAACAAACATATTCAATTTGTTGATGTGTCATAGAATTCGAATCGATTAAAAGAGAACGGGCAAAAATGTATGAGGAATATCTATACCTCTGAATTGAGATAAATTTGATGTTAATTACTAGTGATAGTCCCAAAGTAAAGTAATAATCATTTTCGTTCGTGAAAAAATGGCGAATGAAAATCAACTGTAGAGCGAATCAAACAACTTGTTGGAAAATAAAATTCAATTTTCTGTGAAAAATTTACATTGAATGTCATCATAGAGAAAAATCACCAGACTGCATACGATACATATCTATCAATTGAGATACATTTAAAAATCTGTCTGGTATTTTTTTTTTTTCTATTTGGTGGGGACATTTTTACTCATTCTCCTTTATACACCAGTTACATTTACATCTTCAAAAGTGAGATTTTATTACGGTTCAAATAAAAATGCAAAATTTACACAATATAAGCCTAAGATAAAAAAAAATAAAAGACGAGAGTAGGAAATCATGGAAAATTGCGTTCAGTGCCGTTACTGAAACGCATACGCCGACGAGAGTCACAAGAGCGTCGTTACAGTGTATATCTTCCGTCGCAAAATACGTATTAAATTGTCAGCGTTTTCTTTTTTTTTGGACTCGTTTTATTTTTAAATTAAATACGTTCGCGGAAAACGGCAGGAAAAGCGCCGGGCCGAGTTTTCACAACACGTGGAAATTCGCCGACGAAACTAAGCAACACGTAAGCGAAAATTCAAGAGAGCAAATCGCTTTTCACCCGACGAGCGAAATATTTTTCGCTCAGACACACTCGAGCCCGTGGAAAACTTCATATTGTGAGCAAATATAATACGAAAAATGTATAATATTATGTGAAACGTACTACGTGCTCGTATTCGTACGTGTCTTTATGAGGAGTATTAGTGAAAATTTCACGTGGCTCCGAATGAAACTTTGTTTGAAATATCACGCGAACGTTTTGTTTTTTCGCCGTACCTAACATGTCTAGAGATAAATTAATGAAGTTTTCTTTCATAAGATTTTTCATTGGAAGAATTGATTGATATATTTCATTAAAAATAACAATCTATTACATTATATTTTCAGATTTGAATTCACACGACATGAACGTCTGACATAAGAAAATAAACAGATCAAACACATTGACGCACGCGAACCCAAATTTAAATCAGCAAAAACTATCATACGAAAGAAATTAAGCAATCGACATAACCAGACTAAAAAATATACGTAATCGAATCCATATAAATTCCGATCGACGATTTTACACAAAACAATAATAATCCTTCAACGTTTTCAATCAAACGCGGCACACTGAGGAGGAAAAGCCACCGGAGCAAAAAATCGACGTTTCGCCCCAATTTTCCGAGTGAGAAAAGTCGTTTTGAACACGGGCTTCGGATTTATGGCACCTGCCGTGTTTTTCGCCAGGTGAACCTTAATGCCGAATACTTGTTACTTTATGTCGTTCCATATTTCATGTTTAACATTTTCTCGGCGGGCGGCAGCGTGTGCCTCTCTCGATTTTCGAGTGTAGAACCCAAGAGTTTTTGTATGAAAATTCGATATTTTTCTTTTTTGCTATAGGAATTTCGAGAGCTTCATAGACAATGGTATGAATTTTCAGAACATAATATGGAAAAAATAAGTAATTAATCCGTTAAATATTAGAAGAATATGGGAGGACTTAATCCTTCTAGGAAACTTCATCCCCTCTTTTCTTTTTCGCCTTTTACTCCTTTTCGGTAAATTTAATTTTAAAAGTCGAAATATACCCAATTGAATTCCGAATGTATTGAAACTATTTATTTTTATTGAATTTATTTATTTGAAAATTGTGCTGCCACAGTAATGTAGCGTTTCACCGATTATATAAGCACGTGGAATTAGGTTATCGTTATATTTGATACTAAAATCCGTAATCGTTGTCAAATGTTAACTCCTTCATAATGTCAATGTTAAAACGTTGCCCCACATCAAGCGAAAAATAGCGATTTCACATATCATAGTATTCCACATTTGATGTGTTAATATCGAAATCGTTTTAATACGATTATAAAAAAATATATACGCATAATGGAAATGTTATGTGAAAATGGCGCCATATATCAAAGAAAGTGCGTTATTTCGCAGGCGTGAATTTTAAAAGAGCGCATGAAAAATCGCTCTTATTTCGTATAAATCCCTAACGGTACAGACAAATCTGCAGATATCATGCAGTCTAGATATGCTACACCAAACACATTCGTTTCTCCAGCTCATTCCTCTTCCGAGATCCAAGATCCGACGAATCTCGGATCCCTCACTTAAAACGCGGAAGGCGATAAATAAGACGATAACGCCAACCCTGAAAACGAACCGCATTAATGTTTCATACGATAAATTATTTATGGAAAACCTACCGCTCCCTTAATGCATATTCATCTAATCTGCAGCAAAAATCCGACAGAATTTCGCTAATGGGACGATTTATGAGCTCCGATGCTCTGAAGCAACAGACGCTGTCTTTCATTTGGCTATTTTCAGAGTTTCAGTAATGAAAAGCTAATTGGAAATTAATTTAATTGTACATGAATAAAACTGAATCTGTTCTGTAATAAAATATAGCTTTAAGGGAGAAAGTACGTATTATAAGATGATACGCGGTATTTTTTTTCTCACAACAGGCCTAGGCTCAATTCCACATCAATCAATATCATTCACCATACAGTGAAGAAAATTCACCATTATGGCAAAGACTACTCTGAAGAGTAAATTGGCAAGACTACTCCTTGTATTGTAGAAGGTGAGAGAATAGTACTATTATCAAAGGAAATACTATGAGTAGTATGCGTAGGTACTTCAAGATAAAGCATAATAAGATAGTTAATATTATTAGGAGAAATAATATTAATCTGAGGCTTCCACTGCCGAGCGGAACGGAATGGACTAAGGACACAGCTATAGAAAAGAGGTGAATAGCCATATAGCTTCTTTCTTACAGCTGTGTCCCTAGTCCTTGTATAATAGAGAATACCTATTTAGCTATCCCTTTCTTCCCTACAGCTGTGTCCCTATTCCGTTCCATTCAACTCGCCAAAGAAAGCCCCCCATGACAGTTAATTGTCGAAGAACCTACTGCATATACATATAAACTTCGACTAGATAGTTCACCCCGAAAATATGCAAGACGCCCAAATTACCCCTTCAACAGTCAGAATCCGCTGTTTACACAGCCGACAAAATCAGCACGAGCGCATCTCCAAGTCCTGCACCTGTCGCTGAAGTCGGCAGACACCCTCGAGGTGGATCCTCGCGAGAGGAGGAGCATAGGAGCTCGTGACGAGGGTCTTACCCCTAATGAATATCGCGCGGATCCAATTAGCGACGTGGGCAATTATTTCCATCTCGTACAGCAAAAATTCGCATAAATTTATCAAGCGAAAGGCGATTCGAAAGAGGGTGCCTCTAGGTCCCTGAGATGGGGTTTGGGAAATTTCATGAAACTTTTAAGTCAAGTCGTAAAAATGATGGAAAGTGTCGAAAGTGCCTATTACGTGTGAAAGCGGTGTGTCGTTGGTATTTGTGATTGTTGGGTATGATAGCCTTATTCTGTGTCTGTCCGGTGTGATGCTGTATTACTGTGATGATTCGTTTAGATAATTGATTCATACAAATATCTGGTATTAATTAATATGTATAATAAGCCTATTTGTGTATCTGTCTGTCCGGTGTACTATAATAACTCATACAGATAAATGATTCATTCAAATATTTGATTTAATTTGATGTATTTGACGATTGAGTGTGGTATTTTAAGCCGAATCATTGTTAAATAGCTATGAATATAACAACACTATATTTATATACCTAAAGATAAAACTATTGCAGGACTAGCACTCTTATTACATAAAACTATAATTTTCTTCTAATCAGATGCATTGATTTACAAAATGTACATTATTCGCATATGTATCGGCATTACGAAAAATCTTCCGAGTTCAAAATGGGAAATGGATAGAAACACACTATAACTATCCCTGTCCAATATTCAAAATTTCATTTTGTTTTTCAAATACGATTTAGTATTCAAAGACTGCATACTCTTCATATAATATGAATGAAATTTTTAGAATTACCTATCGAGGAGTGATGTGACGAAAAGTTCATATATATCCCTACGAATGAAATCGAAAGTTGTAAATTTCGCTCGAATATAAATAGCGTTCAACTTTGCAACAGTTGGAATCAGCAAAGTTTTATGTATCTGAACGAGACATCTTATTTTGAAAGTTTCGCGTATGAAGAAGATTCTGAAATACGATTCAAAGGCGAAAATGTGCGCTCGAGTCTGTGGTGTTTCCAAAAAAGCAGATGATATATGCGAAAAGTGAGTGCGTTGAATGGCGACAAAGCACCCCATAAAAATATAGAAAAAGGCTGATAAATCTTTAAAAATATTTAACGTGTTTTTCCAGTGTAATTTATGAAATATTATATTATACATATACATAAACATATCTATCTCTATACGAACGGAACGGCTTGAAAGAGGAACAAACAAATATTTGCAAAATTCGATAAAGCGGTAAATAAGAAAGCTAAAGAAAAAATACCTTTTTAAAAATCAGCTAAATATAAGTCGAATTTTACTCGGATAATATAGTGATTAGAAACTTTCAATTCAAATAATTCATCACTCGAAATGTAGAATAAATAGTAAAACGAACGCGTCAATCGATTTGTTGAATCAAGATAAGAACAGTTCGCTACAACAATAAAAAAATTCTCAAAAAAACTAATGAATGCACTTCTAATAATAAGTACAAATTATGTATGAATCATAATCTGATAAATGTGAATCGTCAACATTGAACAAATAGAATAAAATTCATCTAATATAGATAAAAATTTCATTCGAATAAAACACGAACATATCGAACGCAAAATTTTCAATTGTACACGAAAATAGAAAATACAAATCAACTATACATAACACTTTATAGCGAGCAACAGCTTGTGAAATATCATTAAAAAAATCCATTTATTTTTTCCCTTTAACTTTTCGATACGGAGCACTCTCCCGTCGCGCGCTCCACTGATCAAAAGAGTTAACGACTTTGAGCTATATAAAATTAGCGAAATTAACGAGCAAATTAGCGGGAGAGCGTTCTTATACCGAAAGCCGAAAGCAATTTGCCTTATTCAATCGCCAGAATGTCGAACGAATAAAATCGAGTAATTTCAGCGATAAATATGACTAAAATTCATCGAACATTCGTTTGGATTTGTATTCACAATTTTTTTTTTCATTGTTAATTCGATGAATTCTGTATTAGGACGTTTCACACATGTAAAGCAATAATAGCATGCAACATATAATAGAAACGTATTCTATTATATGTCGGTAGAAAATAGCCTAATATATTATTCCGATTGCATAGTACCATTCATATTCTCGTCGCGAACCATCTTCATACATCTCTCTTATTCTATCTGCTGCGTCATTCATTCGACAACCCTCAAATATTCAAGTGAACCACCGAAAGAGCCTAGTCTTTTACATTCAAGAATTCATTTGAAAATGTTTTCGTTTATCTTATTCAACATATTTGAACGATTTCAAATTGTCTCTTTTGAAAATTAATTTCTCAGAAGCCTACATTTGTACAAATTTGAAAAAAATGTACCAAGCCTTTGAGTCAAACATATAAAAAAGTTTTCATTATCTTTATATGAAAATACTGATTATCATATAAAAATTTTACTTTAGAAATACGTAATATAAAAAAACATTCAATACCTACAAGTACATGATAAGAAAGTTTACCGATATTGTACAAAAAAATATATGTTGTAAGGGCCAGTCTTTTCATCTCTGTTTTGGAAATATAACGAATTTAAACTACACACAGTCCTTCCAACTATGAGCTGTCAAATCATCTGCGGATATACATCCGTCACTATCTTCCAGATTTTGAGAGTTAGTAGTCAGAGGACCGAGCGTAATTCAAATTCGTTTTATTTTCAAACCAGAAGTGAAAATACCAGCTCTCAGTGACAAAACAAAATGAATCATGTTTTCTATTAAATATATCATATTTAATAATTCTTGTCGTTTCATTAAGAAATACTATGAAAAAGGCCTATTCTGAAATAATACCGACATGAATAGGAAAATATATATATGAAATTTTGTTTGCTAAGTCTGCACAATTGGACTTATTGTTAGTCTTACAGTCAAATAATAGTAACTATTGGTCATAACTATCACATTCTGTAAAAAAAAAGTTTAGCTATGGTTAAATAGTTTAAACCAACTATTGATATAGATGCGCTAAATAAAACTGAACTCAAATGTACTAAACAATATGGAAAAATGAAAAAAAAAGAACCAACATCAATACATGTCATTGTCACTAGGAGCTTATATTCGATACAAACGCCATTTTATTCACATTCAAACAATGTTTTTTTCAATTCCGTAATACCTATTAAATCTTATAGCATTATTATAACAAATGGTGTGTAATGAATTTTAACGTATCATCAAAAGAAACAGTTCTACTATACCGAATATGCATAAGTATTTTGAATCTTCAACTTACAGAAATATGTTTTTAGGTTAGTTTATCATTTACATGTACAAAATGAAAAATATATACCTTTATCCATTATCGATGATTATTTAAATGAAACAGTAAACCAATAGAGTTTGAAAGAAAACTGTTGTTATGTTTATGACTCCAAATTATCACTAAAAACTTGAAATTCAAACAAACAACCGGTGCTGTCAATTCTAAACGTCAAACAAGCTAATGTTGCAAGCACTATAAAAAGGGCACCCTCATTTTGAAAAAAAATATATTCACATTGATTGAATATTAGAAATCAATGATTTTAACAATTAGTAATTTTTATACCTATTTAAAAAATAAATAGCATAAATAATACCTATCAAATACGATTATGAATATAGAAAGATGATATGTACCTAAGAACAAAACGATAAAGTTGTTAAAAGAGTATTTGTAACTTTAAAAAAATTTAGAAATCAACAGTTCTGGACATTGAACGTTATTTGGGGGAAAAAATCTACCATAATTTTATTTTAGTTTTTACACAGGCAGTTAGTTTTTTCAATAGTGGTAACATCTTATGATCAAACATTTATGTTTGCATTTTGTGGCAAATTTAAATGATAAAGTTTTCGAAAGCACATTTTCCATTCATAACATAAGATGAATCAATTAGGCATTCATGCTCCTGTGGGTAGATATTCAATAGATATCTACCTAGATACTTATAATTAGAAGTAATGAAATTTCCTAAAAAAAATAAACATTGAAAATACTTGCTTGTAGGTAAAAAAATCAAATTTTCAAAGCTTTTTTTTACCACTTGAATTTTTCAAAACTTCTATTAAATTACTTAAAAATTACTAAAAAATTAAATTAAATTACTTAGGTAATTTAAAATGCAACCATTATTCATCTGAAAGCCATTTAACATCTGATATACCACATTTTTCGCATGTGTATTACAATGGTTCTTCGTTACATTTATCATTAGTTCCTAAAACTGATAACTATATTATTGTCATAGCAATTATCAAAAAAGTGCTATCACCTGTTGACTATTATCTTTATCTTATCATCGTAAAGGTGGGGTCGATTCAGCCTACATTCTTCATTCCGTGTGTAGTGATTTTCGAAGTAACCCGAACAGTTTCAGTGAACGGAAAAATCTGATAGTATGAACTTTTAACTGGATTTTTAATATCGAAATTGAGTAATTTCTTAAGGTATGTGCATAAAATTCATTAATATTCACTAATCTTCATTAAATTTTAACTATTTCCCATATTCCTATTCATATTACATCTATATATTTACATATAAGAAAATAAATAATGTAATTCAATATTATCGCTTCACAAATCATTTCGTTAGTCCATTAACATGTATTTTATTCAATTTTGATTCAAATTTGTTATATGGACATACTGATTTGTACAAAATGTATGTGTCTAATTTGACTATGGTGAAAAATAGTGAATATCATATTATTTAATTTTATATTATATTTTAAACTATGTATTTGTCCATTGACAAAAAAAGATTTTTTTTTACTTTGTGACAAATATAAATGTAGGTACGCAATACTAAAATCAATCTTAGGTATAAAAGATAACGTTACACTGTGAGTCAGTGTTTCATTTCGATCATAATTTTTATCATATCTCTTTCGTTGCTAACAATCACTATATTTATTATCTTGATATACCTAGGTACCTCTCCAATGATTTTTTCTGCTTGTGTTTCAAATAAAAAATATCTGAAAGTGATTGATTTTCAGAATGGAGTGCAAAATATACATATTCATATTACTATCAATTCTGAGTATCGTAAGATCACAAGAAAATGCCCAAACTAGAATACCGACTTCATTGCTAGAATGTTACGAAGATCCAAGATTTTTACAACGGGATTCTAGATTCCCTATGACAATAAATATTCTGATTGATTTAGTTAGAAAGATAGAAAACACACCTGGTCTCAATATGGAAATGAAAAATATAGCCATAGCCATGCTACATAGGTATGAAAAAAAATCATTTATTCATTTAGAGCGTTAATATTATTTTTTTAATGTTTTATTAAAATCAGATTCAGATTGGATGGTATTGTACGAGCATCATCATTTTCTGCTTCTTCAAATATGCTACCTTACAGCCCAAAAGGTTTTCAATTCTATAAGCACAGGATTATCCTTTCTAATTTGATACCCGGAAACGGTTATAGTTTTCCAAATAACACTTTGACTCCATTAGAAAGGGTATTTTTTTCATTTCATTATTTTTCTTTCACTTTATGTTATTAACAGAAATTGAAATGAAATTTCAATATTTAAGTGTACACTTCATCACATACTATCAAATACGATTGAAGAAAATGTTCGAGGAGATGAAGGCACAGTATGTAACCGATTATCTCAATATCGTACTCATCGATTACCAAGAAATGTTCATGATGGATTAGATGCAGAAATATTAGATCCAAGCATTGTGTAAGTTCAATAAATAAATCATACGATTTTATTTATTACTTATTTTATTTTATTGAATATTATAAAAATATTTTTTTAAATCATAGAAATGAAATGAATAAAAGGGGAAGCATGAAATTGGCAGGGGATCCTGATGATGATGTTGATACTATTATTCCTGGTGTTTATGCCAATGGTTCTCCGGAACCTACTGGAAGTCAATGTCCAGTTGAAACAGGCGTTGTACAAACATTATGGGGTGCTGTATCAGCGGGAACATTATTAGCTGGAATAGCTGCAGGACTTGAACCATTAAAAGTTTCCGTAAGTGATATATCAGGAAAAGTTGTTGGAAGTGCAAGAAATCAAATGGTCGTTGATAATAAATTTGCTGCCACACTTGCAGGTACCTTAATATATTTTTAAGTTGATAATGCACATAATTTTCATGCCTTATTGAAATAATATTGATTCACTTGAATTTTTAGGTGACTTAGCTGAAATTTCACTATATCAAGGACCGAAATCAGATGCTAAAAACAAAGCTGATTTGAATATTGGCGCTAGTGGTGCTTCTAACAGCACATTAGCACCAAAATGGTACTTTTTATCCCAGTCCCAAGATTTTGAATTCACAGATGCTGAAATCCGCGGTGGTTTAGATGGTTTAATATTGGGCACTTATATACAAGAATTCAGAAGTAAAGCTTCAGGACTGAAACTATCCCAAGTACTTGAAATGTACTACTCTCAGGTATTGTATTTTGTATATTTCACTATGAACCTATAAACTTATAAATATATAAATTAAAACTCTTTAACTTTTATATTTTGAATGTGTAGAGGGGTATTTTCTCTAACACTCACCGAGCTTGCAATCGACAAGGTTTAATGACTTCCGTTGCTCAAGAGGATGAATTGAATAAAGAAGCTTTAGGATTTTCTTACATTCTTGATAAGATTGTACAACATCCAGTTACCATAAAAGACAGTGGATTCCAACAATATGCGGAACTAGCTACCAAAGCTTTAACATCTTATATACGTAATGCAATTAATTGTATCTACCTAATTCTCACATTTGATAAAAAAAACATATGTAATTTCATTGAAATTTCAGCAAGCAAACTAAATGACTTAAGCTGTTCTGCAACTGAAACACACACATTACACGATGTTCATGCCTCGACCAATCTTTACATAGTACTCGACACAGCATGGGCTTATCATGATATCTATCCTATTTTGTCTTATCTTCTCGACAACCTAAGCATAAGTCCGTTGAATTCTAATGTTACTTTGATAAGTGCTAGGACCGGCGAAATAATTATTAACTCTTCATACTGGTTAAGCAATTTTCATGAATATTACAATATTACTGTTCATGGAGCTCGTAAGTAATAGTTTTTATATTTATTTATTTGTTTGATGAAAATTTATTAATCTAACATATGTCAACAATATATAATTATAACAGAAGTCCAAGGAGTAGATTTACCAAAATCTCTTGAGACTCTAAAACAATTACAAGTGGAAGAATTAGATAGAGAAAGAAGAACAAATTATGGAGGAGGAAAATCTAGTATTGCTCTAATGGTTCTTGGGATGACTGCAATTAGTGATTCTGATTTGATTTATTCAAAAAATCAGCTTCAAATATTTTATGAACAAATTCCAGGTAAATTATAAACATACAAGCAAACAAGAGTGCTTAAGTACATACCTATTAACACTACTGCAGCAAAAATTCCGGCAATGCACCCATAAAGAACAATAGATTTATTGCAATCAAACCTAACCTAACTTAACCATCCAATTTTAGTTGCGGTGGCATTAATAAATATGTACCCATACATTCATATAATATAATACATAGGTACATATTTTCATAATATATCTATGTTACATTTTCATAACATTCATTTAGATTTGAGATTCTTATATCTTGTGGCTGGATCACGCGAAAGATTCAACGAATTAGTCAGAGACCCAAGCAAAGATATTTTCTCCGTTAGTCCATCAAGTACAGAAAGTATATCTCAAGTGAATGAAGTTGTAAAAAGAATTAAAGAAGGCAAGTTTTTTTACATAACATCCGAATCACATTCAATAAATTTAAATAAACAATAAAATTTAATAATCCAATAACTCTTTTCCAGTTCCAAGAAGATTAGTGAATCCAAGATGTGGAAGTAACTGGGTTCCATCTGCATATGGAAGTATTTCATATTCAGATTTTGTTGCTTCTCCAATGATAAATTACCATCGACTTCATCCTAATTACTTTTACAAACTCACCTCTGATAGTTCAGTGAGAATTCAAGGACATGGTAACGGACAACTCACCGTATGTTATTCAAGATACATAGAAAATCCAAGGTATTCATTATAATTTTACATTAATTAATAATCGCTATGAATGTTTGTGGACAATATCAAGTAATAATTTCAGGAGATCTAACACAACATCACAAAATGAAGGCATTACTTGTGAATCTGTTATGACGAACACTGTTGAAATTAAATTAACAGATTTATGTAAAGATAGATACTACATTCATAAATGTGATTCATTATACATATCAGTAGAAGCAATGCCAGTAGCACAAACTGTACCACGTTGTACAGGTAAAATAAAATTTTGATTTCCATCAAAAAATACTTTAGTATCTACATATGAAATAATTATTGAGAGCTAAAAGTACTTATTTATAATTTTGATTTATTTTGCAGAAAGAACTTGTCCTTATCCGGATAGCATAAAATACACTATAACACTACAAGAGTTGGGATGCTTTAGTTGTGCCACTCGAGCGATAGGACAAATTCTTGTATTTAGTTTAGGATTACTTTTAATTATAAATCGTTTTCGTATCATGTAATTTATAAGAATTTATGAAATAGGCAGACTAGTATTATTTTTTTTTGTATTTTTGAAATAAATCAGTAGACTTATTGTTCTTTTCATAAATTTCTTTTTAAGGAAAAAATAATGTATTTTTTTTTATCAAATAAATACCTATTTAAATGAATTGTATTTATTCGTTCATAATGGGGCACTATAGCCCTTTGTGGACTCTAACAACCTGAAGAATTCATCTTCACTTCGCCCTATTTTGGATCCTGACCTTACAATTAATGATGGATAGGGTCCTCTTATGTTTATTCAATCATTAGAATAAGTGCATACCTACCTACATCTATTTATTCTTATATTACCTACCTACATCAGGAAAAATACCATTAATTTTACATTCTCTATTTTTCAAGCCAACTAGTATTATCAGCTGAAAACTTTCGAAAATTGAACAATGTTTCTGGTTTTCTATCAAATAATATAGTGTTTTTCTTCTTTTGAAATCTATATGTAAATAATAAAATAACATTTACATAAATAAATTATAAAAAAAAATATTTAAATTTTCATTCCAGTAATTGAACAATTTTTCAATATTGAAATTCATTATTTTACAAATATCCTAGCTAGTATTGTTATAAAATATATAAATAAATTGTTATATAGGCAATAAATTTACAAATTTCAATCTTAAAAAAATAATTGTGCATAAATAAATAAACTAGAAAAAGTCATGGTTAAAAAACACAAGCTTATGTTCCGAATTGCATTTTGACATTTGGCAAGTGACAGTTGTCGTTGTAAATTTTAGTTTCCTAAAACGCAATTATTCTCAGATTTTTTGAATTTTCATAATACTCAGATAGAAAATATTACGCAATTTCCTCTGTGAATATGTCTGAAGATCCTGATTGGGCAGATCGTGGAGAACAAGAAAATAAGGGCGCACGTCCTGAAAAAATGTTTACGTTGAAAAAATGGAACGCCGTGGCTATGTGGAGTTGGGACGTCGAATGTGACACCTGCGCCATTTGCCGAGTTCAAATAATGGGTGAGTTTTCATATTTTCTCTTTGTACCTCGAAATATTCACATGTTCAAATCACATCAATCCATGTTCGTACTAGATTGTCTGATTGTCACAAAGAAATGTACAAGTTTGGTCATTTAACAATGAAGAATTTTGTTTTGAAATAAGTGCTATAGGAAGTAAAACTTCATGACGAACAGTTTTTATGTCAAATGTCAGTAAACTTCGACACATATCATAACTGTTTGCTTTATGTTTTACGAAAATCGCTCATTGTTTGTATTTATAATAAGTTATCCAATTTTTTCTCCTTAGTTTACCGAAATTTTTCTATGTATTACAGTTCGATATTAACGAAGAAAAAAAAGTATTTTCATTAAATATATTCAATTTATTATTTCATTATGATACACAATTTATCAATATATTCATTTCATATTAATATCTTTAATAGTAACATATGTTTTTAATTACACACTAAAATTGGCTAGTTTAACATAAGAAAATAAATAAATTCATTAAATTATAATAGATAAAAATTTTACAATCTCTTAAAATTGTCTAATGTGCATAATGACTATATTCACATTTATAAGTATCATCTTATTTTCGACTATTTGTACTACTTTTTATTACGGCTAATGACTTCACATTTCAACGATATATCATGTGCATAGTCATTGTTGCTTGTATTTTATTTTTTCTGTTAAAACTAAGCTTACTGAGATTCCAATTACAATTATTTTTTCCTATACATAATATCAATACATAGCACTTTTGAGTAACCCGTATTAAAAAGCTTTTGTACATAATTTTTATGTTTTTCTCGATAATCTCTTTTCAATATCTTCCAAAGTTTTTCCTTTCGTCTCCGGCACAAAGAATATTGTGAATAGAACACCCACAGCTGTGAATGTTGCAAATAACCACATAGTACCATATGTGCCGATCCCTGCACTAATACCGTTGAAGGTAGTAGTTACAATAAATGCACATGTCCAGTTGACGCTAGTTGCTAACGAGGCAGCCGTTCCCCTTATTCTTCCTGGAAGAATCTCTCCCATCATCAACCATGGAACTGGTCCAAATCCAAATGAAAAGGCCACTACATATATGACAGAACTGAATAATGGCAACCATCCAATAGCAGATATGTCATAATTTGATTCTTTCAGATAGAAAAATGCGCCCAGAGTTGTTAATGCTAATACCATTGCAATTCCAGAAATGTACAACAATATTTTCCTTCCTAAACGGTCAATCAGAAAAGTCGCGATAAAGGTAGCTGCAAAGTTTACAATCCCAATGACAATTGTGCACAAGTATTCATCGATTGTGCTTCCAGAACTCTTGAATATTTCAACGGTATAAAATATCACAGCATTAATACCGCTCATCTGCTGGAAGAACATCAATCCCATTATGATAAAAACCACTGTTATGTATTCCTTTTTGAACAAATCGAAGATACCCGAATTGGAATTATTCGTAGACTCCTCATGAGCTCTGATTATATCTTCGAGTTCCTTATCCACGTTAGAGTTTTTGCCCCTCAACTTCTTAAGAGCTTTTCTTGCTCTCTCGTGCCGTTCTTTTCCTATGTACCAACGAGGCGTTTCGGGTATGAAAACCATACATACCAGATACAACAATGGCAATATAGAACCAAAATAAGCCAGCTGAGACCAATCCAAATATTTTCCAGCTATGAAGCATATCAATATGCCGATGTTTCCGAAAGCTGTAGGAAACAATCCCAAGCTTCCTCTGACCTCAGATTGGAGTGCTTCTCCCAAGTATACAGGGAAAACTAGAGATCCTATCCCAACACAGAGTCCTCCCAATGAACGACCGACGAACACCACAGTGACATCGGTGGCTGCGGCTATTATTATCCAGGATACGGAGAACGGGATCGCGATCAGCATCAGAGTGTTGCGTCTTCCGAACTTGACTATCATCGTGCCGCCGATTATGCCTCCGACCAAGGCCGCCAGTGGCATTAGTCCACCGACCCACGATGCCTGAAAATTGAGATAATGCAATTGAATGAGATGTTCAATAATTAACGTTTTAGGCGAAGTTCAATTAGCGTTTTTTTTTCAGAGCTGTAACTAGTGAATATCAACAAATTCAACCCGTATAACGATGAGAATAAAGTCGTTTGCACGAAAATATATACGATTGGGTAATATGTATACGGAACGGCTGTTTTATATGTAGATTACATTTAATCGATAGAAGTAAACGTTAGTGATATCTCATCTTAATATTTTATTGATGTGATTGAGAATAATTTCATTTTATAGTATCAAATATTAATTTATGAATTCTTATGTTATTTTGATATCCTTGTATTGATTTTTTTTCTACATAGAATATACCTGACTGTTAAAGTAATAACTGATGATTGAAATATTCTCTTCTCTATAAATCAGTTAATTACGAATATAATTCATTACACAAGTCAACGATCAGAAACCGATTACAGCTGATTTTAAGCAGTCATGATTATCTTTAATGCGTCAATTAAAAGTAAAAATATCTGAACGTGATCAAATTTTCAAAAAAACCCAACTAGATTGTCGTCAGTGTAATACTAATAGTTCTTTTTTAATAATGGAATATCATCAATATTTAAAATAATCAATCTTTCTATCAAAAGTGACTTTTTGCGATTTTAATAATTGTTTAGTCAGATTTAAATTTTATTTACCTGTTCTTTGGTGATAGTAATTGTGCTGTTTTCACTCTCCATAGTGATCAAAGCCGGCGATGTATAACCAGAAGTAAAACCAACGACTAACGATCCCAAAGATACAGCAATAGTTGCGAAAAACTGCAAATAATCACAATTCCATTAAAATCATGAAGAAACACTAATTACAATCTATTTTATTATAAATACCTGTGGCCATATATTGATCTTTTGAGTCGTAGTATTGTACGGCGAAACATCACCATTGATAGAAAAGTCTCCCTTAACTTTAACACTATCAGTGGATATCTGTTTGACAAAGGGAACGGCACTCTTCAAATTCTCCTCCTTCATACTTCCACCTCTGATTTCCATCTCCATCTTGTATTTGTTGGCGCTGCCTATGCTGATGTGCTTCTGCTGCTGAAAATGAAGTCGAGTCTTCTCGAAGTCTTCCTCTTCGTCCACGCTGCAATTGTCCTCGTCGTCGTACTCTTCCTCGTATTCCTTCACTGGATATTCAGGATGATGCTGATCATTCTGATGTCCGTATTCGATGTCCAGGCTCGTGTGGGTGTTGCTGTTGGACAGAGTTCCTCTAGAAGGCACCCTCGAGTATCCGCTGTTCTTGGTCTTTTTGTTCTCGGCCTGAAATTCGATTTTGGATTTAATATTTTGTGAACAGTTGAGATTCAGGATCTTCGGATCGTACTTCTGAGAAATCCGCGAGATGGATGTTATTTTCTCGAAACGAGAGATGATACAAATGTCATGCGTTCGGTTTTCACTCATATTTATAATGTTATCGGGTATCGATACTGAAAGGTCATTTTCATAATGACAACTCGAGCGCATGTTCAAAGCGATGATCGGTTTTTTTTAATTAATTTGCTGAAATCGACGATTTCAGGAAAATATGCATTAAGTAATCGTGTGTTCGTGTATGCGAATGTATTTCACTTTCATACATGAGTTTTTGAATCGATGCGAAAATTGTATTATTGTTATTGTCCGAATTATATTATTAAAAAAAATAGCATCCTATATTCGGTCAAAAATTATATAATTGTAACTATAGTTTAAAAAGTTAAAATAGTTCCTACTAGCTGAATTTAAATTTCGTAACTAGAGTTATTATTTTTTATTCAATATTCGTGTACTGAGTTCAAATTTTGACAATCTGTGCAACTATGCGTTGTTTTCAATAACATTAATAGATATTTACTTCTTATTATACAATTGCTATATTTAATCGCAAAAAATCTATGTTGTTTTGCGAATCGTATTCATATTTCCGCCTGATTTTCACGTGATTTTGTTTATTATTAATCGTATTTATAATATCCCGTTTATATACACGTGATATTTTTGTAATTATCTCGAAGAGGTGCATATAATTTGAAATTATAATCAATCAAATAAACAAACAATTTTGATAAATAATTCTAGAAACATGAGTAAAAACAATAACAAACTGCACTTGATCTCGTGAATCGGGAAATCATGTTGTGAAATATGCGTTTAAGTTTTTCATATATTATATGTTGAACATACATACTTTCGAACTTCCCTTTTGTATCAAAATATTTTTTTTTTTGGTAATAATTTGATAAATCAAACTTAATAAGCAATATCAATAATGAAATTTCCAAATTGTTTTTCCTAATCCTTATATTTTATTTATATTTAAATGTATTTCTATGATTTTTAAATTCACGTATATAAAATTTTCAAAAAACGAAATTTGAATTTTAACTTTTAGTTAAAAGCATTTCGGTTGAAAATTTCCTCAATAACACGTTTATCTTGCATGTTTATTACAACAAACAATGCACTTGTCATTTTTATTCGTTACACTAGAGAAATTATGATAGAGATATGTACAATTTGTATTTTGAATATTCGTAATTAGTCATTTTCATTCACAGATATGTCATTATTGCATAACAATTTTATATTCGTTGCATTTTATCTTATATCGTATATTTTAACTTTTATAAAAATAGTATCAACGCTAAAATTACAACGGAGTGACTTTTTCTCGTTTAACATTTAAATACTGTGAAATAACCCTCGCAAAAATAATATAAAAACTCTATATAAGTACCCAGTCAAAAGGGGGAATTAAATAAAAGAAAAACCTAATTCAATTTTAAACCAACACTGACATCGTATTTAAATAAAAATTACCACATCGTCATATGATTTGTTGAATAAGGGCTGATCTTTTCACTTCTTTAGTTAACTAACCATAAAGTTACAGTCAGTTTTCCAACTACAAAAATCCGTCTCTGTCTGTTGGAGATTGAGGATTGATTGTAACTCTATGTTCAATTAAATAAAGTAGTGAAAAGATCAACTAAATAAATAATTTTCCGATATAAAAATCATTTTTTAAAATTAGTATGCATTATAATACTAAATTATTGTATCGCGTATTTTATAACATTGATGAAATCTATTAATGTATCTTTTAACTTTTCCTTAGTCGATATAAATTGCAATATCAATTCTATTTCAAATCGAATAGTATTATGTCGATATCAAATACAATAGTAAAATACGAAAAGCTTAAGCTTGAGATCAATAGAGGAGGGAACACAATAAATCATCGATAAATACGAAAACATTCACATGCGCCTATTAAATGCAATCGCATCTACACAACCGTCGAGTAGAATGCATACAAAAACAAAATTCACTTTCAGCGCGAAATTCACAACTACAACCTGATTCGTATTGCACAAATCGACACGCATTATTAAATCACCCAATCGAAAATTATCGATACATAAAATCGGCTAAAAAACAACTCCGTTTAAAAAACAAATTAGAAACACCAAAAACCAAAGCTCACCTTATCGCCCGACAACAGCCTGAACTTCTTCGCCAACCCCGACATGTTCGGCATTTTTGATCACTCAGTCTTTGCAAATGTGTATTAAAATTAACGAATATTTAAAAAAAAAGCGAATTTCAGGGAACACAAAAATCGTAAAAGCTATAGATGCGCCTCTTCAGAGTTTTCCTGCGATCGCGCCCCGCGCGAACTTTCACTGCCAGTATTGTAGAAACTGTCGCATGAACCGTTTCACAGATCCTATCTGCGAATTTTTCCACCAGAAACCCGAAAAATATTCAAAAAACTTTAACAATTCTCGAAAATCTAGTTTTCTAGCGTTGCACGTTTGCACACTGTGCAACGGCGAATGCACACGTTCGATGCACTTGGACTTGCAGTGTAAATTGAGGTTGGCGCTTGATGGACGGTGTCGTTTTTATACGCCATGTCTCCCCACTATGTGACTCGTTGGACAGTGTTGTCGGTTTGTTTCGTGATGATGATGATGATGGTGACTCCAGAACCTTCGGTTGATTGGTTCGTTTGATTGTGTTCCCTTAATTGTTCGGGGATGAGTGAAATGGGAAACGTATGTTTCGTTTGTTGGTGTTGTTGAGGGCTCTGATGTGTTAGGTGTTTTTGAATTTCGATGTACAATTTTTGAAAATTTCAAAGAATTTTATTATTTTTCGTTTTAATCGTCAAAGAAAGTTATAAAAAATAGAGTTTGTTATTTTTCATGCTTCATATCGTGTATTAGATGTATCCTGTATATAAAGAAACCAATTCCAACTATTCAGATATTCTCTCAATCAAGACATTTTTTATATATTTTATAAAATTTGAAAAATCTCAAGGAATTATTTCCAAATTCCATAAATTAAAGATGGCGATAATTTTGGAATTCTCAAGAAGTCTCAACACAGAATCTTTTGTTGATATCCATTGAGTTAAGATAACGAAGGGTTTTATCTATTTATTTATTTTTTAATAACATTCGTATTAGTTATGTTTTGTTTTTTACAATTGTAATATACTCGTAGATAAGAATTCAAAATTGTCACTGAACATGGAAAAAATATTATTTTTCTATTTGTCTGTAACAGTTGATCAAAGTAGAATGCAAATTGCTCAGTAAATTATACGTTGTGAATTGCCGAGTTCAAATATTATACGAAAACTCGATCTATTTTAAATTAATATTCACTAAATCTACATAGATTGTATCCAATTATTTTCAAACGCAACTATTACCATCTATAATAAATCTAGTAACAAGTTACCTTAAATTGAGCGTTTATGCTATTTTTAAAAAATATTTTCCACCATCCCTAAGATCGGAAAACCACCACTATTTCTGACTTCTTCAAACGTCTCTCTTTTATACTTTCTCAAACGAGGGTAGGTTTTCAGAGGTGTACCATCTCCGACGTTTGAACCGATATTTTTTCAGATCTTCACAGAACATTTCATACTTCTAAAAAGTTACCATATTTTCCTCCACAAGAATCATCCCGACTTATTCTTTATTGGCTATAATTACTTTTCACATTTTCACATTTCACATAAATCTAAAATGAAACTCTACTTTCGGTTTTTCATCGCTGCTACGATTATGGTGAATCAATTTGAAAATTTATACTCTTCGTATAATCTTTCAAGCTCGTCAATCACACCTACTGACTTCAAAGTGCACAAATATTGAAACGTACGGTGATCATTTTCAACTTTTCCTATTCACTTCTTTGCAGTAATTAAGGAGTGGTTATGATTGTGTGTGTGTCTTTTTTCTTTTTATAAAGATTTATTATCGGATTCGCTTGGTTTTTTTCCATTGAAATTTGCTTAGAATTGTTGATTCCATATTAGGGACATCGTACGATTTTTACATTGTGCAATTCGATATAACGTATATTTTTCGTGTGGAAATTTCCATTATTATTATGTGCAGCTAGCATTAGGTCAAATTGCAAAAACTAAGCGCATCATATTAATATTTTTTTCATGCATTGTTTCGAATTATGATATTTTTACATTCTAAGAATTTGCCTACTTATAACATACGTATGTAACATGATTTTGAATCGAAATTCATTATAAATATACCTATGATTTCACTGACAAATGAGACTCTTATACATATATTTATCATATTAAATGTCAAATAAGCGATGAATATAAAATTACAACCTATTTTTTAAATTCCAATAAAATACAGCCAATCGGGGTAAATACGACTTGTGGATCAAGTGCAACTGGAAATTTTAGAAATTAAAATGAGATTGACTCTTTTTCAATACCTTTGTCAATTTCAGACATTCATATCAATCTAATTTTCCTACACAAACAGCACTAACCCCGACTGTTCCTATACGAACACATCTCAATCACTTCCTCATTATGAAACTTTTAATAACTAAATCTATGCACTACCCGATATTATTCTAAAAAATCATCAAAAATCCACTATAAACAAATTTCCTTCAATCCTAAAAAAACTCACCATTTTAGATCTCGACTCCTCGTCATCACGACTCTCATTTTCCCCGGACTTGGTTTCGCGTCTCTCGTCCATCTTCAGATCATGAAAATCGTCCAGCCTCCGTTTCAGCTGATCGTCGACTGAATCGCGAATATAATTATTTATTCTCTTATCTGCTCTTATCGAGGATTATTTTGACACACGCTTTTCCAGTGATCACAGACTCGCAACTGATGCGCTGCATTTTCCACGGCTACTCACGAGTTTTCCTCGTGAAAAACGCATAAATAAAACCTAGACTAAGAATGTGTGATTTATTTACACAATGTGCTTCCATTATTGGTTCCGAAGAGTGGTGCGGGGTCTAATTATACAATTTCGATCGGAGGTGCGAAAAATTTTATACTCTAACTTAACGATTGAATGAATTCTTTTGTATTGTTTAAATGATTTTTTTTCATTTTGTATATTTTTTTTTTCGAAAAAATTTTTCATATGAACAATCATTGTGAAAACTACTCACGCTAGAATCTCGTGATAGATTATTTTTTTATAACGTAAATTCTTGAATACTATCTCTCGTTTCATAATTAAGTACATACTCTGATAAGTTGACATTGGTTTAAACAAAAATCCATAAAAATTGATCGAATTTCACACACACAGTCCTTGAGAGATAAATAGACAATGCGAAAACATCATCCATTCCATTACACCTGAACTTTAAATATTTGTAATGTTCAGCTGAAAATCTTCTCTTGCGTCAATCTGCAATATTCCTCGAGACGTGTTCCATCGATTGACTTATAAACATTCGAAATTCATCCAACAGAATTCTATATAAACATTTTCACACGTTCGACAATTGTAAACTCACATTGACATTGACTCGGAAAATTTGCAAAATTTTCATGAAAATCTGTGCCATTTTACCCCGACTTCCTCCGCCTTCATAAAAAACGATTATTATTATGTTAGACGCTTAGTTTTCCTAATCGATTTGCATGTTTTATTTAACACTGCAATCAGTATGCGTACATCTATTTACTTCGTGTACATCGCATTAATCCTTCTGCGTAAAGATTGTTTATTTTTTTTAACTTATTAATCTTATAATCGATGAATTGAGATAATCTTTATTAGTGTAGAGTTAATGTGATACATCAAAATACGCGACAATCGTATCGTTTAATTGCAATAATAAATCAATAAATTTTCATTGTTTCCTCGATAGATTTTGAGAAATGCTCGTAATTTTGTCATAAGAAACTAATCGTGTGGTTATTTTAAAATTTCAACTTGGTTGTACAAACTAATATTGTTCAATGCCAAGGGTGTGCAGTGCATACATACATGTTTGCATTTCCAATGCATAATCTATTTGCATTCGTACAAACCAGGTATGCATATAGTGTAGATGCATCTGTGCATTTCATGAAAATTTGCATACAAAAGCATTCGAAGTTGTGTGACGTATTGGATTTTTCATTCCTGCTCTGTTATCGGAAAATTCGTTTGAAAATTCTCATTTAAATATGTTACGGTTACTGGCTTTTTAATTCGTAGATTTACGGTCTGTACATTGTGCTTCGAATCAGTCGAAAATTCTTAGATAAAGTATTCATTGTTTCTTGAATTCAATGATTTATTGCATATTGGTCTAAACGATAGCTAGTTTATTATTTTTCAGCGAATCTGAAAATTATGTTAATCGATTAAAATCAAGAACATCATGCACGTTATCAATATAACCGAGTTATCTGATATCAAACGAATTGACATTGAACGTAAACTCCATCTATAAAATGATAAATAATCTCATCAACTTTTGAAAGAGAAGAAATAGACTTTAATCCTCATCTTCCACATCTCACTGCATTGTACAACTTGACATGTAACCTCATAAGATCGACAGATCTACCATGTTTATTGAATGATCAAACTTACCTACCTCATATAATTTTTGATTTCAAAAACAAAATAGATCTGATTCGAACTTCTTATCATTACACCCTATCCTTAACAAAGGTTATATAAATATGACCTAATAAAAAATCAAATCATCTAGAATATCATTTCCATATCAAAAGCATATATTCTCATTCGTCCAAAAATCGAAACACATAACAGTTCCCATAGAAACGATCGATATGAGACCAGGTATGATATTTGGGGAGACATGGTGTCTGATGGTGTCGCAGCAGTGTATGAAGTGGAGGGCGCAGGGAAAGGGGGCCGTGGCCACATTCCTCGTGCTGTTGAGGTTGAATGGAAAACTACTGGGACCTGTGGTGTTGTTGTTGTCGTGGTTGTGATTGTGGCTGTGGCACTTGTCTAGCCTCGGGGACTTGCAATCGCACTCAGATTGCTTCTTATCTGATGTGGGATTGTGGTTTTTTTTTTGTTTTTCAGAATCGCTGAAAAATTTGTCATACGGTTGTTCCTTCTATATTATTGCTTTTTACAAAACGACCTTCTATAATGTATTCGGTGTTCCTTCTATAGCACAATTTTAAACGTATTTGGTTGCATATTTGGAAATTTCCTATGACTTGATCATCAATTGTCTCTAAAAATTCATAAAAAATATTATGATAAGCTTTGTGTAAAATATTTTTTGCAGAAAATATATCCTTATTATAAACTGCATTATCCAAAAATAACCCAATCCCATACTTCCTATAACAAGAAATTTATCCTTGTGCTATGAAGCCAGTAATCGTAACCAATTTTAATTTTCGATTTTTCTTTTAATCCGTATATTTTTATCGAAGTTCGTTGATTGTGTTCATTGGTGTGCTATCGAGGTTATTTGATTTTTTTCTATTTGTTCATTCAACCCTTCTATTGTTTTCAGTATGATAACTGAATTATAAAAATTTCTCATTATCATTATTGATTACCATCTGATTCACATAAGATGCGTAGTTGAATTACTTACCATATATAAGTTTTTTATCATATTTACATATTATAATTACAATGCTACGATTTAATGCTATTCAACTATTTTTATATATTCTTTCTTAGATATGAAGTTATCGGTATTATTTTACATTTCATACGGTAGAATCTAATAATAAAAGAACACCAACGTGTTTTTAAAGCATAAAAGTTCTTTTGTAAAAACATTAACTTTTTTTTTTCATTCAATAAATTTTATCTACATACACGCCCCAGAAATAAAATCAATCGTATCTATTTAACGATTGAATTCAAAATAACAACGATTAAAAACGCAACACTATAGCGAAAGGAACGTAATATGAAACCATTCACTCGACAATCAATTATGAATACACAATATATTCCTATTGCATATTTGCTGACTTTTCATAAACAAACCATAGATCAGGTAATATTTCACCTGCAATACAATTCTGAGTAATTCTATATTTGAAAAAAAAAATGCTTACTGGGTATTTATGCATTTTTTTGCGGTCGATAATTCAATGACTAATCATATTGTTTATTAAATTTATGCATACATAATAAATATTGAAAAGACATTTTACATCAATCAATATTATGTAATTTCAATCATATTTTTCTCAATTAATTTCCAGCATTGAACAATCGTCAATCGATTACCTATGCATAATAAAACGACACCCACAAACCATCCACTCTCGACCAAGCAAACAAAACGACAACCAGTATGCAAACAAATCATCCATATAATGATAAAAAATATATAAAAAAACAGGAAACACAAACATAGGAATATTCCACACCATAAAAGCGAACAGACACCGAATCAACACCTCGTCTTATGACGTCTTATATCGTTCGCCATTGAGACCAATCATGCCAAACGAGTCTGTTCCCTTTCTTTTCGCATAAAACGATCGAAGAGTGCATCAAAGCGATAACAAATTGAATCAAACCACATCGAGATGAATGCACATGTGCAAAGTGTTACGTTAAAAGAGGCACGTTCTACGGTTCGTGGTCTTAGGCACGTCTTCCAGATGAATGTATTATGTTTTACTTTGTTGCAGTTATTTATTCGAATTGGTGTGAACCCAATTATTTCATATTGATACAAATATATCTATAGTCATAAACATTGTGGAAAACTAGCCAGAGTTGTGTTGTGTGTTTTAATTTTGAGTTTGAACATATTCAGTTCTTTAAGAGGTTCTATTTTCAGGATGAGAATCGCAATCTAGATAATATAAAAACAAGTGCGATTCGCAAATCCTATTGTTAGTGACTATCACATTAGCTCATTCCTAGGGTGGTTAGGATGTGGGTGTCGAATGGAAAATTTTGCTCTTATCTTATGTTTCTGTCGATAAGTTGCGTATGATGATTATTATTATGCATATTGTTGTCATCGGATCGTGTTAATACGAAGAAAAAAATAACAAATTGCGCACATGACAGTGCATTGATATAAAATGAAATCGATCCATTGATCCCGGTTCAATTGCTCACAACTGTTTAGATTAAAAATTGATTAATTTCCAATATTACGTAAGGTTAAACTAAATTGCGTACCTTTATGACATCAATTGTTTCAATTGCATCCAATTCACTTCTAATTGCTTAGAATGACTGCGATAGTTTTTTCAGGAAAAAAACTGAATGAAAACATTATTACCCACTTTAGAAAATAGGACAACCCACTTTTCTTTAAACATTTTACCTCGTTTTAAACAGAAACCTTAATAAACATCCCATTATTCCTGGAACCCGAAACCTGAAAACTTATTCTGATCATTCAATCTTCAGCAAATCATCCTCTAAAATCTGAACCATCACAACAATCTCAATCGAAAACAACACCATACGACAATGACAATTGAGCCTTTCAACGGTTTTTTCAAATTTTCATTTTATGGAATTAATCACTTTACACATCGAACATCTCAATTCAGAACGTTGCTGTCGGCAACAACAGTTTCTTGTGACGTTTCATCGACTGCACCGTTAGTTGCTAAAACGACTGTTGCATTCGCCATTGAAAAGGTCGTTCGATCTGCCATTGTCGTCAATGGCCAATTGCGATTAATTTACAACAAACATGACACACCCCCATGACCCTTCGGAACTCAGATTTTATTATATCATGGCTTCAATGCCAATTGAGAGGTTTTCGTACGTGCAGATCTTCGCGTGTTCTCTTTTGTTGCGCAAGAGTTTTCCTTCAAGAGTTTTTGACTGATGCTGACGATTGTAAGGTCGAGTCTCTAGTATCAGTTAGTATTTAGTGATCTTTGATTTTAACTGTCAAATTATGATGCTTAGTATTCAAATAAAAAAAAGGGTTACAGCTAACAATATATAGTTTAACTAAAGATTAAAAAATCAAGTTAAAATCATTTTGTGTGTGCTATGATTTTTTTTGATGAATTTTTGATCATTGTTTTGTTATATATCTTTTTTGATTTACTGATTGAATTTGTCGATCTTCTGATGCAATCTTGTTTTGCTACCGTGTAGATGTTAAATAAAAGATATCACGTTTGCTAATGTTATTTGATCCACACAAATATTGTATTCAATCATGATAAAAAAATCTTGAATAATTAATTATCACATACGAATCAAAATCTATTTGTACGTTTTATCTGATCGTATATTCACATGGTTAGTTGATTCATTTTTCAATTAATTATATTCTTAATTTAACCAATAGATTTTATGATTCATTAATTATTAAATTGTACCAGTATCATCAACATGCTGAAAGAGTTTACATCGTTCGTTTCACAATCTGTGACGCGAAACACTATAAGGTTCCAGTTTAATTTCAACGCGCTTTTATGACATTTCACTGTATGTTAAATCAGTACGACTGTTAAATATTTGTTTATATCTCACCGTTAAATTCGGTGACGTGTGTTGTGAAATGGTTTTTACAATATTTCCAAGATTATCAATGACGCGTAGAAACTTTGCCTCGTTGCATCACCTATGTTCTCATTTGAATTTTAGATGCTATTTTCTCGTTTGTACTTTTAAATAATTCGTTTTGACACATGTTTGTGCACTTAAACGTAGCTTCGTTTGAAAATTCTTCTTCAATTGCATCCAATGATCGCATGTGATGAAAAACACGATCGTAATCTTCATTGCTTCGAATTCAAATCCATCATCTTTATTGTAGCGTAATAGCGCAAAATTTAAACGCTAAAAAAACAAACGATTAAAACGATAACACATTTATTTAAAATATTTACTGTTTAATCAAAATTATTAACTTAACTCCCTAGAATCGTTCGATATAGCAAGTTTCACACGAATTTCATCAGACTTATTTATTGAATTTTCATAACAAGAAAGCTGCAATAATTTCGATCGCGTTCTCTATATCGACCTTCGCATACATGTTTTTCTGTCAATTTTATATATCGATTCGACTTACTTCCATCCTTGGCACAATAATTGCATCTGCGGAATTGCCTCTACACGATCGCACATAGGAAACGATCGGTCACTTATCGTGTTAAAACGTTATAGAAAAACAACTTATTGAGTCTATATTATTGTTTACAGGTTGTTTTTCAACAAATTTTGCACTTAATATCGTATTTGTGGCGACTAGAGTTTCGCTAGGAAGATGAGATGAGTTTTATTAGATTTGAATTTGTTGAATTTTTTTCTTTTTCTATACTTAACTAGTGTGATTCTAATCGTTGCAAATTCGATTTGAAGTGTAAAATTTACCGACAAACACTCTGTATATGTGTACATTTATTTTCAAGTTATTAGCAATGCATATTTTATTTGTTATCCAATATAATCGTATATCTTTTTCTACGTAATTCTAGAAACTGTTAATTTTTATCGGTTTAATAACCGAACATATATCTTACGAAACATGTAATTTGCATAATCCTAGAATAGACACACCTTCTATGTCAACGAAACCACAAAACCACGACCTCGACTCAACTTTACATATTATGTGCCCTCTATTATGACAGAAATGTGTGTCCGAAATTTAAAATAAATAAAAATAATTGATTTTCATAAAAAAATATTGTATTAGTGAAATATGCATTAAGTTTTTTCACGAAAATGAAAATACTTTTATATTATTTTATTGGTGTTTGTTAAGGAAAATTAAGGACATTTACTCTTTTGATATATATGATCCCTTCCTTTGTATTTTGCCTCTACTTCTTTTTAGAAAATCTTATTTACAAAAGAATTAAGTCAGTACACTCGTAATTTAGTCTAGCTTAGTAATATAGTAACTCATAACTTTTGTTTTTAATTTGGTTTACTTGGTGCTTCCAATATAACGCTTTGATAAAATTGAGGAAAAATGGGATCCAATTTCCCTACCTTCCCTAAGTATCCCTCTTATGTGAAAATTCTGAATATTTTCCAAAAAAATCATTTACTTGCTTCATACAGCTAAAAGAAGGACAAGAAACATTCGCACTACAATCAATCGAGGGCAAACACATACAATAAATAAATATAAGCATTGAGCACAGTCAAAGCGTAACAGTTTCGTGCCAACAATAAATAACGAACTAGAAGCATTAAATAATTGATTAAATAATAAAATAGCACAGCCCTGGCGAGTCGAGCCTCCGGAGTCGTTGGCGCACCATTGGTCGGAGGCCAGACGCGCCTCCGAGAACGTGCTTCTGGTTGCTTTTGCCGTTTTGCTTCATGATCTTGCGCAACGTCTTTGTCTCTCTCTATTTATATATATTTCATTATTTGTGTCTGTCTGTTTTTATTTTCGTGACGAAAGTGTCCGATTCGATTCTCCGACGACGCTCGCTTTGGTGTGCGAGCGTTCTCCGTGCTTCGGTGTCTACGCTTGGGTTGATTTGATCGGAGTTTTCTGATGAGATGAAAATTTTATTTTATTAGTTGCAAGGAAACGTTGAGTTGAGAAGGTGGTATTGTTGAAAACCTGATTCAACTGCTGGAAGATTCTAGTTTAGGTCGCTTGTCGTATACGCAGGTTGAGGTAGAGATGAGTTATTTTTCCTCGTTTGTACCTGTTTGTTTAATGGTTTTGAAAAAATATATTTTTCTGATCAAATTTTTATGTTTATAGTTCATTTGGTATCCTTTTGACAAGATAGTTAAAGAGTTAAATTAGAATTATTCTTTCTTTTTTCGTATTCGACTAGATTCTGTTATGGTAGGTCGAGTATCGTTTCAATGGAATAATACACGAAATTAAATTTCATTTTATGTTTGAGACTGATTTTGTGATCAACTGAACATCTGTTGTTTAGTTAAATTGAAAAAAAATACTGATCTAATATATTCAATTTTGCTATCTACTCGTATATCTATCTACATATATCTTGACCTGTGGGAAAAAAAAGATTCACTCAATGCTTTTTTTTAACAGGTACATCTTTTAGACATGGTATTTCAATCATCGATTAACAATAACTATTGGCTTTTAACTGTCAAATTATATTAAAAAAAAGTATTCATCTGCAATAAAATACATACATAATTCAACCAACATTCAATAAACCAACCCTTAAACCCTCATTCCTAGATTCCTAAATTAGAAATCCTAACATTCAACAACAAAGATTATCCAATCGAACCATCAACACAATACCCAACAATCCAAATCGACCGCAACATTTTTTCACGCTCAACATCAATACGCCGGCGATTTTTCGAAATCGCCCATTGGAAAAGTGGAAATCTCTAATCGACCTCGCGTTTCGCGGAATTCGCGGCGCACCACCGGACAACTTTCTGTCGTCTCGTCTAAAACGACCTCAACAACCTCGACGACGAATACGTTTATTATATGTATGTCTGTAAGATAATTACGTATCGGATTGCCGGTCGTTTCGTCACGGCCGCTTTAAAAATATCCGTTCGACGACGTCGACGGAGGTGTGTCTCCTTGCCGAGCTCCAGTTTTGTCATTTGATAGGGCTTCGGGTGTTGGACGTCTGGTGTGTGTGTTCTAATATTGTTGTGTGGTTGGTGTGATGCAATCGTTGTAATATATTGGTAAATTGACCGTCAGCGATTTTTTTGTGTTGATAAATTTGAACTGTATTGCTATAAAAATATAGTCGCTTATTTGGACGATGTGTGTATACTAAACATGTCTTTGTTCTTATCGTTATACAGCTCTCATTTGTGGCACTGAAAATAACGCTGATAGAAACTTTCCTTAGCTATAACGTGTGCCTTAAATTATATTTTTAATCTTTCATACAGTTTTGAAAGTTTTAATGTAATTGCATCAGATGCTTATTTTTTGCAGTCATCGGTGTAATATTGAAATACACGAATGTCGCTTTTCATTTCCTGATTCATTTACACAGAAATGCATCTTTAACTGTTAAATTTTTCAATTGATTCTTTCGTGCAGTCGTGAAAATACAATGTCTCTCTGATAAACAATAATGGCCTCACTTTACACACATTGAACCAATAAAATGTCTCAATTACAATCGACAACACGTGTTATTATATATCACGCCATCGGTCATCAAAATAAAACAATCAATTCTTATTGCGCTTAATATTTATATTGAAGTTAGGGTTTCCAAGTTCACCTTGCGTTGATCTCTTTTACTGTCGAATTTTCCTCATAAAATTTTACATTTTTAATCAAAATATAATTTATTTTTATTTTTACTGAATCTTTCAAAGTCCATTCTTTTTCTAACATAACTCCGTTTCTTTTTACATAAATATGCAGATCGCGAATGATCCCTATTTGAAAGTGTCAACTTCTTCCATTGTCCGAAGTCGTTATAGCTGCATATTATTGAATGTTTCTCAAACTTTCACGCGATCTTAATGTATTTTCATTCCATAACTCGATGTTAACGATCAATTGCATCGGATTGATTTTCTTGGAAATACAGCATTAAGATGTTCTAATGGCTGTCTCAGAAGCGTAAATGGACAATTACAACTTGCACTACTGATTCGATCCAATTTTTCATGCATTTTAATGACTGTGAATAAACTCTGAACATCTCAAGTGTGATTATAATTCTGTAAAATAAATGAACTCAATCTGTCTCGATTAATGAATCGTGGTGAACTGAGAAAGTTGAAGGGCCACAGTGGCGTGGAACGATTTCTTGATAGCTGCTTCAAGTCTTGGGTTTTTTCCACTGACCTATTCAAGTCGTACCTCACCTTCAGGTCCTTCCCTGGTCTACGCGAAGTATTTTAAACTCGTTTAGTCCGATGTCGTTCAAAAATAATCTCGATTGAATGATTTGTGATTTTTTTTAAAGTCAATCGATTTCGCAAACATGTGCAATTTAGTGTCAGTACGGTTATAAGTCAGAAAACGTGACGACGATAACACTATCGGTTTACGGTCTGCCATGTACGGTTTGCATATGTGTAAATTTTTATATGGGATTTTTATTGCGTTCGGTCGATTCGGAAATGTGCGGTGTGTAAGGTGCGATTGTAAAATCTGATTTTTTCGTATCGGTTCTTTTTAGCGATGATTTGATTGTTTATATCTTTTTAATTAATTTGTAACATGATTTTTTTTTTTTAATTTGGGCAGAAATAAATTTTCACACGTTTTCCCGAATTTTCTTTCCTGGTTCGAAAATTCAGTGCGACATCTGTTGAAATTGTATTCAACAAAAAATGGTTAGCGTCATTGCTAAATATCGCACGATAAAAATTCAGCTGAAATGAAAATATAAATGTCATCGAAATTATTCACAACTTCGACAAGATTAATTATTTGCATATCATATTTTCACTTCAACCGTTGTGCGTCATATCAAAATTTAATAAAGTATATTTCAAAACTATGCGTATTTTATCAATAAACAAGCATAATGAACACATTTACAATAACAAAATATATTTTTTTATGTTAAAAGTTATTAAATTGAATAAAAAACGAAGTGTGACCCCGACGTGATTTGAACACGCAACCTTCTGATCTGGAGTCAGACGCGCTACCGTTGCGCCACGGAGTCTTGTACGTTGACAGCTCATAACTTTTCATATAATTCACGAATATATTTATATAACACATTCAATATGTTCGGGATGACCATTCGTCTCAATTTTTCCGGGAAAAAACTAATTTCATGCACTATACTACAAATAAATTAATTAACTTAAGTATATGTGTTGTATTTGAATTGTCATCGAGTTTAGGAAATCATTCATCCTGAATTTTCCGGAATAAAACCAATTTCTTACGATATATCCCGGATTGCACTTCGAGAATATTGGTCAACCTAAATATATGTGTTGTGTTTATATCAATTAATATCATCATCTTAATGTTAATGTACTATTCGTCCTGAATTTTCCGGGACAAAATCGATTTCTGAAAATATGTCCCGTATGAATGACAAAATTTTCTTGATTATTTATGATTATTATTTTATGCACACCAGCATTCCTAAATTGCCCTAAATCATTGTCAGTATAAATTCAAACCCGGAAACCACTTCTGCTGGAAAAATCAGAACAAATTGATTTTTAAAAATATATCCTGCACAAATATATTGCTGATTGTTTCTACAAAAAGTTCAGACTGGACTCTTAAATTGATAAAAAAAAATATGAAAACATCTAACCTGACCCATAAGTGTTCAACTTATATCAATATTTTTAAATGTATTAATGTCAATACAGATATTTATCGGTGTGCAATTATGACAGCAAAATATTAGCATAGAATAGATGATGCAAATATTCTAAAGTTGAACTGAATGTTAATATATTATTTTCGTTTTTCAGATGCTTGTCTCCGTTGTCAAGATGAAAGCAAGAAAGATTCGTACACTAAACAAGATTGTGTTGTAGTATGGGGAGAGTGCAATCACATCTTTCATTATTGTTGCATGTCTTTGTGGGCCAAACAGAGTAACCGTTGTCCAATGTGCCAGCAAGAATGGTTCATTCAGAGGATGGGAAAATAATTAATCTTATCAACATATGATCTCTTTTTACATTCTAAAATGAACTTTGGATAAATTAGATCAATTTTTTTTATTTTTAGATCTCTTCACATTATTTGAAATTTTGGATGAATTATGTGTAAATATATTTTTTGAAATAAGAATACTATCAACTTCAATCGTTTCTTTTATTTAAATCCAATCAATTTGTTGAACAAAATAATGTATAAAAATGTGATTATAATAAAACATGTGTGATTGAAGTCAGCGCGATGCGACATCACACCTCCTGTCCTATTGCCTTGCAAACATTCCAATCCATCGTGACGAATGACATATCTAATTTGATCTGGATATCTGCAATCCTTATCTGAAAAATAATTAATAAGATTACAGCAATAAATAAATTTTATCCAGTCAACTTTAGACTATGTGTAACCTTCTTTACAACATGAAGTCAAGTATTATTAATAAAATGCCTACTTTAGTGAAGCAAGTAAATCATTTAAGTTTTCTATAAATATGAGGACAAAACTTATCATACACTGTAAAAAGTAAAGCGTAATCGACGTCTTGCTTGATATTAACCGGTTGTTTGAAAATGCAACATCGCTCGTAGCTGAATATACGAAATTTAACTGGGTAAAATCGCATGCGATTTTACCCTGCAGATACGACGTTCGAGCTACGGAAGAGGAAAGGGGAATGGGAGGGCGGCAGTTCAGTTGGTCTCGTCACGCGTTACGAACTTCACACGCGAATAGGTTTTCTCTCCTGACTGTAACTTTATAATTCCCTGGAATACGATGCGTTATTTGAATTGTCATATAATTACATTTTCTGATCATATTTCTAGTATATTTCTTTTAATTTAGGAATATAACGCATTTTGAAGAAACATAACCTCGAAACATGCGCTCAATGTCAAAATGATCATTCTCTCGTAAGTTTGTTTTTTTTTGTTTACTATTTGTTTTATATTGTGAGATTTCAATATTATTTTTGTATTTCCAGATTCAAAAAACGAGTCACTGATATATAAAAATCATACATATCACCTCAGATCGAGACACTGAAAAAGATGATGTTTATTTATGTTCAAAACTATGTTGTAGAGTTAGTTTTATAGTATTCATATTGTGTAATTACGTTAATATATTTTGTATATCATTATATATTTCAATATTATTTTTGTATTTCCAGATTCAAAAAACGAGTCACTGATATATAAAAATCATACATATCACCTCAGATCGAGACACTGAAAAAGATGATGTTTATTTATGTTCAAAACTATGTTGTAGAGTTAGTTTTATAATATTCATATTGTGTAATTACGTTAATATATTTTGTATATCATTATATATTATAAATATAAATTTTTGAAAATTGATTTTAATTTTATTATATTTTAAACAACACCATCTATATATATATTTTATAAAACTTGTTAGGAAAAAAAATAAATAAAATGGTTTGAATCTCGACTAAGAGTATCCCCACGACTGGATTTATGGCGAGCAATTTTGAGAGCTGAAAATACACAAAATGTAAATGACTCGCGGATGGTTTGAAATTTGAACTGTTTCATGATAAAACCAAATTTGGTTTGATATTACGATTTTCTTTTTACAGTGTATGAACCAAATATATAATATGTTTACTATCATGCTATAGAAGAGCAAATTATAGAAGAAATTTCGCATGTACAATAGAAAATCGTGTTATAAGAGGAATGGATTGTTGAATTGAGTTGAATTTAATGCATTTTACTCTTCTAAATTAATAAGTAACAAATAGAGCGCCGGCGCCGTGGCTTAGTTGGTTAAAGCGCCTGTCTAGTAAACAGGAGATCGCGAGTTCGAATCTCGCCGGGGCCTTGTGATAAATAGCAATGGGTGCTTTTTTTACATTTTTGTATTATTAAACGATTATTAAATTGATGGAATACCTGCACACTTGATAAAAGTACTCCTAGCACGAACTATGAAATACACTGGAGCACAAGAAGGATTTCCCTCGCAGGGATGTTTTATTTGAAAGTTCACATCATGCATACCGGTGACGATCTCGCAAGATTCGGCTGCATCTTCAGAAATCTTCCTCGATATGCAAACAGATATTTCTCCTTGTTCCGATCCCTGGAACTGAAATTGGACAATATAAGAACTGTTAAAAATATTAATCATATTATTGGAATTCGTTTAAGTATGTAGGTACTTGAACGTTCACGACTTGAGTGTACATCATGTAATTAGGATGAATTCGATAAGTTATCTTTTCCCCAACATTTATATAGTCCTCGTATTGGTATCTGGTGTTCAAGGATCTCGCCAAGTCGCACGGTGGTGCTATGAATCTCTTCGGTTTTATATTTTCTATTATGCTCAATCTGACTTTTTCTGCTACTTCTTTCACATCGATATCGTTCTGATTGATCAGAATGTCTGAATAGTTTCGAGGATCTATGGCCAACGCTTCGAAAGCTTCAGTGTCTTTCATGAAATACGTGAAGTACACGTCCATAAAATTTCTCCTTATTGAGCCCATGATGTTTCTAGCTTTTTGGATGTCTGTCTGTGAAATTTTAGTCGATGGAGCCACCACTATCACCACTCTTGGCAATCCAGCTACTTTGAACGTGTCCCGTTCTTCCTCTGTTACGTTCTGCAAGTGTTCCACGATCGATGTCAACACTTGGGGCAAATCTAAACGATACGTCCCTATAAAAGAAATATTTTTTTCATTCAGTTTCCTATTGTAATATTTTAAATGATGTAGAAGCAACTCACAAGAATTCGTATAATTGGCAATGTTATCGAAGAGTGATGTCAAATTATTTGTAGGCTTCGAAGCCCATTCTCCAGTGGTTCCATGAAGCAATGCAATTGTGCTCCCATGTGCCGAAACATCGAAAGTTTCTGAAATTATTCTGATAAACTTCATCATAATCAATTGTCGTTTTGATATTTAATCCATGTATGAAAAGTATAATTACGAAATGAACTGCTCCGATTGATATTTAGTCCAAGTTCCATCGGTCACAACGAATGCTTCCATTGGGTTCGTATCTTCGATCACATTACACCCTGGAAGACTATCGACGAGTTTCGCTGTGAAATTATAAATTAATTGATAAAACATCAATATAAATTCGATGTAAAATCGATAAGAAAATAATAACTGACGCCAATAAGCTTCGAATTCTTTCACAGCTTCGTTCGAAAGCTTTTCTATTTCTTCTGTAGCCATGTAAACGAATCCTATCTTCAACCATAAGAAATTAGCCATGTAAAAGGTTTGTTCTTTCAGATCGACTTCTTTAATAGCTTTTAAGAAATTCTGTTTCCTGTTACAAGCTCTCACTTTCTGATTGAAAGCAATGCCATAATTAGAATAATACATTTCTATAATTTGGGACAGACGCAAACCGTTCATTTTATTCGTCCAATCTTGCACATTATTGGCAATTATAAAACCTGGAAAATGAAACTAGGTTTTAAATGATATTTTTTTAAATGATGAAAAATATTAAAAAAAAATCACCATCGATCCCTGCGATAATTTCAGCATCGGTCATTTCCCAGTTGTACGGTTGATTTTGCATCAAATAAAGATCCCTCGGAAGTATAGAGTCGTTCCATTTTTTCCAGGATCCGAAAATGAATTTTTGACGACCGGACTCGACGAAAGGCCCTTGTCGAACTATCACTTCAGCTAAATCTCCTGGTGAGATTATTTCAGGAATTAAAAACATTAAACAAGTTTGTATGCATAAGTATAAGAAGGTAGACTCTTATAACTATGACAATGAAATGAAGGATTTGGATGATTCTATCAATATTTTGACTTATACCATTGTCATAATTGTGTTCAGAAATGTAAATTGAATATAATTATTCAATTATATTAACTAATAAGTTAATATACAAATATAAAACAAACACGTCACACTGTTTCCGTAGTGTAGCGGTTATCACGTGTGCTTCACACGCACAAGGTCCCCGGTTCGATCCCGGGCGGAAACATTTTTATTTTTCATTTTTTTTATATTTTTATCAAATTATTAAATAATCATATTTTATATCTAATCAAAATAGTCATGATAAACTAACTGAAAATTAATTTTACTAATTTTTTTTCGCAAAATATTACCAAATAATCACATTGTCATCAAAATAATAAATTATGAATCATGTATTTTTTCTAACTTATTTTAGTTTTAAATTACAGGTTCGCACTTCAATTTAAATATTTTCCTTTTCAAGTTCAATTGTTTTTTTTTTTCAAGAAATAATTGAACTTAAAGTGAAAATATTTGAAATTAAAATTTCATCGCACCAAAAAACATCTTTGAAAGTTTTCTACTGACTTCTTTCAATTAAGAAAATAATTTTATGAAGCTTTTCTTACCAGACACTGTAGCTGCTAATATGTTCGATATGTATTTGCTAGTTGTGTCGACTGATTTGGATATTTGATTTCTGAACTCGTTCAATTCAAGTTCATCGAATTCATAATCAACTTCTAAATCTTTCTCTCCGTCATCACTGTTCGAAATTGCATTGAAAACTTGGGCAAGTTGAATATTCTGAGGTTCGAGAGCTGCAGATATACCAGAGAGAAGAGTACCGGCAGCTACATCTCCCCAAGATGTTTGAATTACACCTTTTTCGATAGGACACCTGCTCAATCCTATTCTATTTTGCGTTCTATTGATAAATGGCTGGGTAAAACTGTTCCAAAGACAAAATTTAGAATTAAACAAATGTGAAACACATTCATAAAACTCTAATAAATGATAGAACATTTACGTATTATCTTTGACAAATGCATTTTTCAGAAGTTTTGCTTGGTTCATACTCAATGGACAAATACGTTCCTCATCTCCTCGTTCCCATTGATCGATAGTAGACGATAATAAAAAATGCAATGTGCAAATTTCAGTTTCGGTCAGTCCGTCTAATAATTCGACTTTTTTATCTCCAGGAACCAGAAGATCTAATAAAAAGCTGTATTTGGCATATTGGAAACCAGAAGCTCTGTATGGTGTAACGAAATCAGTCTCTTTGACTAGAGGAGCTCGTACAACACCATCCAATCGTAAACTATGAAAAAATGAAAAATCAATAAGCATTGTATCCACATTTTTCGATGAAAATATTCATTTAAATGACTAACTTGTATAAATATTATAAATCTGATCATAAATATATCCAACCTGTGTAAAATTGACGTGCTTGTCAAACGAGCATAATAATTTGGATTGTTTCGCTCAATTTTAGAAAATAATTCTACTAAAAGTTGAACATTGAGAGGTGGTGTAACTTTAACTCCACCTTTACTATAACATGGCAATAAATGATCTGGAATTTTCTTAGATGTACTACATCTGCTAACTATATTAAAAAAAATCATCTATTATTTTTTTGCATTGTCTTATTATCAAATATCGATAATTCATATACATATATATGTATGTATATACGTATCATACATTAAGTAAATTTTATAAAATGTTTACTACTTACATGTGATTAGAGTGAAAATGTGAAAGTAAACTAAAAATATAAATTTCCAGGGAATCATCTTAAAGTTAAAATTATACTCATTATTTACTAAGAATGTTTGATGATAAACGAAAATGAAAAATACAATACGACTAGTTGTTGTCGAGATATGTATCTGACTAAACTAATAACGTTAGAAAAATGATAAGATAAAATTCTATATAGTAGGTAGTACTCACACAGGTACATACTGATTGTTGTAAAAGAATAATGAATCATATATGACACAATTTTAAGGAGTACTTTCGTGGAATAGTAATTTTTTTCATAATTATTCATCACCACAAAGGGAAAACTCTTTGATTAACAATTTGCACTGTGAAATTTAGAATACTGTAGAATCAATAAAAACAAATATGCAAATTTTAACAAAAGACCATCAATTTATTTATGAATGCATGAATATATTGATACATGAATACATGATACCTATGTATATCAAAAAGAAAACTTATACTATAATTAAATTGACTTTTTTAGTTTGGTACTCTCCATATGAATATCAAATACATACAAACTTGAGTTTTTGACTAATGACTGAATTTTAAATGAATATATACACATTAAGATTAGTACTTATTCACAAACTTATACTAAGGTACTTTACGCACAATTCAATCAGAATCAATAAAATAAAATTCAATAATTAAATATGCTAACTAAATTTAATTACTAGGAATATCTTAGAATATTATAAGCATTCTAAGAACTTACTTCTTACATGTAAAGTAAAAAAAAATCACAAATAATCTTTTTTGGGAAACGAAAACATGTACAATTATTGATTTTAATGGACACTTGTATGTATTATAAATATATGACGACTGAAAAGGCAAAGGGCACATGTGACATTTTTTCCAAAATTGAGTTATGTACAGGAATTGCTTATATGTACGCTTATATATTTGGTGGCAAAAGGAAATAATAGAACTTGGAACGTGTACCGAGATATATCATCAAATCACTCGACCTCCTCCTAATACATGTAGATACATCCTCAACTTTTTTCACTGGTTTAGTTTTTTTTTTAGTCACTTGTACTCCTTGGCCTTTTCGGTCATTTCAACAAGAAAAATGTTGATATTGAGCTGTAAATCCACACACTGAGAAGTATAATTGAATTACATTTATGAATCATATTATAAATGAAACAAATATGTCTATATAAAATAAATCTTCGGAGCGAATTTTCTGAATACCAGTTTATAAAGGAATGATTGTTGTATCAATAAGCGCCATAATAATATTGTCAATAAACTGCATCAATATCATCACCAATATTTTTTCAGATGAAATTAGTATGTATAACAAAGTCAGGACAATTTTCAACTATTCAGAAAATATAACATTAATATTTAATTGTAGAAAATATTGACAAAAAACATTCTTAAAATTTAAAGGGTTCATAGATATCAATATAAAATATAAATTTTCCTCAATATTGATGAAATACTTCAATGCGCTTCTAGCAATTAATATTTCCATTAATGCAGTTTCCTGTCAATGTTTAAGTAACGTATTAAAAATATTGATTTTTCAAAGGCATGTTCAGTATGAAAAAGCTATTAATGAAAAAAGTACTGCAATTATTAAAATAATAAACCTAATTTGTTTTAATGGTATCACCTTTAATAAAATGAAAAAAAATAATAATGATAATCGAGAAAAATTATCTCAATATCAATTTGGCAGGTTTACCATCAATTTCTCTAAGCAAACCATTTTTCAAATCATGTTCACGCTTAATAAAACCAAATAATAAATCTGTAATCAAGAAAATTTGAGCTGTGGAATATGCTAGAGTGCAACCGAAGAAAAAATTTGCATTCGCCGATCTTGAATAAATCCATAGATGCCAAACTGTCGGACCTAATGCCGAATTCACTAACATGAAGCACCCAATGATGAACTTCTGCTGCATATCTGTACAATTGAGAAAAAATTAATGGTTTATAAATGTTGAAATGATTCTTTAATTTTACACAAACAATACTTACAATAACACAAATGTTTCCACATAGGCAACAAAGCTAAATATAACGCTACGTCTCCTATGCTAGAATAAGATTTGAATATCGTAGAAAGTGTTATTAATGTGGTAGCTAATAACAATGGCTCATCTTTAAATCGAAAAGTTAACGGAAAGACATATAGAAGACACGCATTGATTTGATATGAACATATAAACAGCAGTCGAAAGTGTTCAAACATTTCTGTGAAAAAATACCAAAATAGGCCAATATTTGGTTTCAAATCAGGAACGTTCAATCTAAAATGAAAACAAATAAAATTAGATATAATCATAATGCTTAACAATTATTTAAACCAAAATGATACTTACATAAATCCATAAGTGTTCTCCAAAAACAAATATGAACCATTCATTGCAAACGCAGACAAATAAATCAAAGAACCCCAAATTAACACAAACACTGTCAAAGTTCTAATATAAGAACATTTAGCACATCCTTTCGATGAGTTTTCGATGAAAATAGCACCAGGAACTATCAAAAGAAATGGATAAAAGGTCTGATAAGCTCCGGCCGCTATCGCTAAACAAGTCAATAGTCTATTGCCTTGTATCATGAAATAGAGTCCCATGGAAACAAATAAATTGTTGAAAACTGTTGTAGTCATTGCAGTACAATTCAATATCGAATAAGGATTAAACAGATATGCAGTCAAAACATACAAAGGCGCCGTTTTGAAATCATTCTCTTGCAGAACTAATGGCAAGGCATCCTTGGAATATTGACTGCCTTCTCTCTCTTGCTTTTCTTTGAAATTTTTCATGAAAATTTTAGTCGTTGCATACAAAAAATATGCAGTAAGAAGATCGAACGCTGTAAATATCAACGGGACCAATAAAGGGCAACTTTTAGTTACTTTGTGGAAGAATAGCAGCATCAGAGGTGACTCATGGAACATATCTCCCTGATAAGGATCTATTCCTTCATCGTAGAGATAAATGCCTTCAGTCAATCTTCTCCAAGAGTTCAAGGAAGTCGTCAGCTCAACTCTATTCACAAGGCTCTGCTGATAGTCCGAAGTCAGTAGCCAGTATCTGATGATGCCGGCTGATATGAACTCAAACCAGACGAAAAACATCTTAAATTAGGTTAGGTTATTCGCCGGCTGAAAGTTTCGGTTCAAGTTTTCGAAATATTGGTTAGGTTCAGGCTTCGATTATTGTGAAGATTTCTCGAAAATGTTTATCAGAAAGTTGACATTGCACGTAAACATTGTCACTGATGAGTTTGACAGTCGGCAAAGGGCGTTTTTAAAAAAATGTTAAGGTTTAAACACGAATTACAATCAACCATTGACTATTTTTTTTTGTGCTTTTTTTAAGAAGTAAATCGATTGTTTTATTGAAAAAACGGTTATTTTGTTTTATACGAGTCATTATCCTGATATTTTCCAATTTTTATAACTCGAGATGAATCTGAAAAAATCTAACCTAACCCAGTTTTCTGCATAGATTTGTTGATGTCTAATTGCAGGGATGGTTAAATAAAAAAAAAATATCAATGAATATATAAAATACGTCTTATCAACGAAAGTATCTTATTTCTTATAAATACATATTAACTTAAAGTAAAAATTAATTCAAAGGTTATTTTGCGCCCTCAAACTGTTAAATATATACCAGTAAGCTATGATATTAAATTAATTTTTCATAAGATTTAATAGATCAACATGATTTAATTTGAAAATAATAATAATAATAGGTTGAAATTAAAAATAAATAAATATTCAAAAATGAATATATTTGATAAACTGGTTTATAAACATAGTATAAATCGATACTTTAATATTTATATATATTTATTTATATATGACATGTAAAAAATTTACACATTTTCAAAAGTATGCATAAAAAGAAAATCAAAATAAAATGAATTAGTAATGTATTGAATCAAATAAAATCTTGATCCATATTTTAGTACAATATACAGTTTATTGCAAAATTGTTGGATAGATTAAGAATAATAGTCTATTGCTTTTTGTATTCAATTCTTTCTACTTTCACTTCGTCGCCGAGTAGTTGATAAACATAAGTAACGACAATAGAGCTTTGAATATCCATCAAAACAAAAGAAGGCGTAACCGATCTGAAAGCATGAAATGAGAAGGTAATTTTGCATTAAATTCTGCACAAAAATATAAAAAAAAAGATACTATTATTACGTTTCTATTGGATTATACGCTCCAGTTGCTGATCCAGGATTAATATAAAATTTGTTTTCATGCTCATATGCCTCAAATCTGTGCGTGTGACCAGATATTAATATATCAACATCAAGTTGTCTCTGTATTAAAGCAAGCGATTCCGGATCACCCCAAGGAACGATCTGATGGCCATGACATAATCCGATTTTGAACTGTCCAACAGTCACTACTTTTTGCTCGGGATAATTGTAATTCTGCAACCAAAACAAAATTTTACACACGAATTTAAACAGCAGCATCTAATTAAGGACTTGTAAAATAGTAGTAAGTATGTATATTACTAAAATATAACTTTTTTTTCCATATAATTCAACTTTCAGTATAACCAATGGTTATTACTGACTGCCTGTTAACCCATGATCAAAAGACAGGATATGAAAGATTATTTACCTCATCAAAATCACCCTTCACTACGTGTACATCGCTTGAAAGAGTCTTTAAATAATCATACGATTCTTTGGTACATAGATTTCCCGTGCACAAAATGTGTTGAATACGACCAGGAACAAGTAATTTTTTGAATTTGGATGGTAAACTACTACATCTATGTGGTATATGCAGATCTCCCAAAACTAAAACAAGCTGAAAAATAGAAAAATACAATGAAATCACGAATACAGACAGAATGTGAAAAAAAAAACATTAAAATTAAAAGCATAAATGTTCATTTATAATTTAACTAAACACATAAGGCTCGATCTTTTAATCCTTAGCGAATAGTAAGCTGTAACCATTGACAGCTGTTAAAATAAGTTACATTAAGTAATTTGACCAATAATTGATAGACTCTACCATGTTTTTTTTTACTTATTAAATTGTTACAAAATAAGTGAAATTTTTAAGATTTTTAATAAATACAAACATTATGTTCCATAAATAAACTGTTCATTTTTTAGCTATATAATATCTAGTACAATATGTTTGATTATATTAAATGTTAGAAAACAGTAGAACAAGAACTTTCTTCTGATACTGATATTATTTAATGTCTACTCTATGAACTAGATATCACAAATATACACAATTTTTAAGCTAAGATATCATAATGCACTTTTGTACTTTAATCAAAGCAAAATGTTACCAATTTCACAGTGAATCAAAGAGTAACAATATTTCATTATCTGTAATTATTATTCATATATACATAAGCACAACATGTATAAGGGCAAACATATAATTTAACCGGTATTTGATGATAATATTTGCAATATTTGAAGTGATATTGCCAATTAAACGAAAACGCAGATATTATACAAAAACAGCTACAGATAGCGTAGTTTCTCTAAAATTGATTTCAAAATAACGTCATGTGAATTTTAACAGAAATACATACCATTTTCTAAAAGGAATGTTTAAGAAGTTGTGCAAAAAGCTTGGAAATGTACAAACACGATTTTTTCAATGAATACACCCAAACCCAAATGTCAAACCGGCACTCACTGATACAAAAAGTCAAAACACTACAAATATAGACCGATAAAAAATGTAAAAAAAAGAAGAAAAGTAATGAAACAGAATATTGCAGAGAAACGGAGCCAAAAGTACAGTTAGAGCACAAAAATATTACAATTTGATTCTCTGATATTTTCTTCTTAGAACTTCAATCAAAAATAAAAAAATCACTTAAGTTTATTTTCTGACGAATTTAAATATTGATGATTATTTTTATTACGAAGATCAATATTGAAGTGACATATCGACAAAATATTGAAAATTTATAGACTATTTATATTTGATATTTTACGTAATAATGCGTTATGACCAAAAATAATTGATAGAAATGTCATACGTATTGTCACCGCTGGGCGCTTGTTAGGAAACCATTCTAGTAAAAATAATTAACCATACGGTAACTTAAAATTCGATTAGTTTAACGATTTTTAAGGTTTTTCCGCTTCCAGGAATCGGAGATCACACCCCAAACCCGAATCCGAGGGATTTCACCTGATATCACATGATATCACACGAGTGAAAGTATCACAACCGCACCTCAACGACCACATGTTCTAATCGAACCCAAAGATGACATCTTCATTCCACAATATCGTTTTTCTTGTGATATCTTGTAGTTTATTTTCTCTATGTTCAGCTCGTGCTGCTCTAGATCAGCGGGAGCTCTCATTCGATAATCCTAAATATGAGACCCACGAAGAGCTCGGTCAGGCGTTCGAAGGTCTCGAACGAGAATATCCTCAGTTAGCTAAGCTGCATTCTGTTGGAAAGTCTACAGAAAATAGAGATCTTTGGGCACTGGAGATCACCAAGGATGTCGGTCAAAAGACTTTATTGAAACCCAGGTTCAAATATGTAGCTAATATGCACGGTGATGAAACTGTCGGAAGACAGCTCATGATCTATCTCAGCAAATATTTGCTTTATAAGTATAACACAGACGATCGTGTCACTAAATTGGTCGACAATACCGATATATTCATCATGCCATCCATGAATCCTGATGGATTTTCTGCATCAAAGGTACGTTTTCTATAATCATTTCAGTTTTTGAAGTAAAACTTCTAAGGACACAGTGGATCAAAATTCATAGAAGAGTGAATTGTCTCAATGTTAAAAAAAGTACTTAAAAATCTGTACAGGAAAAATCCATATTTATATGAAATTGAAAGAAGTAAACCGAAACCTATGAAGTTTCACTTCTATTACCCTAGTGTATCAGGTTCTGGTTTTTTATTATTCTGTATTTGAATGACTTAACATTTTAGGAAGGGCATTGTGAGTCTTTGCCAAATTTTTGGGGTCGTAACAATGCAAATGGAGTGGATCTGAATCGAGACTTTCCCGATCAGTTCGATAGGCCGAGTCCACGTAAATTGGATTCGATGTTTGATGGTAGACAAGAAGAAACTAAAAATATGATGAAATGGATCATTGAAGAGCCATTTGTGCTGTCTGGAAATCTTCATGGAGGTGCATTAGTTGCTAGTTATCCATATGATAGTACTGCGTAAGTTTAATGTTACACAAAATAAATATTTGTTTTGATCCTCTTTTACTAATTTTGATCGTATTTATGATTAGTAGTGGCAAAAGTGATTGTTGTAAATATAGTTCGACTCCAGACGATCAACTGTATCGCCATTTGGCAAAAGTATATGCATCTAACCACAGAAAAATGAGAGAAGGTAAAAATTGTCCACCAGATAACTTCAAAGATGGTGTCACAAATGGTGCTTTTTGGTACGATGTTAAAGGTATTAAAAAAGTATATCAGTAAATTGCTATTTTGTTGTCTTATTTCCTTATTGAATGTTTTGTTATGTTCTTAGGTGGTATGCAAGATTTCAATTATTTGCATTCGAACTGTTTCGAAATCACTTTCGAATTGTCTTGTTGTAAATATCCGAATGCATCACAACTTCCAAGTGAATGGGAACTCAATAAAGAATCTATAATTTCATTTATGGAGCAAGTACACAGAGGTATTAAAGGATTTGTTCAGGACGAAAATAATAATCCAATTAAGGTTAGAAACACTTTACTTTGAAATATGTTCTCAAAATTGCTTATTTGTATTAATATTCGTTTTTGATGAGTGAACATGTAATTATCAATATTCGAAGATAGTGATTTCTAATCGTGTTTTTTGTAGGATGCTTATATTCGAGTTATTGGAATCGATCATTCCGTTGTAACTACTCCACGTGGTGAATATTGGAGACTTTTGCTCCCCGGAAATTATTCTGTTAGTGCTGAGGCATTTGGGTGAGATATACATATATGATTCATATCAATATTTTTTATTAATATTTGTATTTCTGATCTTCAGTTCTTGATTAATGATTTTTATTGTTTTTGCAGATATGAAAAAATGGAAAAACAAATTGTTGTTCCAGATGATAATAATGCACTTATCATTAACTTTACTTTGCAATCCGTTAAAGAACGATCAGGTAATTTTTAATTGAAAATTATATGGTGTTTGCTTCAAAGCCTTGTTTTTTAAACAAGTTTTAATCAACTCACAAAATTCATCCTAATCTTAAATAATAACAAAATCTTGATTCATAATATCTTACAATTAGATGTGATTATTAATTGCCAGTGTTTACAATGTTTACCAATTTAGTATCAATAAATGTATATGTATTTACATACATATATATTTAAAGCAATATTAGATTAATATAAATATCATATCATTTTTTATCTTTATAATATTAACATCAGAATTATCAATTTATTAACTTTGTAAATATATATTTTATACTACCTACATTCAATGTGACTATCTACTCGATATAAACTATGATTTTTACTGTTGACTAGATTTCTTAATATTAATCCAATTTACAAATCTTTCTTATATGTATTATATCAGTTTATTTTTTCTGACTTATTTTTTATTTTATCAGTTTTCACTGTGATATTCATATAACTATTTTTCCAAATTATTTTATGAAACTATGATCTATAATTAGTATTGTATAGGAAAGGTGTTGGTGCACATATAATAGCTTGCTTATAATATACATATGTTCACGCTTTCTAATGAAATATTGAATCTTGTAAATAAATATCCATATGGTGGTGTTGCTACTCACAAAAGATTTCTCTCTTTCAATTAAATTATTGAGTATTTGCTTAAAGTTCTTCTTATAAAGTTATAAAATACTTATATTTTGTTAATTTGTTTTTTTTTTGCATAATTCAGGAACTTTACGTCCGCAAAAAAATCCTATCATGCTAATCGTTGCCATTTGTTTGATAATGGAATTATGTTCGATACATATTTGATTTTTATTTATTGGTTGAATTATTATATATTATATTTGTGTATATGGTGTTTTGATTATCTGATAAATTTTAATAAATCATTGTAAATACAGTATGTCTGATTATTAAGATCCCACTGCAACACAAGCAAATTTAAACAATGTTATTTTTTTTTTGTAAATAGAATGCTTACGTCTCATTTGATATTAATTTGCTTTCATTTTTTCGCTTATTTATATCAATGTACAAATCTCGCACATTGCACATTCATTTCATTTCACTTACCATCTTAACATTTTTAACAAAGTAAAATCCAGAATTATAATCGAAATATTTACTTGCATCTGTAGGAAATTTCGAAAAAGTTGAAAAAATTGTACGCTCTGCCGTCGATCAATATGGATTTGTCATTCCTACTCAATTCGAACATCACAATTACAATGAAATGAAAAAAGAACTTCACATGCTTGCTAAAAACTATCCGAACATCACTAAACTCACCAGCATCGGAAAATCTGTGGAAGGTAGAGATCTTTATGTGATTGAAATCACGAGAGATCCTGGAAAGCACATCCCAGGTAAAAAGAAATAATTTCGTAAGTTTTTTAATGAGTAGGTACTTATTGAATATATAACTTTCTAGGAAAGCCTGAATTCAAATATGTAGCTAATATGCACGGAAATGAAGTAGTTGGAAAAGAACTGTTGCTATTATTAGCCAAATATTTGTGTGAAAATTATCTAAGAGATAGTAGAATCACAGAATTGATAAATTCGACAAGAATTCATCTTTTACCATCTATGAATCCTGATGGCTATGAAATTGCTAGAGAAGGTAAAACTTTTTATAAACTATTAACTTTTTGAACTCCGATGTTGATGCCCGCTTGACATTTTAATTTTTTTTTTTTTTGAAAAATTCATAGTGCAAAGAGCTAATACTCATGAAACGAAATATTGACTTTTGTAATGTCGCCAATTTTGAAATAAAAAATTAAAACATTTTTGATGAATGAAAATCAATATATCTATTCATGATGTTAAATGGTTTTATTTTTATTAATAAAAATGTTCAATAGGTGATGCAGACAGTTTGCAAGGTAGATCAAATCATCACAAAGTCGATTTGAATAGAAATTTTCCAGATCAATACATAGTTAATAAGGTAATATAAAATATATTTTTCTCTTTCAAAATATTGTTTTTTACAAGTTTACCTACCTATTCACTGAAAACTTATTTCAGATGAATAAACTTCAAGAACCAGAAACTCAAGCTGTAATGAATTGGTCATATTCAATACCATTTGTTCTTTCTGCTAATCTCCATGGTGGTGCATTGGTTGCGAACTACCCATATGATGATAATAAATCACTGAAAACAGGAATACCAAATTTGACTCCTGATAATTCACTTTTTATACATTTGGCACACACTTATTCCGATGTATTTTGAAATATACACAATTTTTCTTTTGATTAACATCATTAACTTTAACTTATAATATTGTTGTTCATTTCAGGCACATAGCACGATGCATTTGGGTCGCCCATGTATTAATGAGCCAGAAGAAAAGTTTGAAGGCGGAATTGTAAACGGAAATGAATGGTAATATTCAACAAATTCTTTTTATCAAATATTGAAATTTTTACTAATTTTAAATTGTGAATTGTACTTTAGGTATAGTGTATCGGGTGGAATGCAAGATTGGAATTATATAAATACTAATGATTTTGAACTGACTTTAGAATTAGGCTGTTATAAATTTCCACAGGCTTCTCAATTGCCAAGATTTTGGGTAGATAACAAAGAACCTCTGGTTAAATTTATTGAACAAGTATGTATATGTATACTAATGTTTACATTTTATGCACTTAATATTTGAAAAATTGTCTGATTTTCTTTGTGTTTTTTTTTTTCATTTCAGGTTCATAAAACAGTTCATGGTTTCGTTAGAAGCACAATTGGACATCCAATACCACACGGAGTCATACATATTCAAGGAGTTGATCATCCCGTGCACACAGCTAAAGATGGTGATTATTGGAGATTGCTTCTTCCTGGCACTTACAACGTAACAGCTGCAGCAAAGGGGTATACTCATTCATATAATATTTATGTTATTTATTGGCTTTTGGATATGTTTTTCACTTTGAAATGATTTTTATTAAAGATATGAAAGTTTGACTGTTGAAATCACGGTTCCTCCAGAGGGTAGCTTGAGTTACAATTTTACTTTGATGTCTGATGATCCTCAACATTGGTCCAGTGCATATGATTTCAGGTTATCATTTTCTATCTAACTATTGTTTAATTTCATAATTTTCATGTTTTCTAATTCATAATTAAATTTTTAGATTGATTGAAAATGTCGTAAGAACAAAATATCATACCGAAGATCAAATTACTTCTGAATTTGCTGAATTGGAAAACAGATTCAGTTCCATTGCCGAATTTCAATCTGGAGATAATGAAGTGTCTTCAGAAATACGTTCCTTGAAAATAACAGATACAGTAATGACATTGATAGAATTTGTTTATTTTGATCAAAGGTATTCTAACAAAGAATATTTTCTAGATTGGTGCCCCAGAAGAATTGAAATTCCACGTTGCAATCATAAGTAATCTTTACGGCAGTCAACCACTTGGTCAAGAAGCATTATTGAATTTCGCTCGTCACATCACAACCGCCTATAAAATTGGAGAACCTATTCACAAAAAACTTTTACAAAATACCGTATTACATTTCATCCCTAATTTAGACAAAAACTACCAAAATATCTTGAAGAAATTTGATGGAAATGATCACTGCAAACTGATGGCAGATGGTGAAGAATTTGGGGATAAACTATTTGATCATTTCACCATCAATCACGATCCCAATAGCCGATCAAGAGAAATGATATTCGAATTAATGTTGAGATGGCAACATTTTGACATGATTATCGAGTTAGGAAGTGGAAACACTGACGTAACATATCCAGCTTCCTCGAAACTCATTTATGAAAAATTCGCTAGCACATATCAAAAATTCAGAAAGTTCAGCACTGGATCATCATGTGATACTAAATTGAAAAATGAAAATTCAAAGCATGGACATTTGATAGATCTGCTTCATGATGTCTACAAAGTTCCAATGTTCTCGATTGGTTTAGACTGTTGCAAAATGCCAGCCGAAGATACTATCGGTCAAGTTTGGAGAGATAATTTGCAAAGTATCATGGAATTTGTCAGTCAAGTCAATACTGGTATGTTTCAAATGTTTATTTTACAATTTATGTTGTAACATTACAACTCATTTTTTTTTTCATCAGGTATTGAAGGGTATATAAAAGATGAGGTTTCTAAATCAATGCGAAACGCAACCATCAAAATAGAAGGAGTCGATTTGATTTTCAAGGTTTCTCCTAACGCTGCATTCTATAAAATCATGCTACCACCTGGTCATTATAAAATATATGTGAAGTGTCACGGTTATCAAGACCAACAATTCGAAGTGGATATTATTCATGATATTCTGACAAAACGCGATGTTATACTTTCATCGGTACTATTTCCTAATACGAACAAAGAGCAGCTTCCTGATGAGAATAATCTTCCAAGTAATACTTCGAAATTCACCCAAGTATCTGGCTATATTGTCAATGAAGAAAATTCTCCTATATACAATGCTTATATAAAATTAAATGAAAAATTATTAGACATATCAACTCATTCTGAAAGAGATGGATCATTTTCATTTTTATTACCTCCTTCTTATAAGTTGAATAAAGCTACCGTTTCGGTCAATGCTTTTGGATTTAAAAATGCTACTAAAATCATACCTGTTGGTAAACAAACTGCGGCAGCAATTGTGAAAATGACCAGAGATGATCGAGTGATTGGAATACCACGTTTATTATTTGTAATATTAGCTGGTAAGTTTGATATCTCATAAGATTGTTTTGATAACTTGTTCAAAATGCTGGTGCAGTTTTACACATATTCCTAACTGAATTTTAATATTCTCTACTTTAGTCATAACATCTTGAAACATAATATTATATTTGATATATTGTTGTATTTTATAGCAGCTTTAACTGTATTTATCTTTTCAAAGGTTGCGTCGGAGTATTGATGGTTGCATGTGCAGCTTGCTGTTATTCGTCTTGTAAAGAAAAAAAATATTCTCACGATGATTATGCATTTTCCAAACTTAGGCAAACCGACTCTAAATTGTATGATGATGACGATAGAGAGGATGCAAAACTTTTTAAGAATATCGATGGTTATTATTAACACTCCTGAATAATAAATTTTGTATAATTGATATCCATCTTAACTCTCTTTTTTTTCCAACAGAAAATTCACTAAGAAGACCTTATTATGATGATGATGAGATTCCTCCTTCTGAGACTGACAGTGATGATGATATTGTTCTTATGAATGCTAGTCGCGAATGGAGACCAAAATAACAATAAAAAATTAAAATAGGTTCATTAAAAATTACTCAGATTATGAATCTTTATTCTAATATATTATTATATTAGGTGATATATGAATCATTCCACATTTCCTCGCAATTTTTCAACATTTTATAATGAAAACTTATCAATTTGGTTGTATATAGTCCTAAATTTAGTTTAGTTGGGATTTACTATTAACGATTTGACTAATAGAAGTTTTATTTGTATGATTGTAACGTTTTCCAAAAGTTTTTTATTCTCAAATTACCTTATTGTTACCATTTGTATGAATCGAGTTTTTTTACAGTGTTAATATTTTCACTACTTATTTACATTGTGGACTAAATTTAATTACGTTAGAAGACCCAAAAGCAATACATCCATAAGTTAAAATCGATGTATAATATGAATGTATTACATACATTGTAAAATTGAGAAATAGTAATTTTAATTGTGCACAAAATTCAGAACAATTCAAAGAAAACAATAACTATGTGCTTGACAATAATGAATTTTTACACATGTTGCCACTAAATGCGTATATTTTATCATCATATTTGTATTTATATTTATAAAAACTTATATAAAACTTTTTTTGTTGTAAATAGATAGTATTAGAGTAAATTTTATTTATAGATATACTTCGAACTTTTATACATTTACGATTATGTTTTTTGAAATATGTATTCCTGATCCACTTCTTAGATATTTATATGTAAAATAAAGTAATAATGAATTTTATGATATTAAATTGTCGATCGAAGAACATTTAATTGTGATAGTAGTTTATAAATTTGTTAAAGTGGAAACATTTCTAAGATATTATTTTTGATACTGTTGATGGTTTCAAATAGATAAACCATGAAAACAACTTACGTGAACAATGTGAAAATATATTATATGTATTGTAAACCTAACTATTTCTTACTTTACGATATGTATGTATTAATTTTTCGTTTATATTGTGTCACAATTTTAATAAAAGCAATAATATTCATATTTTGTTCATTTTTCTAAACAATTCTTATTATTTCATTTTGCTTCAAATGCTTAATAAAAATCAAATCTGTTGAATATGCATAATTCGTCATTTGTGATTCTTTGTGAATGTGATCATTTTTCTACTGTCAGCTAAATGTTGTTACCTGTTTTATGCCATTTAGTCTGCTGTAGATTTTCAATAACGAAGCAACGTCAACATGAATATGGGAAAATTATTATATTGTTTTGTCATAATCATATTTTCTCCAGAAAATTACGTGAGTTTTAAAATTATTTTATTCTTCGTATGATTTGTTTTGGTAATTTGCAAAAAATCAATATATTTTTCAGGGATTTCCTTATTTCAATGCAAAAGCAAATGATTTCGAGTTGGACAAAATTTTCAATCCATATCTAGTTGCAAATAATTCGAATTCAATTACAAGTTCTCCATGTTACATGAATCTATATTATGTAGACTATTTATACAAGCTGTCGAATTACTATTGGACACTTTTGCAATCATATCAAAGTCAAATCAATCATATGAAGAGCATTATCGATAATTATGAAATGGAAATGATTTCTAATCGTGAAACAAAATCTTGTACTTGTTATGCTTTTTTGAAAAAAACCAATGACTTCTCACCACAAAGCATTGATTTGAATGATACAGTATCTCAAAATGAAGTTCGAAATACACAAACGACTACTAATACAAGCGATAATGAAACATGTGACTATTCAAAATCTCATGAAACAGTCAAAGGGACCGATGATCTATTGAAAAACGAAGAAAATGAAAACATAGATCTTTACTATTCTACAGTTGAAAATTGTGATACTGAAGTCACATCTCTACCGCCAGAGCATGATAAAAATTTCAAATCTGAAAACAAGAATAGAGATATGAGAGATGCAATAGCCCGCCTTCGTTTGATTGGATTATCATTTTTGGACATGGGACATCTTCTTTTACATGATGATCCTCGTTATCCCATAATTCCTAAGGATACTTCTAAGAATGTTAAATATGAATATCCTCATGTGAATGGACCATAGTTCAACATTTTCTTATTTCATTGTGTAAATATCAAAATCTTACTGTAACTATATACATAGAAATAAAATTTTGATTATCCGAAAATACATTTATTTTTTATTTTCAATGCAGTTATTTGAGCTGTGTAATAGTCAAATACATATTGATGATGATTTTTTATATAATTTTAAGTAATTATTAAAAATAAATGTTAGAACTTTTATTTTTTTACCAAAAGTGAAAATTTCAAGATAGGTTCAATATTTTTATTAGAAATTTGCTTTAGAATAAAAACATTTCACTTGACTTTACACTGCTTAACTCATTCACATAATATACATACAATAAGTCACTATAAATGAAGCAACATAGCAAGATAATTTCAAGACCAATGAACCGGAAATGCGACTGTGTGTGGAACCAACGGTGATGCCGATATAAGTGGAGCTAGAGAAGCTTCTCTTGCAGCAGCAACCCGTGATGCAGCTGCTGCACTTTCAGACCGTTGTATTGCAGACAATTTAGAAGATTCAACACCTGTAAATCAAGAGTCTAATAAAATTCTAAGCATACATAATATGTTTATACTAATTATTATGATTAAAATATGAAATCGAAACATTTACTTAGGTATATTAAAATATATTTTGTTAAAGCAATATGTTCAACAAAATGCATTGAATTGATATATGACATTTACCAGCATGATCGATATGATGAGCAGCATGAGCAGCTGCTGCATGAAGTGCCGCTGCAGCTACAGCCTCTCGTTTAGCAGCTTCACGTTGAGCCGCAGCAACTCTAGCTCCGGCTCCTGCAGCTCCGGCAGCAGCTCGTACGGCAGCACCAGCTGCTGCCAATGCTTCTGATCTAGCTTTTTGTGCAGCTTCTTCACTGAAAATTATTTTCAAATTCACAATACATACATACCTATATTCTGAATCATATCTTATGCCTATACATACAACCATTTATACATGTATGCTGTACGTAATACAATAAAACATAAAATTATTTTTATAGCCCGAATATTAATTTTTACCGCATCTACACTTTTTCTAGTTATGTGACACATATTTTATTCATATTATTATAATATTTATTAAAAATAAGCTATGAATAAATACTATAGTCTAAGAAAATTTATGAAAAGCATGAATGACTAATTAAGGAAAAAACAACGAATAAATCATCCATTAGATGAACTCATATCCAATATACCTAACAATGAAAAAAACAATTTACTTTGAATAAAAATAAATTTTTCTTACATACCAAATCAATATTTTTATGGTGATTCCTCAATTGTGTATATTATTATACAAACATGTTTATGGAATAAATAAAATAAAATCACCTATGCTTGATTGCAATATTAGCAGCTGCCTCCTTGGCAGCAGCTAATTTTTGCTGATGAATAGCAGTTTGCCTAGCAGCATCAGCTTCGTGTTGAGCTCGTCTGACTCCTTCGGCAGCAGCTTGAGCAGCAGCTACAGCAGCATTTGCATCAGTGCTTGGCCAACCGGAAGTAGACCATAGAGACGAAGACCAAGGACCAGAACTCAATTGAGCTGCATTCCACGGGTTGCCTTTTTCGCAAATAACATTAGAATACAATATAGGTTTTCAGAGATTATTAAAAAAATATAAAAATTTTCACTACCAGAAGTTGATGAAGCTATAACTGGAAAATGCGTGTTAGACGAAAATCTATCCCATGGTCCTAAGTCCAAAAGTGAGGATCTTTTCTGATGAGGAGTTCCGTGAACGAAAACTCCTATTACCAATATCTTCAAAAAATGTTATTTTTATTAAATTCTATTCAAATTTTTAACGTACAATATAATACATATATACGTACTATTGTGATAATTTTGAACATATTGTGGATTAGTTTTCGATACGAGATCTGAAACTAAGAAACTGGATACTGTCCTAAGATCAACGCGATCTTTTATACTCTATCCCTAAATCGTTAGAAACACTTTCGTTTTCAACGAGTAAAAGTCATCCTTATTGTGTACCAATTACTCTTAAATTAAGTCCCAATCGCAATCCAATGATTATTTTTATCAAAAACGATGGTAAGAGAATAGAAAGGAGGAAGGACTTCTAAAAAGTGTCTCGAAATCATTGCTATGTGCCATTACAGCGAAAGTACAATCGAGGCGCTTCTATAATCATACAGTTACATGAAAGTCAATAATATTTTTCGATTTTATCAGTCGAGAATATCATAACATATACAACAAACGCTATTTAATACATTTATATAGATAATTAAATTATAATTTGACCCTATAACGCGTCAACGTTGACATTTGATCTCGACATTCTATACCTAGACCAAAATGCGTAGTTTTCACGTTTTCCTATGATAATTTCAGTTGAAAATTTGTATTTACATAGAAAAAAAATCATTTGAAAGCAACTAGGTCGTATAATTCTGTCCATAAAACAAAAAAATCACATAAATATCAATAATGGAACACGTCAGTTTTTCCAGTAACGTGTAGTACAAAAACGGTCACGTAATTTCTATTGTGTTAAAAAATCACACGTATAAATTTTCCATGGCGATTTTCAACGGCGTAAAAAATACGAAACGCATAAAAACCATCACGGAAAAGTGTAGAAATAACACTCGAAGCATTTTTAAGTACTCACAATTACAATGGGAAGCCACATCCAATATCCAACTTCTATCGGGGCTTCATTCGTCTTCGAACCGTCTCACCATCAGCATCGTCTGCTCGTCGATCAAAGATAAAAATGCAGCCGAAAATTATTTTCCTGGTCGTAGCCTCCATGCTATTAGTGCAGGTTGTACTCAATAATACCGAGGATTTATTCGATCGGTCTTAATTAAAAACAATTTCAATTCTTTCAGGGAGTATTCGGATCGCGAACCAAAAGAGACACTTCAGCTGAAGGCTCTGAAAACAAAAACAATCCTCTGGAAGATTTCCAGAAGAACATCAACACGTTCTTCCAAGACAACCTTAAAGTAAGTGTTATTGCCTGGCTGCATACCAATGCCGCAGATCCATATTCGATCGATTTTAATTGGACACTAACCATTGTTTTCAATTGATGTTATTAATGGTGTCTTCCGATTAGTGAGAAGCTTGTTGCGCAATTTAATTTTTGTAATTTGATCTTCGATCGATGTATCGATTTTCAGTATGTAAACATTGCTAGAGTTGTTTGTTTTGAATAAGTGCATGCTCAACAATCCCATTGTTGGATTTGATTACAAGCTTATTCATCAATTGTTTATGGTTTGTGTGGAATGTTTCTAGGTGGACAAAGTGTGGGAATCGATCACTTCTAACTTCAAAACATTGGGAGAGAAAGTTCAAGAAGGTGCAAAGGATTTAGCCAAAACTATACAACAAGGAAGCGATGACTTGTTCAAAACAAAAAATGCCGAAGAAAAAAATTGATGTCCAAACGTCAATTTAAACGATATTCGAATATGAAAATGTATGCATGGAATCTGTAACATTATCATAGCAGTATTTAAAAAATAGCACATTCATAGATAAAAACAATGAGTAAAAACAAAAGAGATTTTTTCTTAAATACACGTTCATAATAAAATATGCGTTTCATTTATAAAATAATCAAATTCCTTCTTTATGCAATCGTGAGATCACATCGAGTAATAAATCGAATGTTAATTTTACGACATAATTAGTCGAATCGATTAATTACGAACGAGGGTTGTCACGAGTTAATTGTCATGTTTGGAAATGACCATAATACACACATGTCAGAGGTCGAATGTTATCGTAAAACACACAAGTAGAAAATAAATTGTGAGGTCGACAAGTAACTTAATGTCAAAAGATATGTGATATTTCACAATGTCATCGAAACGAGCTCCGATAATGCAATTAAAAGTGAGTTAAAACATGTGTTCAATATGCTGCGTTTAGATAACATATTGTTTAGATTGAAAATCAACAAAAGATAGTTTGAATTTTAAACTGTTTTTTTTTTTTTTTTTTAAATTATTTATTTATTTTTAAATTCAATTCATTTAATAGTCATCACGAGTCAGCGCATGGAACAAGCTACATTCAACTAACAATTTAATACAATTCGATAATCTAATTTACTATTTTTTATGTTAATTACATTACCGGGATAATCCTGAAATACCGGGACATTTGGCAGCCCTGATATGATAATATATAATTAGGGCTGTCAAATTTCATAACATTTAAGTGACTCATAATGAAACATATATTTTTAGAAACCCGTCTTGACTGAAAAATCTGAAGCAAATGAAACACTATATACACATAAAAATGTCTATATAGATTCGTCTCGTTGGTTGGTTGGACACATGCATCTGAATAAGTCCTCCATAATTCATAAATCCATAATTTGGACAATTTTGAAATAACGAAACACCTGACGGCCGCTCTTATTATTTAAGAGATCAACGTAGCTCGAAAAGGCGTTCACTCCAAATCCTCGCTTTCAGACAGCTGAAAACAACAACTTAACCGGTTCAATTACGAAATACTGAATCATTCGACAGCCCTGAAACAACAATACACCCATTCACAAACAATACACGACAATAATCAGTGACAACCCCCGCAAACCAAAGAGGATTTGCCTCTCGGATAGTCCGACGCCCAGTTATCCGAACATACGATACCCCCACGGTAAATACACACGCTGAACATTGAGATAAAGCGTTTGTCGTTTATTTATTATACTTGTATTGAACACGAGTGTTTGTTTTCATTCAACTGGAGCCGAACGCATTGTGCGATCGAACTTCGGAAATGCGAAAGGCTCTCGGGACCAGGGTCTCGTTGGCGACTCTGCTTATCGTCGCTCTGCTGCAGGTTAATGGCTTTTCTTTTGTTCGAATGTTGATAAGTGATAGTATTGAGCTAGGTTGGGTGTGTTTCAGTGCTCCAGCGGTGGTCCCATTCCTGGAGATGCTGCTAAAGATAGCAAGAAGACTGACCAGTTCGCCCAAGAGGCTGCTGATGCGTTAGATTCGACTCTGTGGTTCTTCAAAGATAGTTTACATAATTTGATCCAGGATGGTTCTAGAGTTGGTATTTTTATTTCGTCTCATTAGTACTATTATTTTTTCAAATCACTCATAATAAAATTTCATTAGAATCATTCGAAGACTCAGATATCGAGTTGATCGAAGGATAAATTAGATCAAAAAGATGATTGTTCTATATTACCATTTTATTGTTGCCTAAATTAACGGCGAATTTATGTAGTGTACGTTTTGTTTTCAGATAAATAAGATGGTTGTAGATATGACTGACAAAATAGCAAAGTTGCCACCGATGGGAAGTGAATTGAATTTCACACGTGATGAAAATATTCATTCGCAACTCGAAGAGTTGACTCGTTTAGCTAAGAAAACGCTGATGGAGACTCCATCGAAGATAGACTAAATTAGTCTTGAAAAAACTGTATTATTATATTTTATATTCTGTATTAAAGGAATGATCTAACAATTAATTGTTTGATTTGTTGAAAAATATCTCATGACATTTTTTTTAATAGAGAGATCCTTGCACAATTAAATTGACATCTGTACACGAATTACAATACGTAATTAATTTTAGCATATGTGTTACATTAAATATTTGATAAAAATATAAATATTATTAATATTGAATAGATGTCAGCAAAATTTGTTTAACAATTACACTTCATATGAATCTTGACATAATTAAAACCCACATACATATTTGATATATCAAAAATATACTGCCATATTTGATCAATACTTATGATCTAAACTGATTTTATTTACAAAAAGGTTAATTAAAATAAAAACCTTCAGGATCTAGGGTAATAATATATTAACCGGGTTATTTTCTTTCATTCAACATACACACTAATAAGGATTGAGTACTTGAACTGAATTGTTTCATAACACTTTCAGTATCGACGATGAATTCAAAAACATGGCAACATGACACATTTGATTGTATAATCTTTGACATTGGTGAATAATGCTTATTCATATCGTTATTAATTGATTTTTATTTAGTAATCGATTTTCACGTATAAACAACACGATGCAGTTTTACAATAAAAAAACGCTAAATTGCACCATCGATCATATTTCCATATCGGGAAAAAATATTTTAAAAGAAATGCGTGAATAATCTATTTTTATTAGTGGAAACATGAGTCACTTAGAAAATTGTTTTTGTGAGAGAAAAAAATTCAAGTCTGAAAGCATGCACTTTGCATTTCGACTGTGCGTAATCTTAATAGCATTCTTGAAGACACAATGGCCAAGGAAAATAATGAAAAAATCAATCGACAATTGGACAATGCAGCACTCGAAAAGAAATTATTCAATATTTTCATATTTATCGCACAAAGATCAACCACCCCTCCATTAGAGTGCAATGAGTCCATCGTTAAAGATAAATAAATAAGGCTGCGCTTCGACACTGAATTAACATAATTTATTAAGAAACTTAGTCGAATATTCATCATTAGGTATTTCAATATTTTGTTCTGAAACATAAATTGGATTATCGAGAGTTAATCGTGTTTATGTTGATCGATTGACTTGCATGTGTGCATTTTAACTACGCTCAAAAGCAATATTAGCGGAACGAGTGAAAATAACGCGAAATTTTCTAATGAAACCCTTTGATTGAAAAAATAATGAAAAGTAAAATTATAATATTTATTTAGTAATTACGTGCAATTGATAAAATTTTGATTATGTTGTGTAGACTTTCTTGCAGCACGAGTATGCAAAAAACGACTTTATCTTTTCCATTCAAAAGAACACAATTGCTCGAACACACATCTCTACAAATCTTAAAAAAAACATTAGATACATCTTCAAACAGGCCCAGTTGGCTAAGTTTTGATTTTGTCACCTTAATGTGAATCACAATACGACAAAACCTCGAACCAACGAAGAACATCCACGACGACAAACAAGTTTTCCCAACAGTACGTTTATGGCTCGAGTTTTGATCTTGTGAACTGGGGCTTATTCACTGAAAATGCAACGTTCAGATGTGAACCGAGCCTATCTGAAACGTCCGATGGAACAACACGCGCATAAATCGTCCGAACAAGAGCAGTGAGAGATCAATGGGCAAAGGCGATGATAAAAGCGGCGATAATCGCGTCGCCGTTCTGAAACTATATAAAGTCGGGGTTTTGAGCCAACCCTTGTCACTAGTTCCTCGACAGCCTCCGGAGACGCAGACTATTCTATCCTCGCATCAGCATGGCAGCCAGGTCGCTCTTCGTCGTCGCCCTAGTGGCCCTCTGCGTCCTTCAGGTATGTAATTCGATTTGGCCTGATGAGATTTTTCATTTCGATTCAATTCATGATTTGTTTCGATTGGGTTGATTTTCGATTCGATCGAATTCGTGCTGAAAATGTGTCGTAATCGAAGATTTTTTAGTTGAAATTTAATTGATGTTTAAGTTCGATTTAGTTAGACTAAAGTAAATGTTGGAATTTTATTCGTAAATTATAAATGAAACTGTAATAGGATATGTTTAAATAACGGAACAGAGGGAAGCAATGAATTTTCATGCTGCGAAGAAAATTCATTTTTCTATACTTCACTTTCTAATATCTGATTTTGATTAATAACTTCAAACAAATCTCACTATACTTACAGTTATAGACATTATTTATAAAACTAAAAATATTTATTCTTTTTTCCAAGATTTTTTCAAAATACATAATATTTCGATAAATTTTATGAAATTATTCGTTCATTTTGAACATTTGAATGATTCGAAAATAATCATAATTTGTCGAATCAAAAAAATACATATAATATTTATTCATTCATAGGTTACTGAGGCAAGATTTAAACGAGAAGAACCAAACCAATTGGAAGAATTATCGAAACAAGCAACATCATTTTTAGACAACTTGGGGCAACAATTTAATCAAGTGGTAAACGCTAAAGATGGAAAAGAACTCCAAACAATCTTACAGACCAATACAAATAACTTCATCAATCAAATCAGCGAATTGACCAAATCGTTGAACGCTCAGGTAAATTGAACAATTCAACCAATTCGATGATAGATTTTCATTGAAATTTCGATTTAATATATATATATATATTTTTAAATGAAAGGTCGGAGCATCAACCGGAGATGTCAACACTGTTCTCGGAGGAGTAGTCGCCAAATTGAACGAGACTGTGGCCAATCTTCAAAAGCAAAACCCGGAAGTCATGGCCAAGGTTAAAGAGATCGAAGAGAAGCTCCAGGAAGGTTTCAAGACCGTGGTCGCCGAAGCTGACAAAGTTACCAAATCTCTGGGAGACAACACCAAAGGAATTCAAGAGGACGTCGCCAAATTGACCAAGAAAGCCTACGATCAAGTGCTCCAGACTGCCAAGAATATTCAGGAACAGGTCCATCAAGCTGCCAACAAGGAATAGAAGTATTCCTCTTCGTTTCGTAACATCGATACGATTTCAAATGTGATAATATAATTGTACAGCGAAAATTAAATTACATAATAGAACATAGAATAAATACATATTCAAAAGTACGTTCATATTTTTATTCTTAAAAACGAAACTTTATTACGAGAAACGTTGTCCTAATTTGTTAAAACTCGGTATAAGTCCTAACCTAACGAATAAAAAATAGTATAAAAATCTCCAAACTGACCAAAATTTTGCCAATTTATGATTATGTATAACTAATTAACTATTATAAGTTAGATTTTGGTAGCAAATAGAAAAAAAAAACAATGATAATCTCTCATATTCGACATATCACAAAATAAACATTTAAAATATTTTTTTCAATTTACCTATCGATTTCCATTATAAATGAAATTCACATGTGATCTATATTTTTTTGAAAAAAATAACGATATGTATATTTCAAATCAGATTATTATTTTTTTCATATATTTGAATTTTCAGATGATGAACTTTGATCAAAATCTAATTTCTCTGAGTTTATCGTATTTTTGTTTAATATAAAATCCTGTTAGACACAACAAAACGATAACTCAGCACAGCAAAAGCGATAAATTTAAAATTGTTTCGATTATTATTTTGATTTACATTGATTTTAACGTTGAAGCGTTCTTCGAAAACAATCTCGAATTGTAAAATTCTGAGTAGCAATTAAAACAATATAAAATCATACATGGAAATACTCTTCACATTTCAAAACATTTAAATCAAAGGTCAGCTTGATAAAGAAAAACTTTAATGACCTTCTGCTTTTTTATGTAAATTTTAATCAAATGTGTGCATTTGCTTCTAAGCAACCGAATCGACATCTCACACATTCTTAAATTGAAAAAATGTATATGAAATCCAAATAAAAATTTCAGATTATTGTAAGAAACGATAAATTTTTCATGATTGCTTAAACGGCGTATTTAATGCAATATATTTTTTCATACACTGAAATACAAAATAATTTCAAATCCCTTAAATAGAAATGCATTCTCGAAATATGTACTATGGGATAAATTAAAAATTCTGAACTTAAGTTGAAAAAGAATTATAATTAAATAGAAAAAATAATCAATTCATAACAAAACGTAGGAACCTACATGACAAATTTGAAAATTTTCATTTCCTGAACATGAAATTAGCATGAAAAAAATAAAACGATTTGAAAATAAATAAAAATACGTGTCTTTAACTAAATATCAAAACGATTTCCTAATATTAAGGAATTAAAAACAACAAACGCACTTTTTAATTCAACTTCCTAACGAATATTGTTTTCCGCATAATTGCGGAAAAACACATCGGAAATCGTGCTTTTGTATTGTCAAAATTCAACTTAATGTATGTCACCTAAATGACAAAAAAATGCAATTTTGCGGAATACAAACAATTTGCACACGAAAATGCATCTAAAATGTTCTATAAATTTACGAAATTAGAGAACAGTCAATCAGTTACAGTTTTTCCATCAAAAAGTCAATTAGTTTTCAACATGGACATACCGAATAGATATCTTCTGATCTACTTGTATATATCCACATTCATAGTAAGTTCAATTTATTAATTTCTTTCACTTCTAATTGGGCATCATAAACTCTTATTTTTCACTGAAATATTATGTTCTGAAATGTTCGCAACGTGTTTCATTTCTTTATAGAAACAACTGAAAATTATCCTACAATTTTATTCATTTTTTTTTTATAATTTGAATTAAAGTAGTATACCTATGTACATATATTTAATACATATTTTATTTTCGAATTTTCTTTTCAGGCTTTAAGTGTATGTCAATTAGACATTCCTCGAGACAATGTGAAATTCATAGTAGAATGTGAACCCCCCTCCGACGGCGAATCGTCTTCTAAATTGGTAAAAGTTGAAGTGCAAATGAATAATAATGAAGTAAACTGGGCTGATCCAATCGAATATCGAAACGATAATACCGCAGATGAATCAATCAACTCCTTGAACACAGTCCCATTTTCGAATTCAGCGGTTCCAACAATGAGACAGAACCTCGAACAGACTTCTGGAAATCTACCACCAGTCGAAGACATGCAAGCAGAAAGTTCAGATGTGTTTCCTGTCTTTGTAAGGCCAGATTTCGACCCACCTCTAATAGGTCCAGGACCAGCTCCAATGGTTCCAGTACCAGCCCCAATACCAGTAGATTCAGGTTTTGCTCCAGTTCCAATCGGTTCAGCTCCAATAAGCCCAGTTTTGGGTGTTGGAGGCCTCGCAGCGAATGGAGGAACTTCGCCAGTTATAGATTCGCTCTTATCGGCATTATTCCAAAATGCGAATCTAGCACAGCTATTACCACCGGTGTTATTGCCTCCTGTACCAATTGATGGTATAATCAACGGGATAACTTCGTTGATGAATAGGAATTCTGCTGCGAATGGCAGAAGTCCTTTCGGCGGTAATTTGGGTACACCCAATGTTAGGGAGTCGTTATTGGACTCTTTGAGGAATCCAAATTTAAGGGATGGATCACAAAATCCTTTTATTTCTCAATCTCCAATTGTCGATTCCGATGTGATGGAAAGACTCTTCTCGGTGTTGAATAGAAATCCTACACCAAACGGTTTCAATTCATTGACTGATAATAATAGAGTACAATCGAGTGCTAGAGAAAAATTAATGAAAATATTAAACAATCCGGATGGATTAAAAAATCGATTGAATTCCCGAACAAATGTGAGACCGTTTGCTGGGACTGGTGGAGCACAAGACAATATAAGGGATGTATTATCGTCACTGTTGAAGAATCCCAACGGGAGAAACACTTTACAAAATCGGCCAGAACTCCAATCAATCTTTGATAATTTGAATCCAAATGGAAAAGTGTCTCTTCTACTAAATAGAAACTCAAATCCAAGTGATTTAGAAACGTCCGAAAGTGTTCTTGATCCAATTAGAGAAAGAATTTCAAAACTTACAAATTTATCAAATAATTCTCAGAACAGACCAAGACCAAATATTGATCCCACTGTGAACGAGAGAATATCGTCATTGTTAAATAGGATTTCTAAGACTAGTGATTCGGATACTGCGAAAGACAATGAAAATCTACAAAGTTTGAGAGAGAAGTTACAAGATATATTGAAAAATCGGAATACAGAAAACGTTTTGCAGAATTTATTGAGATCTTCCCCATCATTGAACAACTCTAGCGCATTTGAAAGAATTTCTTCGATATTGAATAGAAATTCTAATTCAAATGATATTGATGACCCAAAGAACGATGCTAAACAATCTAATATTAGAGAATCGCTATTGGAGATTTTAAGAAATCCAAACGTGAGGGAATCTCTACAAAACTTCATAAAATCTAACCCTTTGGCTAACTCATCTGCAACTGAAAGACTTTCATCATTACTAAATAGAAATTCAAACTCAAATATTGTAGTTACAACGGATGAAAGTCAACAAAATTTGAAAGAAAAGTTGTTAGATATTTTAAAAAATAGCAACACAGAAAATGTATTGCAGAATTTACTGAAGTCTCCCCCATCATTCAATAGCTCTACCGCAGTTGAAAGACTTTCTTCGATATTGACTAGAAATTCTAATTCAAATAATATTAATGACTTGAATAAAGAGACAACCCAAACCGATATTCGGAAAACAATTTTGACTCTATTGGAAAATTCAAAATTGAGAGAATCACTTCAGGACATAATGAAATCTAGTCCATTAACTAATTCATCTGCAACTGAGAGACTTTCAACCTTACTAAACAGAATTTCAGACTCAAACAATTTAGACAGTACAATGGAAAATGGTGAAAATCTGCAAAAATTAAGAGAGAAATTACTAGATATTTTGAAAAATAGGAATACTGAGAATGTGTTACAGATTTTACTGAAATATCCCACATTATTTAACAGCTCTACTGCAGTTGAAAGACTTTCTATGATGTTAAATAGAAATTCTAATTCAAATGATGTTGATGGGGAAAATAAGGAAACAACACAATCTGGTATTCGAGAAACAATATTGACTCTTTTAGAAAATTCAAAATTGAGAGATTCGCTTCAAGACTTGATAAAATCTAATCGTTTAACTAACTCTTCAATGACTGAGAGACTTGCATCTTTGATAAATAGAAATTCAGATTCAAATAATTTAGATCCCGTTAAAGATAATAATGAAAGCACACAAAATTTGGGAGATAAGTTGCTAGATATTTTAAAAAATCGGAACACGGAAAATTTGGTGCAGGACTTACAAAAAGCTACTTTACCGCTTAGTAATTCTACCGGATTTGAAAGAATTTCATCAATATTAAATAGAAATTCAAACACCAATGATAATGATGCAACACAGTCTAATATAAGAGATTCCCTATTAGAGATCATGAGAAACTCAAACTTGAAAGACTCAATACAAAGCCTTATGAAATCCAATCCACTAAATAATGCATCTGCAACTGAAAGACTATCACTCTTATTAAATAGAAATTCAGATATTATGACAAACAATGGTGAAAACATAGTAAGTTTGAGAGAAAAATTGCAAGACATTTTGAAAAATCGAAATACAGAAAATGTATTGCAGAATTTATTGAAATCTCCCTCATTTTCAAATAACTTTACTATGATTGAAAGACTTTCTACAATGTTAAATAGAAATTCTAATTTTAATGATTTTGAAAGATCAAATAATGAAATTGCACAATCTGATACAAGAGAATCCTTGTTGGAGATTCTTAGAAATACGAATGTAAGGGACTTGTTACAAAATCTGGTAAAATCTAGTCCTTTAACCAATTTATCTGCAACTGAAAGACTTGGGTCTTTACTAAATCGAAATTCAGAGTCAAATAATCTAGATACTGCAACAGATAGTAATGAAAATCTGAAAATTTTCAGAGAAAAATTGATAGATATTTTGAATAGTCGGAACATGGAAAGTATATCGCAGAATATACTGAAATCTCCTCTATTGTCTAATAACTCTTCTGTAATTGAAAGACTTTCTGTAATTTTGAATAAGAACTTTAATTCAAATGACATTCAAGATTCTAATAATAAAGAAATAACGCAATCTGGTGTTCGAGAAACAATATTGACTCTTCTGGAAAATTCAAGATTAAGAGATTCTCTCCAAGATTTGTTAAAATCTAATCGTTTGACTAATTCTTCAGTGACAGAAAGATTATCTTCAACACTTAATAGGAATTCTAAATCGAGCAATTTAAATACTGTAACAAATAATACTGAAAATCAACAAAATTTACAAGAAAGGTCGCTAGATATTATAAGAAACCTTTTATCTCCGGCGTCCCTTGAAAACTCTCCCATTTTTGAAAGACTTTCTACAGCACTGAATAGAAATTCAAATGATGTCAAAGAAACAGACAGCGAAACAACACAATCTAACATAAGAGAATCAATAATAGATATTTTAAGAAACTCAAACGTAAGAGAATCACTACAGAACATAATTAAATCTAGTCCTTTGATTAATTCATCTGCAACCGAAAGACTTTCAACGTTACTAAATAGAAATTCAGATTCGAACAATTTGGCTACTGAAATAACCAACAATGGAATCCTACCTAATTTAAAAGATATATTACTAGATATTTTGCAGAATTCGAACTCTGAATTTTTACCAAATCTGTTTAAATCTCCAGCATCCCTTAGTAATTCTCCAGTTGTTGAAAGACTTCTTTCAGCACTGGACATGAACTTGAATAACATTGAAGAGTCAAATAATGAGACAGCACAACCTAACCTTATAGAATCACTATTGGAGGTTTTAAGAAACTCAAATGTGAGAGAATCATTACAGAACCGCATGAAATCTAGTCCTACAGCTGATTCACCCATCATCGAAAGACTTTCATCATTATTAAATCGAAATTCAGACTCAAACAGATTAGAGACTCTGACAGATAACAGTAGAATCCTACCTAATTTAAGAGAAACATTATTAGATATTATTCAGAATCCAAATGCTGAATCATTACAGAATTTGTTGAAATCTCTACCATCTCTTAGTAACACACCTATAATTGAACGACTGTCTACGGCAACGAACAGAAATAATATAGAAGAATCAAATAGTGTTGAAACACAACCTAATATTATAGAATCCATACTGGGAATTTTAAGAAATTCAAACGTGAGAGATTTATTACAGAATCGAGATAAATCAAGTCCTTTAACTGATTCATCAATCACTGAGAGACTTTCATCTTTACTCAATAGAAATTCCGATTCAAATAATTTGGTAACTGAAATCAACAATGGTGGAAACCTACCAAACATAAGAAAAACATTATTAGATATTATTCAGAATCCAAATGCTGAATCATTACAGAATCTGTTGAAATCTCCGCCATCTCTTAGTAACACACCCATAGTTGATCTAATGTCTACGGTAATGAACAGAAATAATATAGAAGAGTCAAATAATGTTGCAATACAACCTAATATTGAATCCATATTGGGAATTTTAAGAAATACAAACTTGAGAGATTCACCACAGAACCAAGTAAAATCAAGTCCTTTAACTGATTCATCTATCACTGAGAGACTTTCATCATTACTTAATAGAAATTCTGATTCAAATAATTTGGTAACTGATATTAACAACAGTAGAATCCTATCAAACATAAAAGAAACATTATTAGATATTATCCAGAATCCAAATGCTGAATTATTACAGAACCTGTTGAAATCTCCACCATCTCTTAGTAACACGCCTATAGTTGAACGACTGTCTACGGCACTGAACCGAAATAATATAGATGATACAAATAATATCGCAATGGAACCCAATATTAGAGAATCTATATTGGAGATTTTAAGAAACTCAAATGCGAAAGATTCACTTCAGAACCTAATAAATTCTAATCCTTTAGCTGATTCATCTGTAATAGAAAGACTTTCTTCACTACTTAACAGAAATTTAGACTCAAATAATCGAGTAGCTGAAATCACTAATATTGGAACTTTACCAGACTTTAGAGGAAACTCATTAGATGTTTCAAAGAATTCATATGGTGAATCTTTACAGAATCTACTAAAATTTTCACCATCCCTTAGTAACGCTCCCATAGTTGATAGACTTTCTCCAGTGCTGAACAGAAATTCAGATACAAATACCATGGAAGAGTCAAATAATATCGCAATGCAACCCAATATTAGAGAATCCATATTGGAGATTTTAAGAAACTCAAATGTAAAAGATTCTTTTCAGAACCTAATAAAATCTAATCCTTTAGCTGATTCATCTGTGATTGAAAGACTTACATCTTCATTTAATAGAAATTTAGACTCAAACAATTTAGTTAGTGAAATCGATAATTTTGGTACTTTACCGGACTTAAGAGGAAATTTATTGAATGTTTTGAATTCAAACGCTGATAATTTGTTGAAATCTCATCCATATCTCAATAACGTTCCGATAATTGAAAGACTTTCTTCGCATATAAATACAAACTCAAATTCAGAAATATCTAGAAACATTAAATCATTCCTTTTATCAGCTTTGGAAAATATGCCAGTAGGAAACTTGATTTCATCTCAACCAGAATTACAATCGGCCCTGAGAAATTCTCTTCAAACAAAATCACCTCTCTCAAAACGAAACTCCGATCCGAAAGATTTGGAAACTTCTGATAGTATAAAAAGTTATGTTACTGTATTACCGCCATATTCAGGTTCGTTGTCATTATCAGCAGCAAATAAAAGAGAAAATACGAATTTCGCCAAGTTAGATCCAACAAATGATTTTGAAAGAACAAGCAAAGACAAGATTTTTCCTATACCATTGAAGTATGAAAATCCTTTTACACCTATAAAAAAATTTGGAGGTGATTCAATGGATATTCGGCAATTATTTGGAGAATCAAAACCAATCCCGAAAATTTCCAGACCTATTACTAATCATGAAATTGAAAACAACATACAAGAAGCACAAACTGCATTAAAACAGATGTTACCACCGATGTTCAATAATCCACTGATTGAAAATCTGAAACCATTGAAATTTCAATATCCAAAAACTGAAAAAATTCAAAAATCTGATAAAATCAAATTTCAACAACCCATACTTCAATTCGATCAGGTTTTAAATTTGCCAAAACCGAACATAAATTTCAAAAAACCTATTGAACAAATGAGTACACCAGTTCCATTAGAAAAGTTCAGAAATTCCATATCTAACAGTCGCCAATGGCTACAAGATAACATTGGAATTCCAACAAGAGTAAAAACAACGGAATTACCTCCGTTGCCACCGATTCCAAATTTAGACAATATGCAACCTTTCCTAAGCCAAATCGGACCTAATGGAGATTTATCAAGAAACACTACTAAAATTATAAACAATTTATCTACTTCAATGAGAGATGTCATTAACGGAATGAAAACAGCCTCAGCAGGAATAAGAAAAGTATTCAACTTGCCAGAGATAACTAATAGTAATTCTACTAAATCAACAAGCACAGGACGAGAATCTACTTATGATGATACAACTGATCCAAAAATCAATGATGTCACTGAATCCCAAAATACTTGTGATATCTGCAACTGTTTAATGAAATACGTTCCAAAAAGCGTTGTGAATGGTAAATTCATTATGGAAACTCCCAAACGTCGTTCATCTTATGCTAAAAAGTTGCCGAGGATTTCTGATCAATTGAACAGGTTTTCTGATAAAACGATAATCGATAATGATGAAGATATGATGGCGGAGGCAAATGAACAATACGTCACATACGTATTACCTCCACCCGGTTTTAAGTTTAATAATTATCAAGAAGAAAATAATAACGATTCACAAAGGTACCGAACTGCAGTAGACGATGGAATAGAAAAATTAACAGAATTTCTTAGTGTGGTCGATCGAGTAGATCAATTCGTTTCAGAAAAAACTAAATTGATTATGAAAAGACTAGCGCAATTGACTGAAGATATCAAAGATTGAATTATAATTCCAAGACATTGTTTATTTATAAGTAGATAAATATGTAAAGGTTATTGTTGATGAAATGTATTAAATTTTCATAATTGCTGTTTGTATAATTGATGTAGTTATTATATTATACTAGTAAATACTATTATATCACAATGAAACAGGCCAGAGGGATGAAGTGATACTATTTTCAAAATTAAGTCTAAAACTAAATAAGTTTACACACTCAACTCTGAGGGTGTTTTTCTCAAAATCATTACCACATCACTTGATTCCTTTGGCCTATTTCGTAGTCATATATAATTTATAAAATGTAAATTATACCTTAAAATGTATAAAAACAAAAATATAAATATTTTTACTTAAACATCAAATCTGAATTTGATCCTGAAATTTAATGAAATATGCAAGGTGAAAATAAACATGTGCAATTTTGAAAAAGGGAAACATTTATTATCATTTACAATTATGTATATTTACAAATTGTGGATTTATCATTATTATTTTTAAAATATTTTGATTAACATAATTATTACTTATTTACTTAAAAATGATTTTCTAACTAATTCGATAAAATTTTGTAATTTCAAAGAAAATTAAAATCTATAATACAATTACGCAGAATAGCACTAATATCAATACACATATGTATGACCTGTTCATATTTCATGTTATTTTTTATTAATTAATAAAATATTAATTTAATTCTAAAATATATAAATTTTGAAACATGCCGCAAGTATTTGAAAAAAATGACATTATCCATAAAACATTGTTTGGACAATAAATTGCTAAAACACCAAATTTAAAATAAAATGACTCAATTCTGCATAAAATAAATGAGTTAAAGATAAATATTATATATATGTAAGTATTCCTCACATACATTTATAATACTAAATTTATTATAATTAACCGCTTTCAATTTGAGAATAAAAAAGTGAAATACTGTTAACCTGCATAATTAGAGAGACTAGTCGGCAATTTGACATCATCGAAATAAGGATGAGATTTTATTTCTAATGCAGAAATTCGGTCAACAGGATCGTAGATGAGCATTTTTTGCAAAAGATCCATTCCAAGAGCATCCAAATTACGAACCTACAATTAAATATATTTAATGAATACAAAGCATAAAATTTAAACATGTTCTCATTAGAAAAATAGAAACACTATTACATTGCTACTTAAATTATTGGTCGTCCAATTAGGAAAAGTCACTTTGTAATCGGGCATGTTAGTGACACCGGGCCATATTTCTTCAGTGGGAGTTTTCAAAACACTTAAATGGAAAAAATCACATATACATAATTAAAAATAAGTCAATTTGTATAATATAAATAATCAATTTTTACCGGAAAATTCTAAACAATTGATCTATTTCTGAATCTCCCTGGAAAAGAGGCTTTCTAGAAGCCATTTCAGAAAAAATACAACCGACAGACCAAATATCGATAGGACATGAATAGCTGTAAATAGATTTTTTTCATATATTAAAATAGTAAAACATGATATTTAATGAAATATAGATTATCGACAACCGAGAGCTTCCTAAAAGGACTTCAGGAGCTCTGTACCATAAAGTGACAACTTCGTGTGTGTAAACTCGCACCGGTACACCGAATGCTCTACCGAGACCGAAATCTGCAACCTTTTAACGAAAACAAATATTCAAAATCAATCTGACAAAATTCAAATTTTCACGAGGATGAATTTGATCACCTTGATGATACCGTTTTGATTGATCAATAAATTTTGGGGTTTCAAATCTCTGTGCAGAATTCTTCTTTTGTGGCAATATAAAATTGCGCTATTGATTTGATACAGATAACTTTTCACAAGTGGAGGTTCCAATAGTTTAGGTGGATCATGATTAGACAAACTATCCATGTATTTTTTCAAATCCATAGACAAAAATTCGAATATAAGATACAAACGAGACTCTTCCATGAGCACGTCTTCGAGCTTTACAATATTAGGATGCTGCAACTCTTTGAGCAAAGATATTTCCCTACAAAGTTCAAATTTATATTAAAATATCTATCGCAGACAATTATAAAAGAAATCGAACATACCTAATAGCGGTGGAAGGCACTCCTTCTTCTTCGGTTTCCAGCCGAATTTTTTTCATAGCCACAATTTGCCCCGTGAGTTTGTTTCTACCTTTGTAGACTACACCGTAAGTGCCTTCGCCGATCTTTTCTATCTTTTGAAAGTCTTCCATCTTTTATATTATCCACAACTGAAATATTTTAGTCAAATCGAATATTAAACGTTCTGAATCGATTAAGCCGATACTAAACTTTTACAGATTGCACAATCGGAATCAAATTAGATCAATAATTACAAAATTTGTTTGTTCCTAACATATTTTTAATATTTCAAACTTAAAAAAGCAGTGCGGTCTTGGCATTCCTTATTTATTTACTGACTAAAATATCCAAAAAGAAATGTATAAAAATTAAATTTTCAAATTGATTAAATTTGCAGTGATAATTTGTGAATAAAAATTACATTATTGACTGAAAAATATAAAGAATATTCAAACTATCCATGTTCATCGTTTACTTTCTCAGCACTAGAACCTATTAACTGAGAGTGCACTGTAAACAACTCGAATCGATTAAAAGTTAATAACCTATTGACAGTACATGTTAACGGAACTAATTGAAACCTTTTTTGTACAATAAACTAAACACAGCGAACATTTTTATATCAGAACAACAAACGATGCTACAAAAGGAGTGATAGAGAGGGATAGTTAGAATAGTATATGAAGGGGCGCAATCCCGGACCCCTTGTCCCCTTGTCCCTCCCGTCAAAAGCCGAGCTCAAAGAGGGGGCGGAGTCCCCGCATCACTAACCTCGGTTCGACGAATACAAGTTCAACGGTCACGGGGAAGAACAGGTGCGAGCGAGGACAGCGCCTAAACACGTTGTAACGTCCGCGCCGAGTTTGAAGTTTTGTCGTTCGACAGTGGCGCCAACGTGACGCTCACAAAAAATAGCGTTGCTCAAATTAATTTCGGCAATTTATGGGACGTTTTGAGTTTTAAAATTGCTTTTACAATCCTCAAAATTGCACATTTATTGCATTCAATTTAAAGAAGGGGGGAATAGTTAGCTCCGTGGGGGACTCGAGTCACTATTACTGAGTTATTAAAAGCGTGACAATATTTTCAATTGACAGAATTGGTAATTTATGACATCTAATAGTTTTTGATACCCGACAACATTTTTCAGATTTGAAATATGATCAAACGGCAGACGATTTATTGATTTGTGCCGTACTAACGAAAAAGTTGTCATTTACCTGTATAAAGGATTTTCAAAAAGAGAGTTAGAAGCTAAAAACAAAACCTTTAGCCAGCTAACCCCATACTCCCTTATATTTGATAAAAAATTAACACGCGTTAAGTTTTTCCAACACGGAAAACAATTGATTTTATGGACGTAGTTTTAGATGTTTAGATTATTTTTTTGTTCATCGAAGAAAATATTTAAACCGGCTTTTCATTGTAATTAGAATACTAATCGTTTAATAAATTGAATCGGCGAGAACTTAATTAATAAATCTAATTATTTATATGATGAAAATTTGATAAATTAAATTCAATTCAATTTCTCCAAATGTGAATGTTAATATTTCAATCGATGTAGATACCTGTAAATCCAGATTAAGCACGAAGTTTACTAAAAAATATTAATTGCACCAAATAGTTTATTATAGCTGATTAATTATCTATCGGAAACATTTTATAAAATACCTTTTCATATATTTTCCTTGTTAAAAAAGTTTAATTGTTTAAAGAAACATTTAATTATACTTTTTATATAATTAACTCAATTTTTTGAAAATTTATTAGATAGGTATGGCTACTTTATTTAAAAACTCATTCCTAATTAATCAAATTTATCACTTGTGCTCATTATAGCTTTTATATAATACCTAAACGAAATTAAATAAAAACTATTGTGTCACGAAAAAGATTTTAAATATAAAATTTATGTTATTTAAATTCTTAAACGATATATTTTTTACCGCTTTTTAAAATTGTGTACGTATCTATTCATTAGCAGGCTTTATAATATAAATATATAGAAGAAATTAAAAAAGAAAATTTTTATGAATGGGTAAGCTTAGCATAATATAATACGGGGAAATACAACATTAGTCATGTTTGTTTACAAATTATCGAGAAGCCATTCGGTCATTAGATAACAAGAAGCAATTTGAATCAATGCGCGGTTTCAAAACTACGAAAATTTCCAGTAAAAACTTTCAATTTGTAAGAATTTGCTGGTGAAATTCTTTCTAACTATTATAACGACTACAAAGAAAATTATTTAGGTATACATATTGTAATAAAGCTTATATGATTTTGTTATAAAGAAAATTTATTTTTTAAGAATAACTCATTTTTTTAATTCCCATTTTAAATAGGTACCTGCATAAATTTTCATTTACAATATTTTATGAAATATTTGGATATTAAGGTCGACCCTTCTATAGCATAATGTTTGATTTCACTTTTAGTAAAGACATGTTATAGAAATAAAGACACGTACGAAATCTGAATTTAGTATCATCAGATTTATTTATTCAAACAAATAGAATATGTACGTGTGTTATAACCAGAAAAGTGGAAACAAACATCACGTTATATGGAGGTCGATTGTATTCACCAAAGATTAAATTCTGTTTATTTCAAAGTTCCCCATATGGTTATTCATCTAACGATAGCTTAAATTTGAATTAAATTATTTAAACGAAAAAACTATTATCAAGAATTATTCATTTGAAAAGAAACCATACTGGTTTGAGTTCACAAGAAACAATTTCGATTACTCATAGCTGGAAGTTGTTAATTTAGCTTCGGGCAATGTCAGGGCTGATACAAAATTTTAACGTATTTGCAATAACAATCAATTTTCAACACATTTCATTTTATCATATGAATATTATGCATTATTATTATTATTATTATAAAACGAATATAACAATTAAAACATGCTTTCATCTTCGTTTAACATCGCATTTTGAACGTAAAGTTTGATCGACTTTCATCAATTTTTTGATAATTTTTCTATAAAAACTATAATAACCATATAATATGCTTACGTTTGAAGAATCAATATGTATATTTTTTAGCTTAATTTAACAAAATACGTAAATATTCCCCAACCCTGATTCAACTCAATGCATTGCTCACATGTGTATAAAGAAAATTGTGAGTGGACGACGCAAAACAGTCACGGTCGAAGTGTGCGAGGGTTTGTTTCCTTTATACTGACTAAATTCACCAAGAAGAGTATTTTTCATATTCTAAAGGCTATATTAGCTGCTGACAAAATGACAAAGATTTTTGTCTTTTTGCTGGTTTCTATAAGCTTTTTTGCTTATTGTTCAGGACACACGTATCACTTGGGATCGTGTCCTGTCGTCGATCCAATGGCTGGATTCGAAATGAATAAGGTAGTTGTTTGTTAATTAATAATTTCACAAGTATTTGTATGTAGATTTGAAATATTTTTTTCGATAATATATAGAAATGTTTTGCAAATTCACTACGTATCAAATGTACAAACAAGTTCATGATCTTTGATCTATATTTTATTTTTGTATATCACTGTACTTGAATATTTCTTAAATATCTAAAATTTATATAGGAAATAACTTGAAATTAATTGTTTTTTTAATTTAATTACAAATTAAATAATATCATATTTCAAATAGAGTCATAAGTTTAGTTCCACAGTATTGTCACATTCTTAAAATCAATTGAATTGAATATGAAACCACATCCCATGCGTTCGTGATTTAACTTTTAAATATAGTATATGTGCAAACACTAAATGTGCTTTGATAATTATTATAATGTCTATTTTACATTTCAGATGCTAGGTATTTGGTATGTTATTCAAAAGACTTCCACTGCATCACATTGCATCACTTATAACTTCACAAGAGGAGAAGAACCCGGTGAATATGAACTGGAACAAGTCTCTCAGCATTTCATTCTTGGACTTACTCCGTTAAAACATGATTATAAGTACAAAGGTACACTCACTATGAACGAGCCAAGCATGCCTGGTAAAATGGTCGTTAGATTTCCATTAAGTGAGTCCAAATTAAGAAATTATTACTCATTTATTAATCATATATTATTCATTCAGTTAGTGATGCACAAATGTAATAAGAAATTTATTTCATTAACATCACTATGCAATATGATTTCAGGTGTTGCAGGGTCTGCATCTTATACTATCTTTGCAACGGATTATGATAACTATGCTGGCATATTCACTTGCCAAAAATTGACTTTCGCTCATAGACAATCTGCAACGATTTTGTCAAGAAGACGTGATTTAGATAAAATATATCTAGACAAAGTATGTTGTATTTACATGAAATATTAGCCCTATTTATGAATATTTATATTATAAAATACAGAACTTGTGTACTATGAATCCGTAAAATATTTTGTTTAAATTTAAATTTCAGGTTCGTTCACGTTTATCTCTATTCGGAGTGGACCCATTTGATTTATCAATTATTAACCAAAGAAACTGCCCGAAGCATCCTAACGGTACAACAAACGGTGTTAATATTGACATTAATCCTGATACTTTCTCTGCACAGAATGTAGGCAATGTTCTCCGCAAGGCAGGAGAAAAAATTGGTAATTAACCTTATAATAAACAATAAATTTTATAATGTGTTTTTGTGTGGTTTTAATTGATTATAACATTCCTTTTTAGGTGATGGAGTTGAGTATGTTGCTCATGCTGGTAAAAAAGCTTATGATCATTTAGTTCCTAATGATAAAGAACGAATTAGTGAAGAGCCAACAAATGTTTCTGTACATGCAAGAAATTCACATCCAGATAATGATGCTGAATGGCTTCCTTGAATTCATGAATAAATGTGAATTATTATTTTGGAAAAAAACTGAAATTATCAATAGTTTTTACATCTTTTTTACTATAACTAATGTAATTTTCCAGTGAAGGCTTATAAAAGCTAGTCTTTAATCTTATGTATACTAGTGTATTCTTTATTTAATTAACTTAGAGAAAAACATTTCTTTAGAAAACCAATGTGGGATTATCTAATTACACTAGATGATTTCATAACTCACTTATTTTTGAAATGTTTTATTTTGACAAAAGTTTACTGGATAAAAATGCATTGACTGCAAAGTGTACAGAAGTTTTTGTAAAAAATCTTCTTTTATTTTTTGGAATAAAACAATTTTCCACTTAAATATCAATTATTTAATTGAAACATTATATTTAATGACCCTAACTAAATAAAGAAATTCTCCTGAAAAGTAGACATATTCCATATCATTGAACCGACACGATTTTTCATTATTAATGTATGAAAACACAAACACATTGTAAATACATAAATACGCCACGTATTTTCCACACATTGATTTTTCCATTTTCACTCCATTCAACAATTTTACTTTTCAGTATAGGTATAATCGATAAGACAGTATATTTAAACAGCGAGCTAAATGTTCGTATAGACCTACAATAAAAAAATCAATTTCAGCACAGGAGCGAACCGAGAAACGTACCTGATTCTTCGATAATCACGTTAATGTCACGAAACTTGATAAAAAAACGTAATTATTATTCGAAATATGTAAATTTCGATTTGTATTTTCGAATATAATTTGTTTGAAGTTGGGCTGTTTTATTTGAAAAATATATTTTGCGATTATTTTCCTAGTGCGACTCTGTTCAGTTTTTGTTTTCCGCGCCACTTTGTTCCAGAGAGAACTGGTCAGTTCTATTGGTGCTTTCGAGAGGTAAAAAGCTCACGACTGTTCTCTAAAATACTAATCGCTTCTCTCTATCCAAATCATTCACTAACTGGTCTGTATAGTGATATTTAATATTTTAAGTACCTACATTATTCAGCGTAAATATTAGCAGAATATTCCCAATATTTCTTATTCGTGAAAAACTATTATTTACTTATGTATCGAATTTTGATTTTATCCAAATTGATTCCAATTAGACATAAATTAGTTGTATTATATTTTTTTAATTATTTATTTCGCGCAGTTTTATGGATTTAATTAATTTCGGTAATATATGAGTAATGGGTAAGTAGATGTGCGTATTTTACAAGGGCACAATTTTAAGTAGTATTGAACCTGTGGAATCAAGTTTAAAGTCATTGAACATAATTGAAATTGATCATTGTATTTAAACGATCAATAACACTTTGCTCTTGTTAAGTAATTCATTCATATTTTCTAGGGTTTAGAATTCAAATAATATTCGCATGGAATTTCAAGATTCAATCTAGATTTATTTATGTTTTACTAAAAAAATAAGATTATTTAGAAATATATATAATCCTTAGTAGATTTACGTTCAATATCAATAAGATTGAAAACGAAATTTCACTTGAAATTACTGAAGAAAAGTAAAAGTCGACCCGAGAGTTAGCCACCAGTTTTCACATCACCTTACTACACTGATTGGAAAATGAGTTTATTCTCGTTCTGCATACGAACAATTATTTTATTGACTCTCGTTTTCGCATTAATATTTTATATGCAATCTCGCCAATCTGTCTGTCTGTGACTGCTGACGCTAAATACATACATACTTACATACATGAATTAAACTCAACAGGCTTTAAAAACATCAAATTGTCATTTACCAAATTATTATTTTTTGCTCACTTGATAAGCGTATACATATGATTAGGACGACTATGCATTCCGAATTTTCCAGGACATGAACGATTTTCTCCAATATGTCCTGCACATGATGAAGAAAATTTTCTCAAAATAACCTTTTTAAATTAAATAAAATAACTCAAATGATAAAAAATACCAGAAACAGGAATTAATAATATATAAATAATTATTTCATAAGTCTGAAAATAAAAGGAAACTATTTTTTCGGTTTATGTAGATACGTATAACATCTTATATCTACATATGTGTGCACATTAAGGACCTAACTTTCAATCGTTAGTTACTCGACTCGAATGTTACGTAGCTACGTGTTAACTTTTTTTCCTATATACCTATTATGATTTGAACAGGATAGCAATAGGAAAGGGAAAAAATCAACACGTAGCTACATAACACTCGAATTAAATAGCTTACAATTCGGGCCTAAGTTTTAAATAAATATTTTCGTCGCAAGTTATTCAGACTGCCCCGAATTTTCCAATACAAGACCGACGAGTCAGCCTATGTATGTATATTTGAAAATTTCAACCCTTATTTGAACTCAAATAACTTTTGGAGTCAGTGCATGGCTTGTATATCGAGGGGAGGAAGTGGCACGTTCCTCTAGTCTAGGGTTATTTTTCAATCGAGGGCATAAATAGCATAAAGTGGTCCGCCACATTCAATTCTAGTACGACACCTCGATTTATGCACATAAATCATCAATTTGTCACGTCGTCAGCACTTGTGACGCAGAACGTTTTTTTTCATCATCATATTTTCCCGCTTCTCTGTTTATACCGGCCACAATTCAAATATGATCAATTCAGGATTGATTTTCACTGTTCAATATTGAATGCATTTTATCAATATTCAAATCCATGACCGGTATTTAAATCATAACTCTATTGAACTCTTGAAGCAATTTTATAAAAGTTCTTATAATTCATGAAAGATTTTCTGAAAATAAAAAAAATCTTAATTCAATCCAATTTGATCACATAACAATATGGCATATGTTCAATAGAAATTAATGAAGTAGTTATTGTTTTACAATTAAAAATGTTTATAATTTCAGGTCGAATATTTGAATAAAAGATGATTCACACATTGATATTTTTGTTGATTATTCCATATACTTTGTGTAATGTTTTGGTAGCTGATAATACTATGTCGAGAATGATTGAGCTGACTTCAAAGACTCCTTATTGCATTATTCACAGTGACCGGTAAATAATATATTAAAAATATATTGAACATTTTTCATTTTATTTTTTTTTATATCATAAATAACTTCTAGAGGTGTGATTCAAAAAATGGTACTAAGCTGTGAACCTGGGAGATTGAGGATGATGTCAGATGGAGCGGTGACCGCTCTCGAAAAGGCTTGCAGAGACAGATCATTAATAAATGAAAAACAAGGGGGATTTGTTTATCCCGGCACTAAATGGTGTGGACCTGGTAAGACACCAAACAGATCTAAAAACATTTCGTATTGATTTTAATTCTTCAAAAAAAAAGTATTTGGCAGGAAATAGATCTTCCACATACAAAGAATTAGGATTTTATGCTGCCGAAGATAAATGTTGCAGAGAACATGATCATTGCCCAGCAGCTCTTGCTCCTGGAGAATGTAGGAGAAGCGTTTGTAATAAAGGAAGATATACTCGTTCCCACTGTGATTGCGATGCAAGGTTTCGCAGGTGTCTTCAAGCTCTCAACACTGGTAATTTAAAAATAAATTCTGGGCAGTGGTGGGTTGAAAATGTGATTGATAGTGAAATATGATGTATTTTTCTTTCTTTTCAGAAATAGCAAATACACTAGGTGCTGTGTTCTTTAATGTAATTCAGGTAACTTGTTTTAAAGAAAGAAGACCATGTTCACAATGGCAGAGGTAATTTATCATAAAATCATCTATGTATCTTCATCATTTGCATGTAATTTTCAATTCATACACATTTTTCACCACCAGCTTTTATCATAAATGTAATTGGAAATACTTATTTTTGAAAATGCCAAGATATCAAGACTATAGGAATCCGACATCATTGAAAAATCTTTTATTTCTCGGTCATACCGATATAGCCAAGTTTAATCAAGGAGTTTCCGTTTCTTTAGTAAAAGCAATAAAAAACTTCCAAGATATATTTAAATGAAGAACATTCAGTAGATAATATAAATACATACAAAAATGTATATATCTACTTATGAATACTTAATCTATTTTGATCATCACATTTTCTAAATTGCATGAATTATGTATCAAAATTGCACTAAAAATGGTCGTCTTATTGTGTAATAACTAAAATACACAATATGAAGTATACCTATTTTATAATAGTTAGATTGGTGGTGATCATATAATTTTAATTTTCAGAAATGGCTATAGTGAAGAAGAGAGTAAAATATTATGTTCCCAATGGAAATTTCGACCATCTGATAAATATGTTCCGCTAATGCCCTTACCCTCACAATATTTCAAATAAGTGATGGTAACATAAATACTTGTTTTTTTTTTTAATTTCTTATTAATTTTGTACTGCTTTTATGATGTTGAGTATATCTATCAAACAAAACGATAGAAATAGATGAATTTTATATTTGAAAATTGATAATTTTTCAATTTATTGTAAGCTAATGTAAGTATTTTATATCGATGTTCACATAAGATTGATTTTTACAAAATAAATTTTTCAATGACATTTTTCTTTTACTGATTTTCATAAATATGCAAATCAAAATCGGTGTAAAAATAAGAAAGAAAATTATAAAAAATACATGAAATTCTTTCAAAGTTTCTTTTATTGATAATTTGTACATGGTATTCAAGAGCAATGTTCAGATATGTGAAAAAATAAGGTAGGTTACTAATTTACATACAAAAAGGGTCTACATTTCAAACTGTATTATATGTTCTTAAAAAATACCTAAAATTAAAATAATGAATAACTTAAAAAGATAAATAGGAAAACTAGACTGTTTGTATGTTAATAAATTTTACACATTGAAAACATAAGTTTTTTTTTTATTTGAGAAAGACAAATTGATGAATTTCTAAATTTCATTCTTTGTCTATTTTCCCTTTTTGAATCATTTTCTCTGAAATAGATTTAATTCTTTGTATGATAACGTACAAACTAAATATTTCAGTTATAAGTGATAAGAAACCTATAACATACTTCAAGAATCTTACGCTCAAGATAAATTAGGTATAATATAATACTCTTAATCAAATAAAAACATTGAAGTTTTTCATGATCACATTGTAATCAAACAAAAAAGCTAAACAAAAGTTATAAATATTATAATAGATAAGTTACATCAATGTGATATTAATACTTCTGTCCCTAATGTACTGTTTGTTTAACTCTTGTAGTGCGCGCTCGGCTTCCACGGGTGAATGAAGATTTACTCTCACATCTCCAGTAGGATGTCCATTTTCATTAAAACGTCTTATGACATCGTTTTGAGTCAAATTGAAACCACTGAAGAAATTCAATATTTCCTCAACTTCAGCGCGGAAAGGGACATTTTCTAATGACAATATGCAACCGGGAACTCCAAAACTTTCAACACCGTTGCCATTATCATTCAAACTGTACATGTTTTCGTGCGGTGCAGACATTCTGCCACCTCCCCTGGATCCAGCATGAAAAGGTCCAGGACCTCCCCGCATCCGTCTCATATTACCTCTAGGGAAAAAACCTCTGCCTCTATAACCACCTCTAATATTGAAACCTTTTTCATGAGAAGTTACCCCACGGGCATCATCAACCACCTGTCTTGTCACGAGCTCGATAGTTATAACGTTGTTACCTAACATTGAACCATGTTTAGTTGCAGCAGTTGCTGCTTCTTCCACTTCTACAAATTCACAAAAACAATCTCCTGAAGGTTGTCCTTGAACAGTAAGCATCAGATGTGTTTTGATTGGAATGACACCAACATCAGAAAAAAAATCTAAAATATCCCGATCATCCGTTCTTAATGGTAAGCCTCTTAAAAATGTACAATTCAACTTCTGATTATCTGCATAAGAATTATTATAATTATTATGCATCATCGGAGGTCGCCGAGACATTGAATGATCTCTATTTACATTATTCTCATTGTTTCTCCACTGGAAACGCGGATTGGGGCCCTGGTTGTGTGAATTATGAAACGATTTTGGGTGTTTATTGTACGAACCGCCCACATCATCTTGCCTATTATCGAATCTTCGCTGTCTTGGATCTCTAGGCATTGGAGGTATATCACAATTTTCAGAAAAGTTATCTTGATCGTCCATTTCCATATCATCAGTTTTAGAATAATTATCGTTGATATTGTTTTGATTAGCTTTCACGAGTTCAAAAGCGGAATCGGAACATGGAGATACTGTAATTGCCTTGTGACCTATCAGATGTTTTGATTTATTGTTTAAAGCTGCTTTAGCATCATCTGCATTAACAAATTGTACATACGCCATATATTGTTTCCTGACATCTTTAGTAACAGTAATAATTATTGATAATAAAGAGTAATCAGAAAACATTTTCATGATGTCGTGTTCTTTAGCAAACGCAGGTAGATCCTCTAACACTAATATCTTGAAGACATCGATTTTTTCTTCATTTTCATTATTTTCCACTACTACTAGTCCTTTTTGAAGATCACCTTCTTCTCCAGAATCTTCCGAGTCTTTCAAGGGACGATATGAATCAACAGCATTTTCGAATTCTTCCTCATCTAAATGAGTTATTACAACAGGTCTACCTTTGAGTAATTCTCCATTCTTATGCAAAGCATTTTGTTTACTTTCGCTCTTGAAAAATTTAACATATGCAATGCCAGAACGTTTACCTTTTTCATTATTAATTATTTTCAGACCTTGATTAGATATAAAATTCCCAGCGAAAAAACGCCTTATATCTCCATACCCTGCAGAGGTCAATAAATTTTGAATTTTTACACAAAAACCTTGTGGATTGTGATGGAATTTATTTCTTGGATCGTGGTTAGGCATATTTTGATCTACAAAATTTTGATTGGACTGCCTATTAGGATAATAGTCATTATACGAAACTCTAGAATTTGCATTTCTAGGACCAAAATTTTGCATATCCACTGTTTGAAATGCATTAGGATTTCTTCTTTCATCTAATTCTTGTAAACGATGCATTTGATCAGCATTTATGTTATCACTGAACCTACTGTGACGAACATTATTTTCAGAAGCAAACGGTCTTGGATTTGGAGGATTTCCAAGTATTGATTGTGAATTTGACGGAGGTATGTCTACGGGCCAATTGTTGTTGTTTGGATTCATTCTAGGATTCATAAAAGGCATTCTTTGAACACCAACTGGAGGCATAGGAAGATCTGAACGAGCCAGAGGAAAATCTCCCAATAGACCCTCTTTAGATTTGTTAATGTAATTATTATGTTGTTTAGGAATTTGACTTTTGTGATCTACTTCACTTATGGGTAAATCATTTTTTTTATCATCCTTCCGTTGTAAACGAGGGTCTGTTGTATCTTTGCTTCGGTCCCTATCCCTACTTCTACTCCTATCTTTCCTGTCTCGCTTCCGATCACGTCTATCTCGACTGCGACTTCTATCGCGCCGACGTCTATCTCGATCCCTGGAACGATCTCGAGATCGAGACCTTTCACGTTTATCTTTCTTATCTCTACTTCTATCCTTTTTATCTCTGTCACGGGATTTTGATCTAGATCTTATAGATTTGCGTTCCCCTCCCTTTGATTCACGCATTCTTCTAAAATCTTTTTCTATGTCTGTTTCCACATTAGCAGGTATTGATTCAGCTGACATTGTAATAGATTCCATGGAAGGAATAGGAAATGAGGGCAAATTTAATGGAAGAGACATATTTTGCTTCATACTGTGAGCAATGAAACCAGTTATCGAGGTGGGTAATGCAGATGGTTGAATGTTTGGAGCCACAACAGGCTGACTCAGTTGTAAAAAGGAAACACTTTGTCGTGCTGATTCTATTACTTTATGCATCTCAGATCTAGAACTCAAAAGTAATTTAACCTGAATTTCTTTTATTTTCCCTCCATCATTCATCATAGCTTGTCGAGCATCTTCGTCAGTACTGGAATATATATATTAAAATAAATAAATACACAATGAACTTTTATTGAATTTAATATTTATAACGTAATATAAAAAATAATTAAAATTACAAAATTAGTCGCTTGTAATTATGTATGTCTAAATTTATTAAATACACCAATGCTATTTTGCTTATTTATACCTGAATGCTATGAATGCATCTCCTTGCTCTCCACCTACTATGTGTACTCCTCCTTCAGGAATAGATAAACCTCGGAAGAATGTTCTGATGTCCATGGCATTGGCAGACCATGGTAAATTTTGAAGTCTTATAATCACACTCATCTTGATTATCAATGACTCCCATATACTTTACCCTATAACGAAGTTCATTATTCATATTATTTTCTTATACATATCTACACACAATAAAAGAAAATATGAAAAACGCAGTATTGAAATTTTTGCGAGAATACGTGAATCTATTAAAAATGTTCACTATGATAAAATATTAGAACGTTGAGTAAAATAGTTTAAAACTTGTATATTATGAATAAAAAAAAAAGTAGTTCTCATCATCGTGTGTGTTCAAAATACAGCTGATGAATGGGTAAAGCAAAGATGCGATTTATCTCTGAATAATTATATTTCTGTACATACTAACTTATTTTCTTATTCAATGATTGTATTAGACACTCATTTTCAGTTTAAATTAGACAACCAACTTGTTTAAAATCAAATCACAAATCATTAAATATGTAGTACATCAATGGCTTAAAATTGCATTTATGTTAAACAATAGTGTGATTATTTATCAGTTATTCATTAGGATTTTTTTCCAGTGTTAGGTGAGAACTTAAGATAAAAATAGACAGCATGGAAGGAATAAATGATCTTTAACATTTAACCACTCAAATCGTACTCGCGTCAGACTAATTCATTTCAGAACTGTAAGAATATATAGTCTTTATTGATATAAAAACGTATCTGAAGAGTGCTGTTAGCTTGAAAATGAGAAAAAGTGCAATGAAAATTGCAGTTTCAGAACTAAACATTTCCAAATTGTTGTAAACACTTGGTTGAAATAAAGTTAGAATTACAAATATTAATTTTGTATAAATGGAATAAAATATTTAATTGAAACAAAACATCGATAGAATTGTCAATAGTAAGTTTATAGAAAAAATTGGTGGATTTCAATCAAATTAGCGAAAAAAATGTGCATATTGCTCACTTCTTTCATTACTCAAAAAAAATGAAATAGAGAAACCTAATATGAAATCATATTATATTGTTGGAAACCATAAGAACTGTATTACATTTTAAAAATTTTCTTGATAACTTTTATCCAGCTTCATTAATAAGAATTTTTATAAGCAGGGCACTATATTAGTGAATCAAGAAAATCAATTCTTATTGATGTAAAAGTCATTTGAATGTTTGTTTCTGCACAACTTCAAGAAATCAAATAGGTGTCATATAGTATAACAAAAATTAAAATCAAATTCAATATCCTTTTTTCAGCATTGTATTACTCCTAATTATGTAATTTACATCCATTCAAAAAGTTATATATTTATATTTACATTACTAAATATAAATTTTAGGTTATGTTTGCTATGTTAATCACTGTATATCTTACTTTTTAGCTAGTTGATAAAATTACCGTCTATTTAATTATTTCACTTTAACAAATAACAAAATATAACGCAGTCATTGAAAATTACAGTTGAAATAAACTTTTAGGACAGCCAGCATTCGATTCTTAATAAAAAAACACAGAAGTTATAAATTCTTATAGACCAAAACAAGAGTAATCTTATCTCATTAAAGCCGAAGTTCTTACTAAAGCAGATGGTGCTTATACTGGACAGATGAATATGTAATTGATCTCACACACAAAATAAGGGAAAAAGTTGTCGAAGAAAAAGTAATGACTGATACAAGGAAAACCAGGACTAACGTGCAACAAAGATCCTTCAGAACCTATAATTAGATACTTTAAATATATTAGCTTTTATCAAGTACCTACTACCTAAATCATTAGAACTACCAACCCTTTGTTTAATTATCTTTTTTGTTATCATCTTAAGTGTATTTTTCATTATCCATTATGTCGATATTAAGAAAAATAAAACCCAAGCAAAAACAACCTATTCTTAAATGCTATTCAAAATCAAAGTAATGATAACTTTCATTGCATAAATTCTATACCATTGCATAATCACAAAAAAAAAACTCAAAGCTGAAAATTATAAGCGAGATCTTTCTTTATAACAAGGCACTAATATGAAAATTCCAGTTGAACAATTCTACTGCAAACTGTTAGAATCAAATTAATTGAATATAAGGAATGATCTTGATCCTATTAAATTTGTAAGACTGAAATTATAGTAAGATATATCATTATGTAATATAGGTTGATTCGTTAAATAGGTGGTCAGTACTTAATTTTGCCTTTTTTCAGATTTTTAATAATGTATAGTAACGGGATACCATCAATGTACAATTCATACCTCTTATAGATAGGAAGCGGGTGATCCATTGGCGAGCGATATACCGTATTCTTGTCGACTCATAGGATTAAGTTCAATAGCAATATCTCGCTTAAGGTAGAAAGACTGCCATCATGCTCTTATCGCGGTTCTTTTTTAACAATATCTTATGGGCAATTTCATAGAAATTCTTTTCACTCAATTTATCAAAATAGTTAAATATGAAATACAATTCAACACCTTATTATATAATCTTCTTTCATAAAAGAATGTTACTATTAAGAAATAGTAATGTACTACTATGAATAAATATGGCATCTTCTCATAAATTCTTAGTTTTGGATATGTTGATATCGCAAAATAGCAGAGAAGTTCTGTTTCTGCACACGCCATGCTGCTCTGTTCGAAGTGGAGAATCAAACTGTCTAACTCGCCGATGGTTATTCGCTCGAGTAGATGAGTGAAACTATCGGTAGTTGTCTCACCAATAAATCGCCCGCTTATAGTGAACTCTGAGGTTGTTTGATATTTGATCACAAAACCATAGATGTACAAAAATGTTCTGATTTTTTATTTTGTGCATTTATAACATATTGAGAAATGGTTTTAAAATTTCTCTTTTTAAACATTCGTCATAATATCTATATATATTACCTTACTTTAAATAACACTTAAGTGGCCTTTAATCAAATTTTCCGAAAAACCAAAAAAAATTTCTGGCGAACTTTCATTTTTAACATAATCTATTGAAATTATGATGACTACTTATTTTTAAGTATTTAATATGATACAACAATGTAACCAATGGCCACCAGCATTAATATCATAAAAAAATACGAATTTTATACTTATAGATTATTATAATCGTCTACTTCTTCCTTTTCTCTTTACAACATTGAAATGACCTAATACGTATGTTCCCAACTGCTGATCAATAAACCGAAGTCCATCCATTGGTTCGAAAATGAAATTGAAACACTTGAGAAATTATGCATTCTTTACTGGTCAAGAAATAACACTTTCAATAATATACTCACTCAGTAAAAGAACTATTACATTTGTTTTTTTTTTTTAATATTCAGTGTTAAAAATTCATTTTCCAGAAATATAAAAGTTTACTTGAAAATAGTGTTTGCAGTTTAAGAAACATTCATGAAAAATATGTAGTTTAATGATTACAGAAATCATCATAGTACAGAATCTCATTTTTGAAATCTGCTGTTCCTAATTGTACGTGTTATTATGCCGAAAATATATTTTTCACTTGTGGAGTTAAATTTTATTGTACCATTGTGACTTACCATAAAATTTAAATCCAACATAGAAAATAAATAAGGTGAATATGTAACAAAAATAATAGCTCCGAGTTTATATTTGCTTTCTATTCTATGAAGAAAATAATACTGGTAACTTTAATTAACCCACCAAGGACGAGAGTGACCGTATGGTAACAGTGATTGCATATTCTCCCACATTTTGATCTTTTCTCTTTGTACTTGTAATTATTGCTTAAAACTGATTTAGGAGAGTTTTTATAAGTAAGCATGATGTGATTTATTTATTTTCACTACACTCAAGACTTTATAATAGAATATAGCTTAAAAGTTATAAATAAAAAAAAAATCTCTTGTCCTTGGTTAATTAAATTAAAATTTTTTAAGTTTGTTTGCTTGAAAACACTTGCTACATGATTTCTTCCTAAGACAATCTGTCTCCATATCAACTCGCTGAGAACATTAAAAAAATCGACAACCAAATTTTTTGGGATTCCATATTGTTTAACAATTACAATCCGCAATTTGATATCCAAGGGTATTAATGCAATATATGAAGATATCTTCTTCCAGGTTTAAGGACACAAATATTTTGTTTGGAAAACCTTTTATGTCATTCCTTTATTTCTGAATTTATTGTGTTCTTTTAAATTTATTTTTCTGTAATTTATTTCTAATGGAAAAAGGTGAATTATTTTAAAATTTGATTATATGTATGTACAAGAGAAACAAAATATAAATACAATGAAAATCGAAAAAAACTTCACAGGACAAAACAGTCAATCAACATGTCACCGAAATAATAAAGGTAGAACTTTTTCATATTAGCAATATGCTTCAAATCTGTAAATAGCGTGAACACATAGTAACTATTTACTAATTGTTTCAATTAGATAATTATATGAATTGTATAGAATTAAATGCAAAATTATTTCATACAGTAATAGGTTTTTGAAATTTTGGAAAATAATGATGGATGAACACACCTAAACATTTGATTCCATACTATTCACAATAAAAGTCAGGGTGAATTAGACATTATAATGTCAAACTATCTTATAAAAATAAATGCAAGCTTGTACGAATTTCAACCTAAATCAAATTCAATGAAATCAATAAGGCTACAATTCATTTAGTGAAAACCTTAAAAATACAGTGCTAATTGGTCTGCCAGGGTGTATCCACAATCACATTTGAGCTCTTTTTGTAAATGCACGATGGTTGTCATTTTTGTTTTCATAGTGTGAAAATAATACTCAAAAGATTATACATTGAATTTATAACAGAACGCCGTTAATACTCAATGGTATTCATAATAATATGTCATAATCATAATGATGACCGGTACTGGATCAATGAAGTTTCAATGCAACAAAAAACATGAACCGTCTGTAAGACGGTAGTGATAAGTATCTCATAGATAATCAAAAATATTTTCATATTCTTCCAGAATTGATGTTAAATATTGTAATCAAAAATCAATATTGCCACCAATATTCATTCAGGCAAAATTAGTGTCGTAATTAAGGCTGTCAGTAGTGTTTTCAAAGCAAAATTTGAAATGTTTTTGATTCGGATTTTTCAGAATTGATACTGAAGATGTATAATATAATTGTACATGCCTTTCTAAATGCTAGGAACACGAAATTTTCCTTTATTTATTTGAAAGTAATAAACTTGTATGAAAAAAAAAAAAAACAACAACAATGAAACTCAAAATGTTCAAACAGTCGAAAATTGAGAAAAACATAAAGGAGGATGTGTAATAATGGACTCTTCCACTCAACAATTTAAAAATATCTCAATCAATAGGTATAAGTAGTCTTATGAATTTTTTATTATGACGAAATTTGCTTTTTTTTACTTTTACTTTTCATGAAAAATAGATTTCAAATCATTCCATTTTGATACTAATTTTCATTAATGGACGAATGAAATCAATGGATGTGAACAATTTTTTATTCACAAACTACATTGATTTCAGAGTTAAATGCGATCATAGAAATATTTTAGGATCATAATGAGTTAATTATTATCAAATTGAATGTGTCGAGGGGGAAGTCCACACGCCATAGAAAGCGACGCATCAATATTGATATGATGCTTTAATACTCTTCTAGATACTTATTTTTTCAGTCAAATTTATATAATAATAACTGCCATAATTCTATTTACATATTCTTCAGTCGAGATTGAAACGACGTATTGAAAAAATATAATTGAGGACTGATATTTGAATTGTTACATCGTGAAAGGACTGTCAACTCTCTGATAATTAAATAAAGTAGTGAAAAGACTGGACCTAAATCACTTAGGTCGGATCTCTTAGTATTATGTTCACCCTTTGAACTTCCAATCTTGAAAAACGTTCGATATTTAAAAAATAAATAAAACTCGGGAGTTTTAAAGCTACTGCTAAAATGAGGTGATCAGAACCCGAAAGTTATCGTACAGCAAATTTCCTCCAAATATGGAACAGAGTGTAATTTAATGTGTTACAATGAATAATATAAAATTGCTTATTGCAAAACGACGCCCTAATTATCTAGAAGGAATGTATTCTACGGGAAGCCGTCGATACTCATGATCGTTTGTTCATATCGACGAACCGTACAAAATCGGCGAGGCTTCAACGCAACGAAATATCTATAAAATCAACGCTGATCGAAAAGAACAAAGAGGAAAAACATGAGGAAGACCATTTTAGAGAATGAAGAGAGTATTGAATGTATGACAGATGCGGCGGCCATTTTGTAATGGCGTGTTCGCGAATCGATGGAACGAGTGGCAAGCGCGTCTCGCGTTTCGTAACACGTAGTACTGCGTGAACTGCATGAACTGAACGTACTGTGGTGCTCCGTCACTCCGTGGTTCAGGATTCTCGTAGATTATCTGGTCCCGATCGATGTGTAGGAAATATGTGACAATCGACCGCCGGAAAACGATGCGACCTCTGCAATGTTGCCCTATGAATGGCGTCTGTCGCAGTGCTGCCAATGTCTTTTTTTTTCACTTTCGATGTGCGCGTGGAATTCGTGCGACAAATTTAGGGAGACTTGGGTGTACCTTTCTAGCACTTCATTTTGAAAATTCATATTTTAAAGAAAATAGTTCAAATACACTTGGAATTTACTAGGTTTATACGATATTCAAAATAGTCTACAAATTTTGTAATAATCTTACAAAAACGAGAGAAAGCAAACGTACGTAGTCTTCTATATTTGTGGAAGATTTGATTCCTACTCTGTAGATGACTTTATCAAAGGAAATCTTGTCTTTTAAATGATTCTCATTTTTTTTATTTAGATATATTTTTGCCTTCCAAAATACTATTTACAGTAAATTTCATATTTTCTTTATTTAAGTGATATAAACATAGGTAAGTACGTTTTGAATTAATTAAGTTGAATTATTAACTGTTCAATTCCAATAACTTAACAGTAACATTTTCCATAATTGCTGCGAATTACAAACGACAATTATCGTTCTCGTACATCGACCTTTGTCTGATGATAATCATTGATACAACATCGAACTTCACAAGAATAATTGCCGCGTTCATTCATAATTTCAACATATCTGACATTCTCAAAATGTCGAAATACTTTTTTTCGTGAAACTTCAACTTTTTAAGTGCGTAAAATTTAATCTTTTCAGCGCGTCGAACAACGGAACCTCCAACTAGCTGAAAAATTCGGACACGACATAATTTACCGATTTAAATTCTCCATTTATCTCAAACGGTAGCAGAGCCTTTGTTCACGATTACACCTGTAGTTTTCAGGTGACTGTATTTTAATTATATGTAAATTTTTACACTCATACGACATAATCAAGATAGCATTATAACTCGAGTGTATAATTTTTTTAATCGACATATAAAGTAAGACACTCAACTTCTTAACGACTCATTCACACTAAACAATTAAGCCAAGTAAACTGACATTTACTTGCGCAATGATCGAATATAAAACGATCATATTTTTAATCGTTTATCATAACTTTAACGTTAACGGTTGGCTTTTCAATAGCGTCTATACAAGCAACAACAAACTAGTCGATATTCTGGATATTGATAATGGAGCTTATCCGATACCATACGAGAAAAGAGACGATAATTCGATAGACGATGATAATCCTCCAGATCCTCCCAGAGAACGTATAATTCTCACATTTCCAGGTTTGTTTCAGACAAATTGTTTCTTTTACATTTTTCATCGAAATTTTTCGAATAAGAACGGAAACTATTTTTGCATATTGATTTGATTTCCTATGAACGTTATAATTACGTGATTCTTAAAACATTTGTATTCGCAAGAAATTGAAATCTAATTTGAGAAATCTATCCAAAAGCTTTGCTTGAATTTCAGGTACAAAATGGTGTGGACCTGGAAATATCGCTACGGATTATCATGATTTAGGAAATTGGACTGAAACAGACAAATGTTGTAGAGATCATGATTTTTGTGATGATATAATTCCTGCTGGTCATACAGCTCATGGTCTCGTCAATCATGACTTTTATACAAAGTACGTACTATTGAATAGTCGAAATTTTCTGAAAAAGTTAGCAATGTCGAAAGTTATTGACCTTTTTAACAGTGAAACTGTCAATAATACAGCATTTAACACCTCAAATTTTCTCTGGTACAAATCGTACAAATTTGCCTAAACGTCGAAAATTCGAAAAACTAGTAGTATAATAAAAAATAAACGTATCACGTTGAAATTTTAATATTAAAATTTCGTCAATGATCAGAAAATATTGAATAATATATTCTTGAATGAATTATATGGACAATCATAGAATAAATGATACATTTTTTTATGTAATTTATTTCAGATTGCATTGTAGCTGTGATGATAAATTTTTCAATTGTTTACACGCTTCTACTGATAGTTTAGCAGTTATCGTAGGAAAAGTGTATTTTAATGGTATCGGAACACAATGTTTCAAAAACGAATATCCGATAGTCAAATGCAAAAAAACTAGAGGGTATTGTATATTAATTTTAAGTGAATAATGATATATTCATATTCAATTTTACAAAAATTCAATTTTTTCAGATTTCTCGTGAAAAAGTGCTTAGAATATGAGCTAGATAAGACAAAGCCTAAATTGTATCAATGGTTCGATGTTCCTCCTTATAATAAATAATAATTTATTCACATGTGCACCTTTAGAATAATACCTGTATATTGTATTGATTAATTGTTTATTTATTATATATTTTATTATACTATATTTTTTTATTAAAGGACATATACACATATTGCAATATATTTATTAATTACACACAATCATTATGAATCAATAATAAAAATTTCAATTGCGTCATAATTTCATTTTATTCATATTTACACACCAATTTATTCTATAATCATTTAACCTAATAAAGCTATGATAATATAAAAAAAATCATCATTGGTATACATACATTCTAAATATAATATTATAAGTCGTTGCTACTGATTCAGTAGAAAATATTTGAAAAATTTGATTAAGCATAAACACATATCAAATTATTAATATTCTAAAATACTATAATACTCATAATCACTTAGAATCGTTCTAATATAGAGATTTAATGAGTTGAAATGTTTATTTTTCTGCATTAAACAAATATTGCTTATTTTCTTCTTCGAGTGAACAATGAAGCTAACACCGGATCATTTTGGAGTTCGAGAGATGGATAATACATAGTAGTCATAGGATCTGAAATCATAAAAATATATAAAATTTAAAATGAATTCTAGGTTTTAGATAGTTATGTATATTAACATTACAAAATTCGATCGGTTAGATTAGACTAGGGTGAGTTAAAACTTAAACAATATGAGGATATTTTTTTTCAGATTAAATTAGATTGGGATACATTTTAGGCCAAAACAATTATCGTGTCGTAGAAACAACTGAATACCAATTTCATTATATAAAAAAAAGATCAAATCACCTTGACATAGACCAGAACATCTATTCTGTCCTTTGGTGTACATTCGAGCACCTGGAAAATTACCAGCAGGTCCATAATTGCACACATAATACTCATTCTCAACTCCAGCTATTATGGGATAAGGTGTAGTGAAGCTATAATGTTTGCTAATGACAGGATTCAACTTCTTTTTAGTCGCTTGCATATACTTCAGCTTCTTCTCGTAATAGATTTGCCTATCGTGTATATTCTGATATGTCTGATACTTGTTCTGAAGATCGTTAAAATGCTGAACTTTCCCTTCAAAAGTCTGATGCTCGTTGAATCTGCTCACTTGATCGAGATACTTTTGATATTCATCCAGTTGCTTCAGATAATCACCTTTGTGTTTCAAAGAATTGCTATACTTTTGTAAATACTGCTGAAGTGAAGCATTGTACGCACGCCATTGGGTATCATAAGAATTTTCGTACTGATTCCAATTGTAGTTTTGTCGTTGATAATTGTAATTATTTGCGAAGTCGTTATTTGTGTAATGACCGTTGTAGATTTTCCTTGGCTGACGAAGATTTTCCTGATCGCCATCTTCGTCTATGCGAAGATTGGATTCGTCAACAGACTCTCTTTTGTATCTCCTTTGAGGATAAGTGCGTTTTCCGCATCCGATGTATCTCGTGTTTCCCCAAACGATTTGAGAGTAATGATCGGTCACTTTGTCATTTCTGCAATTAAAATAGAATCAATTTCCATTTTGAAATTAAATAATTAAATCACAAACATCACTTACATGAAGTTATCTACTAAATTTTTGTCGAAAAATTCAACTTCGCTGTACCACGAATAGATAGCTTCTTCCCAAGGAACGCCACCTTCGGATTGAAATATGTTCTGTCCGACGAAGAATCGAGCTGTTTTAAAAATGAATAAACTCGAGTTTATTTAACATAAGTTCACGATTTACATGCAAAATGTTTAAAGCAATTCATATTTACTTGTGTCTCTGTTCAGATCGTGCTCGAACACACATTGATCTGCCCACATTTGTGCAATTCCTGCCAATTCGTCGTCCCATTGCTGAAAATAAGGCTGGAATTAATTCAGATTCCAAAAGTGGTTAATAAAGTGAATGGTCAGTGTTCAAAGACATTTTCGGTTAGTATTATGTTACCGACATGGTCAGTGTGAAAATGTCAAATGTTAAAGGCAAATTTTTCGTTGTTACTTTAACAGTCAGTTATTTTGTCAATTCTATGGAAAAAAATGTACATCTGACTGTTGAATTGATAACTATTTATTGAAATATAAGCTTTGATTATAAAAAACTAATAGATTATTATAAAAGTTATATTTGGCGAAATCGAATTAGGCTTATGTAGAATTGAAATCTAAAAAGGTAATAATCATTTATTTTACTAATTATATTTGAATTAAATACTGATAAATGTCTACTAACCAAGCAATGTTGATTGTTCGATTAACTTATAACCAAAGATAAATTTGAGTACTAATCAACATCCACTTACCAAAAGATATCAATCATCAAACTTAATTACTAACCATATGGCTTTAAACACTGATCGATGAAATCAAATCCGAGCGAAGTATCCAATAACTAAAATGAACCCTTATTCGAACAGCATCACCATAAAAACCAAAAAAAACCTACATCCGAAACCGAATAACACTAAAACGATTTCCCTTTATTATCAACAATAAAAACAACACTCTCGCCCATAAACAAGAGGAGTTGATTAACACGAAAAAAGGACGAAGGGTTCTCGAAAAGTGCAACGACCCTTCGCAATTTGCAATTTACCCGCCAATTTGAACCGAGCATGATATTTTCGAATCCTCCTTTTTTACATTCAGAAAACGCGTCTCGAGCCTTAATTTATCGTCTTCCTTACGAGCAATTGCATGTCGATGGCCGGGGGCTGAGGACCTGGAGCCCCCTGGTACTCCTGGCCGTTGGCTATCCTCAGCCTGAGGATGTTGTGCGTGTCCACGATGGACTTCTTTTCGGCTTCGGTTAAGGGTCCTCCGTAAGAGCCTTGGCCGCATCTGGGACTGATGCCCTGGAAATAATAAATAAGGATCAGTTCGATTCGTTAGGATTAAATTTGTGGTTCTCATTTAACATTTTCAGTATCTGCAGTGATAAGGTCTCGAAAGAAGGGGGCAGTAAATCAGCGATGATGATTCCATTATTTTTCAGATTGGGATAATTATGTATGAGTTACTGAATATCTTGACTAATTTAACTGACTTTAAACTGCTGTAAATTGTAATAGAGCGAAAAATATATTATATGCGTTTTGGGGACACACTTTGAAACTTAAATGATTGAACAAGAACATTTAACATCGCACTTCACATTCAGTCAAGTCATAATATTAAATAAGCACTTTAGAAAAGGGTATATTTTCATAAAATCGAACTTGCGAGTGGAAAATATACTCGTTTGTAATTAAAATTATATCCAATGATCGTTTTAGATAAACTTTAAAAATGCTACGAAAATATAATTGATGTTATTTATGTAAAGTTAATGAAATCCAAAAATACGTAAATGTATTTTCAATCCATTAAAGATAATATTTTGTTTTCAAAAGGTTGCATTTTATTTAATTAGCGTGTTTGTGGGAAAAATGAATATCGGCAAAATCATTCGATTTAATTAATTCAAAACAAAAAAAATTTAAAAGATAGGTACATATGATATTGTTTATTTTACATTCATTTGGAATAACTAAATTGATCGATTAGATTCATTATAATGTTCCATAAAATTGAAAATAACCATCGATATACACGAATTCAATGGAACCATAAACAAATCGAAAAACTCATATAAAAAATGTACGGTAGCTTCTCGTATCTTAAATGACTTTTCATATCATCATGTTTTCGACTGTTACACGATAAAAAATTTGACAAACATTATTAATCAAATACCAACGTAAAATGTATTTAAAAATGTTTTTAAAATGTAAAATGTAATTTTTTCACAGTTTACCGAAATTTCCGCAACACGCGATTCGAATTTCAAAAGAATTAGGTGAGTCGAGATAACGTGTCATACAAACCGAAATAAACAAATATTGAACTAGATAAATACGAAAAAATATTTTAAAGCATGTTAACGGAAAAAAAACGACATTCGAACACGAATCCGTAAAAAGCTATCCACACACATTAACATAACATAATGTTTTTAGAATAATATAATATAATAAAAGTTTTGAATGAACAGACGTGATTCACGCTTTTCGATACAATCGTAACGTTTTTACGCGAAAAGTTGTACAATTTGCATCAGTTCGCATGTTTTAAATGAGATATTCAAAGCTAAACGTGATTAACTCTACTTTTTGAAAAAAAAAAGAGATTTAACTGTCAAAGCACTTGGTATATTCATAACATTTTATATGTTAAATATCTTTCCTGAATGATAAATATAAATATGACAAAAAATATTTAGCCACCAAATGATAATTCATTTATTTCAGAAGCCATTTCGATTAATTCTGTACTATTATGTGAACTAATAACGTTCATAGCTTATTATAAAAAAAATGTGTGTGTATAATAAATTAAATAGTGAAGGAAATTAATGAAAATTCGGAAAACTGCATCGTTTTTCTCAACGTCTTGCTAGATAGAGTTAATCACGTTTAGCTGTGAATGGCTTAAATATGTATACTTTCATTGAATTTATAAGGCATTATAAACGCATTATCGAAACGCGGCGAAAGAGCGTTTCGTGATAAATTATCCAATTTCGGGATCGAACGTTTTTATTCTCTTTTGATTTCGTATTATTAATTGTCGATGAATCGATTCGTTTTTTGCAGAGCTGTGTTGATTTTTAGTGCTGATGGGAAACGTCATATATTTCATTCAAACAAACTTAATTAGTTACCTATATAAATAAATTTGTAATGAATTTAGAAAGCTTTACTATTGAAGTATTAAATGAATAAAATTAAACGATTTTGTTTATTTTTAACGCCTTTTGCTTTTGTACCATTGAACCTTTGCACGTCCCTGATTTTTCACGCGAATAAAGATCGATCATTTTTATTCTCAAAACATTATGATTTATTGAAAAGATTTGTTTAAACTTCTTCAAATTTTTCAAAGGTTACACTTCACGCCCATAATTGACATTTTGTAATATTTAATTTTTAAATAACTTATAAACGAAAACATTCCCATCACGTTTTTTATAAATCGATTTTTTTTTATTTTTTCATTATATTTAAATGAAAAATATACCGTAGTGAAATAATAATTTCATGAACTTAAGTATGATAACATTAACAAATGAAATCTTTACTTCATTCAATCACTAACAATAAATATCTCAACATAAGCTCTAATTTAATAAAATTATAAAAATCCAAACTCATCGAATGGACTGACAATGAAACCATCAAAAATTACAAATTTATAAGTAAATTCTTAAATCTATCTGATAAATTTCACACATCGAATTAATATAAAATTGAATTCAATATCACTCAAATACAAATTTTATATGTTGAACCTTAAAATTTGTAATATAAAACCTATAAAACACTGCAAATTATATGCGTGCGAGCATTAAATTTATCTCCTCGTGCTCTATGCCTTTTTTTCCATCTATTAATTTTTATTTAGCATTTATACTAAAAAAAAATTTTTGAAAACTGGTTCTCGCATGTCCCGAAAGCCATCTAGTATTCAATGCGCGACAATCCCATTATCAATCTTTTCCCAAAGTCGCCATTCATAAATATCATTTGAATTTTATCGTTGCGCGACTTTTTCGAACAACTATCGCGAATGATATAAAGGACAATGGCGGCATAATAAATAAACTCTAGATACGAACCGAAAAAATAAGTCGTTCAGATATAATTCAAGGCGGTTTCGTTGACATTATAAAATTCGCTTTGAATATTTTTTCGAAAATCCTTGCTCCAATTATAATATGTAGAAGAAAAGAGAAGAATATGGACCGGTACTTTAATAAGGACTAACGTGAATTTGATATCATCAAATTTGTTGATCTGTTAGATCTGTTAATTTTGTAAAATCTATGAAATTGATTTGATGCATCTACATATATCTAATGTACTATATTATTAACCTGAAATTAATAGGTAGTTTAAATTTAGTGGTATTGAGTTCAATAAAGCATTGGTCCATATTTATTGCCCTTCCTCTGAGTGTATTTCGTCGAAACCAGATCGGACTAAATGTGTCGAATAATAAATCTGATAGAATCTGGTTTTATACATAATGTATTAATTTATGAAATTCTCTAAAGTTTTCTATATTTATATAAGAAAGAAATAAAATTCCATTAGCATAGTGTCACTTCTGCGTATATTTTATTGTATTTATTTGTCAGGCTTTATGTATAATACACACGATTCAAGAACAATGAAATGAGCTTAACGTGATTTTATAGCAATAAATTGTAGATATACCAATAAAATATTTTAATTATATTACTATTGTATACTTATGAGATTTTGCGATAAATTTTAATTAATTGCATTTTGAAATGGTCATACTTTACTTATGATAATGATGCTGACGACTTGACACATATTTTTTTTATTATAAAACAATTATTTATTAATTTTGCTACACAAACATGTGGAGGGGTAAATGCAGCTCATAGAACAAATGCTACAATGATTATCTTAATATTTATAAAAAATAGTCATTTCATAAGCATACCGTCATATGCAGTATATTCTAAATGGCTATTTTTTTAATATCATTATCGAGTTATAATATCAGACATACTTACTCTATGAACCTCACTTACCCCAATAGATGTTAAATTTTCATCAAGAAAAGTAAACAATATGTATTTCAAAACAACTTAAAAATTCTATATGCGTTTCTTGACGAGATTTGAAGATCACTCAAACCGTTGCGATACAGTATAAACAAATACTGCAAAATCGGAGAAATTCCCACTTTTTACTGCATTTTCATTGAGATATTTCCAATATTTTTCCATCAAAAAAACAATCATCATATCAACAAAATACTAGACATTCTTAGCAGATCCGCTAACGAGACGCAGTTCGCACCTCTCACGAATTTCCTCAAATATCATCAGCGGTCACCAAACGGCAAACAAAAACAAATTAACGCGAGCCCACGAATTACATCATTCCTATCTTGTAACAATTGATTATGTACCCCCACCGTTTATAATGGATTATAAAAGATATTTTCCGTAAGTAACACCGTGGTTTTTTTCATATATACAGATGCGTATAGACGTGAAAGGTCACCGAGCGTGCCATTAGAACCTTGATCTTATCTTATCCGAAGTTGTTAAAAATGTCTATATATAAATAAATAAATAAATAAAAGACGAGTTGTAACAAAGAAAACGTGCGAAAACGGAAATGGTAAATCCTTGAGATAGGCACGAAGGAACGTAGTTCGAATCTCACAATACTATCGATGGTAATTTATTATATTGTCTAGCATTTACACTAATTATATCCTCGTATCAAGAAGTCGATATCCTTTCGTCGAAAAGTACATATTATTACATATATTTCAATGTCGGCTGATTAATTTTTCATGTGACTCAGAAAAGGTTGAGGAAAGGTTTTCAATTTGTATTAGATGTTCTGAAGAAAGGATTGATCAAAGATTTCCGATTGTAATTCTAAATATTTACACTGATTACATCCTCATTTCAAGAAGTCGATATCCTTTCGTCGAAAAGTACATATTTATTTTATGTTAATATCGACTAATTAATTTTTCATGTGACTCAGAAAAGGTTTTTAATTTGTATTAGATGTCCTAAAGAAATGGTTGATCATTCAATATTGGGTAGTATTTACACTAATTATATCCTCATTTCAAGAAGTCGATATCCTTTCGTTAAAAAAGAAAAGCACATATTATTATATTTGAACGTCGATAAGTGTTTGTTCAGAAAACTCTCGATTTCAGTGCCGTAGCGATAATTTTTTCCCCGACTGTTTAAAATTTTCTTATGACTCGGAAAATCCTAGGATCGTTAAGGAAAAGTATAAAGTTGACACTTTTAGGTGTTAAATTAAACTTATTAAAAAAAAATCAATATCACAATTACGAATAATTGTTAGTATCACAACATCAATCCTAACACAGTGTACATGAATACATCATATACCACTGAATTATTAGCTGCTCATTTAATAATTTAGTAAGTTTTTTTTTCGATTATAAAAAAAATATATAATAGAAAAATAACTGAAATGGCATGCACTAAAGTAATTGTGTAAAAACAATGACTGCGTATATATTTTTTTATGAGCTATTAAAATTAACGCCCTTAGTCATTACCCAATTTCCAATGCCTCGTTACGGCTCTGTAAATTATCTTAGGATTCATACGAGAGTCAAAGGGTGCATTGAACTTCTTGATTAAACAAAAACCGTGGGTCATTTTCGTTTGTAGAGGAAAAAAAAGTCCTCACAATTTTATGCATTTCGAATAAACGTCATTTTTATTTAATCAGCGAGATGTGTTTATACTTTATTGTTGCATCGGGTATGAAATTTTATGTTCAATTTATTCAGTTTTTTAATTAATGTGCCCACTAAATCACTTTTGATCTCTTGTGAGGTTTCTCTTTATTATGTTTACTGTTTTATTGAAATGAAATTGAATACATATTTTTTTCGTGGATCGTTTAATTTTAGGGGAAAATATTTAATGATTTAAAAATCAAAGATACTTATAACATTTAACGAAAATTGATTCAAAGAAACTGATTTTTCATGTTTTTCGTCAAAACCAAAATTTACAATATTTTGAAGATTTCTAACAAACTTAATTTAGATTGCAAACATTTTCATTAATATTTTATATCAATAAAAAATTAATTTAATCAAAATTGTACAACATTTTCACACGTTTTTTATAACTTTATGAATCATGTTAACATAATATCTTATTAATGAAATAATTTATAATATTGATAAAAATCAACAATTCAACTCCACCTTGAACTAAGGCTTCAGCACAATAAATCAGAATGAGAAATCTAGTTTTTTTTTCCTATTTGAATGTAGTACGAATGTAAAATTATATAACAGAATTTCATTCATTATAAATCTAAGTGGTTTATATTTGGCGGCGATTTTATTGCTTTATAAAATAGGACACTTTCGATAATCGAATGGAAATAAATTTGTGTAGATTTGCATCGAGATGAGTCTGAGATTCGATAGTCGATACATTTTTATTGGAAAAACGGCACAATTTATCACGAAATTCTAAATTATTCCGAATTTAAATACTTGTCCAGAGCACACTTTCAAACACATCGACTGATATAAAAACCGATTGATATATAAAACGTCTTCATTCGACAAAAAAAATGGAACGCTTATACATTTTTTAAATTCTCTATATAAAGTTTTATATTGAAAAGGAAATAATGTATTCGATCGCTGATAGGAAAGTCTTGTTAATAATGAGGTGACGAGTTCAATGTTTTCTATACGCTTAAGATTCACCAAAATGTCATTTAGGAAATAAATCAAACAAATTCAATTTGCATATTTAAACAATGTAAAATTGTTGTTTGAATGAGAAAGAATTAAAAATAGCTATTGAATTTAAAAAAAAAATGCACTATAGAAAACGTGTCGATGCCTAAACAATTTTCCTTCAATGACTCGTAAATAAAATGATTCACACAATCAATATTTCAACAACAAAATCACAAAAGAACATTAAATCAAACAAAACAATAAAAATGTCGAATTTCGAAACCGCAACCCGGAAAAATCCCGGAAAACTCACGATAGATAGCACTTCAAAGGCGCACCGAAAATAACCGATGAATCATCGCTCAGACGATCTATAGATCATTTCAACAGACACAAACATAGATAAATATATAGACCAATAGATAGACAAATAAAAAACTGATAAAAGACTGATAGAAAGACCAATACAGAGACTGAAAGACAGTTGATTCAAGTGGAAATGGGAGATCAATAGATCATTCCAACATGTAGACATATTGAAAGATACATGAATAGATAGATTGATAGACTGATGAAAAAATTGATGGATTGATAGACAGTTGATTCGAGTGGAAATTGTAGATCGATTGATCTAGCCGTATGGGAAAAATCCATGTGGTTAGTGAAGATGTACGGTTGATGGAGTGGCCAGCCAGTTTGGCGCTGGTCGGTCTGATCGTGGCCGTGATCATGATATACAGTGGCTGAATCGACAGCCTGATGGAGAACCGGTCTGATGAAAGACGTGCAGGTGTGGTCTCCGAGCCGAAGGTGGTATCAGGCGAACCTTCTGGGAACGCATGGGCGCACGTTGTCGTGCTGTTTCGTATTGTACCAGTGTGTTTCGTTTTTGGGTGCAATTTTTGAATGAAAATTTTGTTGCAAAATTATATTTATGAATGGTTTTGAATTTGAATTTATGAACGGTAGAGCTAAATCAGTTGTACTTAATTATTTTTAGATCTTAATTGATTTTGAAAAAAAAGATTTGAGAGAAAAAGTAAAGTTCGCAGATAAGATATTTTCCTTTAGGAAATCATAGAATTTTCTTAGAATTTTTAGAAAAAAATATTTTCTGCTATTTTTTCTACTTTTTCATAGTAAAAACCTCTTTTTCAGTTGCTAATGGTTAAACAACCTAAAACTGTATTGGGTCTTAATTGTCATTATGGGAAGGTAAAAAAAATCAAGTCATTTACAGTAAACCTCCTCTGAAACTTACAATTAAATTCTTTCTAATATGGAATTTTTTTTAATTATTTATTAAAGAAAATCAAAGGATAAAACTACTAACTTTTCTTAATGAACAAATGAATTTAATTTTATGAAATTTATTCTTTATTTCATTTATATTTTTAATTGTACAAAATATTGTTATGAATATTTTAGCATGAAAAACATTACGTTATAGAGAGGATTTACGTTATAGGAAAAAAATCACTGCATTCCTTACAAGGCTTATACGTTATAGAAGGACTTATTATAACTTCAATTAAAATCCCAAAGTAACATTTTTTTAATAGGTCTTATTTTCAGAAAAAAACACGAAATACACTACGAAACATTCAACTGAAGCTGAAAATCAATCCAGAAAAAATCTCCAACAACACACACACATGTCACCGACGAATCCGAACATTATGTCACAACAATCGCGTTTTGTCTTCGATATTTTTTTTTCCAAATTCGATGTGATAAAAAAAAACGAGCTGGTGTCTTGGAGAGTGTAACCTCGGTCGACCTTGGAGATGTCGAAGAATTTACACTTGACCCCGGAGCGCGAAGAAGAAGTGACCACTTGTCCGTTCGCATACGTTTTATATTATAATAACGTGCGTATAATTAAAATGCGATAATATGTCAGATGTGATCTTTCGAAAGATCGACGAAAAGAATGGGGAAAAAATCACGATTCAAACGGACGTCGGGCGATTGATTAATTAAGGCTCGAGATTCGATGCGTGATCTTTGTTGAAATTCAGCAGTTTTCAAGTTGATCGATTTGAATTTTTTTAGGTGCATGTGTAGATTAGGAAGTACTGTACGTGATTGTTTTGTGCTTTATAAAGTTTTTTAAATTCCATATGAAGATTCTAGAAGTCAATGGGCAATTTTAAATCATTGGAGTACAAAAATTGACTCTAATTTGTTCATTTGTTTGATTTTGAAAATAATATAAACGTTTTCATAAATTGAATTGACATTTACATCAGATCACTAAACGAACTTCTATTTTAGATATTTCTTTCATCATAAAAAGTATTCAAATTTCAATACTGATTTCTCAAAATTTGATCTTGTGCACTCCTACCCCTTATTTTCCTCATCTTACAATAAGTTCAGTGACCTAAATCTCCACAAATAAAAAATCCCTATTTCATAAAAAAAACCCTAACCTGACCCAAATTCTTAACCTATTTTTTATACTAACGCTGATCTATCTGCTTAATAACCTCATTTGTACTATTTTTTTTTGTGAAGATACAAATTCGGAAAATGGGCTTTCAAATGTACTCAAGTTAAAAAGGATTGAAAACAGCTGAAAATAAAATTTATTTGATGGCTTAACTGTAAATATTAATGTAGTATTTCTATGTGGGAGTGTTGATATTTTCAATTGTCAAGTGTTCGTAATGAATGTGTATTAGGCTATGAGCACACATAATATTGTACGTATTGTCGATTAATTAATTTGAAAGATGGAAATTTCTGTTACTTTGGTGTGTTTCTATCTTTACTCGTTTAATAATCATAAGATTATAATAGAAAATTTATGTATCTGTGCAACGATGGAAATTTTCTACTGAAAAAAATATGATAACTAAATAAGCTTCTTCACATAAATGACTGCATGCAATCGAACATTCAGTGAATCGTAAATCATTTTGCAAAAATATTCTATGCTAATTGGTCAATTTACAATAAAGGATTAAGTAATCATTTTTACTTTTACGTTCGACAGCAATAAATATTCGATTTGAAAAGTTATACACCTGTAACTTTTTCCTTGTCGTTAAAAAAACCTGAATGAAAATGTATTCGCCACATACATACGCGTATAAACCGAGCGTATCGTTCGAATCTACCAATATATGTTATTATTAATAATAATTTAAGTGTTTATATAAAATTCGAAATTCGTCTATGTTTAGAAATTTTTTCTAGCATGAAAATAGTCGAAAAAAAATCACTCGTATTTGAGTCAAATCAAGCTTATATTCGCATATTTATGTTCGAAATTTATTGAAGCCTTAACCTCTAAACTGAACGAAACATTTACATAATCTATTCAACGGATTTAAAAATAGTCTCGGTACATATTTTACAATTTTAAACTATCGCAAGAATCGTATATTGTATTTTAGCTGGATTGATTTAATGTAATGACGATTTCTAAAAAATAAATCACTGCATCCATTATGACATTTCCAGACGGATAACTTTCAATGCATTAAATATTTGAGCAAATTTAAATTGCAAATCAATTTCGTACACATGTGTTACGAATTTACGTATATTAGGCTACATGCTTATATAACATTTTTTTAGCTCTACACAATATAAAATTTAATAAATTTATTCATCGGAACGAAGACAATGAGTCGTTTTTCATAAAACAAAAATTGATTTTCTTTCATGACATTTCATTTCATCACATCATGAGGAACCCGATAAAACATTTTATAATTATCAAAGCTCTAATGTTAAGTTTACACGAACGATTTATCCTAGATAACTTGAAATGATTCATTTTACAGATTCACTTTTAAGTAAATTAGTGTATAAAAGTCGCATCAATCAACCGTGTAAACGCACCTTTAGACTTAAGTATTGATTTTCTTCGATATTGATCTTTGAAATCTGAATAGCGATTATCGCAAATATTAAAATTTCTCGATTTTTTTTCATCGAACGTTTAATCGTGCACCTGCATAATCGCGTTGTGCTCATGTGAGGAAAATAATTTATGTGATGCACCTCAGTGACATGCTATTATACGATTTCATGTCGAAAATATTTACATATTCACATAAATCCAAACAATTATTGTGTGCATTGATCGCTATTGAAAAAAATATTGAACGATGCTCATCTCATGGATGTAAACGATCTTGAGATTATGTATCTTCATACTTTTTTCTTAGCAATGCGTTTGTATGTTTTTTGAAGTGTTTTTGTTTTTTTATATAATCTTCAGTTTAAATAGAAACATTTCCTGTTAATTAAATTGTTTTTAAATTCAAATAGATTATTTTATTTGAAGTTTAAAATTTCAAAAGTTAGTTTGAATTTGGAAAAAAGTTTATATGAAAATGGAATACTTAATATGAACTTGGAAAAGCTATAGACGCATAGTGAAGCTTACAATTTTTTTATATTTTTACATCAAAATTCAATTCATAAATATTATTTGTTGATGAAAGATATAATAAATAACAACTTGAAAAAATCTAACCAAATCGTTGTATTAATATCACACCATTCCAATAACTATTGGATTAGTATTTTAATGTAATCACTTATACAATTTTAAAATAATAACGATTATAACCCATTTGAATTGATAATATTGAAAAAAAAATCTCTAATGAGCAAAGGAAATCTCATTAGCTGTCACCGTATCTTATCTCTTATCAGATTATTGTGTTTGAAGTTTTGAACTAAACTAAACTATCTATCATTAAAGAAATTATTCATTTATTCATTCACATAAGAAATACAATACATGTTGCTTTAATTTAAAATTTTAATTTTAATAAATTGAAAAAAGCTTTCAGGGTGGATAAATCGTCAGTTAGCATTCAAGCTAACTGTCAAACTGCATCTGACATCTGAAACAAACACCTTTTCGACCTAAACTTCAGATTTGCCCATCACTCCAAACAGATTCAACAAAAATCATAAAACGAACCTTATCAAATATCAAATCAACTCGAAAAACCATCATCCTAAAAATCCCCTCCAAAAACATCAACCCTCGACAAACGATAGACCAAAACAAAAACCAAAACTCACTTGATAAATACACATGGTGTGATTAGGATTGATGGGACAGTAGTAGTCGGTGTAGATGGAACCCTTCGCAGAGCCGAAGAAGACGAGGAAGACGACGATCAGCACGAGCCTCAACCCCATAACAGTCGGCATGGTGACTGCGAGCGCCAGCTTGGTCCTGCGCCCTCTCACAGTGAAAATCTCTCTAGATTCGATAGAAGCGAATCTTCGAACGAGGTTTTCGCCTGATGAGGACCAGCTACCTCTGCGCGAGCGTCCGCCTCGACCTGCCGACCGGTACAGCCTTAAAAATCGAGAACTGGCTCGCTTTTATACCGATCCTGTGGCGCTTTTCCACGAGCCGCGATCTGAAGTTTCCGTTGTGCTCTTATCGTTCGAGGGGGAGTCGCTCAAATGGGAACGTTTCTGATCGTGTGCTGTTTTTGATAGGGTTTTTTTACCTTTATTTAATATAAGTGTTAGTTGTCTTGCGTTTGATATGTAGGTTTCCTAAGATGAAATGTCAACTGTTAAATTATATAGGGAATATGGGGAGACTTGATCCATCTGGGAGACTTGACCCTCCCTTTTGTTTTTTGCTTATAGTTCTCTTTCGGAAAATCGTACTTAAAAAAAATACTGACAAAGTAAACTCCATTTAATTTCAAGTGTATAGACACTATTACTTCGAAAACACAATTTTTCAAAAATTATTTAGAGGCAAGAAGCAAAAAGAAAAATCCCTTAGAAAAAAAATTACAAATTCTAGTTAAGTGATAAAAGGGTATTCACTAATATAGTTTTGCTGTGGACTAACTAATATGGCTGTAATTAACCGTCAAAACTTGAGCGAACCTATTGAAATAATAATATTCTTAAGGAATCAAATATTTGTTAAACATCGTATTAATCTGTTAAATTTGAATTTTTTGGTTCTATTTCAGCGATTTTCCCTTTGAGTTTTCTGTGTGCAGTCGCGGGTTGTTTACGATTAAGGTTCTGTTCTTTTTGGTGAATGTTGATTTTTATTTCGCTTTGAAGATTTTTCGGTTTATTGTGATGGATAATTACGATAAAAACCATATTACGACTTTGAATAATTTCAAATATTTTGAATTCACATATCACGTATGAAGTTTGTTTAATTAACCTAACGATTATACGCAGAAAACGATTTTTTACTAAAATCAAATTGAAATTAATTTTAATTTGTTCCGTATGAGCTTTTCGTTTCAGTTGTGAATCCAAAGGTCACCTGTGAGAATTTTCTCACAAGTTTTTCATAACATTCCAACATTACACACAATTGAAGTTAATTGAGACGCAAATACAGCACAATTAAAAAAACATTTTGTAGTGATTTAGCATTGAGAGAACCCAAGTTTTTCGAGTTTTAAAATTTCAACCAATAAAGTATCAAAACAAAAAAATATAGAAAAGGACTCTTGTATTTGCGAAACACTCATGTTTATGATTTTTCTCAATCACTTCGAGACCTTGATTTCGGATTGACAGAGACTTTACTCAGAAGCTTTAGACATTGTTATCGTACGACATTTCATTTCCTAGTTCCTTTGTTGCAATGTGAATTGTAATAAAATACGAAAGCTACAGTTGACTTTTATTAATAGACTTTATCAAACTGATTAATATCAAATAAACACTTGAAAAGACAATCGTTCGACGCTAAATATGACTGAAACATCTGACTATTTCAAAGTTTAAGCATCCCATAGACGATCAATATTATTTTCAACGACTTTGCTTTAATATTGACGCTTAACATTGAAAGCATACATCAGTAGTGTCACCAATATTTATTTGTTCATTTTCAGCATTTGTATTGATTTAAATATCTAAAATTATTGATACACATTTCCGAATTGAAAGATGTAAGATTCGGAGGGCTTAAAGAATTCAGAGCAAGTATATCTTCAAATGGTTCATCAATATTGATAAAAAAATATGAATTTCTATCAAAAAAATATGACGCTTCACTGCACACTTAGCTGATCAATGTAATCCTACATCAATATTGGCAACAAATCTTCTAGATGTTTAAAAGATTCATCAATATAAATATTGATAGAACGATTCAATACGTTCATACAATTAAATGTATTTCGTTAAAATATTAAGGCAAAGTATCGAACGTCTAGGGAAAACTTAACGAATAATGTATCGTGTGTTGATTCGAATCAATTAATCTTTACAATCTGTTCGTTTGAAAAATGTCAAAATAACAAGAAAATCGTGCACGCGGCTAATATTAATTTTAAGTCACGTCTCGAACATTAATCTGATTTTTTATAAGATTCCGCAAATAAGAGACGAAATAAAAGCAAATCGCGAAAGGTTTCGAGTCGGATCGTTTTCAAAGTCAAGCGTCCCTTCAATCCGATAAATCCACAACAAAGAAATCAAAAATCTTCGTTATAAAGCAGTCTCTACACTCTCAAATCAAATTTATACCTACGATAAATATATTCCGAGTCACAATTCGAAGCTTTTCGCGTGTCGATTGTGTTCTTATCGTATTTATTTTATTTTCGCTAAAAATCTGACCTGAGCGAAAAATAATAAACGAGTCTCGTGCAAATAAACAAATTAATTTATTTACCAACATCTGTGTTAAGAAGCGTATACTACGAGTAAAGTGCAGTGACATTCGACAAATATTTGGAAATTAACAAGTTTTTAAAAACGGCGTCGTTGAAATTTTTAAATGCCCATCGCTCGAATACTTTTCATTATGAGCTTTTTTTTTTTATAAATCTTTCGAATTGCGTCGTTTCGAAATCGATATTTCGTACACAGGTGCGAATCGCGATCCTCGCATGGAATCGACGGAGGAAAATCGTTTTTATCGGAAACGCGGGAAAATACTTTTCAATTGTCGCAAGTGAGTTCATTATTCGAAGTAAAAACGTCGAAAATAAATAACCGACTGTCAATATTCGTTCACGGTGACGTCTTATGGGCGAGACTAATCAAACAAACTTTGATTTCTCCAAGAAAACTGTACTGAACTCGAAAATATTAATCATTTCATAAACATGCAAACATATTTTTCGACTAATTTTCCTGGCCATCGTACATCTAATGCGCTTTTAAGCCTTCTTTTTTTCCACATTTATTTTCTTCGAAACACATTTGAGATTGTTTTAAATCGAATATCATATTTTATTGAGGCTTTTTTCTCGAAGTGTGGGTGTTCTGGATCGGGATCGTTATATGGCATTAACCTGACAACGTAACTTGAACTCGTTCGGTTGCCAAAATATGTGCCTTGAATTTAATATCCTGCTTTAAATTCCGGAGCTTTGAAAAAATCTGATTATGTATCTCATTCGAAGCATTATGTGGCACATAAACTTTTATGTATCATTCCAAATATGATTCCATAAATTGCTATGATTGTGGTGACCATACTTTTCTGTGAATATTAAGAACCCTTAAGAACATAACATACAATCGTAAATATTTATGCTCGCAGACAATTGTTATGAAATTGCATTTGTTAAGTATAAATTTGTACCTACTTCAAGAGTTTGTTTTTGTCATTAGTCCACATTTCATTACTAAAAATATTTGCACAAGAGAAATACTAGATCTCAGAAAATAATGAAAAATTATCAATTTTACAAAATAAGTATTAATTAAAAATATATTATACTAAAAGAAGATTTTAGAAAATTGATAGAAAAAGTACAATGTTGTCATATTAAGAAATATCCTGGTCACTACAATTATAATATTTATTTCCCAACTGTAAAAAAATTGAACAATTTCGAAACGTTTTTGAATTCACGCATGAAATAAGAACTCATATTCGGTTCAAAAAATTTACCACGATCAAACAACAATACAAAACGACAAGTACATTAGTATTTTTAAGAAATTCAAAACCTCAAGTATCTTTTTTATAAAGACTTCTGTGTAAATCCTCACAATCGCATTATCAAGACGAAAAACGCATTCACTTAAATCATCCCGTATCAAATTGCACCATCAAAACATACTTTTTCTCAGAAGTCATCGGAGATCAAAAAACTGAAGATGATTGATTAATCATCATCATTCGATCGAATCAAAATCAACGATCTTAAGTCAAGGGCTATTGAAATTAAAGATTTTCCTCGTTGAGACTCATTCACGTACCGTACGAATTTAAAATACTTATTTTTGATTATTTTTTTAACCAGATTGCAAACTCTCGTACAGTCACCTAACAGTTTAACGTTGTAGCAACGGCACAGTGAACTCAAATAACACACACATCTATAGTATGTATAAAATATTGACCACAAATAGAACAAATCAGCCTAAGACAGAAACCTATGGAAGATGAACTACACACAAATCACTGAAAAAGTAGCCACAAATGATTAAATTTAATTCAATCGTCAAAAGGGGATCCGAATCATAGATGTGCCTGAACTTGCGATTAGAACACTGTTAAAATGACACAAACTAACTGACACATAAAATCGATTTTAAGCTATTTCAAGATGTTCGATTAAATTCGTCGAAATGTCTTTAAAACGTAAAATCAAGTTCCAATATTTCAATCGTATGTCAATACATAGTTAGTACCTAATAAGAACTTTCAAATTATATGTATAAGGAAAATACATTAACGTGTCTCTAACGATAAGTAGGTACCTTAAAATCGATTGAAATAGCGATCCAAAATAGAACATTTGAATGAAAGTGATTCGAGAATAATGACATGTCTTTTGTTGAGATTCGCATCAGGCATAGCGATAGCACTTGGTCCGACACAGTATGCATGAACACATTTATCGCTGTTTTATATATTAAGATTAGATTAAGTTTTAAGTCAATAAAGAATATAAAAAAAAAAAGATTTCGAGTACTCACATGATGCTTTTCGGTAGATTCTTCACCTTGGAAGGCCATGGCGTGACTCCATAACAAAAGCGAGCATCATGAGCTGAAGAGCATGGTCCGTTAATTCAAAGTACACGTTCGAAAATCGCTATTCTCACGCACCGTAGGTCAAGCGGTGTGTAGTTTAGTTCAATTTTCAAAGGCCAGGAACACACTTTGGTGGTTAGCCACCCGATTTTACAAGTTCATGATCCTGATAAGATGTTCATGTAAATTTTTGCTTCTCACGGTTATTGTCTGACGATGAAAATTTTATTTCGGTTGTCAAATGAATACATATTCAATTCAGATGTTTGTTCATTTTGAAAATTCTTTTAAGTGTGAATTCTTGTATAAATTATATTATCATACCAGTGAATTTTGGAAAATGTGTTGATTTCAATAAGCAGGAGACTATTCATCTTGAATTTTTCGAAAAATAATATTTAACTTAATGTCTTATTAATATGCTTACCTTTTTTTATTGTTTTCAATTAAATTGTGATATTGAAAGATTTGTTTTAAAATATGTTTGTGAAAAGTTATAAAAAAATGGCATGTTCATCATCATCCTTGCTATATAATTGTTTATGAAAACTTTTTATATGAAAATAATAAATACGTGTAGAACCAAATATATTATATAGATGTCGAATTGAAATGCATATTTATATTTTTGTAATGTTTATTTATATTATTTTTCATATACCATATTTTGAATTAAGACGGACTTAATGCTTTAGATAAATCATCAGACTGTAGAAGAGAAAATCACAATTTATTTATATATATAATATATCTTTTTTTATTTTTTTAAATGTTTTTAACATTATAATACAAGTTCTAAAACTTTACAATGTTAATTTTTTTGTAACATAATAGAACATGTAAATTGCACTGATCATTACATAAAAGATGCACATTATAGCTTCACTTATGCAACAATCAAAATTCGACATGTTCTCTATTCAGAAATATTTCCAAAATTCCCGTTATAGATTAAATAGTATATACATTTTGTGTGCAAAGTCGCAGTATCTATAATGTTATGCATGTACATATATACAAATATTTTAAACGCTATGTACAAATATGAAATCAATTAAAATTACTAGTTACAGGAGATTCTTCTTCATTTGAAAATGCGACTTCACAGGACAATATTTCACTTACTTAAAAATTAAAACAAATAATTAAAAAACTTTCAAGGGTTTTTAATCATAATTAATAAAAAAAATTAAAATTCATAAACAAAAAGGATAGAAACCCATCACAAGTTAAAAATATACTTACAGCAAGCTTTACAAACTAGAATCACCGTTCATACCAACCATCATACTTTTTAAAACATGTTTACATTAGTCACCTTTCACAAATTATGTATGCATGATTTCAGCATATGCAAGCAAATATTTACATCAATGCACATTACTCGGAGGTATCCTCCATAAATGTGAATGTATATAGCTATATTATTTATAATATTTATACGTCATATACTAACTAGAGCTCTATGTACAACATACTTAACAATATTCTATTCAAATAAATCTACATGAATTTTTACTTTTATCATTAATTTTGTTCTTTCAATGAATTATTTTAGCGAGTATGTCGGATAGAAAAATGTTCAACAGGACTCATACTCAAACAATAACAAATTTGTAAAAGCTACGATCGATCAGTGCCCGATGATAAGGATGTCTGCTTCATCAATGATTCAAATTGCTGATTTCGTATTTACATTAACATGATCAATTATTTGGATTGTTTGAGGCAAATTCAATAATGATTTTTTTCTCATAAAAATTACACCATTATTAAATAATTAATTATAAAAATCATTGATTGCAATGAGCATTTTTATGGTTTGTTTATCACCGATAAGTTAATTAAGGCCATTTAAAATAAACAATACTTCAGAACCATGCGCATGAAAATACAACTATAACTTCAGAAATTAAACATTTTATACTCTCATTGTAAAACTAATAAATATAACAATTCAATAATTCGTCTAAATGACTGCTAATAAAGCGGGAATGTCAAACTTAGAATATGATTGAAGGTTGTAAAAATTTATGCATATGTAAAATACAACCAAAATGTGAAAATTGTTTGCCTTTGTAAGAAAACGTTTCATATAAACAAATTGTTGATTTGGTAGTACACTAAAATAACTAAAAAAAAAATGCAATTAAACCGTTTCACACTTTCGAATAGCAAAATACAATATTTGTACCAATTGCGAATAAGCAACAACTTATATAAGTTCACACAAATCATCTGCTCAAAATTGGGCTACAATTCAAAATTTTCTCATGAAAATAATTCAAAAATTAAAACAATTCAGAAATAACAAATATCCATCACGAGTTTCAGTTACAAATGTATATCTGTATATAATGAATTATGATAATTCCACAACAATAAAATCCCATTTTACACAATATTAAATTAAATATTGATTAATTTTAATAAAAATAAATAAAAATTAGGAATATAGTTTTTTAATGCAATTAAGTTCAATCTTATTGTCCAGTTAATTGAATGATTCAAACATGAAAAAAATTAAATAACAAAAAAAAAAACATTTTTACAAAATGAATTAACAAATATCTAATAGGAAATATCGAAAAATATTACGAGATATCAAAAAAATGAACATGAAGAAAGTGCTATTGTAATACCACGATCAAAATTTTATTGTTTTCAGAATGATAACATCAATCCTCGTCACTTAATGGTTCATACTGAGATGACATAAGTGGTTTGGGCTCTTGGGACGGCAATGTGGGTGGTCGCGTAACTTCCGCCGGAGACTCAGTAGCATTTGTACCACCCGTCGCTCCAGTGCTTAAGCCAGAAACGTTCAATGCTGAAAATGGATAAGCTAAAGGTGGCGGTGGTGTTCCTGCAGGATTGCTATCACCGGTAGCAGAAATCAGAGATCCTGGTCTTTTCAGTTCATCCTCGGTTCTCATTACTTCGACTATTCTATTCTTGACATAATCAAAAGCACTTAAATGTTGAGGTGCGGCGGAAGGAGGTGGTGGTGCACCAGCTGTTGGTGATGATGCTACATATCTTCTAGGAGCGTTGACTCTTCCGTCTTGACTTATTCTGAAATTAATGAAACAAATATGAGAAAAAATGCACTTCATTAAAAAAATAATAATAATAATAATCATACACACCGGTTGATGTGATGATGCTGAGGTGTCGGTGAAGGAACTTCAGGTTGTTTTGGAGGTCCTTGCCTGATAATATGTCTATCTTCAGTTGCATTATGTCTTTTCCATGCTTCACTTTCTGCCACAGCATTAGGATTTCCACTATTAGGAGTATTGTTTATTTCATTGTAAGTATTAAATCTGAAAAAGAAACATTTTTCACTAAAGTACTTTTTTTTACTATTAGATTGAAATAAGAGATATGATTATTTACTTTTGCCCACTAAACATTGTAGAAAGAGGAGAATAATCTTTAGTTATTATAGAATCAGTAATTTCTCCTAAAGTAATACTTTTAGTCTGGTTTGGAGGGGCACTATCGAGATCAACATTTATTACTGCTGGGGAAATTGAGTGTCTCAATTGTGCCGGTTGTGAAGGTGGTTCAGTCTGATGAATAGACTGCTGAGATGACTGAGGTGGTTGTGAAGGCTGTAGTGGAAGCTGATTAGTCAAGGGCACTACTTCTCGATGATCACTCTATAATCAAAAACCCCATCAATAGTAACATTACATTATATAATGCAGTTTTGCATTTATATCACTTACATTATATTGAACAAAACGATTATTTACATTTGGTTTAACAGGTTCTCTGGGTTGTTCGCGTCCATCGCCAACGGTGCGGTTGATTTGATGGGTTATAATGGCGTCTATAAGACTTGCAGCAGTCAAGGTGTCATCATTAGGTGCAGGTGCAGCTCGAGGAGCATTAGCAACAGGTCTGTAATGAAATAAAAAAAAATATATAAAATAAAATTACCTATATAAATTATATTTCATTGTTTATATTTATTCATTTATACTAAATTTCATAATGCAATTGAGTAAATTCATCGATATTTCAATATGACTATTTGTTAATTCAAATAAACACATGAATATATTACTTTTCTACACGTTCGTGAATTCTAGGTGTCTGATGAGGAGTATATGAGCTGCTCAATAATCTATTATCTCTCTCACGCCTGGCTCTTTCATCTTCAGCATTCTGAAATTGAAAGTGGATTTATTAAAATAATATCACTTAGACATCTAATTAATATAAAACAAATAAAATACCTGAGATCTGTCTTGTATTTGTTGCTGTTGCTGATGCTGCTGTTGCTGCTGTTGTTGTTGCTGATGTTGTTGTTGTTGTTGCTGCTGCTGCTGCTGTTGCTGCTGCTGTTGTTGCTGCTGCTGCTGTTGCTGCTGCTGCTGCTGCTGTTGTTGTTGCTGCTGTTGTTGTTGTTGCTGCTGCTGCTGCTGTTGTTGTTGCTGATGCTGCTGCTGTTGTTGTTGTTGAAGTCTATCTCTATCATGAATTTGTTGTTGCATCTGTTGTTGCATTTGTTGTATTTGTCTATCTCTTTCTATCGCAATATATCTATCTCGGGCTCTTTCGCGATCAATTTGCTCTTGATTTTGTAAATGCCATTCCCTATCTCGTTCCCTTTCTCTTTCTCTATCTATTTGAATTTGTCTGTCTCTTTCTCTGTCCATTTGTATTTGTCTATCTCTTTCTCGGTCGGGATATAATGAATGTTGAACTCGACGTTGGCCATCAAATTGCTGAAAATAAAATAATATCTGCTGTCATATATGTACAACAATGCTATTCATAAACGTATCATTTCCAATACAGCATAAATAAAAATGTAAAATTACAATTCAAAGATACATACCTGTCGCAATTGATACTGTTGTCGATGATATCTGAAATTTTTAGATTTTCGTTAATAATATAGAAAAAAACTAATATTATGATGAAAAATTCACAGAAAATACCTGATTGGATCTTGATGAATTAAATGGTTAGGTTTTTCAGACGATGGAGGTTCTTTATGAACTGTATGAGGTACAGGTAAAGAAGGCTGTTGAACCGCAACATCCACAAGAGATGAAAATGCTTCATGACCTATTAGATGGAAATTTAGTTTGATCATAAAAGTGAGAAACATATAAAACTATATTAAAATAATGATTATATAGTAAAAGATAAAATACTGATGAAATGTACTAATTAGGAAGAAATATTAAAAATATAATATCTAAATCTGATTGTGAAACAAATAGTATCTCATAAATATAAGTTAAACATATTGACATATATGTGTGCTAACATTTGAATAAATCAGTTCAAATAAAAAAAAAATATATATATACCTGGTGGTGGATAATGATGAATAGGCGGTCGTAATTGATGTGGAGAAGGGGGTTTGGCAGTAGGAGGCACAACTGTATTATGCCTCTGAATGACACCTTCACGGCGTTGCTGTTGAGCATGTTGTTGTAATTGCGATTGCGACTGTTGCTGCTGTTGCTGTTGAGGTTGATGTGATTGCTGCTGCTGAGGACTAACAGCGCTGATGAAAAATTTAGAAATTATTTTTTACATTCTATCACTGGTTATTTTGTTATTGTATTTTAATTATTTTTCACCTATTGATGTGATCAGCAGGAGAATCTCTACTAGATATATAAGAAGTTTGTCTAGGTGGAGGTTGTTCTTGACTTGTTCTACGTTGATGAGCACCATGCATTTGCTGTGAGGTTATATAGTCCGCCATTATAATCTGTCTCTGTTCATTTTCATAATTAGAGGCCCTTGAATATGTCGAGGGAGATGGGAAAATACCGTTTCCACCGGATGTCGTTCCAATACTAGTCGCACATGGTGATCCAGACTGAGTATTGGGTGGCTGAGAATATGGACTGAAACTACTGCCCTGAGAAGCATTTTGACTGGGACTTTGTCTTTTGTTTGTGAAGTAATCATACATTCTCTTGTCATTAAGATGAAGAGGAGGTAAATGAACAGGTGTACCCTGGGTGATAGAACCTATTTTTGCTTCTGGAGGAGTTTGCCGCAAAATAGTATCATAGCGTGGACTAACGCTTGAAGAATTTTGTTGTATGTGAGAAGGTTGAGAATTCACTGGAGTTCCATGCGTAATAGAACCTTTAGGTCCATGAGTGCCAATTTTAGGACTTAGTCTAGGAACAGCCTTAGATACTTTGACTTGAGAAATTGAAGATTGTATATTTTGCCCTCTAGGGGGTATTGAAACAGCAGATACATAAACCGATGGCGATTTAGACATTCGAGCTTGATCCGCACTGTGTGAATAGCTATAGCTGGGATAAACAGTTACTATTGGTTGATTTTTACCAGACGGAGCTGTAGGATGCAAAGCTAACAGAGGTTTTGAATGTATTGATTGAGGAATTCTTGTGAAACTTTGCTCTCTTGGTTTTTTCACACTTAAATCCAAAGTCAAATCTTGATCGGGTTGAATCTGCAATACTACTAAACTTTCCTTGGGTATATCTTGTGACTGAGAAGGAGGTTGATTTACAGGAGTAATTGTAGCAGCGATTTGTGAACTGTGAACATTTAATTGCTGCTGATGAATAGATTGTTGTGTATGACTATGTGGATTAACCACACTCAAAGTAGCAAGACTGTCTGTTCCTTGGCGATGAGTTAACAATGGTACATTTGAATTGTTTTTATTAATTGTTGGTTCTTGTTTATATTCTCTCACAAATGTAATATCATTAGTGGAATCATTTTTAGGTGGCATAATAGAAGCATTTAATTTTTGAAGAGTAGTACATTGTGAAGATATGGAATTATTTTTCTTAAAACTTCTTTCGATCATATCAACCACTACTTCCCCAACAGTCAATAGAGAATGATTCGGATTGTCTGATCTTGTGACAACGGGATTTTGAAAACTTTGTACTGGACCATTGTGCTGATTTGCATTTCCGGGAACAACAGTTATAGTTGCTTGGGACGGATAAGGAGATTGAGTTTGCGGTATTGATATCACCTTTGGACTCTGTCTATTTGTAGGTGATTCATTTTCTTCATCGGCTGTTTCTGTAGCAGAACTGTCGTATTCATCTTTAGAGACGAGTTTGGACGAAGGTTGAGAAGTCACATTCGATTGTGATACTATACTAGAATTTGTAAGATTATCAACAGTAGATAAACTAACAATATTCAATGAGTTCGTTTTCTCATCAGGAACAGGACTAGTAAGCAGTACAGGTGTAAATGTTGCATTTGTTTCTATAGTATCGATAGCTATAGGTTCAACAGTTATATCAACATCGCTCTTTAACTGAGGTATCACAGAGTTGGTAGGCGATTCAGCCGATGCCGTATCCGAATTTTGAAATTCAAAATTTTCATCACAAGATGATGTACTACTTCCGCTTTCCTCTTCATCTGTCAATACTGGCTTCATTTCATCGCCAAATTTCAACTTATTATATTCAGAAATAATCTTATCAAGATTATACATTTCTCTGTAATTATTATAAAATCGTTTAACTTGGCTTAAAGTTTTGGCCATAGATTCAGCTGTAGCTTTCCAGTTGCTACCATGTTCTTGTAATAAAACTTTCATCTTGGAAACCTCTTCTTCGGTGAATCGATTCGCAGTATCCTCTCCTGTTTCAGATTCAATCTGAAGGTGAGGAGACAGTTTCTTTGTTATTCTTTTGAAACATGTGAGGCAACATTTCGTTAACGTAGGCGGTATTTCTGAAATAGAATCAATAAATTATCATTGAATATGTGAACAAGAGTTTCTTAAGTCTTATGAATCTGAATAAAGTCGAAAGAATATTACGGAATTCTGAGACGACAGGATCCTTGATGTCGGCTGGTAGTTCTAACCATTTCGGGGGAAGATGTCTCAAGCGTTTAGTCCTAATTTTAGGCATCGGACATGTTGGCACTGGGCATTTAGTATATCTGTGAACAACACATTTATGAAGAATGAATAAAATGTGAATGTCTGATTATATCTAGGTATTTTTAAACATCAATACAAACCTGTAACGGACACACTTGTAGTGACAAGCTTTACAGACTCTTGCTCCGGATGGTAATGCATCTTCACGCAATCCGTAATGTGAGGCATGTTTTCGTGCTACTGGACGGGTTAGCAAACAGCTCTCTTCTCGACACAAAATACATGGATGTCCCACTGTACTGATTGAATTTTCGATAGGTTTTTCACTTTCTGCAAAATAAATAACAATTCAATAAGAAAGAATGATGAATAAAGAACATGATCAAATTTACTAGTCGTAAGAAAAATAAAATAATGTTTTATGTATGCAATGGAATATTTTCATAATTCTATTAATCGGCAAATAACTGATTTGCAATTTGGGAAAATATTTGTGAGCGGTAATGTATTATTTGGCCAATTAAATAATTGAGTACTATGAAATTGATGATTCAGACTATTTTACAACGATTCAAATGAACACTAATATGTATGATAATTTGAAACAAAAATCAACAAGAATGAAATTTCAATCGAAAACCCTAAAATTCTTAATACGTCCATGAAAATTTGGTCATTGAGTATTACAGCCGGGTGATGGTTTAAAAAGAGATAATAAAAAGAACACCCCCAGGGATAGAGGTACTTAAAATAATTGAAGCATGTATAATGCAGAGGGCAGAACGCGCATCCGACTCATCACCAATTCACTAGCAAATTCATAAAGGCTTTTTGCAGTTATTTAATAACTGAAATATGAAAAGCTTTTGTGTAACTTTCAATTTAATCCGAACGAAATTTAGAATTCACAAAAACAAAGAACTTCATGTCAAATAAACGACCATCAACCGATTTCGACGATTTGAAAAAAAAATGCTAAAACCTTCAAGACCGAATATTCATACTTCTGCGCCTAAATCGAAATATAAATCGCGACTGCAATACACTATAATTCACAAAAATACTATCAAGATGTGTATTTTACAAGCGACTGTGATTTTATATACAATCAGAAAAAAATGCCAATTTCCAAACAACTCTGTTTCCATAACGCAGACGAATCTCTGCATCAGATTGAAAATCGAAAGAAATCTACATCCCTTAAAATTTTGAATATTAAAAAAACAAGCAGCCGTACGTACGTACGTACGCACGCACGCACGCATCCGACCGCACGGACGCGAGCGCAAACACGAAATCCATAATAAAATACGAAACGCTCGAGTGTATTTAGACATGTTGGATACCCCTGGTTTAATCTAATAAATGTGTAAGTCAATAAAGAGGGGCTCGCGGGAAAAGGGGGTGGCGGGATGGGGGGTGGCGGACGAGGGGGTGTGTAAACTGTGGGTCGCGTCATTATAAATTCTGTTTTGGAAATTAACGTTTGCGCTCTGTTTGATTTGTACCGCTGCTAATACCCGCCACTCTCTCTCTATACACACTCAATCCCGATTCTCTCTCTATTCCACTATTTTTCGAACCATACATACGTATGTTTAACTATTGTATTATGCTATTTGCTAATTTTTATCAAATTGAAAAAAAAAACTTAAGCTGATATTTGTGAATTATCATTTGAGGAGGCTGAGGTCAAGCGGATCATTCCAAATTGCAGAAAAAGTGTTACATTATTTGCGCTGATAACCTTTGACGAACTTTTGGCAGAAATGATATTTTTCAGATTTGAAAGATAATCATATGGCAGATGATTTAATTTTCAATATTTTGATCCTAAATAAAAGGATACAAATCAAAATTACATACATATCCACATGTCGAAATTGAAAACCTCACGTGTGATTAAAAAATCACTCAATTCAATAATACTACTAATTAAGAAACAATACACCGTGCATCGTTTCGTCAATCAATTTTTCATCGATTGAATCGTAGTCGAGCATTCGGAGAACGCGGGTTAGAAACAAAAAGTAATAAAAAAGCACAACGTTTCAATCAAACGAATGAAATTCACTCGCAATCGCGGGGGCAAATAAAGCGATACAAAAATTAATCGAACACGGCGACTATTTAATAAAACATCAAAAAGTAATTTCGTACGGCACCGAACCGAAAGCCATTATGAATATTGGTTATTCATCAGCGATATGTGTGTGGGCACGAGACAAATAAATAAAAATGCACTATGTGAAAAAAAAAAAACGGTCCTCTCGTTGCATGAAGTTGTAACTACGATGATAATTGTCGACTCGATGTCCTGTCAAAGCAATAATGTAAAGAGGCGACACAGGTCGCGTCATACAAAATTCAAACGTCCATCGATGTGGATGGGAAATGGGCTGTGTGTGTGTGTGTATGTTTGTCTGTGATGCACAAAGCTCTGAATCGGTTATTTCATCTAATTTTGATTCGTTCCGTTCGATGGAAGTCGGTTAATCGCCGCGAGCGGCGTTTTGCAGTCGACAAACCGCAAACTAGAAATAGCGACTGATTGTGCCGATTGAAAATCTGAATTTAATCGGCCATTCCTGGATTTCGTATCTGGGGGCGTTATGTGACATTGAAACGATACAAAATGTGTTTATTGTAAATATTAAATGATAAAAATGGAAGGCTTGATTATTAGAAACGTCATTGTTTTTCGATAGAATCGAAAATATGGATGATCGATGTAAGCATACACATTGACAACTGTTGATAGAAATCAGAAAAGAGTCCCTAAAACACTTTCTTTCTCTTGAAAACAGAATAAAATGTAGTAGATTCGAAAAAAAAAAGGCAAAATGAGCGATCCCTAATAATCTCTAGGTATCGTTAAAATATTAAAAAGACCGACAGCCTTCTCTCGAACATAACTCATCTTACAATTAGAACGAAAATGTACACAAGAATGAAACGTACTTCGAAATCCCACACCGTGGAGAAGAGAGACGGTCAAAAGTGTTAACTGGGTATCCGCGGATTTGTGTAATCAGCGTTTCTTGGTAGGAGATGGAAAGCGAGTCCACCGTTTGCCACCAGAGCCGATGGGAAGGGACTCCGCCACCAGACCAGTGAGGTGGCTCGTCGAAACGGGGGAGAGGAGAGCTAGGTAATTAATTAACGGCGGCGAGAAGATTTAACTTGTCAGCACAAGTGTTTAGTGAAGTTAAGCCGGCGAATTAATTTAATAATCCGGGCGTAATTAGCCGCGGCGGATCCACACGGGTGTGTGTGCTCAGCGGATCCCGGACTCCTGAGGATCTCGTTTCCAGTGTAAATTCGCGCTTTGTCTAGCTGTGTGTAGGTCTCGCTTTGCTTCGCTAACCCTTCGTTCGTTGCGAGTGGATTTTTCCCGCTGTTTGTTTTACAATTCGCATAATTCGAACGAGGGTTAATTAATTGGTCCCGTTCTCGGTGGGGGGGTGATTTTTTCCGGTCTTCCCGAAATCGAATTAAAAAAGGGGTAGTTGTTTGTTAATCGTATGCGAGTGTTGTGATTGTTTTTGTTTGATTGATTTTCGTCGGATTGGTGAATTGTTTGGGTGAAAAAAAATATGAGCGTACGCGAATCTATCGATCAGATACGTTTTGGAAAAAATGTACGAATTTAAAACGAATTTCGGATATAAATTTATTAATATCTGAAAACGAACGTTCGTCAGCGTTCTTGCCCATATTGAAAATTGATTCGGGGAAAATTCTGAAACGTGAGAATAAAAAGCATATTCCGTTAAAAACCAAGTAAATCGAAGCAATATAAAATCGCCGAAAGCTTTTTTCACATCGAACGAAAATGAAAAATATAATAAAACGGCACACACATTCACACCGATTGGAACAACTAACCGACGACAGCCATCCCCGGGGAACCGAAGCAAACACCTTCCGATCTACGACACTTCGCTTCAGATCTGCATTGTCCTTCGACTAGATTTGATAAAATTCTCGAGCGATTCTAGAAATCCCTTATCACACTAGACTCCAGACGTTCCCACAACACGACACGCAAAACATAAAAGCGTCCAAACATCAAAAAGCCCCACTTAAATCGGCCGTTTACACACAAAATTCATCACTTCGCCAAGTACATAGACATAAACGGCAACCAGATAGAAGCAAGCGGAGCTTGAATGCATATTCGAATCGCACAGCACACCGCAGATATTATATTTGTCGTGCACGATCCCAAGGGACGAGACTAGGTATACCCTCGTCGTGCACAAACACCGTGATTGTCTCGTCGAGGAAGCAATTTTTCAAACCATTACCGTGGAGGCTCTCCAGACGCAGCCGACTACTAACTAGGTCCTCGGAGACGAAGCGAAGATTTTTTACGTTTTTATTCTTTTCTCGCATGAAAGCGAGGATGCTAAATATCGCACGGTGCATCGAATGGATGCTGGAACAATGGAGGATTGGCGTTCGTAAAACGGTTATGCGGCGACGATCAAAGGGCGGGAGCGTCCCGTTTCAATCGACGTAAACGCGGAGCAAACATCGCTCCCGGAGGACTCGTCGTCCACCACTTCCCAACATTTCGAGGACGCGATACAACCTTGTCGCATTCGAGTTAAACTGTTGTTTTATAACATCTCAAGTGGACTAAAAACCAAAACATACCCATCTGAGATGCCATTAGAAAGAGATGAACAATCGTTCAATTCAACCGTTCAACTAAAAATTGAATATGTTGCTCTCTTTCGACGTCTCAGACTTAAATCTACTTTGCGAATCAGAAGCGAAATGGCTACTTTTGCGCGAGGACCGTTTACGATGAACGTGAACGAAGCAACCTAATTACTTTCGACTTTTTCAAAGTTGAAAACGTATCGGCTTCGCACACAACATTCATCGAAATGAATTGACAGAGCGCTAAAACCAATAGAGCGAGATTTACATTTACAGAAATGTCGATAAAATAATGAATTCGATGGCGGGCCCGAGTCCGCCGCCGTGCCGGTGCGGGACCGCGATTGTACCCAAATATTGACACTGCCGCCGCAATTACAGATATTACATTTCGCTTTGACAAAAAAAAAAAGAGCCAAATACAAACATACACCCTTAAAAATGTAATTGGCTATCTTCCGCGAGGGAAAGGGGGCGATGAAACGCTTCATATTCATCGATAAAATCACGGTTATGTGATTTTTTCAGGGTGTTTTCGAACCGCTTTGCTTCAACTCTACACTTTGATTCGGGTAGATTTAACAGAAATCTTTTCAGATTTTCAGCTTTACATTGTGCTCTAACTAACTTCGATAAAAAAATATATTGATTTAAACTCATTTTCGATCTACTTTGCATCAAATCCGCACTTTTTCTAATACATACATTCAACAAGAATTTAGAAGCTTATTTTCTATCATCTTGCTTCATCTTTAAATAGCTTTGATACGAATCACATAGGATTTTTCATGGATCTTGAGTTAGTTAGCTTCAGCTCTGCATCAAGAATAGTTTTAATGAACTACCTTGAATTGAATCAAAGCTCGAAAAGATTGCTCCAGATTCAAATGTGAATTTTTAAGGACTGCCGTTATAGAGTTTGGATGCTGTGATCTAGCAAACACAATACGGCTTCGACATTCACAATAAGACGAAAAACAAGAGCGTTCCAGATTGAAATTGGGAAAAGCGTGGGCTACGCGCGCTCGGGGCGTGTTGGCGGAATTTTCAGAAGCGCCTCGATTCAATGCAAACGACCGACCGCATTCGTACATTAGTTATTCAATAATTTATTGAAGCGAAAGAATCAACATGGAGAGAGAGAGAGAGTACGTCAAACAAAGAGAGCGTCTTTTAATATTTCTCAAAAGGTTAGTAAATATATTCAGGCGGAGGATGGGGCCGCGAGATTCGAGTCAATCGATGTTGTAACGTCGTCAAGCCACTCGGCGAGATGACATGACGAATTCTGATGGGACTCCTCGCCGGGAGGATGAGGTTCGAGGACGAGAGAGCGACTGAAAAAATTGTGTGCTCGATATGTAAATTGGGTATGCTAATTCGGGCTTGTCTCATTCGGCTGCGTTTTAATCGGTGGAAAGATGTTTGAGGAGATAGAAGATGTGAAAAATTTCAAACTTGTAGTTCTGGATACTTGTGAACTGTTTGGGCAACATGATATTCGATGGATTAATTAGATTTTTTTTCAAGTTAGGTGAATTTGTTTAAAAATAAGATTGATAATATTAGGTAGATTATTTTGTCGATCGGATTGTAAACGGGTACTAAATTCTGATTTAGAAATTGAACTCATGATAAAATAAATCAATTTTATACAATTTCACGAAACTTACATGAAAAATATTCATATTTCTCACTTATCAACTCGCTTCATCGTCACACAGCACACATTCAATTCAAATCGCATACGAGTTTCAGACCTAATATTCACAAAATACAAGCCACCATTCCTTCTCTCATTCTGATCTAACGTACACATGAAAAATAAGCCATTCACCATCCATTCGCAAGACATTTTCACACACACACACACACATCATCTACCCTCATTTATCGAATCAAACGAGAAATTCCACAAATCAAAATACCACCACCAGACAAGCAATAGTAACAATGAATCCTTGCAAAGAGCGAAGAGCACAAGGGGGTTGCGAAAGAGAGAGAGAGAGAGAGAGAGAGACGGGGTGGGCGGCAAACGCCTATATAGAAGTGCGGCAATCAAACGGGAGCCGCACTCGCGGCCCGCACGCCCGAAGGGTAGCGCGTGTCCCTCCTGAGCTGGTCATCGGTTTAGTTCGCGATCGTATGGACATGGTGTCCGTGTGCGACGGGTGGATGGGCGTCGGGATGGCCGTGCCCCTCGGCGCTCCTGATGCCCTCGTGCAGGCTGGTAGCGCTCGTTTTGCTGCTCATGCTCGACTTCTTGCTGCTCATAGTGGTTATTTCAAGTCGGTGTTAGGAACTAGAAGGGATGCTGTTCTGTACGTTCCTAATGTGTCTGCTCAACAGTTCTGGCCGCTTTTGGCTTATATGTATACTGGGTATTTGGATTTGTCTCAGGATAATATCTATCAAGTGCTGTTGGCTACTCATCTGCTGCATATGCCGAGGGCTTTGGATTTGTGTCGCAATTTTTTGGCGCAGACTAGACCGCTGCCGCCTACTATAGTCAAGCCTATACCGAGTAGGAAGTTGCCTCCGTTTTTGTCGTCTTCGAACGTCTTCAGGCCTCTGGGCGCCGATACGCTCGCGCTTCCGTCGCCGGTCAACGAGACCTCCTTCAGGACCCCGGAGGCCTTCGGCGACGGCGATCCGGCGGTTCAGGATTTGAAGCTGCCCGCGGCGGCGGAGGAATGCTCGACTGCGAAGGAGATCGAATTTTCGCACGACTCCGGATCGAGTTACATCAGCGTGGGAAACGATCCGCGAAAGTTGGGCGAGATGGCGTCGCTGAAGAACGACAAGATCGCGGTCGGCGGCGAGCCGAGCGTCGATTCGGACGCCGAAGTCCGCGAAGAAGTCAAGCTCAAGAACAAGACGGAGGAAATCGTCCAGAACAAGATGAGTTTGCGCAACGACGATAAGGTGGTGATCGACGTCGCTTGCTGTGACGGTCCGGTGAGGTTTCATCGAGTCCTCAATCGCGCGTACAAAAGCAACTGTCCGGAAAGGTTCAAAGACGTGGCCGAGCTGACCGATTCCGACGACAGTTACATAGAAATAGAAGAAGACACCAGGTCCAAAGGCGGAGAGAGCCTACCCTACGACAACTGCAATGCTTTCAGTAAAAGTCTACAGAAACAGATGACTGAAAACATAAAATTGCACAACGAAAACCGACCGAATGAAAACATCGGCGGAGAAACTTCACAATCCGTCACCGAGAGTGGATCGAATCGAGATCAGACGTCGAACCAACAACAAGAAACGATATACACTTGTGTTTATTGCAATCACACGTTCAAATCTCAATATTGCTATCAGAAACATGCCAGAAGACACCTGAATCCCGTATCGATAGACGCCGTGAATCAAGAAGGACTCGAAGGGTGTTACAAAACGCGTCCCATAACCCAGAAAATACAAGCCGCAGGTCCTCGGAGAGAAGTGCGACTGCTAGATATGAATGTGCAATATTATCCGTGCAAAACGTGCGGTTCGAAATTTCCATCTTATTATTTCGTACATAAACATAGGAAGATGTGTCACGCTGAAGAATTGGAAGGATCGGAAGGAAACGTGAAAGGGGGCTCTTCGATCCCGGATAAAAAAAGAAAAATCTCTACAAATAACAAGGATCCAAAAGCTACGCCCGACAAAAATGATGGAAATTCTAAAATCGACGTTTAAAATCAATTTGATAACAAATTTCGTTCACATCAAATACATATCACAGTTTCAACTTGTGTAGTAAATAGAATGCCAAATTTAATTAACTGTATAGAATAATAATTATGTTCAAAAATAATGATTGAGAGCATAAAGTGATATTCAATAACAGTCAGCTCTATGCAATCAAATTAACTCAAAGTTGAAGCATAATTTATTGAATGTATTATTATGAAATAAGTAATATGGATGTATTATATTAAGAAAATTTCGTCTCCCAGTGTTAAATTAATAAATGCATATGATGTTAATAAAATTAATATTTGTAAGTAAAAATTGATATACAAATATACTGTATCTGTATCAAGTTCTCAATAAAGCGAGTATATTTGAAAATTGTCATTCACTTTGTTGATGTTGAAAAAATTCCAGATTTATAATAAAATTTGAAAAATGAATATTATAAACTTTAGAAGAAATAATAAAATGATTACTAAACAGATATGTAGAAAACAGAAAAAAATGTTCATGTGAAAGTTTAATATTCTCACCTTTCTCAGGTATATCATCATCACTTGTTTCCATTGTTTCATTGTTACTTGAGTTATCTTTCAGTCTTGAAATTTTCTTTTTGGTTTCAGATAACGTAGATGTAATTGAATCACTGAAATGGTTAAAAATAATAAAGCTTAATTCATTGTTAAAATTAATAATATTCATAGAGTAATTCATCAAAAGAAAGTACAAGATTTCATTAAAAGATGTTCAAAAATAAACACAAATTATTTTAATAATACCAAAATTAATATGTACTCTAATATTTTAAAAAAATACTCATCCTCAGCTGATTGTATAAAAAAAGAGGTAACAAAATATGCATGTAATAAATTATCATCATTAAAGCAAAACAAGATTTACAATATAACGGATTTGATAATAAATAAAAAGATGTGTTTAATCTTCATACTGTCACTGTAAAATAAAACCTGCATATCTGTAAAATGGTCATTTTTCACCAGAGCACTTCAAAGTTAACATTTATAATTATGAAATTACGACAAATCATGGACTGGCCCTTTGTTCAATAAACTTTTGTATTGTTGAGATATATGACGATTTCAATTTAAATACAAATAAGTGAAAACACCATTTGAAAGATTTTTATCAAACTAAATAATATGCACAGTGTGACATAAAACAGGTGAAATAAGGAATTTTTTGATACCAATAACTAAATTTTTCAGTCTTCTTTTACAGTGACAATATATGATACTGATTAAAATATATGCATGTAATTTTATATCAATTTATGGGAATGTTCAACAATACAATAATAACAAAAAATATGTAAATAGTGAGTGAATATGTTTCTAGACTATCTTGTGTAATATTTAAAACAATTTATACTATTAAGAGGAGAATCCAGGACACTTTTGGTGAATTTTTGTTAAATTTTCACTAAATGGATTTATATTTACTTTTATAATTTGAACAGTCATCAAAAGTATGGTTCTTAATATTGCATTCGACACTGACATTTGGAATAAATTCCATGGAAAAAATTTGATTGAGCAAAAACATTACCCAGAAGAGATTATTGTCAGGGTGTATAAAATTAATATATTATTTGATAACATGTGTTTTAATGCATTATACTATTTCCCCCCAATACATAATGCAATAGTACTGCAATAGCAGTACTTCATTATCTAAGGGTTTTACAGTACCCTGATTTTTTGAGACAGGATTCACAATAAAATATTATTTTTATACACTCAGACATCTACATTATACAGTATTGAAGAATCAGAACATGGAAAATGAAGAATTGTAATATAAGAGGTATTAAAGATATCAATCTGACATTAAAATGCTCACCTTTTATTCTCTTTATTATCAACGTCCAGACTGACAGCATTTTCTGTAGGTGCACTAGGTTGCGTCGATAACGAAGGAGCGGGGTAAGTAGGTGATGAACTATCCAAAAGGTCTGTATGTTCGTCTAAACTTTCAGCATTACTGATGCTGTTATTAACACTAGCCTCACCCGGTGCCATTTTCAACTGCCCCATATACGTAGTGGGAATCACAGAGCACTGCATGCCATTATTACTTAAACTAGAACTAACACTACCAATGGCTACGTTCGTTGTATTACTGGCAACTGAGGCCATCATCGATACGGAGGGATTCATGATAGCATGACCAGGATTGATGCCCACAACCACTGGCGAAGTTCGAGGATCGGGACTCGTTTCCGAAGCATGGGAATTCATCGATTGGGAAAGGGAACTAATTCCAAAATTCATCATAGAATTTGGACTATCTGCTGAGGGAATAGTCAACGTTTCCGAAAGTACACTATCACTATTTTGACTTAAACAAATTGTCACTGGTGTTATAAATGCTTTCGTATCGTCTGAATCTAAAGAATTGAGGTCTTTCCCATCCCTCGATGAATTGAGTTCTTTTTCTTTAGCTGCAGCCATAGCGATATCCTTTTGACTAATAGCAAGAGGGTCTCTAGCATTTTTCGTATCATCCACACCACCGGAAATACTGTGACGATTCTCCTTGTTGTCTTTTCCGCCGGTTTTCTGTTGCTGTTCTCTTTGCAATCGCGTGGTGACACCCGTCGATAAAATGCCAATTAATCCGGATGGTTGATTGACCTTCTGAGGGTTATTTCTAGAAGATCGTGTTCTTTGACGTGACTTTCTTAATAACTGCTTATAATTTTCAGTCTTTTTAGATAAATAATAATATCGAACACAATCTTGAACATTCTTTCTCTCCAAACACGATGCTATTAGACCAAAATTTTTCGGATGCTGAAGATATTTCTCTTTAAAAATCTCTTTTTCAGATTCAGTCCATATATTCAAATTTTGTCGCTCTTTACAATCAGTGTCCATATCTGTACAAATTCCATTAGTATTAGTATACACTAATTTTCGTTCTTTACTATCTAACATTATAGGTGGTATCACAGCATAACTCCGCATCTTCTTATCTTCTAACTCTTGTTCTTGAAGACCGTCCATTATTTCTTCCAAATCCGCCTCAGACTTAATTCTAGCACCGACCCTGTTAAACCTTTCTTTGTCTTCCCTTTGCTTTCGAAGCTCGGGAAAGACTTTTTCAAAAAACTCCCTATTCTTGGCTTCCTTCGTTTTCCTCTTCAAGGTAGATTCAATTTTTTCAACCTTTTTTAACCATTCGTGCATCAAATTAGTATACGTTTGAACAAGATAAGTCTCTCTAGCCTCCCTTTCTAAATGCTTTTTCTTAAAAAATTCTAAAAGTGGCCTTTTAAACGTTTGATAATTTCTTTTATTTTCGTGATATACTTCAGTATCTAAAGGTTGATTATAGATAGGCCACCGAACGGGCTGACCTAAAAAATCTAAAACCGCATGAGCGTTGAGAGCTTTCTTTCTATTTTCTAAATATATTTTTTGAACCAAGCACTGATGTTTGGGCACCACTTCCGATTCGACTTCTTGTTTAACGGCCGGTTTCGACGCCACTTCTTCTAACTCGGATTGTTTCTTTTTAAGCTTTTGCAGAGCTTGTTCGTTCAGCGCAATATCTCTATCTACTTTGGCTATCTGTTGAAGCAATTCGTCTTTCGTAGTTCGAAAAGTTTGCTCTTCGGCCATCAAATCAGGTAGAGGAGGAGATATCGGCTCTACTTGAGGATAACCAGAATTGATGTTATCCTGAAATATACGAAAAAAAAATTAGATACAGTTTTAAGCGAATATCTGACGAAAGTTCAAAACAATGAATACCCTAGTGTCGACCCTGAGAGGTTGCAAATTAGAATGGTGCGGTAAAGAATGATGTTCGGCGAGGCGGATCTTTTTAGGCGGAGGTTGCTGCGGCGGCGTCGAAGCCGACGAAGAAGGTACCGGCGGCTGGTAGCGCGCTCCGTATGCCTCTCCGGCTACGGTGCTACCGGTCGGCAATAAAGATATCCTCTGCCTATTATCTACACGAAGATATTCTAAACTGCTTCCCATTCTGCCGTATGGACTTTCTCTGAAAAATCAACACAAACACAATTAATACATTATACACAATATTCTAGTTAAATCAGTGTCTCATCGGTGTGATATTTGATAAGTTGGATCGGAATAGGTTTCGAGTTAGGTTAAATTAGTCAATCTTTTTTTTTATAATTTTCAAAGTTAGGTATTGATTCGATGGAATGATGAATATTGGTAAATTATTTTGTTTACAATCGAAGTGGAGATATATAACGATGACTGAATAGAGCAAAGTGTACAAGTGACATTTTTATCGACATTGAGTTAAGTAGAGAAAATGGTTCTGTATCATATGCAGATCTATTTTGTATTGTTGTGATATTCAAACATCAATATTGATGGAATTGGACATATTGAGTGTGAACAAAACGTATGAAAGAAAGCATATTTTCTTTCAATAAGAGTTTCTTCGTTTAGTATGGTTCCAAACATTATAATTGGTTCTGCTCTGTTGATACATTTTCTACTTGGGAAATATTTTTCTATATAATTTTAAATTTTCTTGTAGGGGGATAGAGTGGGAAGAGAGAGAAGAATGGTATGTATAGATGTAAATAAGTTCAGGAGCATGAGCATAAACATTCAACAGGTGTCTCACCTATAAGAGGGCGCGTGGGCGGCGAGGGTGCGGGGCGAGGGCGGGGGTGGCTGCGGCGCGACCCTCGGCTGCTGCGGCAGGTACCTGGTGGTGGGCAGCGGCACGGGCACGTGGGGGCGCGCGAACGCCGGCATGCGTCCGTACGAGCCCCCGGCGCCTGCGCCCCCCGCGGACCCTGAGCCCCCCACGATCCCCGTCGACACCGACACGCCCTCCGCCGGCACCGACTTGCCGCCATACGCCGTCGACAGTGACGCCACGTGCTCCGACGCCTGCCCGCTTCTGAAAACACATCGCGCACAACACGTCAGTACGACAACAAAACAACTGTCAAACTACAAAAATAACTAATTGCAATATCAATTAAAATAATCAGATGTATTGATTCGTTATCTTTAGCAACGTACTGGTATAAAAACCCTTCATTTGAAAGAATTAATTTATTTGCAGGTCTTAAAAAAACGTTATGTGAGCATTCCGCCCGACAGAAAGTAGCGGCAAGTTCAAGATTGCGACGCGCGCTTGTATTTGTAAGTATGTACATATGTATGTACGAGCACCGGAATTTATGTGTGCAAGGTTGCGGCAGGGTTAAACGAAACAAACGCGTATTGTTTACGCGTAAATAGTTATACGTACACGCGAGTGCGTATCGATAAATATATACGTACGCGGTGAAAGTGTCTCGGGGTGGAAGCGCAGTCGTGACATTGAACGGTTTCGCTCTAGGCTAGATACGTATGTATGTATTACCGCACGCGCTTATTACGCGCGGTGATTTGACACGTATTGCTAGTTTCGGTGTCGTTAGCGCCGCAAATTAAATTTTTCGCAAACTAACGACGATGACGATCGTTTTTCGCTTTTATAACGGACCGTCTGGCGAAAGAGATCGATGTCGCGTGTTGCACAAACGCATCGTTATTTACGATTTCGCGCGCGCACGGCGCCTAGCTATAGCGATTCGATTAGGCGCATACGTACTAGAAAAAAAAAATAGCGATTGTCATTCGGAAATGTCAAAACAAACACGGATAGAACGAGACGGAGAACGCGCGACAGAGCGAGAGGCCCAAGCCACGCCTCCGAAAGTTAAGACTGCCATACACGACTTCCGAAAACATTATGTGCCCTCTGACTTGATTTTTGAACTTCATCCACGAGATTTTCATCATAGTAAATATGAGAACAAAAAATGCAGCTTTTAAATTCAAGTTTTTTCTAGTAATAAAAGTAATTTTTTTAGGATAAGTGGACATTCCGCATCAACTAAAAATAACTATTATCCCTTCTATACTCTATGTGCAACGAAATCATATCGAAATGCAGCGTTTGAAGAAATTGTACTAACTTCCTAGATTATGAATTGGGAAGAAAATTGTATACGTGTGCGGGACACCGTTAGGGGAGGCAGTATTTAATCGCATTCGATTGGACGGCGGCCATTGCTGGAAATACGGCGGACCAATCGCAAACGCGCGCTATCCCCACTCCTCCGGCGAATCGATATGAATCGCACGCCCATCGGCACCAGTGCGTTGCGGAGCGTCGTTGCGTTCGGACGTGCGTCGTTTCGTCGTGGCGATCTAGTATCGTTTTCGAAGTGAAACTTCTACATTTTCAGAATAATATGAAAGATCGTTCGTGTGTCGATCGCATGTTATCATGGAAGTGATCGAAATGTTATGAGATAAAATAAATGTAAAGGTGGTTTGCGACGGACGTGCATCTCGCGCGGCGGTCGTGTGCGCAGTAAATATGAAGGAGTGAACGCGCGCGCGTAAATGCGATGACGCATCGTGCGTGAGGCGGGGAGGGGGAGGGCGCACGGTGAAGGCCGCCACGCTGGAACGAAGAGCGGCAACGTCGCAAACCTCTGCAACTATGCTGCGTACTACTAAAAACTTCCACAGTACAGACGATTTACTGTTTCAGAAACCTTAAACGTACACAATATGAAAAAGAACGTGAACGATTGTCATTTAGAACATTTTATTTTTCAGCAATCGAAATGATTACGTAAATTATCGATAAATTTCGTAATAAATTTACTGCGAATGTATTTTATTCATGGACGAAATTTTTGCTTCGACGAACAAATGAATCGTGCGACGATGGCGAAGTGCGCTCGCAGCTTGAAAGATGCACTCGGCGAAATAAAAAGCAAACGCGACGAGCCGCACGAATGTGTGCCTCTCGCACGCCGAGGGGTCATCCGAAGGTGAAATTTTAAATTATAATGCGCGTAACAGTTCGGGAATACGCTCACCGAGGGAGCACTCGTTTCGCCGACCGAAAAAAAAAAACCGCAGACCATAAAATTAACTCGAGTCGAATGAAAACGACGCGATCGGGGAACACGGCGCCGATTAAAACGCGATATAAATAATAAACCGACGATAAAAAATAAAGAAGTCGAATTCTATTGTTGCCCCGATCTATTGTCGTCGCGCGTATGTGTCGAGTGCGCGCGTGCACGTGTGTGGGTACGCGTATGTGGAAAAAATAACAGAAGTTCAGTCGCTCGACGCGAACGCGCGAAAGAGACGCGAAGAGCGCGTGAAGCGTGCGAACGAAAGAGACGCAGTGTTCCGCTACAGAGTATCGCGTGTCTGCCCGAGCAGACGGTCGTTTGAGTCTGCGATCCTTGCACGTGCGAACGTTCGCGCTTACGTGCACTGTGCGAGTACGATCTGTGTACTTAAGGAGATTCTTTATATTTCTTATTTTTGGAGATGATCTTTGTGTTGATGATGGATGGTTTTGAATTGTGATAGATTTTTACAATTTAAGTTTTGAAAAATGCAGTATTTCGGTGAAAAGAAAATCAAGGATCATCAAGAATATTTTTGTCGAGCTACATTGATTCAGTTCTGTTGCAAGTTTTAATGCAGAGCTGAGCTAAAATAACGTAACTTTAAAAGGAAATTGTACTAAATCGCTGGAAGAGAGCATATGGATTGTACAGAATTCGAAATTATCAACACCAATATCTATTAAATATAACTGAAAAAACTAAGTTTATAAAAGCGATCATAAGCTTTTCTAATATCAAAAGTAAAAACGAATATATCATCACGAAGTGTATAATATTTCATATGAGATCATCGCTATCACATGATAAAATAATTAAATGCAATATAGATCGTGCATAAAATAGAATTTCAGATAAAAACAGCTGATCGCTGCTGTTCATACAAATGCAAGAATACATACGTTTCAATCTACGACAGTATAAAATTAGATTATTATTATCACACAATTATCGATAGCTGGATTGTCGAAAAATTATCAAAATATATGCACTGGTACAATAAACCACAGCTTTCGTCTTCTTCACAAATCAGACAACTAACATACTGAGAAATCCAATTCCATTGTCGAGATCGTTCAATAACAATATGCGTAATATTTTAAATAAATATTTTCTATGATAATGTTTTTCGTACAAACATGTTGGAAGAATTATTACAAAGAATATACAGTTCAATATAAAAATATACCTAGAAAAATACAAATACTTGGCTATAGAAAGCCACTAATCCACCGCTACCTAATTATTAATATTTTTTCAATATAATTGACAGAATCTCAATCTAGATCTCACAACCATAAACCATAAACTCCTTAAAAACCACCGACCGCCAAACATTGCGCGACGTCCCAACAAAAGGGCCGACATGTAACGAGCGCCCGATAAACGAGCGCGGGCAATGAGTCAGAGTGGCCGTCGATGCACACTTCGGCTAGTAAACAGACAGACGGCAGATAACCTTCACCAACAGGCGGTGGTTAAGGTCACTGACGAACGCGCGACTTTACATGCGCACACGTTCGCGTCTCGTGCATCTGTGCGTGCGTAGAGTTTAGCGTGTGTGTGTGTGTGTGTGTGTCTGTTTGTTTGTGTGTAGCGAGTGCGTAATGAGTCGTACGTAACGCGAGACGGAATCGCACATTTCGTCAAAATTGAAAGTAAGTCAATGCTGGGTGCGTGATGAATGTGCTGTTTTCGTTGTTCGATTTTTTTTTATGTTGGGGTATTTTTTTTTATTTTATTGTTTAAATTCATCGATTGATAGATTGAATCCAGGTATTAGGGAATTTATTTTTGCTTAAAGCTAGTATTTTTGTGGTAAAAATATGATTTTTTTTTATATTTATTCATTATTGAATATGATTTTTTCAAGAAGCAAGGAAAATTTTGTGAAAGAAATTTTTTGAAAAAAGAAAATGAAAATGAAGAACGATATAAATTAGTCACGGGTACGTTCCCAGACGTATTTTCTTTGCTGGGACCGATTTTCAGTGGTCTTATCATCGGGAAAACCAGACAATTCGTGAGTAATGAATAACAGTATAAAAACATTATATTTTTCGATATCATTAGAAGATATCTACGTGTAAAACAAATAATCACAAGAAGTTTATGATAAATAAAATGACGATTATCTTGTCACCAAATAAATATACAAATATTCAACAAAATATAAACATTACAATTTGAACTCTGCACTAAGTTACTAGTACATTTTCATCGTCGATAAAAAAAAAAATAGAAAACATCCAAACATAAAATCTGTAAAAATCATCATCGAAACGAACTAAAATCATCAATCGACACCAGAAAACCCATCAAAAAAACGAAGCTACAACACAATACGATCGGCTAATAAACAAATGAACCAAAAACGAAATTCATACGACACATATTCGCGACGCGGAGAGCGGAGCGGAGTGGACGCGATCGCGCGACCGCATCCCGCGGCCGAATGCGGGCCGCTGATCGCGAGCGAGGGGGGTGCGGGGCGCAGAACACCATTCAGCCGGTCGCGCCCCCCGTCTCCCCTTTCCTTTTCCCTCTCCCGTGTTGTGTGTGTGTATGTATGTATATATGTGTATGTCTGTGTCTGTGCCGTGCGATAAATTATCATCGCTAGTTGTGTTTGGATGTGTGTGTGTGTGTGTGTGTGTGTGTGTGTGTGTGTGTGTGTGTGTGTGTATTTGTGGATTGTCGGTGTTTCTCAATTGTGTTTGATTGTGTTTCTTTCGGTTTGAGTTTTGAGTCATGTGTGATTTCGTGAAAATTTTTCGTGCTCGTATCAAACATAGGTATTTTTCCATTTACAAATTGTACAAATTGACACATTCACGTCCACATCTAGAATTATATCCAATTCATTCTATAAAACTATCATCAACATATGACCGATTTTTTTCGTTTAACATAAGAACGAGTCTGTTTTTTTCTCTATAGAATTTGATAGTAGTCATCACGCATTCGCGAACTCTATAGAGATAAGAAAACGCAACGTGACTAACGAGAATTTAGCTAATAATCGAAGGGTATTAACAATATGTTAGCGATAAGAACTGTCAAATTCTATAGGAAATAAGTTAACTAACGATCGAAAGATTAGATAGGGATATTACAGTTGAATTTTCTAAAATTTGAAATTGAGAAACATCGATACACAGGTAAACATAGATAGATATTGTAGATAAACGAAACTGCTGGACACACGCGACTCGCATGTCTATTTCCCGTTGCACAAAACTGTATCGATCTCTATAAATATATCCATATCTGTATATTATTATACAATACGATATTCTGAAACATCGTGTATGTGGCTTTGAAAATCTGATCTATTTAAGCCCAATATTCAACCGCATATTACCAATCGGTTTAACGATATTATCTGCCAAATTCTATAGAAGAAAAAAACACGCTATTAACTAGAATGCACAATAAAAAGAAAAGGTCATATTTATTGTTTTGCATATTCAACGAATGCACATAAAGTAAAAATTCAAACGACGTAAATAAATAAAATAACTCGATAGTGTTAGCGTGGCGATAGAACCGGACGCAGTGGTTTGCGTTATTACGCCATAAATGCAATTAAAAGTGGTATATGTATATCGTAATTGTACTGTTATCAAATAAGAACTACATATACGGTTGTTATTATTTTTTTCAAATTATGTATAATCAAAGATGTCACACATATTATACATGCAATAGTGTACATTGGAATCTTCCTTGTACTATAATTGGTATAGTTTCTTCGATTAATTCAATGTTTATTGTTATCGTAGCTATATTTTTATACGTACATTAAATGAAATTAAATTCCCACAAAATTGTATTTACTTGTAATTATAACCAGTCAAAACATATTACGAAAACGATCCATTTAGATTCAATCAACAAGCAGTATTTAAACGAGGCAATTATTGTTATACAATGTCGATGACATTGCATAGAAACAAGGAAAATTGATAATAATGCATAATTTGTATTTAGCTAACGCCAAGAATAGGACATATGAACTCGTGTCTATTATTTATCGATGTGTAATCGAATAGCATAAAATATAAATACATAGTGCAATAATATCGTAAAGTCGATGACACATTTAATTGGAATCTCGATATGTCATCGTACAAAACAATATGATATCGATTTTAGAAATTGAAAATATACATAAATGGGTATCGTGATACTCATTTCTCCATTTATGAACAGTTTATAATTTGAGGAATTAGTGCACATATTTGAAATTTAAAAAGAGAAGACTAAACGAAATAAAAATCATATTAAGTATATGTATGTAGTTAGAATATGTACATATATTAGTTATAAAATTATAATAAGATTCCGAACCGCTACTTCGGAGTATTAATGCAGTTAAAAACCTGCTTGAAACCAGACATTTAACTAGATTAGGTTCAAATTACAGTAAAAAATGACTTGAACGTTGACATCCGGAAATTTTATAATAAAAAAATATTAACATGATTCAAAACTTTATTCCTAAAACCGAACATAAAATCAATATAATAACACGTAAGCAATATGTTGAGAGTCTTAATAAATACAAGCATTTAAGAATAATGAATTTGAGACACAATCTGAATTTATAAATATGATATTTTTGAGCAGAAAACCTAATAAAAACATCTAGAATCATACTACGGGGAAAATAAATGTGCATAACGTACTAAATAAATGTGGAAACATACAATTAGTGAAAAAATATTCAATACATAACTAAAAAGTAGTGAGACTACGAATATTTGAATGAAATTTTAATTTTAGCTCAACTCTTCATTCAAATTAAAAGATAACTACGGTAAAAACTAAAATTTGGTATATAGGTTAGGTGTACTAATAATAATATTTCATATGAAATATTTCGACAAATCGACAGAGATGAAGAAAACAATAATAATATCGCTTCACTTTGAACAAAAAAACTTTCATTTTTTAATGTAAACTTTGACCCGCGATAATTAAAAAACATTCAAGAGGCGCGTTTCCATTCTTCACAACCATTTCATCTCAACATCTATACAACATTTCAACAAAATTTCAATGAAATCGTCTACAAATCGAATCATGAACTGTCATTATAAGTCACAATTTAATTAAGATTAGTAAAAAAAACAACCCTCAATATTCCATTCATCCAATAAAAACATTTCCACATAAGAAACGTATAGGCTCGCTCTATTTACGAGTACCCCTCGGCAACGGATCGATGGCGGTGCACGGAAAGGTTACTTGCCCAAGAAAACGGAGCAAACTTCTTAATTCTAATTCAGGATTGCAGACGTCGTCACTCCACCGGCGCTAAATTTAAGCGTTTACGCCGCCCGAATGCTAATATTGTAAAATGCATCTATACAACTGGATTAATGAACGAGACGTTGAGGGTGAACGAGAATTGTGTGTTTGGTTTTGTAATAGAATTGACACATGTAAGCTTTCAAATATAATGTTGTTTCTTCTTAAATAATTGTATTTTCACAAATAGATTAAAAAAATATTCGAAAAGTTTAATTTGAAGCGCGAATTTTATGATGAAAAAAACAAAATTATCAATCACGTGCTATCTAAAATCTGACCCAAAAACTATTTTTATCAAATATTTCTACGAAATTGAACGAACAAAACAATATGTGTAATACGTGTATACCAGTGTTGTAGTCGAGGGAGAGCGCATGGGAGCGCGCTCCCTTACCTCTTTCGGGCGTGGGAGCACGCTCCCCCATGAAAATTTCAAATATCAAAATAGCATCAAAGTTTCAAACATATTGAATTCTAAAAATCTAGACAAAGACAATGAAAGCACATAAAATCCTTAACGTTTGCTACACATAACGAATTTTGTAACAACTCAAACTGTCTTTTCAACAGTCTCTCATTTCCGGCTGACAAAATTTATTGCATGTTATTATTTGGTCCTTTGGTCCTTTGATAAAGGCGGACCTTTGGCGAGTTCGAGAGCCATGTGCGTTTAGGCAAAAATTGAGCCCAATTCGATACGGTAGCAGGTAGAATTTCTAGGACTGGCTACAAAAAAATGACTTTGTTCGCTGAATTTGCGTAAAAATAAACAATTCGTGCCGACTTTTTTTTTCATAAGTATTGTAAATATGGTTTCACATGGATATGCAAGAAAAAAATCGATTATCACGTCTTCATTAATGGTTTGGTCATTAGAGTAATTAAATTGAGTCGAAATCAGTTATGTAAAAATGCATGTATATTGTGAAATTATAATGAAAATTTGCAAAAAAAAAAATCGTAGAAAAAATGTATGGGGGGGGGGGGGGTGGTGATGAAAATCAAGCGCTCCCCCACCTCAAAATTTACCACTACACCACTGGTGTATACGTATATCTGCCTATGATGCACATTTATAAGAGACAATAAAAAATATTTATTTATTTCGAATAATTATAGTAAACATACAACACATACAGGCGATCTTCTTACAGCTTAAGAATACATTTCATGTTATAGCAAAATTGTATTATAAATATGTATAGATAATAGAACCCATAAAAAATTTGAAGATATTTAGTTCTCTTTGGTTATTTGCACACAAATTAGGTAAAAAGAAAAAAAATCTACGCACAAAAGAATATATTTGATTGAATGATGTGTGAAAAAGTCCCCCATAAATATGGACAGCCTAAAGATTTTCACAACTACATTAATCGTAAATATGAAAATTTCCCAGAAAATCAATTTTTCTAATCTTTACAACTGATTTGCGTTAGTGATTTTTTCATTTAAAATTGATAAGATATCTTAAATTTGCATCTCATGATATAATAACAAACCAAAGTCATCTGTGTTTGCAGAGGCATTCATACATTTCACCCACACTATAAAAGAAACATCACATGCTTTAATAGAACGCATTATCACAATTTCACTAGCAAAATAAAAATCTAAAAAAATGCCATTTTCCTGAATCATCGACCCGACACACGACAACACATAGTCCGATCTTCGGAGCACCCGGAAAACGAACGACTGACCTTCGAAATTTCCCGACCGAAATCCAGTTTCTTTCCAGCCGTGCGTACGCGCGGACACACAAACACACACACACACACACACAACGCGAGAGAGAGAGAGAGAGAGACAGACGTATAGACGAGGTGTCTCACCTGCGTACTCTCTCCGGCCGCGGCGTCCTATGGAGATTTCAATGTCAGGGGGGCGCCGCCTCACTTCGGGCGCCTTCGCCCCCTCGTAGCCCCCCAAAGGCCGATCGATGGAGCCCCGCAAGAGGCACGTCACGCGCCACTGCCGCAACGTGCACACACACACACACACACTTCTACGCGACAACGGGTACAAGTGACGAATGAGTTATATGCACGTGAATCGCTTGTTTGGTGGATAAATGATGTGAACGAATTTGAAACGTGTCGAAATATATCATCGACCTTCTCCTAATTCATATATGCGGGAACGTGCTAGTTTGAGAGCGCTTTTCTAGAAATCACTTGTGACCCTTTGCCTTTTCCGTTATATGTGTGTGTGTGTGTGTTTAAAATTCGTACGTTTTTCGTGCATCGTTCGAAATTGAAAAAGAGTTGCTTGTTGGGAAGATATTTGTGATAAATTAAGAATTAATTGAATCTTACTCAATTTGAATATAGCTAATGGTTGTTTGAAATCCGGACATTTGACAAATTCTACAAATTGATAAGACATACATTAATTATTTCTTTAATAAAATGTTTTGAATAAAAATAATTAAATTTACAATTATCTTAAGCGACCTTTTTCAAGATTCTGTGCTGGAAAAATAAAAAAAATCTGATTTCCATAGAATTTATGTAACGTTTTACGTCATCGCTGCTTGCGAATTTCATAAATAAGTTCAACATGAATGAAATGAACATTTTAGCTTATTCTACTTATAATGAAGATTTCAAATTTTACAATAAAGTCATTAAACCCTTTTTCAATTCACATCAACCGATATATCACATTTATAAAAAAATCCTAAATAAAAAAATGATGCAATATTAAAGCAACACAAACATTTGAAATATAACGAATAGTTAAATTCTATAAGTTCATTAAAAAACCGAAATCGACAATATCAAAACAATCGAGACTCCACCGTACAACACGCATACGCAATAGTGTCGAGCCGTCTTTATGTATGTACCTACGCACTTTCGAACTTTTTCGAGGTCGTCCGTTGCGCGCGTGTGCGGCGTGCATATTGCGATCGGCGGCTATTTTTGCGGTGCGAAAATTGTGCGAATTTCGAGGTCGAAGTTTACAGTCGAGTTATATCTTATCTCGCCCGAGAAAGGTCGGGTCGACTTTTCCATTATTATTATTTGTTATGCGTTGCGATTTTGAAAGGTGAATCGAAATTTTTTTGAAAAATTCGAAAATGTTATCGACGATGACGTTTCGGTTGCGTTGCGTTGTGTGGAAATTGTTGGCGTCGATTGTATCAAAGTCGAATGCGATTTCGTGTAATAAACACGAGGGCAATAAACTATCGATCCACCTTTTATATAGACGTGTCGTTTGCGCTTTCACTGTTGAATGCGATCGGATGATCAATTGAAAATTTCAAAATAGCTTACACGTTCAAATGTGTTCACTTTTCAGTCGCAATTTATTATCGAACGTATTCTGATACATTCGTGGAACTGTGAGTGTGTGACCCGAAAAGTCACATTAAAAATACCCATAGCACAAATCGATCAAAAGTAACAACAGTCGAAATATTTAATAAATAATATTGCCTTTCTCGCTCTGACGTTCTCGTCTATCTCTCTCGCATATGCTAAAAAATCTTACATATGCAAAAGTCTCACACACATAATAGAACCAGATACGAAAATGAAAACAAGAGCAACACGAACGGCTGGAGCTATATGTAAATTGACGTCTAGAATCACAAAATAACATCAGTATCCTAATATCGAAGGGGGTCACAGCTGAGACACCATCAACCCCCATCACATGAGTACGAAATTAAAATGAATAATAGTCGGTTGCAGTGGAATAATAGCAATGACGGCGATCGACCCCGTGCCGCAGTCAAGGTTGTCGTCCGTGTGTCCCCCATAATATTCGTTGTGCACTGTACCCTCGATTATTCGCGCTCATTTCTTTTTATTTGCTTTTTTCCATTGTAATTGTGCCGAATGTGAATGTTTTTTATTGTAGAGTTGTAAATGTTATTTTTTTTTTTGTATGTATGTCAACTGCATTATGACGGATGCTATTGCAGTTGCAGATTCTTTATTTTTATAATGTTTACATTTAGCTCTGTATCGCATATGGAAGAGAGCTAGATGAGAATTTTAGAGCGAGAGAGAAACTGGCAGTGCAATAGTAATCGTCATAAAATAAATAGCAATAGATAAAAATATTTCAATATCGAAAATATTGAAAAATTATATGTGCACAATGAAATTATTATTACGAACGTTTATGAAGCAGGCTGTCCACTACAAAGCGGAGCGGAAGGAGACACATACCTATACGTAAGAGAAAGATAACCATATAGCCATCTCCCTCACACGTATATACTTATTTCCCTCCGCTTTACAATGGACAGCTGGTATAACGATAACATGTGAATGCAACAAAAAAAAAGTAAAAGAATAAAGATTTCGAATTAACACATTTTCCAGCTATTTAACATTAAATTTACTATTCCAAGTAGACATGACAAGAATCACACACAATTCCTATTAAATCCAATTGAAACCAAATTCGCATAATTAAAACAAAATTACTGGAAAAAACATTAAATCCAAATTCCTGAAACCTATATAAATAAATAAACTGCACATGAAATGCATACTTGAAACAATCGAGAGTACGCCGCACATAAACAAAACATAAACCACACGTAAGTCGGGAACTCTCCGGTTCTCAAAAGGCAAATCGAATTCATAATGATAATTTCATAAAGATTGTTTGTTCGTTTCGAAACGCGCGCGTATGAAATTTTCACCGTGCAGCGAAATAGCGGTAAACCACTTACGTTGTGCCGTCTACTACTCTCAAGGTCAATTCGAACTTCTTTCGATTCTAATAACGCCGCTTTTCATAATCGACGTTGAACTTGAATCGAGGTTCCGTTCGGTCGATCGTCCAAATTATAAAATCGAAATGTCTATTTTGTCGGAGAAAGTGTTGGGGGAAATAATATTGCTTTTAATAATGTATGTAGCTCGCATTTAGAGCGAGGAAGGAAGTAATTTTTAGATGGAAAATATGAGTGTTTCCCATAGTACTACATCTTTGATAGATCTAATTAATAATATAGTAATATTCTTTGTTTGTGTATCCGATGTGATGCTATAGAATTGTCAAAACCAGAAATATAGTGCTAGGGGAACGATGCTCATATGTCAAATTAGAAATTATCACCTCTCTTGTTCTAATGCTAGTATCTAGTATAAGGAAGGTAATAATATCTAGCTGGAATAGGAAAACGTACCTCCTTGCGCTACATACAAATATCTGATTAAATGTTGTAAATTTGACTTTGAGATGTTATATTTTGATGTCAACTCAACATCTGATAGCAATAGTTGAAGTACAATGTGTATGTTCAGCTAAAAAAATAATGAACCTGCAGATGACAATTTAATAGGACTAATGAATCATATAAAATCTATATCTTTATTCAAATCAAAAGCGTGCTAATCATTCATTATCGATCAAAATATGTGAAAATTGAGATAGTTTCAGTTATATTCAAAGGAAAATTTATCATATAAACGGTTCGATTTAAACAATAAATCTGAATGCACATTAGGTGGAACATTTATCGCCCGTACAATGAATGCATGAATTTATCTGAGATATATGAATGAAATGAATCATTTATAACTGCATTCACTTACATATACAAACCTATGTATTTCAAGAACATATATCTACGTATTATTTATACGAAATGCAAATATAAGCCGTTTTATACAAAACACAATCGATTCATATTTAATAGAAAAAAAAAATGAAAACCTTGGCAATTGACGAAAATTTATTATCAGCGAAAAACCTTCTATTGCAAACCACTTGAAAAAATGATTACAAATGAAAATATGTCGATTACTAACAATTAACATGTGCATCTTTGCTGACGATCGATTTTATCAACATTACTGCAACGACACGGTTAGTAAATGCTTATTATGAAAAACGGTAAAAAAGCTAAGTATTATACAGAGTTCAACAGTTAGATATGATCATAAATTACTATAAATTTGAATATAAAACACGTAACGCTATCGATGAAATCAGATAACATGGAAAACGGTTCCGCCATTCAAATATTTAAAAAAAAATAGTAATAACGATTCTGTAATCTGTATACTGTATAAATACCATAATCAACGATTATTTTACATATAAAAAGCGATTTACATATATACTACATAAGCCAAAAACTAGTCGAAAATTTTGATAAACAGTATGTATAGTTATCATCTTTGGTTTTTGAATCGTTATTATCATATGATTTTAAACTATAATCGAAATAATGGGAGTGGAAAAAATGTGAATTTTTATATCGAACATCATTTGAAATTGTAATAATGACTGTATGTTACCGAAGAAACGTTTTAGAAAGTTACATGTCGAAGTTATAATGTAATGGTGATTTTCTGATCCGAGTCTATTAAGCACATGTAAATTTCCGCATTCATCTGAAATTCTATATCATCTTATTATAATTCGTCGGAGGTTAACTATGTTTAATTCATAACAATTTCTTTAATTCATGTTATTCAGATGAGAAAATTTCTTTCCGTTCGGAAGAATATGAAATTTGTATATTTTTTTCGTCACTAACACGTGTCTTTCACATTTCCTTCCATTATTGAATTATTTACCATATTGGTTAGAAATGAAAACTAGCAAAAAAAATAATCAAATAACGAAAAACTTCGAAGGCAGAATATGTGTGCATGAACTGAAAACGTGTCATGAAACGTCAATAACGTTTTCTGAAACACTGCAGTGAATTTTACATTTCGTATATGAGCGTATTTCTGTTCGTTCGTTTTCAAAACGAAGTACGTATGTGTAAATAACTAAATGAAAACATATCGATTTCATGTTATCGCTGTGCGGTTTAGCTATTTCTAAATGAGAGGCTACAATTGAATAAATTCAAGAATTTATAGAAACTTTTTCAATAATTATATTTTGAACGTGCGATTGAATAGCTCAGTAATATGACAAAGTTGACTTTGAGAAGTTCAGTACTTTTATAAAATTGATAAAATTATCATAAAGATTAACGATACAATAACAAGAAAAATAACTTCAACTTATTTTTATCTTAATCGCTTTATTTTCAAATTAGTATGAATGACATTTGAATGATGATTACATATTTTTTTTCTCAAGAAAAAGTATCTGTGATTTCACTTTTTTTTTTATTAAAATCAGATTTTAAACTTTTCATCCCTAACTTCATTTTTTCAGAACAAAATAAATATTTTTTCCGAGGATCTGGGCCAAACACGTATCAAGTTCAAAGTAAATTCAATAAGTAGAGATACAGTGTAAGGGGAATGCTTATATTTTCTAGCTAGATTCTGACGAGATATTATTTTGTAATACGCTTTTCGGAAATCGAACGTTGCAGGAATTGACTGAATTTGGAAGATCTATAAGAAATATAAATATGTTGCTTTTTTTCTCTACATAAAACAACTTTGAGTTTGACAGTAATTAAAACGTAAAAATGCGGCTCCAAGCCACGAGTCGTTATAACTATTTAGAACACAGATTGGATCAAGAAGATGTTCGATCAAAGTACCAATTCGCAATACATCAATACTAACGATCACTACATATTACATATTTAGTAATTACATACATAGAGGCTTTCACTTGACACTAAAATACAACCCTAATTCGAAAAAAAAAATGAATACATACAGATTATACGCAACAATTCGAAATAAGTACAACGTATTCTAGAGTACTTTGTGCATGAACATTACAGATGGAATATGCGAACATTAGTCAATGCATCCAACATAAACGTGACGCGTTTGAGCATCGAACTACTGAATTGTAAACGAATATTAAAAAATTACATTGACAAATGCTCGCATATTCCACGTGCAACTGAAATGTTCACGCATCGCATTTCATATGAACATCGTGCATCGACAACGGCAGCATGTAAACAACGACACGAACGCGAACTCCGCATTTCCCTAATGCGCCGAAAAGAAAAAACTATACAATAAAAAATGAAAAAGACAAAAAAAAAAAAGGGAGCATCGCCCCAGTTATATAGCGAAGAAGACGGAATCAAAGGACGTTCGAGTACGCGGAGTACGCACAAGAGCAATAATGTAGTAGTAGTAGTAGTAGTAGGGCGATATCGCAGGTGCATTGGCGCGAGAGAGCGACAGAGACAGAGCGCGACGGAGGGACGGAGACGAAGGGAATCGGTGCACGCGGGCGAATGCAGGTGAGGTGTGGGGCGCGGGGGTGCGGGGCGATGGCGCACGTGAGCGGCTTGTTTTGAAGCGGACGCGACGTTGCCGCTCTGCTCGGCGCGCGCGGTGCCGGCAACGTCGCGGTCTGGCGTCGCGTCTCTCCGTCTCGCTCTCGCACACTACACGCGACGGGTCTCTAGCTTTCTCGCTCTCGCTCGCGGTGAGCGCTTTCCGTTACGCGGCCGAATTCGGCGCGGACGTCTCTCTATCTATCTATCTATCTATCTATCCGTCTGTCCGTATATCTGTCTGTCTATCTATTTTCCGGATGAATTTATAGGCAGGGTTGTTAAGAGGCGAGGGGGAAAGACGATGATGAAAGTTTTTTTTATCGAAATCAGACTTGATTTTTTTTTTTTGGAAAAATCCGATAAGAATACAAATGGAACTTGATTATTTGATTTATAAGGATCTATTCTCTAACTTGAGCGATGCTGAAAAGTTGAATCGAAATAGATACCAGAGTAAATCAATCAGAAACAACGCCAAATTCATACATTGACTACAAGTACTTCTTGAATGCATTCGATTATCTTGTCAGCAAAAACATTTCATAGATCCAATTATATTAGATTTTTAATTATTTCTACATATTATGTCAGATCGACTATACTTTGAATTAGATCCATTTTTTACACTAACTAGATAACAGATGAGTATCTACTACGCCACTAGATGCATTCCATCATCAAAACATTGTGCAACCCCTATTCTAACTAGACAAAATACACAGAAAATATTTAACGTAACCCATTTTTACTAATATACTCATTAATTAATTAACAAATATTTGTATATAATTGCCCGCTGAAAAATAACATCAGGCTGACGCACAACTAACTAATTTTACAAAACATAAAGTAAGAATCATAAGGTCAATTTAAAAATAACTATTCGCAACGCCTTTCCCTTTCTCACTCTAATACGGCGTTCATATACAGCCGTTGATATTCCTGTTACCGTTTCCTAACATACTGATCTATGTAATTATCTCTTGCACGAGACAAAAAGAATTGCATACATACATGTGTTAGAGCAAAAACAACACGAATGGTTATAGCCACATGTAAATTGACCTTTAATAATAAATTAAAAAATTAACACAACTCTGACTCAACATACAGCCCTGGTGTATTTGTTTATTGTATTCTGTATGTGTGTATGTAGGTATGTATGTATGTATGTATTTGCACGTAGAGCGAGTCGGTGACATTTCAGTGTTGCGCTTTATGTGCGAATTGTGTTCGGGAGGTGTGCGCCTTTTTTACTCGGATTCGTTTCTTTCGTTCATACTTTGTATGTAGGTCGTAAGGCTGGGAACACACTCAAACTATTTTAAACGTTTTTCTGATTTTCAGTTATGTACAATGTGTATGTGTATCGTGAATATATGGAATATTAGGTCTCGTTTAGATAAGATTTAGAATTTTATCGATGATAACGGAACAGTGTGCAACCGGGGATTATGTTTGGGTGCATACTCGAAATATAACTGAATAATGTTATACACTCATAGGTACAGTGTAAGTGTGGTTCGATTCAGTCAGGTTATGGAAACAATTAAATTTCTACTCAAACATTGTGCAAATTTTCAATTCACACTCGAATAATCGTGCCATACATTGAACATACGATATTTTTGAATTTAAATCAATGGAAATTGAAAACATTTTTTTCTTTTTAATACAGAACTGTCAAAATTCAACTGAAATTAAATTAATAAAAATATATACAATAAAACAAATAAATTCCGATAGAAATTAAATGGATGCATGTACGGGTAAAATGAAAAAATGAAGAATTTAAAGGGAAAAGAACAGTTTTAGATAAATGTGAGAAAAAGGTTGTAGACTTACAAAAGTCTTCATTTAGCAATAGATAGTAAACAGCTGACGGTGATAGGAAACATAATTTATAACATACATTAGCATTTAAAGTAATTTTGCTGAAAGAAAAAGAATTTACCATGTAATTATATTTGCACCTGACACTGAAATGAAAATATTCTAGTTCAAGGTCTCCGGAACGTTGTTTATTTTGAAAAAAATATGAATAAGAAACAAACCAAAATTCGATTTTATTTTTCAGTTCAGATGAACATATGAAAAAACCTTCGATTTTCTTCAATTCGATTTCAAAAACTAATGAAAAAAAAATACATTCATTATTGAATGAAGACATGCTAAAAAAAAAACAATATGATGACTGTCAAATTTCAGTTAATATGAACTTACATTTATTTTAGATTGAATTATTTGTGGAATATATAAAAAGGGAAACGTAATATAATCAAAATTGATGTAGAAAACATCGCCAACGAAAATATTCATCAACTGAATTCAAACGGCTCGATAAACGATCTCGAACAGCTGATGAATCTTCTATTTGATCTAACACACAATTTTGAACTTATTACAAATTCCGTATAAGCAAATGATATATACGTATGATTTTTACGAATTCAGAAAAATCCTATAAAGGATGGGATCTTATTCATCACATTAAAATAATCTTGCGTAGTGAAGATTTATTTCCTAACATTTACTAATGTACATATAATCTCTCTGAAGAGGTTGACAAAATTTCATTTCATTCATAAAATATTTAACATTATCATTAACTATTCTCATTACTACACGATAATCTTTTACAAGACGAATAGGAATACACAAAACGTCAAACGTTTCCCGTTTTGACATTCGTCTTTGTAGTTCGCATAATTAAAAATAAGAGCTCAACTTTGACGAGTCTACAGCACAGAGGAAGTTATAAAGGAGGACGATAAAAACCATACTGAAGCCGAACCGATGATGACAGATGAAAGGTTCAAATCTTCAAAAGATCAAATGAAAACACACCAAAGCTCAACTAACTAATGCTACATTGATTCACTTAATCATATTGTACAAAATTGAAAACGTACAATCGACCTTTCAAATATTAGATATCAGTTTATCAGTTCGACGGACTATCAACTTCATAGAAGAAAATAGTTCATAGAACCGATAAACTGCTATTCATCGATTAAAACTACAATCATAAATCTACAATTGAAACGTATCAGTAGTCGAAAACCGTCTTACCAGTTCGATAAACCGCCAACAGAAAAGTTTTATCGAACCGATAAACGCTAACCAAGGATTAAGGACTAATAAATCAACCGACTTGAAGGCAGCACAAACCCAGTTTACCGTTCCATCTCTGACTGGATTCGGAAGGACCATACTGCCTTCAAGTCGACTGATCTACCTGCCCTAAAAGCACAATCCTAAATCTAAATTCATGAGCGGAGAACTCTACAGAATCTTCGATCGAAAGACCGGTCCTCGGACACTCGTCAATCTCTACTCCGACACCGGAGCAGTGCATCTCGGCAGTGGATGAGGAGGGTCCGACGTCGAGGATAGTCCACGGACATTGGTGTCCCGATGAGAGGCAAAAGGGGGCACATTGGGGCAAAAGGAGGCACATTGGGGCAAAAGGGGGCAGAGGGACGCGTATCGATCAGACGGAGACGCACACACGGCCCCCGGACGAACCCCGCTCACACTCCTGACTCTCGTACTCCCGGATTCTGGCTCCGGCTTCGAATCCTCACTTCCACATATGCTAAGTTACGTATGTATAATATGTACTTGAGTACGAAGCGTCATTCGTTCGGTTTCTGTTTTCGTCTGTCTGACGTTTGCGTTGGCTTTCGATAGTGCTGTGAGTTCGTTCGATGGGTCTGGATGATGGTTTAGAATGGGGATCTTTTTTAAAAGGTTTCGTTAAAACTATACAGAGCGAGATGTGGAGGAATTAAAAAAAGTGACTTCTCCAAATTCCTGACTATGAAAGTAGAGGTTATAAGAAAATTTAACTGTATAATAGCACTATTTTGTGTCCATGTAACGCTCCAAAACTGCACGTCGATATGTTCAATGGATTGAAACTGCGTTTATACATTCATCGGGTTGAAACTGTGTTGATATATTCAACGGATTGATCTCTAGTTGTACAATAATATCGCTACTATCAGATGGGTTAAGTTAGGATAGGTTAAGTTAGGATAGGTCAAGTGTCGTGCACACGGTATTGTACATTCCTACTTCTAAACTAGGATCTGAAGCAAAATCATTTCGAAGAACGTTACTTCAGATCTACACCATGCATTAATTCGGCACAGGACATAACAGATCAAAAAATAGTTCATCCCAGAACCCTATTTATAAACATTCATACATATTAACCAATTTACACTCAAAAATCGAAAATATTCCAAATTCGCACCACACATCCGAAAAAACCGACAAATAACCAACTCCATCAAGCGACTTTCGATTCGAAGAAAGGCGACCCAAGTTGAACTGAATTCACTCAAATGCGTCGAATCGCGATTCCAACGCGACTTTTCATCCAACCGATAGATTCCTTACACTGTGCGTACACGTGCACCGCATAGATGTGTATAGTACATACATACTTAAATACGTACGTACGTACGGACGGACGGACGGATGCTCCTGACATTGAAATCGCGAACGTTTTACGTCTCGCGGCTTCGGCAACGAGATAAAAAAAAAGTATCTCATGTGTGTATAAATATAAGCGTATTCGGGGAGCAGAGAGAGGAAAAAATGAAGAAGAATTCGCGCGTTTCAGTGTGCCATGTGTAAGCCACCCGTATTCTCGAGTTGCCAAATGTCGAATATAATTTGATTCGGGCGCTGTTTTACTCTGTGAATAAATAAATGCACAAGAGTCGGAGATGAATTTGTTTGAAAAAAATTTTTTTTTTTCAGTGATATATGACGACCGAAATGGCCAAGGGGTACATGTGACATGTTTGCCGAAATTGAGTTACGTACAGGAATCGCTTCTATGTACGCTCATATATTTGGAGGCAAAATGATGTGAACGAATTTGTAACGTGTACCAAAATGCATATATCGTCAAATCATTCGACCTCCTCCTAATACATATAAGTACATGTTCAACTTTAAGCACTATTTTCTCGAAATCACTTGTACCCTTTGGGCTTTTCAGTCGTCATGTGTATAACGATTTTGATATCCTTTGTTTTTCCGTGATTTATTTTTAAAAGATAACGATTTATCAATTCTTATATATGGATCATTTCAGAGAAATCTATATATGCATTTTTAAATGGTTCATTTACACATTAATGTGAATTACTAACAAACAAAAAATGAACTTAAGCACAGCAATGACGAATTGCGCTTACAATGGCCGCGTTACTCATCTCGGTGCCGAATCAAAAATTACGCTACAAATTGTTATTTATGTATGTGTATGCAGCCGATAAAGGATTTATCGGCACAATTATTATTGGAAACTATAAATGCGACTGCATGAAATCGACAGCGTGTTATTTATAGAAAAAAAGAACAATACTAACGCAGATAAATAAAGCAAACATAATCGGAACGAGATCACGACGCGGATCCAACGCAAACAAAACCTATGCATTTATGTGTTATAATAGAAACGAACTTCAATTGAAAAGTTGATTTTCATACGTCGAATGTAAATATGGTTAGTTCGTATCGATAAAGCAGTGGAATGTTTGTGTGCGCTGTGTCAGGCTCGGTGCTATTGTGATGCTAAAACCGCATACTATTGATCACAATTCAGTTTCTTTTGAACGTTTAATTCAAAAACTAAAATTGATTTACGCTTTTTAACGAGTTTTTTACTGATATAATCTCAATTTGAATAAATATTAATCAGTGTGACATTAGTGATTCTGTCATTCATTCCCTTCTGTGAACCATCAAGACAGTTCTAATAATAAAATGACATCATAAATGCTATAAAACGACAAAAATTGTTTGGATACCGAAAAACGAACCGTTCATTTCAAACAATTCTGCACTCGAAAGTGAACTGACCACTAAAATTACATCAAACATGCTTCAACGTTTTGACTATTTTGTCTCAACAATGAACACAATTCAATCAGTGCGTAGTCCATCTAGCATTGACCGGACTCTTCAAAATTGATTCTAACAAATAATCTTCAGTTCTTACGCTGATAATCATTTCAGATGGTACTTTCAGAAACAGAAAACAAGGAGCAGAAACAGAAGCCAAAACGGCAACGGAGAGACAAGAGGGAGAACGGCACAAATAGTCGCACAAGAGTGTAATATAACACATGCGGTATTTTTAGTCGGACGAATAAAGTACGAAATGTGTGTGTATTATTCGGCATGTGACGAACATGTGCACGACGACGCTTTATATGTAGAATGTAATCGCAAAACGTGCGATAGAATATGACTCGAAATTGTACACTCTACGGATAATATTGTTCAATTAATTAGACGAAAGAAAATATGGCTCTTATCGACTATTTTGCTTTTCTTGTTGATAATGTGGGCGTGTGTGTGTGTGTTTTATAGCCAATGCACACTGTGAGCTATTGAAATTTATCTATTATATGAGAAATTGTATTTGAAGTGCAATAAATACATTTATTTATACATACTGTAGTTATGTGTGAGTAATTATAATGGCACAGTTATTATTTCTTTTGACGTTATATAATAAAAAAATCATCCGTTCTTTTTATCAACTATTATCATCAGTATATTTGAAAATATGATCGATTTCAAATAAGCCTATTTATCGCACGAAACACATCATAAGATAACGAGATATTTTCTTCAATTGTCTTCTATAAGATAAATATAAACGCGATACAATTTGCCATATATTTGCGGATAATCACCTATTTGAACATTGGATATAAGAATTCAAATGAACGTGTTAAGTATGCGTGTATATTTCAAAATGCATCTTATTGTGAACCGAAAACATAATTGACTGGATTGCAAAACATCTAATAATATAGAAATTACAATACATACAATAAAATGCCAAACAAACGAACTTCAAAATGAACATTTCACAGAAATAGAATACAATAATTCTTTCTATGTCTCGCATAACCTTCTAGTACATATGCATAACACATCTAATGACTCTTTTATTCGACTTACTAAAAAAATATTATTTACATAAATTATTTGAAAGTAGAATACTAATTGTAAGTCTTTTTTTTAATTATTGTACAACGCAAATACTATTTTCGTGTAAAAGGAAACCTATCAGGCCGGTACTTATCATAATTCAATATATATTTTTAATTAGATAGTTTTAAATTCAAACATAGATAAATAATCTGAACTCACATTATTATTCATTAAATTCGACAATTTATTAATTTACTACAGAGCCCTGTAAAACGTCTGTCGTGTGGATAAGGCACAATTCTATGAAACGTGTTTGATGCATTTTTCAAAATGCCTTCAATTTCCCTCATTATTTAAATTATCCAAATTTCGTTCATAATAAGCTACAAATGAAAACATTTCACATTGAGTACAGAATTAATTAATTAAATAAAATATAATTAGGTGGCCTAACGAATTTTGTCATTTGATAGCAATTATCTTTATTATTCAGAAAATATATTTCAAACATAAATAATTATGACTATATCCAAGTGCTTTGATGAATAAATTTCATTTTTTATGAAAAAGTGAAATCAATGACTTTATGCACTGAACATCCCAATTCAGACGATTGCACTGAAAGGATCGATAAGATGTGAAAATCAACAAAAGTGCAACCGACAAATATTCCACGATTACATCACACAACGCGGATATTCACAAAACGTGAAAATTTCCTCAACAACAACAACAATATATTTGTCGTTAACATTGCGAATACACATACTAGATATTAATTGTGTGCAAACTGAAAAATTCATCCAAAAGGCCGACTGCCCTGGACCGATCTCATGTGCAAGATCTTCGATGATGATCGATTTCTATGGAGATTTCGAGACGCTATGGGAATACCTAGCTGTCGCTTGAAATTGGCGACTTTCGCGGAATTGAGGCGACTCAATTGTGGCGACGCGACTTATTCGATACTTTTTAGAAGTTTTGATGTGTACAACATCTGGACATTGTTTTTTCATACACAGTTAGTTATTCGAAATGTCGAAGCTTTCGTTCAAAGGGTTTCTTAAATTATTTCGTCGAATGAACTAGCAATATTGTGCTGAATGATACAGTATTAATCATGCATTCTGAATCAGCAAAATTGTGAAATTTCGTCAGCATTGTATTTTATGTACATACATACAATTGTATACCATATTCAGGGCTGTATACGATATGAACTTTCTAAATATATCAAATACACGTGGTTGAATCAGAATGATGAATCAAAAGAATCGGTCATATGTAATTGGTTTTTGAAATTCATTATATACTAATTCACGATAAAAAAAACTAATCAAATAAGTTTATCGGGATGTTCACAATGCCATCGTACATAATTACAGTAAGTCATACATTTATCGATTAGTATAAAAAGTTGACTGTTTAAATGAGACATTAATGAAATGAAAAACCGTGATTATTCATCATAGGATCTTTTTCAATTTACATACTGGTCTGTGGCTGATTTTGCGTATTAAGTAAATAAATACTATTATTTAAGCATTAGTTTAGAGTTCAGATAAAGTGAGACCCACAGAAAGTCTAATTACATGCTGCCACAACACATTTATTGTCTTTTTTATACTTAACGCTTATATCTAACTCTTTCTCATATATACGAAAAATAGCTAGATGTTAGTGTTATAGCAAAAGACTCAAAGACAAGTTGCAATAGCAGCATGTAAATTAAACTTAACGGAAGACCACATGGATCTGGAGCAATCGTCTTTTCAAGCAACTTTGCTTCAGCTCAACACCATGCTACAAGTATGTAGGTAGTTTAAATTGGAATCATAAGTATTTAATTTCTATTGAAACTACTCGGAGAAAGATTCGGACCAATAAATTAACGTAGGTAGCCTAAATTATGATTGAATCAAATCCCTGAAAAATGAGATATAACGAGAGAGCAATCCTCAAGTACTTCAAAATCAGTGAAAGTATATCGTCACCAGTATGAATTGTGAGTGTTCAAATAAAATAACAATAACTGTGGATCAGTTGTAAGAGAGTTTACCTTAAATCTTATGAAACCATGAACCATTAAATTAATGAAAAATTCAATCAATATTTGAAAGGGAGAAATCAACCATCCTATGATACTGATCTACTTCATTAAAATTGGTTGGAACGTTTTACAAAGCTACGATAGAACGGCTCGAAAAGATGATGACTGCTACAAAATACAGTTCATATGTATAAAAATCGCACTAGAAACGCCAGTCGCGCCATCAACGAGACAGACCTATATGCACAATAACGCCATCTCACCTGCGCATATATGTAGGTTTGTCTCGTTGACTTCTCGACAAGCGTTTCTAGCACGAATAGGGACCTACAGATGTCCAATTTTCGGAAAATCTGGAATGAAACAGAGATGATAGGCTTTCACTGAAAGACGTGTAAAGGTTAATTTACATGCTGCCATTACAAATCACGCTTAAGCGCTTGCATCTAACCCATTCTCACATATACGAAAAAAGGCTAGACGCGAGTGAGTCGAAAGCAATGATGCGCAGTAGCAGTATGTAGACGAGCCTCATCATATTAACACCTGGTTATATAAGGGAATCGTAATGCTACGATTCTGACTTTATATGTTAGATTTATACTCGGTCCTAGACTCGAGAGGTGTCCACTGAACGAAAGCTGTATGAGAGAGACAAATACAGACCGAGACGAGCTAAGTTTGTCTTATATCAAAGATCAATTTACACATAGTTATTGTTATACGTGTTACTGTTTTATTTCTTGCTCAGGGTGGTTCACACTAAAGATAGTAGACAGTAGATAGTCAAGTAGACCAGTGTGAACATTCTACTTTGAAAGCTGGTTCAGTGAGGATAGTCGAGAGCCAACTCTTCTTGACCATCTACTGTCCTCAGTGTGAACCAGCCTTTACGTTCGCATCTAACTCTCTATCGTAATATACGTACGTGGACATGGGAAAAGGCTAAATGCGAAAGTTAAAACGAGAAACGAAATGGCAACACGAATGGCTAGAGCTGTGTGTGAATCAACCTGAATGCCCGCCGTTCAACTGTAAGCGGTATGGAGCGGACGAGAATCACACCTATAAGTAAGAAGAGGACGCCTATATACCTATGGTAATTTCCCTCTTTCGTATAGATGCATCCCTCGATCGCATCCATACCACTCGGAAATGGATGGCGGGCATAATAACTTCGATTCAGCGAACACCGTTCGCACAATCTAAGGACAGCATATACAGGCTATCAGATGATCAATTATCAAACTGGTTATATCGCGCTTGAAGCGAACTCAAACCTATCAAGCAATAACCAATTCTATGTATCTATGGACCAATTCGCATGCATGCGATCAGACCGAAACCGAAACCGAAACCGAAATCAAAGACAAACATGTCTGTAGATTTGGCTATTGACCAAGTCGCATGCATGTGGGCAATATGTAAAGGGATTCGCAGCAGCGGAGATATGCTTGTACCTCAGGATGGGTTGTGCCCGCTGTGTGTACTGCGCCATGAGCGGCGGCGTTGGCGACGATGGTGATCGTGGTGGCGATTCTGATGGTGGTGGCGATGGTGGTGATGGTGGCGGAGTCCGCGTTCCTTCGGTCACCTCGCATCGTGTTCACGGCAGCCGCGGAGGCCGCATCTCCCAAATATCCCACCACTAGCACACACGATTCTCAATTTTCGCCTACCTCCGCATCAAAACACTGCACACATTTATTTCTTATTATATTTATTTATTTACTCGACGACACTTTACTTGATATTTTCACTTTGACACAGTCGCTCTTATTTTATATATCTTCACAACTATGCTATCGCATTTCACCTTTTCGCACACTCAACTTAAGATTATCACACTATTTATTCACTAATGATAAATCTGCAACAGAAAAAAGAAAAAAAAATCATTAGTCATCATAAAATTAATGCGTTTCTATCGTGTAAATTAAAAATGAGAATAGTAGAGGTCCGCATGGCGACACGTGGTCGATCGTACCGGTGACCATTAAACGTTCAATATTATTTTTACATTATCCAAATCAGACCCGAATTTCCGCATTTCAGCGGTTTCGTAATCGCGGGTTCTTCTTTGGTTAGGGTCGGTCAAACCCATCGATTACTTCGGCCACTCTTCAACAATATCGGAGGAAATATGATATTGAAGCGACATATCGACAATAATATTGAACGTCTAGATGGGACGCATAGTACGAAACACAACATAATTGTAATATACGATATGTATTGTAGCATTGCATCGCACGACACTACAACACACGACTATCGAGAGCATACCGACAGCTTTAAATTCGAAATTTTTCGCATCGGACTCGCGGCGATTCGGCGACTCCGCTGCGGCGAAACTTCACCCCGGAAAGAACAACAATAAAACATCATCGTCGAGCGGTGAAAAATAAAAAAGAATAGGCACTTTCGACTGTGGCGAAAAGGACCGCACCCGTATGCGCTTCGTCGCAATAAACGTGCGCCATTTGCAGTCGTCGTGCAGCAGTCTTATGGTCTTATAAATCTCTCGAATGAACGCATTTCCGACTAAAATATACGTTTGAAATTCACGTTTATGAAGATCGATCTGAATCTAATTAGTTATGGATACATTTTGGACGTTATACGTTGACGTTTGTATAAAAACAATTAGGGATATGGTTAGTTTAGTTAGGATAGATTCGGTTAATTTATGTTGTAGGCGCATTTAGGTTAGAGCAAATTGTTCGTGACAAATTTTACCGAAACAACGCGAACACTAATGCGACTGAAATTCCACTACAATATTGTTAATTTTTAATTGAATCAACACTGAAACATTACAATTGAACAAAAATTTCGACAGATTGATTTAACGCGAAATTTAAAAAAATCCTACACATAAACGGCGAGAACACAAAACGACGACAGATTCGATCGCCGACGGAACTCGACGTTGTGCAACGTTCGATTTTGACGAAATTTTCGTTTCACACGCGTTCAGCTCGCAACACTCACTTTACGCGATCGACGACAATATTTCCGATCTTGTTGCACTTCGTTCGTCGAGGATTTCGAAGAGGGTCCTTCGGTGGATTCGCGAAAACCACGTGCACGACGCACCGGGCGCTACGTATGACTGAAATTTCGTTCGACGCCTCGGTACGGACGCATTTTCGTCGATGCGAAACGTTTTGGATTTAGGAAAATTCGTTCGGAGCGTAAACGAAATCGATTCGAGAATGAGGTTATGTCGAGGATAGAGTTCGAATTCGCGACGACGCCACCGAATTCCGTACGAAAAAAATATGCTGCGGATGCGATTCGTTCTCGCGTCGGTATCGGTGACCGAATCGAACATAATCTTAGATTACAATTGGAACTATTTACGGACGTTCTTAAAATATGTAACGCGACCGGGCGTTCGAACGAGAGTCGACGGCGTCCAATCTGAAGCGGATGAAAAATCTAACCTGACCCCGTCGAACGGCACGGGCGAAGACGGTACGCGATTTGCGACGAACGCGAAACTCTGAACGGGTCGTCGCCGAAGTCGGACGACGATGGATCGGGTCAGGATCGTCGAGATGGAGTGGCGGAGTGGCGAAGTGGCGAGCGTCCGTCCGGAAGTCGAGCGAGATTTCGGAGCGACGCCGAAGACGCGCGACTCGCGATCGCCCGAAATCGGCGACCGGAACGCGGGCGCTCCTTCGACGATCTTCGGAACGCGGACGCCTCGCTCCGCATCCGTATCGATCTCGGGACGACGCGACGCCGACGCCGACGCCGCGAGACCGAGAGTCGCGGGGCGCAGCGCCTCGAGGTTATGTAACGGCCGGGGCGAAGGCGCAGGGGGCGACGCGGACGCGAACGCGAACGGGAGGCGAGGGGAAGCGAGGCGCGGGGAGGAGAGCCGAGTGTCACCTGAGGGGCGGAGCGCCGGGGGGCGCGGGGCGCGGGGCACGGGGCCGGGGGCGCACGGGGCACGGGGCGGCGGCTCGGAGCGTGGCGCGCCGCCGGCTGCGTCGGCTCGGTTACGATCGAAAGTCCATTGAACCGTTCCGCTTGAAATTTACGCCGAGTAAAATTATCGAGGCGACGTCGCGGGGGCGGGGGACAGGGCCGCCAACCGGCGTCCGCCCGGACGGAGAACGCGACGCGACGCGGCCGAAAACTCGACTCGGCAACACTGCTTCGCGCCGAAAACGTTCCAAATTCGCAAAAGTTCGTTCGTTTCTCGAAAGCGTCGCGTCGTTTTCGATCCGGTTAGTGATCTATGACTTCCGACCGATTTCGACAGAGACGACATTCGAATTCGTATTCGATTCGGTCATGTTCTGAAAAAACGAAAAAATTAAAGCTCAAATATAAAAAAAATCGTTTTGTCAAAGAGAAAAAGTCAAATTAATTTATTAAGCAATTTTTATACGTTTATTTTGAATTTTGATCGAATTGCAAATTCATCACGTTTTCAACATATTGTGAAACTCAAATAAACATCTATTTTATTTTTCTGTTCGTTTACATTTGTTTTCATTATTATTTTTCGACATTTTCGAAGCGATTTCGATTGTAACGTTTCAAAGTCGCGGGACGAAAATCGTTTCGCTATGACCGAACGCGTCGCGCGACGATTCGTTTGACGTTTCTTTTCCTCGCCGTTCGCTCCGTGCGCAAATGTTCGTTTCGTTCTGCCGAAATATAGAGTTTTACTCTAAACGTCTCGATATCGTTCCGCTTTACGCTCCTCCCTGCCCTAACTTTGTTTAACTTCTGTCCATCGACGACGAGAATCCTAACCTAATGCGCGAAGTCCTCTTCGAAATACCTTCGCCCGACTCGTTTGTCAATCTATTGCGATTTTCCGAAAATGAGACGCGATCTCGTATTCATTTCCTACTCAAAATTGTACCGTTCACAATTCCGAAATAAATTACGAGCCAGAAAAACAAAGTCAATTATCAGACCTTTTTATGAAATGAAAGGAAACGTGGACGCCTCAAATTCTGGACGCGCTTCATAATAAAATTGTTTCTTATTATATTAGATTTTATTTTGAGGATAAAATGAGTCAAAATGAAACACAAAATATTGATCAATCCGTATATTTTCAGACTTTAACTTTTCTTCGGCTCGTTTGTAAGCCTCTATCGCATTATAGACACTTTTGAACAACGATTCCGTTCCTATTGCTCCGTTGGAAGTATTCTCGTCTGTCACTTCTTTTATGGTGCTTCCGTCTTTATACGAACGGTTCTGATTTACTATGTTCATCCCGATACGCAGGCTTCCGGAATTCTCATACGTAACGTCCGGTTTTATTATACAATCTCCCTGAAATGTTAAATACAACCCATCTTCGCGTTATCATTTTAAAATATAAACGTGTCGGACAATATATATATACCTGAAATGTGAGCGTTTTATACGTGCTTGCGATATCCTTCAAAATGTGTCTTCCGCCTATAAAATATCTTTTCATGTCCCATAATCTCTTATTATCGCCGACCGGTCTCGACGAATGTAAAATAATATTACGGTAGCCAGATTTTGTAACCGTTATACAGACATAACAATATCCTTCCGTGCGTTTCCTTCCCCAATAATCTGACGATACTATTTCAAAGTATACTTTCGGCATCGTCAGCGAATAATCTGAAAATGGAAGAATTTTCATTTCAGTACAGGTTTCATATTTCGGGCTGGAACTTAATATTTTATAGAACTAAAAATTATATTGAATTCAGAGTAGAAATCCTGTATGAAAAAATGTACAAATATGCTAATATGGAAAATACCTCTGTCGTTTCCACACTGAATATCGCAATCTATGTTCAGCTCGAAAATATGTCCAAAATTTGCAACTTTATTTACACCTTTTACTCGGGAAATTTGGGTCTTTCCATTCAATGAACTAACAGATTTATATCCGTAAGGTAATTCTACTGAATATTCAACAAAAAGATTATCGTATTCAAATGAATGTGCCGATTTTATCTCGAAGATAACAATGCATTTCGAAGTTTTTCTTGGAGGGACCCAAAAAGTTAGGTGTTTTTTTCGTAGACGAATTGTATTATTATGCTGATGTAACTGTGAAAATTATATAATTAAATTATTTCATTTGAGAATCTCGAATTCATTATAAGCGTTGTACCTTAGTCAGTGCAAATATTTCTGTCGATTTTTTCTCATCTATATCTGATATAATTTGTTGTATAGAATAATGAAAAAGCTGTTTGGCTCCATATGATATTTCTATGATGTAAGGATTCACTTCGATATCGTTAAAGTCTGGAGACACAATTAGTTCTTTACTGTTACGATTATATGTAATGATAAATAATAAATGCTCTCTTTTGAGAATTAGTGCTGGGTCTCTGAAAAAAATTGTATATTTTTCGTAACTAGAAAATTCTTAATTTACTATTTTACTCCGATAAATATCTTACTTTGAATGATTATTCATATCTGCTAAAATATACATTTTTTCTATATGTTTCTCGGTTTTTATTGATTCTTCCATATTATTATTCGCTTTCCAGATACTCAAGAATTTTTTTTCAGCTAAAGGATGGGTCAGACTAATGTCACTTATTGTTTTGGATATTATTTTCATGTCAGAATTTCTATTAGCTAATACTAATTCATTAATTGTGTAATTATCCTCGTCTACATAGGAAAATAATTTTTCTCTGTAACTAGATGAAACACTTTTATTTTCTTCAATGCTAGATGTTTCATTGCTGTTTGTTTCAGTCGCTTTTTTTGATGAAACTGATTTTTCTTGCCATGAAAATAATTTTTCTTCGCTGAAACTTGTATTTTCTGTTTGTAAATTTGTATCCAATAAAGAAGATTTCAAAATTGGGATGCCTTTACTTATTTCTATTAATTTCACCCTGAAATAATTAGAAATGTGGATATGTAATTGAAAACCTTTTTCTAAAGCTTATTACAACCTACTTGAATTTGAAGTTTTTGATATTATCAGTGCTCGAATAAAAGCCTGAAACTATGTTGCATTTCGTGAAATTTGCCATACTGAATATTATTTGTTCTAAACTTCTCGTGTTTCCATATTACTTGTATAAGAATCTTATATTAGCATTGATTTCAATGTATTATCCAATATTTCAAACAACTTTTTTCATTCTATTTGTGTATAGCATACACCATTGCCATAGCGACAAGTTTTCAACTTGATCTAAAAACGTTTTAATATGCCTGTTATATCAGATCATTTTTTTTTTTTTGTTTACCCATTGAAATTCGAAGAATCTAATTTGTCAAAAATTTCATTCGATCAAGAAGAAGATCGGTGACTTGACCTATATGTGTCTCCTTTTGAAAAATCGTACTATAAAAATAAAAGTGTTCAAATAAATCCATTTAAATTCTAAATGTAGGTATTGGCATTGTTTTATTTGTGCAATTTTTCAAAAGAAAGCTAGAAGCAAAAAAAACAAAAGGGAGATCATATTTTGATGATGAATATTTTCTTATATGGTCGACAAATTACGTTTTTAGGCTGACTTGCAATAGAGGCGTTCCCGGTTGACTTGAGTGTTTGACACACTTCAGTTTGTTTAACTGATTTTCATTCGTGACGTTAACGCTTAATTGAAAATTCTCTATAAAGTAAGTTTTATTATCATTTTATTTCTGAGAACACAATACTTTTACTAACTTTTCACTTCAATCGCAACGGTTTTTAGGTAAATTAGACTCACCGGTATCAATAAGCTAGATAAGATTATAGATTATCTGAATATGAATTATCTTGATTGAACTAAACCTTGAATCAATTTATCAATCAATACAATTTGAATTTCCAAAATGGCTAATTCACAAGATGTGGAAATGCAAGAGTTTGCCGATCCCAATTTGCATTGGCGAGAAGTTTTCAATAATGTAATGAATTTTCTTTAATACTGAATAGTTGTATCAACGGCATGATATTATTCCTAACCTCTAATATGTCTAATTCTACGCCGTTATCCTAACCATTCAGTACTTTTTTTTTTAAATTTCTATGTTAATATGGATATAGTTCAGTAAAGTTTTATATACTTTTATGTATCGATTGCAGTATGATCATAATGGAGACGGTTTCATCTCGTTGCCCGAGTTAAAAAATTTGATCAATTCTGGCCGCTGCAAAGACATTCCACACCATGTGACGAAGCAAATTATGAAATTGTCGGATCGTGATAACAGTGGTCATTTAGATTTTGAAGAGTTTCTGAAGATGGTTCATCATCCCGAATTACAAAACCACTTCCAACATTTGGTCCAGCGATATGTGAAGATGATGATACCCTCTCGGCAATCGTATATTGACACCACAGGTTCAATTTTTTTTAATTCAATTTTCTTGAAATAAAAATATGAGGGTTTTTTTTCAACTTCTGATGAGGTATGATAGAAAGACAAATTTATGTGTCGTTATACTTTTATTAAAAGAAGTATGGTAAGATTAAGAAGTTCAACATTTGATTGAATGATCGGGCCTCAATGTGTCAAAGTGATCAGAGCACAAATATTTACAATCATGAATTTTTACATGTTAAATCATTAACATTGGTCATTCTGTGATAGATATCATCTGCAGCATATCCTTTTGAGTGCAGAAAACAATTTACACTTTCTGCAATAATTCGCTTTCAATTGAAGCACTCAAAACTAAATGAATTAAAATAACTTGAATTGAAAATTGCGAGAAAAATAAGCAAGACTATACTCAATTTATTCCATATTACAAAAAAATATATGTTACACTGAAAATATGACTTTTTTACAATCCATCAAAAATTGAAAAAAAACCTGTCCTTGTATAGTTACAAATTATGACTAATAATCGTTTTGTATGTTCATTTTTGTGATTTGTGATTGCTTTTATATGTACGCATTTGTGGCGTCTATTTTTCGTGTATGAGAATAGGTACGGCATTTGCAGATGGGGCGTACGAAGAACAGTACACTTGTTGGCCTCCGGCTATTTGCATGGTGATCGTCTCGGTCATAGAATTCACTCTTTTCATGATTGACGCTTTTGTCAATCATCCTAAAGGAACTGGACCCATCGCGACGCAACTTATTTACAATCCGTATAAGCGATTCGAGGCGTGGAGGTTTTTCAGTTACATGTTTGTTCATATTGGGTGAGTCTTTATAATTAGTATTCTTACATTAAACATGACGATTAGATTCACATAAATTATTCTAATTATTAGATCGGTTCATCTTGTCGTGAATTTGGTTGTGCAACTCCTACTGGGAATCCCATTGGAAATGGTGCATAAATGGTGGCGTGTTCTTTTGGTTTATTTGGCTGGTGTTGTCGCTGGATCTCTTGGCACGTCTATCACAGATCCAGGAGTATTTTTAGCCGGTGCGTCCGGAGGAGTGTACGCTCTCATTACTGCTCATCTTGCTACTTTGTTTATTGTGAGTATATTATATTATGTATAGTAAAGAAATTGACATATAACTAATATTGATATTTATGCCTTTAGTTGTTAAATTGATTCAACATTTATTTCGATTCACATTGTCATAAACAACATTAGGTTTTCCACTTCAAGATTAATATGTACATATTTGATAATGGTATTTGTGAAACAGTGATTCAATTTTTGATTTATTCAACTTGAAATAAAAGATATTGAACTTTAAGTAAAAAATCTGTATAACACATTTCAAACTTTTTTTTTTGTAGAATTGTAAAAAAATATTGTGTTATTTTCTCATTCAACCGAATACCTAATTATGTCAAACATAATATAAAATTAACATTCATAATTTAAATTGATTAGATAATTGTTATATTACTACACATGTTCTTATAATTTGATATTCTTTTATATTACAGAATTGGTCTGAAATTGAATATGCTGCCATTCAATTGATAGTTTTTCTCTGTATTGTGGGAACAGATGTTGGAACAGCAATTTATAATAGATATCACTTAAATTTAGATGAAAATATAGGATATGTAGCTCATCTTGCTGGTGCCATAGCAGGTTTGAAATTATTTCGTCACTTCCAAAAACCTATATAAACATATATTTTTTAGGGAAATTTTAAATCCACCCTAGTAAATCTTAAATCCACCCTAGCTACAGTGGCGCCACTGGTGGCTAATTGTCGAAACCGACCCAACTGTCAAACACTAGCGCCCCTAGTGACTAATTTTTGCAAAGATCCTAGAAATTACCTACCGATCGTTCAAATTGCTTCTGGAAATTGTTAAAAAATGCGCTTTTCATAGGATACTGCGTTTTAAATGCAAAATCGTATGAAACCAAGCTGCTGATTTGAAGTGTGATCATAATATATATTCCTACACTTCAAAACAGCGGAGCACTTGGTGAAGTGAAACATAAAATATATGTTATATTTCACTTCGGTTCACTCTTAGCTTCTAATATACTCATTCCTCGCTAAAATCTCATTTTATATCTGAAATATACTTATGAACTTTGGGAGGAATCTAGTGAATTGATCATTATATCATTGGAATCAATAAATCGTTATTAAATCAAGTGAGACACCAAAAGTTTTTCAATTTCAATAATTACTGTTGAAACATAATGATAAATCATTAACTATATTGTAATATAATAATCTCTTGGAACAAACAAAATTAGTTTGACAGTTGGGTCGGTTTCGACAATTAGCCACCAGTGGCGCCACTGTAACTAGGGTGGATTTAAGATTTACTAGGGTGGATTTAAAATTTCCCTATTTTTTATTTATACAATGTCTTTTGTTTACATTCTCGAATACTAATGTATCTGTTTTCGACTATACCACTCTAAACTTTATAAAACGTATTTATTGATTTGTTAAAATGTGTGTTCAATATTTTAGGTTTATTAGTTGGAATTGGAGTACTTAGAAATTTAGAGAAAAAAAAATGGGAAAAATACCTATGGTGGTGTGCAGTGGTAACCTATTTTGTTTTCATGACAATAGCTATTTTAATGAACATATTTTGGACTGATCACTTTCCAGCTTCAAGACCTGATTATAAATAAAAAATACCAAAATTGCATTAATATTATATGATATATTTCATTAGCCATTTAGTTTTATGCTCATGTGTGTGAGTTATTTTCATTAAAATATTCAATTTATTCCGATATTTCGATGTTTTTATATTATCAAATGAGTAGGTAATAATGTTTTCAAAAACATTATAATTCCATGACACACCTTTGACTGCAATATGAACTTGAATCCGGCTCGTATTAATTTTCATAGATGATTCAAATGTGAAATCAAAATTAATATATCCAATTATTTAGTACAAATATGTATTACTGTAAATTATTCAGATTTATTTGAAATTTATAAGATAATACAATGCCAGAAATAAGACTTAAATGTGCTTTTCGTCCACATATGTAGTCAAAAGCATCTATATTTTAAACATATCAATGTGCACTAAATCGTATTTTCATGTAAGTATTAAAATTGTATTTTAATAAATTATTGAATTATATTTATTAGTAAAAACATATCTGTATATCTGTTCAAGAAGATATATGTATGTTCAATCTTCAATTACCTAAATAAAATATCAATGAATATTCAGCAATGGCCTTAATTGAATATTGCATTATTCTCTTTGTCAATAACAAAAATCATAGAAAATGATTTTTGTCTGCTTTTACATATTACTTGTAAGCATTAACAGTTGTTCGTTAGTTTTTCAATGAAATTTTATTGTTATCGAATTAATATTTTTTTAGAATAAACTAAGGTATTTTTATGCAATTTTAAGTCTCATTTATATACTTGCATTTAAATGTTGATTTTGAAAAAAATGTGACATTATTTCATGTATTTTTTCACAATGTTTTTTTTAGAAATATATCCGTGTGCCTTTGTAAAAGCTTTAAATTATATAGTCATATATTCTCCATGTTGATATTTTGCCCAATATAAAATTTTTATTCAATGCAATTCAAATTGTGTATTTCATGAATAAATGTAAATAACATTCATAATTATTTATAATTTTCAATATATAAATGTATTTAATCCTATGTGCAATTGTTAGGTAGATCAGTACAATATGTTATGGATGATTTAATGAATATTCAATATCACTTATTCGACATTTATATTCACAATCAATAACTTTCAATGAAACGGTTATTTCTTAAATTTGCATTCAAAATGCTTCACCCTCATCTAGTTTACATTAAAATATTCTTAACTAATTATCATTCAACAAAATGTGCTTTGTGAAAGCTTATTTAGTGAGACACTGTATACATATAGGAATAGTTGGACATTTTTCATACATGGAATTATATTTTTAATTTTTATTTTTTTCCTAAATGCATAATATACAAACAGGTTGTGAAAAATAAAATATAAATTGTTTATAATAATAATTTATTTAATTTAGCTTTTTAAAAAAGTGAAAAAACCCCAAAAAATACAAATGCTTACAAATACATTGTCTTGGACACCATTACTAAGATTATACATATCATATGGAAATAAGTTAAATCGGGAATGTTTCGTCATTCATGTCACACATACATAGTTTTTGATATAGGAATGATTATTGAAAAAAAAAAGGAACAATAAAATTTTGTGAGATCGACGAAAACATCAAAAATTACTTCATGTGCCAAATATCTTCGATGAATGAGTGATGAATATTTCCAGGACGTGAATCTCTTGTGTCAAATCAGTGCATTGAGATGGCACTGCCATCAGTGTGGGAGCGAAGACAGTACTCAAATTATGAGCCGTCATCTTGTTCACGTTCCAACACAGCGATATTCTGAAATAAGGCATAAATGTCAATACATATTAAGATATCAATACACACGCTTGTGACAAATCATGCTAAAAAACATATTTAAAATCAGCACATTCTTTATTCATTGTGGGTCGATGTCGAAAGCAAGGATGACATTTCTGAGAGCTATGGGCAGGATTTGGTGTTAACATTTATTGATAATTCCATTTTCAGATTTTCACACTTAAACTAATCTTAACAGTGACTATGAAAACTAAAAAAATCTAACATAGGTACGATATTAAAATGGAGTTGACTATAAGTGTGTATCAGATCCTGAACAAATCTCTCAGCAACGGCCAGCCATTCTGAAATGTCCAAAGAAATTATAAATTTTGAGCATGCTCAATACTAACAGTCATGCCATTATGTAGCAAATGTTAACTGCTGTCATGTTTTTATGCTATTTATCAATATGTGTGTATAGGTCATTGGTATTAACATATTTTTTTTTTCAATTCGCAAAAGGATTTCATATTATAAAAACCTGTGCAAATGTTGTATCATGTATTGAAGTGTGTTGTAATGAGCAGGTGGCAGATCGGTGAGAGTTTCTCTCAAAGATGAGATTTGCTCAGTGGAAGTTTTCAAACCTAGACGAGTAAAATAATAATTTAATTTGAAATATTCAGATTTAATTAACTATTTTTTTCAAATAATATTTGTATATTACAAGACGCATTGGTGAGTCTTTGATGCAATTGATCAGTCAACAAAGGTACAGGTAAAAGTCGTAAATACAACTTCAAACATCCAGCAATTACATTAATATTGTTATATTCAGCCAAATTAGTCGCTTCACCATCTAAAATCATTATTTGAAACATCAACATAGAATGTATAGCAAACATTAAAAAAATCATAAGAATGTATAATGTACCTTTGTCGAGTGCCATTTTCAAAGCTTCTATTTCATCTGCGAAGCCAGATATTCTATAAATTCCTTCTTGTTCCATTCCTCTCAATTCAATTTCTTTCACGCATTTGACTACAACAAATGGGAGTGTGCTGGAATAGGCATTCAACAAAGTTGTCAAGTCAATACCAAAGACTCCTCTCAATTTTTTCAAATCAGGTAAACAATAGTCAGGTATGAGCTTGGAGCATTTAGTATGCGCTATAAAACCACAATCTGAAATATTCGAATAAGTTATGATTTTGTAATACGAATGTGAAAAATAAACAATATTGAATTGCAAAATAAACCTTCACACTTCATGCCTTGAGCAGTGAAACCCCATAAAAAATTAGCACAAAATTCACACCAATTTAATCCTTTGAAAGTGTGAATTTTGAAAGAATGGTCTTTGCTGTATTTATTATTAACTAGAGCGTCATTGTTTGTTAGTTTATTTGAAAGATTTTCTTCTGTGTTCTTGAATATTTCAGAATTTTCAGCAATTTTTGTGCTTTGGTTCAATTGGTCTCCACTAGAACAGGTCAAATTGCCATTTCTGAAATAGTAAAATGATTTTTTTATTTTCTGGAATTAGAATTTAACTTTAACTTGTATGTAGAAATAAAACAAATATTTTGGCTGAATGAAATAGATAAATATCATTCAATTTTTTTATTATTACATACACTAGTAATGTCTGTAATTTGTTGTTTTATTCTGACTGTTCTATAAATTTTTACCCAAAAATATGAATTATTGAAACATAATATAATATCATATATACCTGTTTGAAAGTGCTTTAAGTTTGCGACGATTGAGAGTTACATACGGACTCTCCTGGTAAGCGACTTTCTCGTGCATCAGATCCGTTATGTGCGCAGCTCGTGATTGTATGTAACGCGTCACCAATCCATCGGCTACTAGTTCATGCATTGTTTCATAACGTTTATCTTTAACATAGTAACGTCCATCATAAAATAGTTTATAATGGTGGATTTGATCATTGAATCTGAAAGAGTAAATTTAAATTTCAGCGAACATAAATTCAAAAAATGTATAGGTAACATAATATTCAATTCACTATAATTACAGCCATGTTAATGTAAAAAAATCGTTTGTATCTGACCCCTTTCTGACCAAATACGAACCGCAGGGCTGGTTATCGAATAAAATTGCACAATCTTTATGCGACAAGATTCCATGATATTCGTTTCCAAAGAATGGTGGAGAATCAACATTTTTATCACAGGATATGATTTTAGGTGTAGGAGCTTCAAGTTGTAACTTGTATACTGGAAGAAATAGTGATGATAACTACATTAATAGCTGAAATCTGATATAAAAGCTTTCGAGGTATTACGAAAAATACTCTTTTGACACATTAAAAGCGTATTACTAAGATCTGACTCGAGTGCTTCTTAAAGGAAGGAATTGTAGTAATATGGTTTGCCAAGATCGTATGTTTATCGGAAAATAAGTATAATATACTTTTTTTTTCAATCACTTTACGTTTATTGGATTTTAAGGTTCGTAATGTGACATTATTCATTAAAAAAAAATGGAAGAGGAAGTCAACACAGAGATTTTTTTTCCGAAGTTTATTTAAGAGAAAAAAAACTTTTTTTCTGCAATTGCTGATAATTTCAGCATATTTTATTAATCAATATGTATATCAAAATTTTAAACAAACCGTTTATAAGCATGTCATATCATGCCAGTGATACATACGTATAATACACACACCAATATTGTCCTTGAATACTGGGTACGCCCTTGTGCAAATATCGAAAGGCTAAAAATAACTTTGTGTTTCTTAAGACTAAATATTGGTCAGGTTTACGAAGCATCATATTATAATATATGTAACTTGCACAAGGGGAACTCAAAAGAAGTCAGAGTTTTGCTCTAAAAAAATTATTTACTATTTTTTTTACAAAACTCTTTCGATCTAGGTATTTCAGACCTAGAGACTAAGATATTTTCACTCTTTTTTTAACAGTTCCCGTGACGAAACATGTTTCATTGTTTGTCAAAGTTAATGTGAGTCATACCGTAACACGAAGTTTTAAATTCGAAGTAAAGTACTTTCGCTTGAATAAATAGGCGTCACATGAATATATGTGTTTGGTTTAAGTGCATTTATATTTCAATATATAATATATTTTTTTATTATTTATACATATTTTTTGATAATTATATTACTACCTCTAAATCTGTCGAGTGTAATGTTGAAAAGAAATCAAAATACGTTGTTATTTAACAAACGAATAGTTACCTTAAAATGAACAAAAACATAAACTAAGGGCCAATTTTACAATAAATATAACTATGGATTCGGCATTTATAACTGACTCTTAAATTGTTGATTGATGATTATAAGTTCGGCTATAAACTTTCAGTGTAAAAAAATGATAAGTTTCGTCAACTCACACTCTAATTTCCAAATGTGTCTGCGACCTATCATGTCAGCTGTCAAAATAATAAATCCTCGCTCCCCGCCCCGCCCTTCCCTGGCTAAAACTAAACAGACAAATAATCGACCGTGCCTGTTAAATTAATTTTAATTTATGGTGAAAACACACCGGCTGAAATGCCAAAAGAAAGTGATAAACAATTCTTTGATTCAAGATTAACTGAAAACACGATTCAATGCTTTGTGTGCGAATGCGACGGCATTACTCTTCCCCCGCTCCCTTTTTCTGTGATTTTCTCTTTCGCACACGAAAATTGAATGGTTTGCTTCTATTTCTTTAGTTTATGACGTCTCAGAACGTTATGTTTTCGCCTTTAGAGTCACTAAAATCAAAGAGTCCCCACTTTTTCCAGCATTGTACTTTTCTTTACATTCAAGTATTTGACTATATTAGGTTGGCACAGTGTTTAAGTAGGTGCTTACATTTAAATGGTTCTATTACCTACTTATTTAGAAAATATTTAGTTATTCCCATTTTACAACCTATTTACAATGAACTCTGAAACAATATTTATACTTACAAGTTAATAATCTCCGTCTAGACTATATTCTAAAACATAACTCATCTGGTGATGAAAAGAAACCAATCATTAAGGGCCAGTCTTTTAATCTCATGTTAATCAATAACAATAACTCCCTTAGATAAAACATTGAGTTCGTTTTGTTCTAATACTAGTAGCTTCGAAGATCTAATTTCGAGGAATAATTATGGTAAACTAACACGAGGGTTAAACGAATAAAAAAAAACGGCCCATAATATCATTTTTAAAAATCGCATTATCAATTACAAAATGATAATATTTTATTTGTTCGAATGCATTATTCACTTTAATTTTATATAGGTAGTACCTAAATAAACCTATCGTGTAATTTCTCTCGAGCTGTTAAGTATTGAAAAAAAATGAATTTTGTACATGAAAGAAATACATTGTTTAAAATACAGATAAAAATCAAAAACAATATTGAATATCGTTGATTTAATGGGTCGTCCAATTTATCTCGAAATGTATGCATGTGTGTATGTACAACTTATGATAATCATCTTCGACATTTTTTATTTTCCAACCCAGGTGTTTTAAGATAAAGATAAAGTATTTAAGATTTTAAGATAAAGTATGAATCATTTGGCCCCACAAATATTCATAAATAAATCATGTTTAATAGTTGAAAATAAAATAGGTAGGTACCTACCTTACTAGGTATACTTATCTGTTCATTGTTTTTTTTTTAATTCAAATAAAAAATTTTGAAAACGTTTGGTTATCAAAGACTATGTGAATGATAAAATCAATAGATTACACTTATCTTACATAAGTATAGTATATTAGGTCCAAAAGTTTCTGATATTATTTCATTGACAATCTATATTCAATCCTAACGGCAACATGGATTGTATTAAAATGAGTATTTATTTATTGGGAGTTTTACTCTTTGCTTCGGTTGCGCATGGAACTATTGTACAACAATGTTAAGCATACCTATTATTACATTATTGAAAGTTTTCAGTTATAATCATTTTTCACTAGACGTTAAACCTTTTTCTTTTTGTTGTAGGTAATAAAGGAGTAAACCCTCACTATGTGAATATTACAGGCTGTGACAGAGAGCCATGCGTACTATGCGATGGAACTGTCGCTGAAATGTTCGTAGCGTTCACTGTTTGTAAGTTTAGTTCATAATTCGAGAAACATTTTGAAATTGATTCAAAATAAAAATTTTATTTTATGCATGAAACTTTTTTTTCAGCTAAAACTAGTGATACAATAAAACCCGAAGCCACAGCGACAGTCGCAGGTATACCTATTAATTATCCGCTTCCGAACGAAGGTTGCATTTCAATTGTTAATGGGTACTGTCCTGTCTTTAAGGGAGAAGTTCTCCTTTACAATTTTAAAATGCCAATAACAGGTTTTCCCGAGGTAAAATAAAATCTAATCTCGCATGTGAATTTCAAGAAACTAATAGTAAACCTTGAACAATTTCATTAGTATTAAGTATGTATTGAATAATCTTTTCTTGTTTCAGATTAGTTTCACTTTGGAATTTCGTCTAGAAGGAGATGAAAAAGAAGTATTAACTTGCTTTAAAACGAGGGCTTCTGTATCTAAAAGTTGTGAAAATTAGACTTTTTAAAGTTTATATATTTTCATATTCAAAATGGTCTTCTTTATACTATCTCGTTTCTATCATTTTCTTCATAACATGACTTCATCGCGGCGCAGTATTCCACAGGGTAGATTTGTCAGTGACAGATCTGATCGATGCACGTTCTCTTTCACTTTCGGTTGTTTGGCATTTTTACATAATTTCTTGTTAATACAATAGACAGTGGTATTATGTGAACTTTTTAATGCCATTCTTTTATTCTAAGCATTTAAAGAATGATTTTTATTCTGTGTACATATTATTATCACTGAACTATTTTTCAACAATTTTTTTTTATCTTTGTTTATCAGTGAAAACATTTAGAACTATTTGTATTTCGTTGTTTCAACTTTCATAAATATTTATGTATAATAACGTACTACCTATAATTTTTTTTATATAAAAATATGTTTATAGTTTCTCCAAATGCGAAATAAAATAAAAGTTCAAACTAATAAAATGATTCGTATTGGATGTTATAATATTTTTTTCTTAATTATATGAATTTTCCATTTTAGACACTATACCTACATATTTATATTTTAAATATTAGGAAAACGCATTGAAAATCAATTGAAAAACCCAATTTTGAGTCAACATTTTATTGTTAAAAAAACATTCATAGTTCAACAATAAAACACAAGCACATCTAAAGTTTATTTTATTCTTTGAGTATAAAATGAATAAGTATTCTTAGTGTCTGAATAATATCAATGAAAATTCAACAAAGAATTGGAAAAATAGAGCAGTCAGAAAAACTATTTCGAGAAATGTGAACCAGCACTTCTCGTCTTCAGTAAAGAAACCGTCTTGAAAAAGAAGTCAAATATAAAAACACATAAAACTCGATACAATCATCTTTCCTAAAACACTTGGTATATTTGAGAATTTTTGGAAAAAGAAAAATGCAGCCTTTCATTTTGTCTAATTTGAGCAAATAAAACAAAAGATTCAAAACCCGAATTTCGTAATTGAATTTCATTTCTGTAACATGTTTTTCTAAAACGTTAGAACAAACCTGTGTTACAGGAGAGTTGACTGTATATATACACCTAAATATAATATAATTCACATATTTTGCTATTTTTTTTAGTACATTTGCTATTAAAAACTATAAAAACAATAAGTTCAAACATCGAAATGCAATTTGTCGAAGCAAGGTTGCACGATTGAATAATTGTCTAAAACAAAAACTCGCTTTCAAAATGCACATTAATAAATTATATTCGTACAGTCAATTAAATCTGAGCTAAATTAACATTCTATATTATAAGAAATTAAATATCATATTAAATAAATACACAATTGTGAAATTCAATTCACCTCTAAATTATCACATAAAATTGTATACAAAAAATAAAATTTACACTCTCGTACACATTCGTCGGCTTCGTAAAATTCGTCATACAAGTCTTGTAATGATTTAGCTTCCACAATAGTCAGGATTCCAACAGGTTTATTATGTCGAAGTCAGATTCAACGGAGATCCCGTAGTTGTGGCCAATGCGGCAACAGTGTTGTTCACGACATCAGGGAGTGCCCAAGACGGGAACGTGTTGACCTCAGGAAATATGACACGCCCCCAAGTTGGGAAGAAGCCCCATGTCAGAATAGTAGTAATGATTGAAGGACCGATGCCAGCAAACGCCTGTAATTATTTCACGTTAGTAATTATATTTGCACTTGAGTTCGAACTACACACATAGTGGTGAAAATAATTTATACCCATAACAAAGAAATGTTTTCCACTCCATGTTAAATACTTTTAATTTTTTATAATATAATAATAAGTTCCATATATGTACACATCAATTGAAAACAAAACCGGTTTATGATTCACATCATATTTTTTTATTGTTTTCAAACATGTACATAAATGAAAATGATTTAGTACTAAAAATATCATGATCACTCACCATTGTGCTGGTCGGAATGTTGACTACTCCAGCAACAATCGCATTCGGAGGAGTTCCAACTGGCATGTGGAAAGCCATAGAACAAGCTATGGATGCAGGCAGCATCAGGTACATAGGGTGCAGTTTGATCGCAATGCACTGAATAATAAAAATCAATTATATTGAATGACCATTCAAACATTTCTAGAGGAAATTATAAGTAATCTTACCATTTCTGCTAAAACCGGTAAAATGATATTGGCAATAGCGACGTTTGAAGTAAACTCAGTGAGCATTTCGCAAATTATTACGACAATCAGAAGAATAATGGCCGGATTTAGGGCAGCGAGTCCGCTCAAAGAGTTGCCAATTAATTCTGACATACCCGAAGCTTTACTTCCTTCAGCTAAAGCAAACCCACCTCCTGTAAAAAGTTATATAATAATGACAAATTATGAAATAAATTAAAAATTTCACAGTAAAAATATTTCATAGGAATACACACCGAGCAAAAATAGAAGACCCCATGGTGTTTTGTTGAGTAAAATTTTCCATGTAACTACTCCAGGACTTGGCTGTTGTGGAAGATCTTTCACTGAAATAATATACACCATTTAAATATGGATTAATAATAAAATTATTAAATTAAAAAAATTGAGCAAATATCTTGAAATAAAAAAAGTATGAAAAACCAAATTTAATCACCACAACTGAAATACTCTGAATTTAAGGCCCATTCTTCCAATCATTAGATAGCAGCTTACCAGTTTGATGTAACTATCAACTTTATAGAATAAAAAGTTTATTGAATATTTCTCCAACCTATAAGCTGATATTCGACGATTGAAAAGCCAGCAAATAACATTATAAATTTTAGGTTAAGTTATAATTGGCTCGATCTTTCAATCATCAGTTGGTAGCTAGGTAGTTAGCAATACCCGTTGATTATAGTTGTATAATTAATTCTATAGAAAGAAATGTTTAAAACATTTTACTAATGATTGAAAGACTGGCCTCAAAAAAACTAGACTGTCAATTTAATAATTTGTTAGGGATTTATGTAATAAATTTTACAGTATACCTAGTTATGGTAGGACACAAATATTGATAAACATATAATGCAAATACATATTTGAGGTATTACAGAAAATAGTTACATTCACATTTTTTTTTAAGTCAAATAACATTATAATTATGTCAAAAGCGAAAAAATATATTGAACAAAATAATGTGCATAAATATTGATTTAATAATTGAAGCATTTGTCATGAAAGCCTTTTCAAAATAAAAACAATAACACACAAAACACATATCGATTAAAATAGAACATTTAATTTAATCAAACAAATTTAGTTTAAGTATTATTAAAAAAATAATTTAGGTACAGACACATAAAGATTTATGAAAATCATAATAAAAATGAAGCAAAATAACAATCGAAATTTTAGTTGTTTAATCTTGTTGAATCAGATTTTTTAAGATGCAGAAAAACACTTCAAAACACACAACACACTACAAATATTAAGCAAAAATGAAAAAAAACTCACAAAAATAAAAGGGAATCAAACAGTAGGAATATTATTAATAACAACCATGATTACGTATGGGGTAGGTATTAGTATACTTAACGATTCGTTTATACCAATATGAACAATCTACATACTTCTGTTACAATTTGAAATACATAATATTTATAATTATTGTCTGAATATAAATAGATAATATTTTCAATTAAATAATTTAAGGCTTTAATCATATTAATTAAATTAGAACTTTTATGCTCACACCACATCGAATTGTGACACAGAAATAAATTTCAAGTAACACAATTGCACTCTCTTTTAGTGATAATCATAAATTATTAAAATATTGTTTGGTTTTAAAAGTTAGGTTAGTCAATTAGTTATATGACAAATCATCAATCCACAGGAAACATGGTTAAATAAAAACAAAGCTAAAACTTTATAAATTATAAAAAAAAACACATTGAACACGCTGAAAATGTTAAAAAAAAATCAAAGCGGGTCTTCAACTTGTACGGAGGAACATACAACGACCTATCACCCCACGATGCTAGTTATCCTTAAATATGTATTCAAGGTAACCGAGCGTACCTGTGAGCACTTTAGGTTTCTCCATAAGCGCATGCAACTCGGGCGACGTGTTATCTCCGTTTTCAGCTTTTTCAGAAGCGCTAAGTCTCGAATGACTTTTTCTCTCGGTATCCGGTGGCGCTATAAATTGGACTAGTTGATGGCAATGTACTGAGTAGAAAAATATTTTCTACCCAAATTAGTAGTAAATTAGTAGATATTGTGATCTTTCAAAGAAGCATCGATGCATAGAAGAAAATTTGTAATTTTCTTCATATTCGTGCAAAAGTTAACAAATAGTTTTTGGATATAATACCTGACGATGTTGTGAAAAACTTCAAGAAATCAAGATTGGCCGGAAGGACAAACATCATAATGACAATAAACATAGCGGTCACTGCGTCCTTGACTTTTCTGAAATTTAAAATGATAAATATGAAATCAGCTGCAAAATCATTTCAATATTTAAGGACAGAGGCGAATTTATACAGTTCATAGTTGAAAAACTGACTGTAATTCTATGGTTAGATTACTAAAACAGTGAAAATAATGGTGCTAAATATAGCAAAAAAAAAGTAAGACTTATATAACTGTCACAATTACAGGCAGGTACATTAAAAAAAATGACTTACAAATGAGTCATTACGTCGGCCCATCCTTGCATGAAACCTGGACTCCTCAGGAAAAACAAAAATACAGCCAAGATGAATAACAGACCGGCACACTGAAAAACACAATAATTTTTATTTTATTTATTATTTTAGTGACATCATTTTCAGTAATGGCTGAAAAAAACTAACAGTTTCATGCCACGTGACAGGTCCGAGAGCTTTATATTGTTCATCCACAACTCTTCGGGTGATTTCTTCACCTTGAGTGCCAAGATTTACATCTTTCGCCTCCTGACTGTTTGGCCTGAAAGATCAGTCATTTATAGTCAGATAGATAATGAATATGATTCATTAATACAATAGGATGAAATAAATACCTGAAAAGTCCCATGTACAGCACTTGTAAAATAACCCAAATTATCAGTTGCATGCAAATCATAGCGGGTACATTGTACAGCATCCATGATAAAAAGTCAACTTGTGGAGCTTTAGGGAACCGGCTAAAATATACATTATTTTACTTTCTAGTAACAAATGTAATACACATACGTATATAGAGAATAATAAAAATTGTACTTACGCTTCGAATATACCTTTGTACGTTAAGTTTGTAGCGGTGCCAACTACAGTACCAATACCGCCTAAAAATAAAAATAAAAATAAGTTTTACTAAAAAAAAGACCCTTCCTATTGGTAAAATTGTTCGAAAATTAGATCAGGTGAGAATAGTGATTGGAATTTGGCCAAATTAACGATGTGTATAAAATAGGAAAGTAAAAAACCTTAATCATTGAAAAATAAACTCACCAAGAGAGGATGCATAGGCTATACTGAGGAAATAGCAAACAGTTGTTTTGCTAGGGAGCAGAGGTCTGAAAAGTGAAACTGAAAATTAATATTTATTATTAATTTTTATCGGAATAGCAAAAGAAATGTATTACTCTTCATTTTCTTTATTTCCCTCTTCACCACCTTGCTTTCCATTGGCTGTAGCGTTTTCTTCAACGTCGCTCTTTTTCTTTATATACACTTGACCAAGTCCTTGCTACAAAATACACAAATACATATTTTGATTTTTCAGTTAAAACATGAAAGGGAACCAACATCATAATGAATAAATTGGTTAAAAACCTGTTCTAAAACTTGGAGAACTGCTTCAGTGATCGGGCACATCATAGTTACTGCAGCAGCATTTGAAATCCACATCGAAATGAACATAGTAACAAACGTAAGTCCGAAATTTAACCTGAAACCCAGCTAAACATAATTCGAGTTTTGTGATAAGATTGAGTTATGGTACTGTTTTGCAACGATTCATACCTACGATGAGAACAACCAACAATTTGTATGGTTTTTAAAGCCACTCGTCTGTGTAAATTGGAATGTTGCAACCCAGCAGCTATCATGAGACCCCCGATGAACATCATATTGGTTCCTTTCATATATGACTGGCATGTTTTTTCTGATTCAAGAATACCCATTGTCGGAAACAGCACGACAGGTATCATTGAAGTGACAGGCAATGGAAGTGCTTCTGTCACCCAATAAACGGCCATCAATAGCACTACATACATACATTTGAAATCCTAAAAAAAATAATAAATATAGTCAGTATTCAAAAACAATAATTTTAAGTGAAAAGTATACTTACAGGTGTATTTTTGATTATGGGTAATGGTAAAAATATAAGTGGTGTTATCACTACCAACACTGATTTCCAATAGACTTTTAAAAATAATTTCAAACGAGTGGGAAAGGTCAGTTCATGTACACTAAAATAATATAAATATTTATATCATCAATAAATGAAAAAAATCTAAATCGTGAAATATATTATGAACCAAATACTTACGGAGTATTGGCTAAATCTGAAGAAGCCATTTTAATGAAAAATATCAAGCGATTCAAAAGATATTATCACATAGATGTTATCTGAACATCAGTGTAGATGATTTGTTGACTATAGTTACTAGATGAAAACACTGAAACAAATAAGGTAACGATAAATAATATTTTGGAAAAATTACAATAAGGGAAGAGGGGAATGATGTTTTCAAATACAGATTATAAATATAAAAAAGCTGAAAAAATATTCAGACCTGAAAAAATTGAATATGTATCACAAAAGTTCACAGAATGGAATCTAAATAAATTTCAACGAAGTCTATAGAAATATTTTAACATATTTATAATACATGTGATATTTATTCATTCCAATGGGTAAAAAACAATGGTTTGTACCAAAAACGAGACCTTTGTCACATATAGACAGAAATTTGCATAAAACCTATGTAAAGAGGATATACCGAATACATTCAAATTTCAAAAAAAGTAATTTTTGTCAATTTATACATATATTGAATGTAAAATATATAGATATGTACGAAATTGATCTTCACATTAACAATGAAATCGATTTTGAGAAGATCGTACAAACTAACGACTCCACAATGAACTGTATCATCTAATTAAAGCCACAATTCAGTAGATTGTAATTATTGTAGAAACGAACTTTTCACTGGTGAACAACGAGAAAAAGCAATTTATCTACACGCATTATGGATATTAAAAATGAAACCGACTACATTAGCGATAAGTTGACTCAAAATGAAAATGAAAATTGACTGTATGTATGACAAACTTCCCGGATCGCAAATGTACAGGTCAAGACTAAGAATTTGTCCATTTGAAGACTTAGCGCCGATCTTTTCACTACTTTAGTTAACTAACCATAGAGTTACAGTTAGTCCTACAACTACGAACTGTCAAAAATATGCCTTTGATCCGCAAATTTTTGACAGTTTGTAGTCTGAGGACTGACTAACTTTAAAGTTAATCAACTAAAGCAGTAAAAACACCGACCCTGAGTGTCCATTCGAAGGATTCGCAGACCAATAGGTGACAGACACAGGCTTGATTTTTCAATTGAATGTTAGCAATCATCGATAACGGCGGTCAAATTCAACAAGGGAAAAAACGTTAATGCATTGTTAAGTAGCATAACAATCGATTGAAATACCGTAGGACTGCATAGCCACGCTTTGTACATTGGAAGTGTGATGTCGAGATGCATCGAGGGTCATCAACCTGTCAGATGCGGTCAGCAGACAGGCTTTTTCTCGGGAAGACAAATTGTGCATCCTCATCGACATAGGTGCATTTACTTTCTTGTCATTTTTCCCATGATGAGAAAATGTATACTCAATGAAAAGCAGAGTCTCAATAAACGTAGCTAGCGTATAGTATGTATGGTGACTTCATCGTGAAGTATCATTTAGTAATTTTGTCGATAACATAGTGAATTCGTGATTGCATCATATGTGTAGTTATCATACTATACATAGTTATTACATTATAGTTATATTGTATTATACTACACATAATATATTATAGTACGGTGGCTTCATCGTATTCGCAAATGCACCGGTAAGTATCGTAGTCACGTATTGCATTATAGTTTCTACAGTCCAGTGATTATACTACTTGAATATCTGTTTTTGACGGTCACAGATTACCTTGACCTATAGATCATCGAAAGAAGATGTGTACATACACATGAAGTATTGTTAATGTATCATGTAGTATCGTAACTGTATCGAATAGTATCATGACTGTATTTAATTAATTGTAAAAGCTACACGAAAATCAATTTTTTTTACGAAGCATTTTTGACAACTTCACTTCAGAATGAAGAAAAAATTTTAAAATGGGTGTTCAACATTGCATAATACATTTCCACGACTCGGAAAATTCATCATCTAATTTGTTGACATAAATAACGAAACGTTAAACTCCACTTATAATAATTGGTTAACATGTTGTGAATAGCAAAGAATATACAAAATTTAATCTACGGTAAAAAAGCACAATGATACATTCGGAAGATAACTTTGAATTATTTTATTTTCATAAATCAATCGATCAGATTAAACTAATGAAACATTGGACGTTTTCATTATCATCAATAAGTTACGGGTCAAGGTTCGGATTTTTAGTCGATTTTGTTTAAAAAATATACGAATTAGTTACGAAAAAAAAAATTCGTTATCGAAAGACGCTAATATGTCGCAGAGAAGATTAAGTGAAAACGTTGTCATCCGAAATTCAGATAGTAAAGATAACTGTGTCAAATGATAAAAAAAAAATCCGATCTTTGTACACAAACACATACTATTTACAAAACCAAAATAATTAAAATTTGACACAACATCACACACATTTACTGAGACTTGAAATTATGTGCGGTAAAGTTTGCAGCTATTATGATTGTGTTATCAGAGAGAGATTTTTCGACTGAAAATCACATAACCGTTGCGAGAAAAATTTGAAAGACTAAAATAAAAAAAAATATTATGCTATAAAAAGGAATACTATGTACATATATGAAGTTATGAATAAGTACTATTAAAGAAAAAAATAATAAAAAGATTCAGTATAAGAGGGAAAATTGTGAAAAATAATTAAGAGAATAATTAGAAGCATCATATGGGAAATAATATAAGAGAGAATATCATATGAGGAATTCATATGAGATTGATAGTATTATAGGAAGTACTACTAAAGAATGAGTTACTTAATGAAAGACTACTAAAGAAGAAACTTATAAAACTAAGTTCTACAAAAGTATTAATAAGAGAAAAAAAATAGAAGGAAGTGAATACTGCGTTATATGAGGGAACAAAACAAAATGAAAAACGCCATGAGAATACAAAACTATTGATAGAATCGACCACAAAGCATAACAGAAGACAAAATCCAGATCATCATAAAATTTCGCACAATGCAACTGCGAAAAGTCAACAATGACGTCACTATCCAGAAACCGAGCGGATTTGTTTATCGTCTTTTCAGCGGAGTCGGGTCTATTTTCAGCGGCATCATTCGGTCCATCCTTCGTGGACGTCATCTGGAGACGACCTTCTTCGAACGTGCCGCTTTGACGTCGAAAATATGCACGAAAGATGGACGCTCGTGTGAGTGGCTTACGTCCGAATGTCTCGTTTTCAGAATCATGTGATTCCTGAAGACGGAGGTGTGTTGCCTCAGTCTCGATTCTTTCGGCTTTCGTATGTTGCGTGCGCGTGATGATTTTTGTGCTATTTTCATTTAAGTTGTTTTTTTTTTTTTTTTTGATCTTGAATGTCTTTCTGTTGAAAGTACTGATGAAAATTTATTAAGGTAATTTTCCGATGTGAGTTGTTTAGGGTTTGATATTCTGATCCGAGAGAGGTGATCGTTTTTAAGATCAAATCAATGGAGTTTGTAAATAGAGTAAATGAAAGTTAGCTTCAGAGCGTATGAAACGACTTTCCAAATGAGAAAATTTGATTTTCCATGAAAATATTTTATTTAGAGTAAACTTCGTCATAATAAAAAAATATGTCTCAATCGAGATACAATTGAAATCTGTTTGATGAAGTTTAACTGTAAATGGGGACGTTTTTACCTATCATCGTTCATCTAGTTTTTGTAAAACGAGAAAAAATATATTGTACTTTATTCACTTCGATTGTATCTAATACTCAATTGAATATATTATAAAGTATTTAACTATACGGCACATAATCATATCGGATTGAAATTTAACTAAAGTTTAACGTACAAATCAAAATAAGGTCAAACGCTGACTCGTCTATATGTAAAAATTTGAACAAACAATCGATAAATTTAGATATATTCATAGGACACGAGACAAATAAAAGGATAAATACGCAAGAGATAAGAGATTTTTATCTACGATGCGTAAATTGCACGGCATTTTATTAACACAGACCAAATATTGATTCGCCGCATTGAATCGGGGATTAAATATTTACTAGTTCACAATTATAACAATTAATCGAGCAACATATTATAATACTCATATGTAGGTGAGGCACACACTATTTATACACAATATATTGAACACGCGCGTTCGTTTATTATAACAGATACGATGAAAAAAGTGTTACGTTGCGATTTCAGAAAACAAAAACAAGCCAATTGAAACGAATTCGAAGTGGGAAATCGTTCGTATATGTCGACAATTGGCTGCAAACTGCAATTCTGAACGCATATCAAAACAATGAAATTGTGATTGATCGTAATTTATTGTATGAAGATTCATACTGCGGTGTCTTTATGGAAAGTTTCCTGTTGCAACTGAAAAAGTCATTCTCGTTTGCAAGAATGTATAATGGCTTCGATTTGTACAGATTTTCCATTCGAAGCTCAATATTTTGTTTTTTTATTACAATATTTCGAAAATTTCATTTTAACATATACGAATTATTCTTAAGTGTATAGTTTGTTTAAATTTTAACACATTGATTTGGATGAAACAATTATAACTGAACGAGAGAAATCTATTTAGATGCGAAAAAGTGTACATGAAACCTTCTAGAACATATTGACAGATTTCATATAACTGAATAAAATTTTGGCCAAAAAAAACCCATTGTATCTTAATTTTATCTCATTTTACAAATAAAATTCAACATTTTCGAATGGATAATCTAATGAGTATGTATATCGAAAATCACTTCGAATGTTTAATTAAAAAAAATGTGAAATGTATCATTGTATATCAATAGTCACAAAAAGCTATATTCATCGAATGAAATGACGAAACTCTTAAAAATGTGATGAAATTTAAATTTTGGCATTCGCTGCTGAAAGCGAAATGAAAAATTATAGACGACATTTGCCATACGTGTTCAGATATACGCTGAAATAGTAACATAAATAATGAGAAAATATGTATTGTTTTACATAAATGCACTTGTTTATTGTAAAAAATAGTTCGTTATTTGCATAATAAAAACGTTTATCGGAATATGTAGGTATTACTCGCAATGCTGTATTCAATTTTGTAATCATGGTCATGGAAATTTATCATCGTTTGTTGACGCATGTGTGCTGTAGAAATAAATTATAACCAATAATAAATAATGCGGATTTTATAAACAATCTTATTTTAGAATATAATTTCAAATCATTTTAAAGTTAAGATCTGCCGTTTATAGTGATAAAAAAGCGAAGCCTAAAATTATATAAATATAAAGAAGACCTTTTTTCTAATTGCATTAACATATTAAACATAAGAATCTATTTCTCAATACGAATTTCTATTAATAAAACGACGAATAAAAAAAAAGATTAAATAAATATGACAATGGTATAAGTCAAAGAAGTTTCTTTTAGTCTATCATAATGCATTTGAAAAAATGTAAAAAAAATACGAGAATTCTTTGAGTGCTACGATTATTTTTTCAACGTTGCGCTAGCAAAATCAAACCCAAAAGTTTAAGATTCGATCTTTCAATCGTTAGTTACACAACTCAAATTTCACGTAGCAACGCATTGACATTTTTGCCTACAAATTTTTTATCACTTCATACATTCGAATCCTATAGTGAAAAAACTACAACACGTTATGTAACACTCGAGTTAAGTAACTGACGATTGAAACACCGGACTTAAATTTTCCAAATCCGAAAAAAGCAAGATTTGTAGCTCTATTATGATCAAAATATTATGACGACAGAGATAGCTAAGGGTAGTTAGTTAGATTTAGGTGAGTTCGTGACACTTTCAGTGAAAATGTTTACGCAAGAAAATACTATTTCTGTCCATTTCAGTGCCATTCAATGAATTTTTCAGCAATCACGCGATCCACGCACACTTTTACGATTTTCAGTCGACCTTCCCCGTTTATTTCAGAACGGTTGATCAATAATTCCCATTTACCAAATGCCATAGTACTACTATTCTGCGTAGTACACTTTCACGATTTCTTCAAAAATTCAACAAGTAAACTCCTCTGTTTTCACGGTATAAAATTTTAATAATTCAAATTCTTATTTAATAGTTTAGAATTTACTGTATTTACGTAACAAGCTTTACATTACGTATAACCAATATCCTGAGGAAGGTGAAGGTTGTGACATTCAAAGACGAATTTCCGCGCCTTAAAAAACTAGCTTCGAAAATAGAACTGAGTTTACTATCGAAATCACTATTTTACTATTGCGTTGCTAAGTTTCGGATTGTGCCCAAACACGGATTCTATCTTGAACTTGTGAAAATGCGAAATTTTGTTTGTATACATTCGTATCGATTTCGACCGAAATAGAAGTGCTGAAAATATCGGCTTTCAGATGGTTGTAATCTGATTTTTGCTTCACTTGAGTAAAATTGAATACATATAAAGAGTCGAGAAAATGTAACGTTTGATCTATGATTTGATTGCGTTTACTTTTCATAATATTTATTTTAATTAATTGTAAGTGCAACAAAGTATAATACCGTTTATTAGAATGACGCACTTGAGATTGAGATCTACTGTTAATTTATTGCTATTGACTTATAGATTTTATTTTTAATTGATTTTTTTACGAAAATGAGATGAAAACCCTAATTTAAACCTAATTCTGAAAAATGTACTAATTTTACACAATTCTAAAATAAATCAAACCTCGAATAAATTCACACGACAGAAACTGATAAAGATGCTGAAAAGAATTTCGGTCAAGGGCAAATTTCTAAATTTTGCACGAGGCTCAAAATATACTATTTCTCAACAAATAATCACCATTGTGCATAAACTTAACATAGTGATATTCGCATTGGAATTGCAATTAGAAACTTTCCATATTTTAACATCGAATAATCGATGCGTAAGCAAGTTTTCAGACACATTCAGGATATTTTCTAAGAACGAGTTGATCTTTGCCACCTCTCGAACTTTGGAATATATTATACATACGTACATACATTATAATTTGAAATGGAGGTGTGTCTTATCGTCACTGATGCAATATTGAACAGTATATTATATTGTCACGTGTTTACACAGTAAATGTCGTAAATGTGCCCGTTTTCCTCTTTGCTATCTGAAGAAATTTCAACCAGTAAACCCATCGTACAGTTTGAAAATTCTCATTATGAAAGTTCGGTTTATTTTATTGAATTGAACAATTATGCTTATTGATCGAATTATAGCCTAGTTTCGTCAAACTCATAATTCAAAAATGAATTTGGAACAGTTATGGTGATAAATTCTAGACGTTCAATTTATTATTGTTGAGTGACGTTATTGCGCTTCGTTGAACTATGACTTGTGCGTATTGAATCATCTACGCAATTTTTGAAATACGATTCGAAATATTTCTAAAAAATAGTGTGATCTGAATAAAAAAAGGCTTTTGGTTATCTTATCGTCGCGATCCATTCACGTGAAATGTTTCATTACTGTTTTGAAACGAATGAAAACGAGTACGTTATTGAGGAAATGTGAGGATATGATAAAAACATATTGATCTTGAGGGAAGTAAAGTCGGTACATTCATAATAAACACGTTTTAAAGTAGATTGTATTGCAATAATATTCCATTCGGTCGAGTGATCAAGGTGAAGTATGAAATAAACAACTTTTGATATCTTTCGTTCGAATATTTTTGACGCATTAGGAAATGATGATCAGTTTAATTAAACTAAAGATAAAATAATCTTAAATGAAAAAAAAATCTAAAAAGATAAATAATTATAATCGTCAAAATATTATTTAAGGTAATTCATTGGAGAATCTATAATTTATTAACAAGACATCAATAAGAGAATTTTTATTTTCTTAAAAAATCAGCTAAAAACGTTCTCAATTCAGAGCCAATATTTTGATATAACTTTCAATCAGACTTTCTTCAACCAATTTAAAAACGATAATGAATTAACTTTGTCAGTACATGGAAGATATATTCTGAAATTGACACTGACAATTCTAATTCCAAAACCAAATTCCATTTTCAAAATTATAAAAAAAATATTCACACAGCATACAATAGGACATCCTTTCCATCAAACTTCAAGGAAACGCAATCGATTAATCTTTAGCATTTCGATCACGTTCTTCGGCACAATGAGCGTGGAATCAAAGAAGCGTTTTGGCGCCAAATTAATTTCGAAAACTGCTCCACGTTACGCACGATATGAGATTCGTGTTTCGGGGCTAGTAAAAGAAATTGACGCACTTTCCAAACTCAATCTCATTTTGGTCCAGTTGTTGCATTTTCTCGATTTAGAAGAAACTGACCGTTTGATGCGATTCGATTTTGGAAATTGTAATAGAAATTTCATCGAATTCGGCAGTGTTTTAAGAATCGATCGAATGTGTTATGGGAAGTTATTCAGAGTTGTTTCACCTTCGAGCGTCGAAAAATGCAGGAAGTTTCAGATGATTGCGTTTTTATTGCAGATGTTTTCTAGATATCATCAAAGTGATTGTATATTTGAAATGATTGCTTTATAAAATCGCAGATATTTATATAAATTGATCGTAAAACGTTTCGTTCGAAAATATGTTGATCGAAGATTTAAGCGCGAACTTGACTTTTGTTCAATGTCAATTGTAGCGGTCGTTTTTTCGTTTTCAGAATTACAAAAACAACAATTTGACCCAAATAAATTGAAATGTAAGGGAGGCGAATCAAATCAACCTTGCTGAAGAAATAAATAAACAACAATGCTCATTGTCACATCGTATTGTACAAAGTCTACGATCCGAATCGTTGTTGGAAGGAGTCCGATGGAAACCAGAAAATATGTAAAGTCAGTGTTACGATTCATGTGTGCATTCGATCGAGTTCAAGGCGTATGTATTGTGCAATTAGAACGTTTTAGACATGTCACCAATTCAATATATTGTACAAATTTAACACTATTACTAAATTAAATCAAATGTACAGTTATGCAGTTCAATCGATATAAAGATCTACTGAACTTTTCCGATAATAATTTGACGTTAAAACTACATCAATAAAAATAAACATGTAGAGCAAACGAGGCTCCTTCATATGAATATTCCAGAATTTAACAAATATATTGAAAATGTAACTAAAAGACAACTCGAGAACAACTTGCTTCATGAGTCTCACTTATCCTAATACACATACAAAGAACTTCGATTCACGACAAAATAAATATTCATATCAACTGCACAATCTTAACTTCACTGAACACGTTCAATAAAATGAAAATCATCACGAAAACGAGAAGACGATCGTCTCGAAGATCCAAGGCTTCAATCACAGAAAACCATTGTTCAAACAGACACCTTATAAAGAACGATTACAATACTAATTGTGATAATCATCCAATCGCAGAATCGATTGCTAATTCACGATACGAATTCTAAATTTTAAGGTCGCGTTCTTAATAAGAAATTACAGTGAAATTCTAAACATTATTTTGTTAGTGAACCTAGCTTTAGTGAATTTCGAACTGCGATAACTGGAGGATTATTAAAAGTTGCATTTTCCATCTACATAAATACATTAGACTATATTTCTACAAAGTTTCGTCAGAATCTGAAGTCTGAAAATTAGCGTCTATTGTTAGTCCGATGACTAACCTCGAATTTATATAAGACATTTTTTTTATCTTTAATGTATGAATATGTATGTGAGGTTATCGTATCAATGTCTGACCCGTCTGACGATTAGGATGTGAAATTTGATAGAATAATTGGTTGTAATATGATTTAATGTCTCCATGTTACTATGCGGCTCGTTTTATCTGCGAAATTAATGAAACATTTCGATGACGCATTTTTTAAGATATTTTGTATTATTTCATATTAATATGAAATATAACTCTATTGAAATGTGATTGTGAAATTATTTGAATATTGTATATGGTGGTAAGTGTTTAATTCCGAATAATGCACTCGGTTGTCTAGTGAGTCAGTTTTGCGTATGCGCGGCTCAATTTTTCTGATAAGTCTTATTTTATCATTGGAAAATGTTGTAAATGTGTCTAATAATAATGGAAATATTTTTGCATTGCATTTTATTTTAGTTGAAAAATGAAGTCGTCTTGAGTCTATTACGTAAACGTAAGTAACTAATTAGACATTTATATTGTAATATAGAAAAATATAATTGATTCCCACATTCTTCTGCAATGAAAATAATAGAATTACCATCTTTAACATAATCGATCACTGATTATGATAATAGATTCGCATTATAGAAAAGCTGTACATATCATGCGACTTCGCATCGCTTTTTTTCACCAGTAATAACAAACGATCAACACTACGTAATATAATTAAGATAATTATAAGCGTCACGAGTACATATTTTGCATACTTTTTGCGACGATTCAAATAAAATTTTACGTCACTCGAAAGAACACTTCGAGTTTTTTTTCCGATTTGACTTTCGATGATCGACCGATGATTCGATTTCACGCTGAGGTCATTTATTACGTACGAATGACTATTTATTATCGTTTAGTACGAATGTAATTGAAATGCGATATAGTGTAATTAAATCTGAAATAAATAATCTATAACGTAAACCACTTCATAATGAAATCTGTCAAAAATTTCACGAGGCCATTGAATAAAAATCTACGATACGATCGAAACTCATCCATTACGCAAATTATCGAAAATAGATTATTTTTTATGTGAAATTATCGAAGATTTTAATTCGAAGATATGTAGATTTTCCATTACAAGTTAAAAAGGTATGTGCGATTCATAGAAGTGTGGCAGTCTTTAATGATACAAAACATATTACACATAACAGTATGCATATTAGATGATTTTTATCATTAACTTTATTAGTTTCTGAGATATTAAAGACGAGTAATCAGCCTGCTAAAAATATCGACGAATACCTGTTATAAGATTTATACAATTTATTAACTACGTCCATTTTATGCAATCTTCATAACAATGTAGAATAGATTGCAGCTCAAGCATCAAACCGTATTAAGCACACCTTTATTCAAATGTCACAATAAAGTCTGATATTTTAACTTGAAATGGAACAACAACCGATGAAAAATATTTACGAAACACTTGCAAAAGCAGACACAATCCACCATATGTTTTGTATAGTCTGAAGTAGGTGTATATTTAATCGTTCTACGTGAATGAAAACGACAATGACTGATTACTATTAAAGGTAGTACAATGACAATGTCAATGTCAAAAACAACCTCACTTATGTTCGAAATCGGAAAAAAACACTAATTTTAAGATCGCATCGATCGAATGTTTTTATCAACGATGATTTGATTCGTCGACAACACGAGAGATTGATTCGATATTGAAAAGTCGTCGATATATGAAAATAAAACTAGTTATAATCGCAACGTACAAGGTTTTTTTTAATCATAATTTCAATCGTGATTCTGAGAATAATATAAAATGATAATTTTTTTTTCGTAACGTTTGACGTAAAAAGTGTACGAAAACGAACAAAATATTTATACATGTATCTATGATGCGCACGAGTCTTAATGATTTATTGATAGTAGTGTTTTATTTACATTTTCAATAACTGAAAAACATAATACATACGAATAATACGTATGTATTTTTTTTATGATTGTCTATTTTTTTGTTTTTCGAATTGATATTACTATAAGGAAATAGACCAGAAACCGCAAAATGATAAAATATATGCTAAGGAAAATTCAATATTTTATTACGAAACTATGTATAATAAGCATGTTTAATATAAACGGAACATTTTCTCGAAACTTACACAAGATTTTTTTAGGATTCAATATACATAGATAACACATTTATATAAAATTACATATTTATTCGAAAGATATTAGGATTCTGTCCAAATTCCATTATTCAAACTCACACTTGAAACGTGATAATCATACAGAACCAACGCAAGATGTAAAACAAATCAACTAGAATAACTCAGTCAAGGCTGAAGCCGAGAATTATGAATGCCGAAAACTGCACAGAATCGAATCTTCGAATTGAATTTCAGCAAAATCGAATATTCGTTTTCGAAAACCGTAAATCAGAGAACCTCACTGATTACAGAAGCACGCAACGGGATTTAACATATGTACGCCACGTCAACGCGATGATAACAAAATCAAACCGTTCTTCAATTAATATGTCACGCATTTGCTTTTATTTACCCACACTAGAGAATAATGTCAGAATCTATCATCTGTATAAATAAAAATTAGCGTATGTCTGTCTGTACTCGATAGACTCCTAAACTGCTGGTCCTTTCGCAAGGAAATTTCTAGAGTCGTCGAGTGCATGTCTGGAAAAATCTCTGCATTATTGCATATCAAATTTTACTATTTACGAGATTTCTACTTTGACCTTTCACTGGAAATGCTTTAATCGTAGAAAATCAGGACAAATATGTATTATGAACTAGTTACAAGTGTAATCAGATTTACTATGGGAATAGGAAATACTATACATATAACAATTCACAATCGATTTAAAGTAAAAAGAATGACGAGCAACGCCAAATCACAGAAACTAGTATCTAATATAATAATAGTATTAATTTCTGTGTATCTGTCTGTCACTGGAGTTGAAATATATTCAACACTGCTGTTATGAACATTGCATAAATTTGGCGCAGATTGTGTATAAATCTTATAAATTTATTCTCATCAAGTGCGCGTTGATATTTTCAACGGACTGATTACTCGTACAATATAATAACAGTAGGTTATATCTCGAATCTCATTAATACTATAAAAAAACAATTTCGAAACGAGAGTACGTAAGTACGCACTTGCATCAGTTAAGGACGCGATTCCGCAATAAAAATCTAATTTAAGTGCTCAAGAAACGTGTAACACATGAGATTTAATTGGTGGTTTGAGGCTATGGGTGTTCATGGGATTTAATCTATGAATGTATATCGCTTTATTTATGAGAGTGCGATGCAATTGATGGGAAACTGGGTGACATTAGATCGAGGTTGATTATGTGGAGCAAAGTCGAAATTTATCGGATTCTGCTCGAAGTTTGCTATCGATAATGTGTCAATGATAAAAAAAATATGTATGGAACTAATAAGTTGTGTCGTGTGCGATATGAATGTGCATCGAGAATCGATTCTAGTGAAAACTGAACGATTCTGGATTTTGACTGACTAAATTATCGTACGGTTTCGAACGTATTTTTACTACTAATCAAGTTAGCTAATATACTCTAATAATATAAACTAATAGGGTACTAATAACGTAATAAGATTTGAAGTTTGGACGAACTACGTCAGAGTTGGGTAAAATTTGAAAGCGTTCAAGAAATATTTGAGTTCGGAATTTCAAATTGTAAGTATTATAATATAGGTGAAAAATATCTATTATACGTGGTGGTCGAAATTAAAATTATCGAAAGTCAATAAACCAGTGAAATTAGCATTGATGACATTTCAAAGGTCGAAAATGCATAGCGACCGTTCAAATAAACACTGATGAGAAAATTACCGATTTTTTCCTCAATTATCCGGTTGGACGTTCGTTAAAACTTCAAAATTTACGTGACTACATCAAAATAGAAAAATAAAACTGGGAAAAAAAGATAAGCATAGAAAACGAGAACGATACACGACTGTAAAATGAAAATTTCGAAAAGATAATACAATATCTCGGAATATTGCAAAACCGCACTCAATGAAAGTTTTCAATTGAATCACTTCGTCTGATGAAAAAATGCGAAAACGGAGAACACTTCTGACGTGAAAATTTCAATTTTGCCAATTCTAAAACGCGATACAAAGAGGAAAAGCTGCGTCTATTTCAGGAATGCTTTATTTACAGCATAGACCAGCTCAGACCGTGAAAGACGAGCTGAAATTTTTTTTACAGAAAATTCCATTGCATAATCTCGAACATACTGATCTTTTTCTTCTATAAAACGAATCAAGGTTAAGCACATTTAAACTAAAAAAAAATCGCCGATTCAATGTGATCATTCATCGTGACAAAGTGCAGTAGATTAGATCATATTTCTTCGACTGATTAGCGTTTTTTTTCAGTCTCGAATGTGAAATATAAATATCCGTATTCTTTTCTAATGTGAAACTCGTGCGTTTTTTCTTTAGCCAGACGAACAAAGTCGAATACATTGCTGAACAGATTTTTCGTAAATATCATAATTGATTATTTTTCGAATTAGTCCTGTGATAATACTGTCTTGATTAAATTTATCTCGGTGTAATTTATCGACTGCAAAGTGTGTAGTCAATTGACAAAGTCGTTCGGAATTAACCTGTATTTTGTCAAATTTTCAATTTTGTCAGGTTCGTTGTGTTCGAATTTAGATTATTAAATTTTAGAAAAGAAAGAGTATTTATTATTGTTTATATTTTCTCAAATTGAATACATATAATTTCCAGTTGAATATTTGTATGTAATTGCATTTAGTAGTCATATGGAATATACGTATGTGTGTCAGAGTAAATAGTGGATTTTTCATTAAGAGTGCTTGATCTTTAAAAATGAAATAAAACAAGTCGCACAAACAATATTGCCATAATTGGCATTTGCTTTTTCACTAATTTGATCGAAATCAACTGTCATAGTTCGATCGAATATATCAAAATACCTTACAGAAACATTATTTTTCTTAATACTCGTACAATAAGATATTCAAAAATGTGCCAATATAAAATTACATATTGATTAATCGATCATTAAAACTAATAACATCCAGTGCTCAACTAACATTAAAATATTTACACGAACCGAAATAAACAATTCGCAGAATTCCTCGAATTTTCCTCAAACATTTCATCGAGTAGATTTCGCCAAAATTGAGCATAGCTCTTACAATTCGTTCGAGTGGTCAGTCAGAATTAGTTTTAGACTTCAATTTAGATTAAAAACAAATAAACGTATTTATATTGAGCATCGTCGACACGCGACATTAGCGAAATTGAAAGTGACCCGAGCGAGTTGAAAATCGAAACCCATTGTGAATTTTAACGACCCGTTCGCACCTTGACATCAAAATTTCGCTTTCTTCGAACGATTCGTAACTTCGATGCGGTTTCTTTTAGTTAATAGTTCAACGTGTTGCTTTTAATGTTTTTCATAAATTTCGAATTTTACTTAATATTATCGCATGATTCGTGCACTAGTTTGGTGTGGAGGCGTCTCACGCCTCTGCGTTCCCGGGGTTTCACGTGCTTCTATAATTTTGAATGAACGTCCTACGCTGTTCTTTGTTGGGTAATTTTGGCTTTTTGTGCTGTGCAATTGTTTAGAAAATTTTTCGATACGTGAACGTTTGAATTATGCTGTAAATTATTTTCAGTGTTGCATTAGAAATTTGTGTGTAACGAATTCCGTTTTTAATCTGCTTCCGTTCGCAATTGTAAGAATTTTCGTTATGTTAGATATTATTGCATTTCGTAGTATGTACAATAATTTGGGTCTGATCTTTCAACCGTATGTTAATAATTACTTAGCGATAAAAGGTGTCAAATTCTATAAAGGAAAAAAACGTTAACACGTTGTTAAGTAGCTTATAAGATTGAAAATGAAAAAGTAGATTATAATTGTTTGCATGCAATATTATTAGTATCAATTTTCAAGTTTATTAAAATAATCAATGTTAACTATATTTCTACATATAGATTTCTTATCAGATTTTGGGATAAATCAGAAGATTAAAGATAAAACTCAACTTGCGAAATTAATCAATTACGAGTTCATATACACCTACGCACTCAAAACAAACTTATAAATAAAGCATTTAAACCAGACCATTCAATCGTATATTAACAATAAGTTACTGATTAAAACTCAAATTCTACAGGAAAAATAAAACATTCACACAAAAAGATCAACCCTTATATGCATTTCGACAAGCCAACACCAATAGCGACAATTTGAATAAAATCATCACACAACACACATTCAACAGCGTCACTGCAGACAGACAGACAGACAAACAAACAAACAGAATGAATGGCGAGTCCATTTTTCGAAAACGGCTCCATTCATATTTGGCAACTTATAGCGGAGCAAATCCAAATTTAACGAGTACTTAGCGAAAATGACGCGCGTCGTCGTTTCGGCTGAAAATATTCCACGAGGAATAATGAAAACGTTACATAAAAACGAAACGTGAAAATAAATTTAAAAATAATCAAGTCTTAAGCATAGTTCGACCGAAGAGACAAAGGTCAGACTAGAGGTGCGTGCATACATGCATAATGTTCGATTGTCGAAAATTTTCTATGTATTTACAATTCAATCGAGTCGTCAAATTGAAAAATTCGCTTACGTTTTTACATATTTCTAATTATACAATTTCTTCGAAATTAAAATTGCTTCAGTACGAAAGGTTAACTCATACGTATATAAAAATATATGATAAAATGTAATGAACTCGTCGATCTGATTTATAATTTCGCAGAGCCATTGACTCATAGAAAGTAATACGAATCGTATGCAAATCTGACGACGCTAAATGACGTAATCGTCGAGGAATTTACGTGTAATTAATTAATTAATGCAAAATCGCCACTTGAACTCGGTTCAAAATCGTCGTTAGAGGCGTCGACACACTCTAGGTATGAATTGAACACGATACCACCTACGCTGCAATCAATTAATTCGATCGTTACTTTGTCAAGGTTGTATTTGGAAAAAAAATGTATGAAACACTCAAGATAATACGGAAATTGACGTTCACCAGAAATTAACTTTCGTAAGCGATATAAAATTTTGCTTTAGTCGATGAAAGTTGAAGTTTTTTTTTTTTACTGAACAATCATAATCATGTCAGATTAAAAAATATTATGTATATTGAACATAGAATTCGATGTTCCTAGAAAATGATAGATAACGAACCGAAATTCAATATTTTATTGAACTAACAATAAGATAATTAATCCATGTAAAAACAGTGTTTATCAAAGTGAACACAAGTACCTATCAGTTGACAAAAGCTTTTATATTATTCATTCTAATTCTCTAATAAAAAAAATACATTCTGTTAACCTACATTTTTTCATAAAGCACCATCTAATTGTACGTAATCAACAATAATAACAAATTGATATATGATCCTAAACGAACAATATTTCCATCAACATAGTTTTCATATCAATATTAAAACTATAATTTATTATTGAAACTACACACTGACAATATCATAAATCGAACAGGGAGTAGTCAATAAGTAAAAAAAAAAAATCGTTTGAACGAACTACATTTCTCAATTTTTTTTATAAAATAAATAAAATATGCTCATAAAAACAAATCGACAGGTAAAAATCCCAAAATACAAACACACATAAGGAAAAAAGGACGATCGAAAAAAATTATACATAATAAAAGTTTCGCCAGTCATTTTCGACAAACATCGCCGTGATTGAAGAGAACGAGGAAAATCGATTCTGATAATTTACAAACCACTCAAAACACTAAATAAGGGGGTCGCATTTATTACCTGCACCAGACTCGAAGGTTTCACGTCGAACGTATGATTTTTTCGAATATAAATGACGATCGAAAAGGCCAATGGGTACAAGTGACATTTTTGCCGGAATTGTGTTATGCACAAGAATCGTTACTATGCATGCTCATTTATTTGGTGGTGAAAATATAAAAACGAATTCGGAACATGTACAAAGATATATCATCAAATCACTCGACCTCCTCCTAGTAAATGTAGGAGCGTTTTTCTCGAAATCACCGGAAAGTCACTTGTACCCCTCGGCGTTTTCAGTCGTCAAATACGTGTACATTTCGAAATCGATGAATCGGGTCACGAAAATGCATTAAAGATTGAACTTTGCCTAATAACGAGTCGATCGAATGTGAACGAAAATCCGTTAGAAATGCTGCCTGTTTAAGCACACGTGCGTAACGTAATAAAAATTTATAAAACGAGATTTAATAATTGACATCACTGCACGTTTGGAATTTTCAAAATATTGATTAATAATGTGATCAATAATATTGTCAATATTTTGGGTCGATATTGATTATTGTGCGATTTTAATATTATTGATCGTGTTAAGTATTTAACTGATATTAATGCAATTTTATTTAGATTGAAGTGAAACAACGCTAATACGAGAATGAGAATCTCCATCTGAATTGCTGATGAAATAAGTTGTAATTATTAATTGCTTGAATTTGTTAGATTTCCCGCCATAATGTGTTGCTAGCTTTATTCAACTGCAGATGTTCTACTATCTCGCGGTACATTCGCATTATTCCGTTTATAATGTAAATACATAAATCGAACGAAAAAAATACTTTGATAATACCATATTGTATATGTATGGAACGTAGAATACGTAACGCGTAGAACACATGAAAAATATATTCGCAAACGTATTTATAAAAGAGTATTTTTTTATCAGAAAAACTTAAATGCTTAATTTCATTTTTGAATTATTGGCGCATCAATGACATTGAACGATTTCACATTGACTTCATACGTTGCAATTTAGTCGTATGTATGTAAAATTTGTTGCAACATTAAATTTGGAAAAAATATACAAAACTGTCATATATGATTGATATGTAACCATGAAAATTTGTATGATCATTATAAGAAAAAAAAAATGCAGGTACATAAATGAAAGATTGAAAACCATTGGAATGAACCATTTAGGGGAAGGGCCGAAGTTAGCTTTCCGATCGCAAAACGCACGCAGCACATAATTACAGAATTCTACACGAAAACGTCAAAAAACAAAACAAATGAACTAAAAATACGACATGGACATTTTTTTCAAATCGAAAACCGTTAAAAATTTCAGCTGAAAACGAAAGAAAACCCGTCGATGAAAAAAAACAACACTTTGGTTCGCCACGATACACACGTGTTTCTATAACGAGAGCGAAGAAACGAACGAAAACGAACGAGATTCGTCGACGAATCGACGAGCTTTATCTGAACTGGGCGCGATTTCGAAAATCGAACGGAAACGGAAACGGGAACGTCCGATTCGACGGGAATTTCTATGACGAAGGGCGACCTGCGCAAGGGCGAACGTGACGACGCGCGGCCGATGGGGTCAAGGGAGTCGGGGGTCGGGGGTCGAGGGTTCAGGGGGCGCAGTCCCGGGGTTTGCGCCCCCTTCTCCTGTCACAACTATTGTTTATTCACGCACCTGTTGGTTCGGCGCGATTGTGACGGACGATAGCACACGCCCTATCCCGACGAAGTCCGATTCTGTTCTGATCGTTTTCGTTTAGGAATTGTTGAGTTGTCCGCGTTTAGCAGTGTTTTAGTGCTTTTGCATCAAAATTGCATCATTTTTGTTTCGTACATATTGATTATTGCTTTACGTTTGTTATTTTGTTAATATCAATACGCTGTTAAATATAACTCTTAATTTTAATCTGATTTTAAAAATTAAATTTAGTTTAGTTACTCTTTTGTTTTTGTCTCGTATATATTTTACGTTATATGTGTAGAGCTAGTTTTATTAAATAAAAATATATTTCGTTATTTTATCTGTGGCATTATAGTTCATAGTTCGATAATCGGTTTATTGGTCATCGATCGGTTCAGTTTTTAGTCGCCTACTTACAAATTGATGAATAATAAAAAAAAAGCTAAATATACTTAAATCTGAAAAATTCAAATTATTAATTTTTAACATCATATCGACAATAATTAAAAACTGTATCGATATTCACTTTAATTCTATAATCAATCAATCGACGATTTTACCTACAGAATAAAGAAAATCGACACATTCTAACGAAAATAATTCTAATATTATATTTATATAATGATTGAATATTCAATTTTATACGTAAAGATAGTAGTATAATTATCTAAAAAAATAACAATTAATAAAATTTCCTCAATTAGGTACATCTCGATGATAACACCGATGCACAAATCTCGACTTGTCTTCTGGCACTTCAATAAAAACAAGAAATTATTATAAATTCGACCATATAGAATCCGATTTTTTACAAATTCACTTTTAATAATTATTTTCCCAAAAAGTAAGAACAATAGAGCCATTTTATTTTCATTGACATATAAATACACTTATGCTTAATATTTTCTGAAAATTTTGTAATAAAACATTAATAAATAAAAATGTTGTGATGATTTTAAAGCGATTTTTTCGTTGAAAATCGCTAAATCGTAAAATTATAAAATTTGAATTTTCTCAAAAACTACATTCATTACAGAAAAACAGTTTTGATATTCGTGATTAGCACATCAAAATACATAAAATTCATTAAGTTTCATCGAAGTGCATTTTTATTGTCGAACGGTGTAATTAGCGATTGAGTTACGCGCCTCGTACTATTTGTATTTGCCGGTTATGTGCGTGCACGAAATTATAACGAATTATAAACACGCATGCGCATCGATTGTCAACATTTCAGTACGTAATTTTTCGATCGCTGTCAAGATGTCGAGTTCTGGTAAAAATTGTATTTAAAGTTAATCAAATAAGTTGCATTATCGCAATAATCGATAATTACAGAATTATCACTAACATTTATTTCGATATTTCATGTAAATAGATATTTTGCTGAACTTTCACATCTTCATTTGACAGTTTGACGTTTGTACATAACCTCTATTTAATCGATTTTTCCGGCATAAAAAATATGATACCATTCCGTTAATTACTTACTTTTATCCTAAATTTTCATAACATCTATTCTAGCTTGATATAAGTTCTATTCTGTTAATGAATCATTTATAAAGATCCCTAATTTAACTCAACTTTCTTGCTTTTTATCTTATTGAATGTGGTGGGATGATATAAAAGATTAGCCTGTTTTTACTTGGTAATTGATGTTTGTTCATTTTGTTACAGAAACTTATCGCATGTATGCGAGTATTTCATTTGCAGTACTCATAGCATTTGTCGGAATTCCATTATGGTGGAAAACCACAGAAGTTTACAGGTATATTGCGCAAATATTCCTTCTGAATTCGTAATCTTCCGATTTACGCTTATATATGAATTTATAATTTTTCAGAGTGTCACTTCCATATGGCCGAATTTCAGATTTAGACAATTTTAGTATGAAAATTCATGTCAAAATAAAAATCGCTTCTGTCGATACTAGCAGGTTGGAACGTATACAGAATGATTTATCTGACGATTTTTCTAATTCAGGTTATTATCATTTTTTTGTTTCATAATAAAATTCTTCTATTTTTTTGTAATTTATTAATTTTTATTTTTAGATATTTATAATATAATGTTTGAAACAACAGCTCTTCCAAAGACATTTGAATGGCCAACTTCATCGCTTTCAACTTTAGATGGTGGTCACGGAAGTTTATTATTGATTGAATGGCCTGATTTAAAAACTGATATATTTATTTCAACTTATAGGATAATATTATTTAAACAAAGTAGTGGTAAATCATTTTTTCTCAGTTTTCATGATTTATAACAATGTATGTATTTATCTCATATATTTAAACAGTGGAGAAATTGAAAAAAGTACTAAGGGATTGGATATTTGCGGAAGATTCTATTAGAAATACTATCAATGTAATGTCTTCACCTGAAGCTTATCGACATGATACAGCTGGTCAGCAAAGAGTTCCTCCATCCCATGGATTTGATATAAGCTTGAGTGTTGCATCTCCTAATCCAGATAAAATACAAGTAGAATGGTTTCCGAAAGACGCAATTGACCGTAATTTTTTTTTCTACAATTCTAATTATTTGTTTATAAAAATTTAACATTTTTTTTATGTTTTTTAGAATATTTTCAACCATTTGTAAATGAGTTGAGCTTAGTTCATAATTTCTCTTTAAAATCCCAATGGTTATATTTTGTCGATCTTGAATTCAATCCAAAACAGGTGAGTAGTTTTTATTATTTTTTGAAAATATGAAGAGTAGTTCAATTAATTAACAATTACTTTACAGATCCAAGATGAGTCTCTTTTAAAACGTCACTATGCTTTATTAGAAAATGTCATACCTCACGTTATCACTCCATTGGAGAAGAAGCTCGCTTCTCACACTTCGAACAATCCTTGTTTGAATTTCGTTTTATATATTCCATCTTGTGAATCATCACCTGTACACATTTATACAAAAAAAGGTTTATACAATTTTTCGTAAAATTTTATAACTACTCATCGTTAATTATTCATGATTGTTTTAGGTTTCAGAGCTGAAGGAAATCTAGATGCTTTTTCATCACCTCGTTGGGGTGGAGTCGTGATAGGAAATCCTCCGGCTGAAATTTGCTTACCATATTTAAATGGTGATACGTACGATTTGCCTCTTTATCATCCACCTACTAAAGAAATTATGAGCTATTTTTTGAAACAATTACGTCCACTTGTTGGAATTCCTAATCATGCAAGTTTTTTGAATAATTTGCTTAAAAAGATTATTTGTTGATAATTATTCAAATTTGAAAAATATTTATAGGTTCCTTCCGCTGATGTACAAATCGAACAATCAAGATCTGTTCTAATTCGTAAATGGGAAATGGATGCTTTAATGCGTTTGAGATGTATTGAACAAGTGACTTCGGCTAAATTAACACTACGTTCATTAGCCCAACTTTTAGGTAGTTTTGAATTATATTTCAAATTTTACTATAGAGATTATAATCATTCCCCTTTTTAGGTGAAATATCTAATATTGTTATAAATGATGATATAGGAGCTTGTATTTATAGTGCAGTTGAAAATATTGAAATCACCAGTGAGCACTTGAAAAACGGAAAACTATTAGATGCACTCGAATCTTCGAGAAATGCTTTCTTTTTTGCAGAAACTGCTTTCACAGATCCTAGTCTACTCGCATTACTTTATTTCCCAGATGACCAAAAGTAAATTGATATTTTCAAACCAAATGAAAAGAGAATTATATTTTAATATATTTACTTTCTTCAGATACGCCGTGTATGTGCCACTGTTCCTTCCCGTTTTGATTCCTGTTTTGATATCTTTACAAAATATCTGGAATTGGATGAAGAAAGACGCATCAACCAAAGAAAAGACTGAATGATTTATTAATTACTTTCAAACATTCAAAATGTACCTACCTATAAATTGAATGTTAAACTTTTTTGTATGTATTTCAATTACTGTGATTTATTTTTATTTATTTTTTATAACTATGGAGTAAAATAAAACAACAAATTTTGTATGCTTGTCATGTATTACATTTAAATTGCTTTCTTATTGAAATAACATTATATACATATTTGTCTACCTTATTTTATTTACTTAAATATATTTTAAACGCAGATATCTTTAAACCTATCACGTGTAAATATTGATTTATAATTTAAATATCATTCCATTCAGTTTCAGTCAGAATAGCTACATTCAATTCATTTTCGTCGGGCATGTATTCAAAATTCCACACATGGTTGGAAAGAACTAAAGTGTTACCTTCTTGAAGCATTATTTTTTTCTTCGGACAAAAATTTTCACATTCAAACTTCGATGAGAGTCGTATATGAGTGTTGCCTTTGAGTTGAGATATAATAACTAATCCAGGATCCAATTCTAAAGGTTTATATCGAGAAGTTAAATATTTTTTTGACATCAACAACCAGTTGAAGTGAGCTGGTGGAACGTGAGGAGAGACAAAATAGGGTCTCGGCGTGAACATTCTCAAAACTTTAACGGCTCGTAAATCGCAGTTTTGCATATGGAAATACCAATTCGATATGTTGTTTTCAGCTAGTTTGTCGAAAATCGATCTCAAATCAGAATTATCTCCCAATCTTAGGCTCGTTTTGAAATTGCACGGATTGGAATCTTGCAGATTTTCATTTTTCAGCAGAGACTCGACGAAATCGAAATCCGCCATTTTGTAATTTATCCAATCAGAATTTCCATCTTTAACAATGACTGGTACGCTCTTGATTAAATAATGATTTAAAATTTCATCGTATGATGTGCTCGAGATGAAATCTGTCGGTGATGTAGCTGAAAAAAATATTTAGATACATATTTAGGTTAATAATAAAATATAAGTAACCTTATTTTAGAAGGTACAATATTTTTGAAATCATATTTTGTTTTATGTGTATAGGTACCTAATCTTGATTTTTATTAAATTTTTAAAAATCAAATCTGAAATATAAAATATCAAAAATCTGGAGCAATTTTCCTTTTCGATCAACATACTCTATATACTTAAGCTCAGAAATGTGTTTATAATAATGTAGCTTCAATTCAAATCGTATATAATTATTATTAAAACTACTTGGAGCAAAGTGCAGAGCGGGTAACTCGAAAAGCCGATTGCTCGAAGTTCCTGAAAAATCGTATTAGAACAGATATAAAAAGCAAATAAATTATTTACCTCCGAGCTCGCATAAATCGCAATCGGCGTAGTTGGCAAAGTTTTTCTTCGGTTCAGCGAATCCATTATTTTCAACCAAACATCGTTTATTGAACAGAACGGTCCAATCCCAAAACGACAGCCACTTTATCATCAAGATTCTTCCGATCGCGGACGCGTGCCATTGAACAAATTCGAGACTGAACAGACAGTAAATCGAGTATAGAATCCCCAGGATCAGGATGAAAAGTGCGGTTCTCTTCTTCAATCTTTCCCTGCGAGAGAGATGATCGAGAGGACTGAAAATCTCGTGGAGCTCTATACCTTCGAAACCCACTTGATTGCAAAATTTGACGATAGATTCGACTTCGTCGTCTACGGACATCGCGTTTCGAAAATCGCTCCTTCGAGGAATCGATATCGGACACCTGTTGGTTTCCTATCGATCGCGAATTGAAACCGGGAGTCGCAGATGCGTATAATAATGAGAAAGACGAATGAAAATCTGGTCATATGTACAACGCAGTTCGGAAAATCGACATTAGTGAGGAATACGATTTATGCTATTAGAATACGATAGTGGCGTAAATTGCATTTTTATTGGTATTTAAGGTTTAGTGTTCAATTAGGCGATTGTTAAGTAAAAATAAATATTTTATAATGAAAAATGCGTTAAACTGAATGATTTTTTTAATTCATTTTGGAGACAAGTTTGTCGTTTTTCATATTTTATGGCGCTGAAAATTTTTACGAGATGCTGAAAATTTTGAGAGTTTATTTTCTGTGACGCGTATAATTATTAAACTTAATCTTTAATAAGTAAAATGTATTTTTTCATAAATGAAATATAGAAATCTGAAGAAAATTACGAAACAGAAACAATTTTTCATTTTTTATCAAATAAAATATGTTGAGTTAAGTATTTTGGAAACTATTTTTTCATAACAATGTAACGTTTCGTTTGTATCGCTGAAACGATGAAAATAATAAAATGTCTATCGGCAACGGACATTTTTACTAAAAAAAGAAAAATAGTTTTTATTAGATTATGGTCGACGATAAGCGTATTTGGTGTGACGTCTTTTTCACGGTTGTGTTGAAATTCACCAAAATCGCACTGAAATCGTATCCCATCGTCGTCTTCGTTAGAATTTACTATTTTCTAGGTATTTTTCTTTAACGAAAAACGTCAACAATATATTTACGACGTGCGCGTAAATGTCGTTGCGAACGAATCGATGAGAAAATTTCGTCGACGATATCGTTTGCGACGTTGCAATATGTCGATCGGTCGATTTTTAAAATTGACTGTTTAGTTCCGAGTGAAAACGGTAAAGTTTCGTCGTCGAAAGTTACGAAAGCTTTCGAAAGCGATCTGAAAAGCTGAAACGAGTCGGAGCGGAAATAGATCGATTCGCATAGTGGACGAACTCGAGTGTGGAGCCGACCGCGAGGCTTTCGGGGTTCCCGGGGCGAGGGGCGGGGACGCGGGGCGGCGGGAGGGGCGGTGCGGGGCCACGCGGCCATCTTGTGCGTCCGGCGGCGGCGACGGACAGTGAGCGGTGCGTCGTCGGGGACGGCGCGTCGTGCGGTCGCGAAGGTCCGGTGGTCGAGCGCCTTTGCCCCCGGGGCGCCACCAAGATTCCGGTCCCCGCGCCGCGGCCGACCGCCGCGCGCTCCGACCACATGAACGCCAAGCGCAAGAACCGCGCCCCCATGCCCAGGTACGTGTCCGTCTTTCTGTCTCTCGTTTCTAATTCGCTCGTCTCTCATGTCTCCCTAATACCCGTGCGGCGATCGTCGACCGTCGACCGTCGACCGTCGACCCGGCGCGCCGAAGCCAAGTTCGACGACCGCTCGCCCTTTGTCCTCTTCCTCTCGTCCTCCGAATCCTCGACGCCTCGCTTCCGGTCGAAGGCTCCTCCGTCCCCGGAACTCGAACTCGGCCCGATTCCGCAAACGATAGACGGGCTCAGAACCGTTTCTTCCGATTTCCATAGATCGCACGCCAAAGTCTAGGCGCTTTCAGATCCTTTTTTTCTAGAGTTCGACAGTCGGAGAGGGGCCCGGACTCCTATGCGAAGTTTCAAACGACGGCCTTCAGATACCGTCGAGCGGTCCGACTTTGCGATAACTGACGATCGGAAGATTTACTCTAGGAAATATTTCGTTTGCCGTAAAATTCGACGTATAGAAAGTCGAGCTCCAGTTTAGTAATTCGATCGGTCTCAATAAAATCGATTCCCACACTCCAGTATAGTCAAGGAATGAAAATTTTATCAAAGTTCGATAGCAAAATCTATCTCATCAAGAATAGGAAGGTTCGATTCGACCGATCGACATTTTCACCGCAATTTTCCTCATTCGATCTCGTCACTCGAACGAAAGGTGCCCCGATCCACTTATTATTTGAAGTTGCTTTTTGATTAGACGAAATCGCCGATCGACCCGCTCGTCAATTGTAATACTGGCCCTCGGACTCACTTCTTCGATTGTCGATCGACAATTAGACAGTTTTAAAAGCCGATAATTAAAATGCCAAACCCAAAAGTGTGATAGATTCATTTCTATTGTGTTTTAAACATTCGTTTCGACCTCAAAAAATGACGACATAGTATTATGTAGATCGAGCAGTTTTCATATATTTTTTTGCACAATAACGAATCCAAAAATCCACACTAGACTTCAAAGTCTACACGAAAACAAATTTGAATCATAATTGCGAAACGTTAGTTTTTACTAAATTGATTCGATCGACGATTTCCACGAATTTCACTATTGTAAATTATATCTTTCATTTTATTTTTTTCCTTCTCCTTCTCATAATTTCCGTCCCACATTTTCATTTTCACAAATAAATCTTATGCTGTTTGTTTTCAGGGCGCCGAGGGTACGAACCGTACCGGCCGAAGGAGTGTACAAAAATGCTCACTTCATGCACGCTATCGCTTGTCATGTGGGAGATACCGTGCAGGTTCACACACAGTCTGATAGTATATGGGAAGGTGTTTTCAGAACCTTCTCCGCACAGTTTGAGGTAAAAAAAAAAATCAATTTGCTAATATCTAAGCGTGCACCGTAAAAAATGTGAATCGGGAATATTTTCCTTGTAGGTAGTATTAGAAGTCGCACACAAAGTCGACGCGGAAGGATTAGTTGCGGCAGATTCAGTTGTAGACAAAATGATTTTCAAACCGGAAGATGTTATATCAATTAAAGCTAAAAATTCCGATTTGGAATACGCGACCAGAGATACGTTTCAGACGGACGCTGCAATTTCTAAATATAATGGTTTGTTTTCAGTTTTGGAAAGTTTAAAAATTGTCAGGATACGTTTGAAATAATTCCTTAAATATTCAGGTCGAAATGTACAATTTGGTGAAGAAAGATGTTTGCAGCCTTGGGACGCTAGCGAAGGACTGGCTAACGGAGACGCCCTCGACGATTCCTTAGAACAACTAGATCAATTAGATAACCGAGCTAACGGTTGGGATGCCAACGATATGTTTCGAAAAAATGAACAAGATTATGGTGTACAAAGTACATTTGATCAAAATTTATCTGGATATACTATGCAACTTCAAAAAAAGGATACGCCGGAATTTAGGTTTTTTTTCCTTTATGTTGCTTTTTTTATTAATACATTTTAATTTCGAAATATTAATCTTAATTTATTCATATTAGGGATGCTGAAGCGAAAGCGCAAGAGATAGCTGCTGAAATTGAAAGTCAATCTACCTACCAGCGCAGAATCGAGTTAGAAAATGGAGATGAAGAGGATAGATTTGCAGCTGTGCAAAGGCCGCAAACATCACGACACACGAGGCCTTCTCCACCTCCTAGTGCAGCGGCTTCGGCGCAAAGCCCTGCACCTGCTAACGGATCGTCTAATCAAAACGCTGAAAAATATGTGCCTCCTAATAGAAGGAAGAACCCACAAGTACGTGTATATTATCATGATGTCGTTTTTCATTTCGATTTTTGCATCATTTTCATTTGTTTTGCATATATACAGGCTGGTAAGTTAATCAAATCGTCATCACCACAAGTGCCACAACAGCAAAATACGGGAAATCAACCTAAAGGTCCGCCTACGCTCACTGCGCAGCCACCACATTCGCAGTATCCCACTTTACCACATCATCCATCTCATCAACCACCACATCAAGTAATTTCACATTCGATTAGCTCATTCATTTTTTCGCTATTCTCGCTTATATATTTATATCTCTGTTTATTTCAGCAGCAAGTCCACGTAATGATGAATGCACCTCCTCAAACTAAAACATATGCAGCAGCCGGTGCAGGTGTGTCTTCACCAGCTCAACCTCCATCACAAGCACATAATTATCACAATCCACCCCCTCCGTTTATTCCACACGTTCATGGGTTTGTGATATTTTTTTCTAATTGATATTTTTTTTATGTGATTATTAAATTGTTAATTATACTCAAACTGTTCAAAATAGTGGACCAACGGTACCTCTTAATAAAGTGAATGGAACTGATGGAGTACCGAAGAAGGCTCCAGTACCACTTCAACAACGGCCACCCCGCCATTTGACTCATCCAACACCTGTACCGTTTGCATCAGCTCCACCGCCAACAATACCACAACAGGTTATACATTCAGATACTGCCCCTGTACAGGTATATTATATCAAATGCTGAATTTTTTATTTCATTTTATGTTGCTTTTACTCCTATTACTTCGAAAGTGTTTTCATTGTGTTCTTTCAATATTGTTTTTTATATTGTTTCTTTTTTTATCAATTTAGATGATGGCTCATCAAATCACTGATCCAAATCACACGGGTCCATCTGTAATCGGTGGTGTAGGTGCTCCTCCTTCAATGCAACCGCCAGTAAACACAACACGTCATCGTGATCCTAGACGACAAGAAGAAGTACAGGTTAATTTTAATCACATTTTTCTCAATTCGATTCTATAATCTTTTATCAAACAAATGACTTTTCAGGATCTTAGGAAATTTGGCAATGAATTCAAGTTGCCACCTCAAGATGTTCCTGTTGGTGTATCTGTAGTGCCGGATAATATTCACAATGTTAAACCACCTAGTGTTCACCAGGAAGTTAGAGAAACTTCTCATAAAGGTCCCCCTCAAACAGAAAATTCTAAAGGACAAAATTCACCCGATCAACATATTTTAAAAACAAATTCTCAAGATATGAACAATAAGGTACTCAATTTTTACATTTTGAATTTCATAATCAAATGCGTATTTATGATAAAATTGATTTTCTCAGCAACAAACGCCAGTTACACATCCGGAAGTATCAGCAACTTCAGCTCAATCTTCGACTGTTACAACTGCTCAAACATCTGAAACTGGTAATCCTACATCTGCCGATAAAGGTTCTACAAGTCAAAAAAAATTCACTTTGAATCCCAATGCAAAGGAATTCAACCCATCGGTAAAATCATTCATTCCACGAAGTCCAAGTACTCCAAATCCTTCAAGGTAACATTTAAATGGGTTGATACATTTTTTTTATTGTATGGTTTATCTTATATTTGATTTTGAAACTTTTTTGTAATTATAGGCCTCATACTCCGGGTACACCAGTTGGAAGTGGAGGTCCTATGGGTCCACCACAATACGTGAGTGGAGTGGGGCATCATAGCGTGCATCATGCGCCCACACACCAGCATCATCTCAATAGCGGTGCTGCTGTCATGGTTGGAGCGGGTGGAGCGTCAGGTTACGCTACGGTTGTGCATCCACATCACGCTTCTCCAGCGCCTGCTTTCCAACCACCACAGTCTCATCATCCTCATCACGCTAGATTTAGGAAAGGTAACATAGATTTTTCATTTCCAATGCTTGTGCGATTTAAAATATTCGCCATTAATTGTAATATTTCACAATATTTTTTTTTTTTTCAGTGCCAATGGGCTCTCAAATGCAAGTGGCTAATGCGACAGGACAACCGTTATTAACTCCAGCACCTTTGCCACAATTTATGCCGTATCCACATTCTGCACATCCGCATCAACCACCTCCACCATATCCTATGGTCGGCATCAATCATCATTATGTATATATTTTAATATATTTTTTATTTCGCATTAATTGTATTATTATTAATTATTATTTTAAATCTAAATATATAGCTTTTGCCAATCATTTGATATAACTGATGCTATTTTTACTTTTTTCAGGTACGCGTTTATCATCAACATGAGGGTGCCGGAGGTGGAGGACCCGTCCAGTATTTGGCAGCTCAACCAGCTCCTCCGTCGACCCCTTCTCCTGGACAGGGATACCACCCTCCACCTAGTCCAGCCATAGGTCAAGGTCCTCCTCCTCCCCAACCGCAACCGTATCAAGCCCAACCTTTCCAAATGATTTGTCCCATAATTCCACAACCTTCACATCTTTATTTACCTCCCCAACCACCACCTCAAGCTCAACAACAACAACACCATGCACATCTACCGGTAAATATCTTGTTTTCGCATTTTGAAAATAATCATTTGGTTACAATCTTGTTTATCATATTTTCTTTCAATGTTACTTTTCAGATAATGATTCCTCCCCAGGGCGGAGGTCAAGCTGGACAACATCCTTGAAAAATCGTGGCCACATCATATTTTCGTTCCTCCTTTAAAAAGTGATTTAAGGAATGCTCACATTTTGATTATAATGATTGTTAAAATATAGTTACAGCATTTTGCGCATTGGAATATATAACTTTTTTATTTTGGCTTGGGGAATTGAAATTTCAGTCATCAAAAAGAAAACGAATTTCATTCCACATTTTAGATTTTTAATCTGATAATCTATTTGGGACTATACTAATGTATATGTATACACATTCCATTCACTTATTAAACTTAACAAAACAATTTAAAAACTTTTTTTAATTGCAATATATCTTTTGTCTGTGAGCATTTCACCTTGATATATTTCTTTATCTGAACAATCATTTCTTTGTATTTTTTTGTTAGTCAATTTCGTATCAATTTCTAAATCAACCATCATTTCGATACGAAAGTGAAAAAATAATATAGCTGTTTATATATGAAGTGACCGTCTTTTCCCTATTATTTATATGTAATAATAAAATTTATTACAAATATGTTAGTTTTTTCTTCATTCTACACATTTCAATATACCTATATCTTATTGGTTTAGTGTTTGATATCTCAAAATGAAATAAAGAAGAAGGCAAGTAGCATTAAAGGAACAGATTTTTACAGAGTCCATTATTTACAAGCTTTTGTTCATATGCACTACTAAATCAATAAAGAGAATAAGCTATCTACTGGTGAATAGTTTGTTTGACGTGCTATCAGTTTGACTGTTTTGAACTTGTGTACTGTTAAGAAAAGATTAGACCCATAGAAAAAAAAAGTTGAACTGTGTAATACGATTTTCAGATAGTAAATTTTGTGTTTATTTATGAAGACAGTATTGAAAACTTGTTTTTTTGAAAATATGTCAAACACAGAAACTTTTAATATTCCAAATAAGACTTGTAAAAATCCCTAATTTTTATAGGCAACAAATTAAACGGTCAGAATTCATATCATTTTTGGGTCAGAATTTTAATGATAAAACGGCCAGAATAAAATTAAGAAACGGTCAGAATAAAATTAAGAAACGGTCAGAATAAAATTAATAAACGGTCAGAATTCCCTTTCAAAAACGGTCAGAATGTCGAAAAACGATAAATTGTCGACATAAAACTTTTTTTTTTAATATAAGTAATGTTACTATTTAATTAAAAATTAATTTTGAAGATATATAAATAGTATGTTTGTACTTCTTCTAATAAAAAATATCTCTTTAAATTACCAACAAACTTTCACGTTTATCATACATAAATTACTTTATTATATGTTTTAAATATTACACAAAAGGAAGAAAACCTAGGTTAGGTTAGGTTAGATTCTGACCGTTTTATTGAAATTATTCCGACCGTTCAATATAAATTCCGACCATTCAATATAAATTCCGACCATTCAATATAAATTCCGACCATTTAATATAAATTCAGACAGGATTTTATTCTGACCGATGTATTCTGATCGTTTAATTTGAATTCTGACCAATGTAGTATAAATTCTGACAAACGTGTTGAAAATTCTGACCAAAAACGTAAAATATTCTGACCCGATAAATAGGCGCCATTTTTATAGCAATGATGCTTAATCTTCATTTGTTCCTTTTTTATTTAAAAGATATCAGGAAAGGAAAAAACAAAAACAACAATTTCATATTTTAAAACATTATATTTCTTATATAATAATTTTATTTAAACGTGTATTTAAGCAAAATAATTAATATAATTTGATAAATAATATTTCTTATACAATTGAAAATGCTTATGATTAAAGGAATTCAGATGATTAATACAAATTAGCTCTGTATAGCTCCTTAGAATTATTATAATATATAATTAGATATTTGTGAATAAATTTCGAACATTTAGCCATAAATAAATTATTTGCTAAAGAATTAATACTTAACGAACATTATATCTGGTTTGTCAAACACCTTTGATATGTCTTGTATGTTTTCTGGGCAACCCTTGAGTGGCAGAATGTATCTCTTCTAAGAAACTTTGAGAATTGTGAATTGTCGTGCCGCCGAGAATTATTCGCACACCGAGATTAGATTGGTTAATATTATGCACACATAATGCTTCTTCATAAGTGGTCCCTCCGACCATGAACACAATTATGTTTTGATAACGTCTGGAAGAAAATCTATCATCATTGCCCAAACAAGGATAGACATTCTCTTTTAGCTTTCCTTTGATTATATTTTCCAATGTTTCTTGTAGCAACGGTGTATGTTGTGTGTATATGTTCTCTACTCCACTCAAACCCTAGAATGATATAACAGTGTTCATGAAATAATGATTTATTTAAAATTATGTTCATCATTATGGCATTGGCTTAAGTCATATAGAAAAAAAACTTTCAACTTTACAAAATTTTGAAGCTCAGAAAATCTATATAATAAATATTTCATAATAATATAAATTGAAATAAACAATAAGTTTATTTTTTTTCAATCGCTTTACTTAGACCACTATCATAATCAAAAGCTCAATAATAATCAGTTTTTAAAGAAAATACCTTGAATAAACGTTTTGTAATCGTTTTAACTGCATCTTGATGTCCAAATAAGTCAGATTGTCGTAAATGAGTTCCACCGTATTCAACAACTTCTACGACAGCTCTGATTAGGTTATCTTGAACACCCATTTTTTTAAGAGCTTCTATTAGACCAGCAGTATCATTATTTGTGTGCTTTTCATATCTAAGAGCATACAACATTACTAATTTGGCTGCGTCTATATGACGAGTAGTTTCAAGAGTGAGCATTTTTCTTAAATGCTGAAACAGTACAATAAAATAAATTCACATTGAACATATTTAATTAAATTTATCACATTGATATATATACTTGTAATTGTTTAGAATGATCATCCTGACACGCTAATTCTTGTTCCAGTTCGGATACTTCTAATAAATTATGACGACTCACCATCGATGATAATTCTCCGACCACTGTTACATGTTTAGAAACAGTTCCAGACATTTTCTGAATATGATATACGAAAAACTCTCAAAAACGAAAATAATATTGATTAAAACATGAAAATACATACCTTAAATTGTGGATATGTTTCAACAAAATTTTTCATATCTGCAATACTTTCAACCTTTTGATGGCTTTTAGCCTTTTTTTGAAATTCATCCATTAAATCTTTAATTGTTTGACCAATCTCACCGAAATTAAGATATAAACTCTATATCAAAAGAAAAACAATATTAGGATAATAAAATGATTTTCGTTAGTTGATTTTTATTTAAATTAATTTTAAAAATATTGCTTTATGTTCCAAGCATGAGCTTTTATGTGATAAATTAAAATACCTTTGCATAAAATTCATCATGTTCAGCTGAAAGCACAACTTCTTTGAGTTCTTTGGGAATCCCAGGAATGTTAGACAAATTAACTCTATTATTGTAAATCGTAAGAAGTTCGTGAACCATAGCTTGATATGTCCACTTTTACAGAAGTTCAAAAATGTATTAATTGGGTTATTCAACTTTCAAATATATTATTTAAAAAGTATATTATACTTGATTTAGCAGTGGTGTTACAGGATCATCTTTTCTATCTAATAGTAAAAGTAAAGTGGGATTTTCTCCAGTTGGAAAATCAAATAAGTTTGATTCCCTGCATATTATTTGTCTAATATTTTCCCCCAATCTTTTGCAAGGATCAGAATTTTGTTGATATCGTATTACTGGACGCTTTTTTAATGATAATAATAAAGCTGCCAATCCTTGCGTACATCTTTGAAGATGATTAGATTCCCATAACATAGCTGAAATAAAAATAGTCATAATTTATCAAAAAAATATAAAAATAAAATAAGGTTTCATACGAACTTGGATAGCATAACGAAATGTTAAATGAATATAAGTATGGTCCAACAGCCAAAAAATCAGCATAAAATTCTTGAACTTCTCTTACGACTTCCTGTTCATCGCATTCAGCCAGTGTTTTTATATCAACTTTAGAAATAATGTTACTAAAATCTAAAAGCATAAAAAAATTAACACGAATGGAATGAAAACTAATAAATACATATAAAACAAATGAAGTTAGATATTTACAAATATAATAAATGCCATATTTAGGATATCTTAACTCTCTTGATAGTAAAGCAATATTTTGCGAAGTAGGACGGAGAAAAACAATACATTTTAAATGTTTCAGACCGTCACTTTGATTAGCAGAATCTATCCTCTCAAACAAATATACTTCTTTTTGGAGAATCTCCGATTGACCATACACCATGCTCACTATGCTAGTCTGAAATACACAAAACAAATATTATTATTAAAAAATGAAATATCAAATATAAAACTAGGTTTCGGTTATTAGAAAGCAATTCATAGTTATGATTATAATTCAACTATATCGCTAAATCAAATATTGCCAAGAAAATAGAAGGTTGTGAATATCATTTGTTCCAGTTGAAACAAAACAGCAATAATTTGCTGAAACTTGTGCAAAATACAATCTTTGTTCTTTAAGACATTGAATATTTCAATATACATGTAAGATAATGATAAGAAAATTTCGCTTCCAATGTGATATAGTTTCGAAAATAAGTGTACTAGTCACACCTCATAGCATAGCATGACAGGTTGCCTGGAAAGTTGTACTGTCCAACATAGTACAATACAATAGTGTTTGATAAATCCAGAACGAATGGTCACCTTAAGATTAATGATCTATTTAGAAGTTCGTCGCTGAAACGAGTTCTATGGATTTTTTCGTACAATATGTTTGGAAATGGATCTCACCGTTTCTTTGTCCATCAGGAGTAATTTCATTCCTGGCCCACTTTCTTCTGCCATTTTAGTGATGTACATTTTGACAGCTTGCGTGACATTCATGGTAAATAAATTTTGTTTCACGAATGACAGCTGTCAAAATTGTCTGTGATTTCGCACTGTTGCCAATATAAGAATTCGATGTCGATTTTAATGAAAAATTCAATTCTTGTAGGTCTTAACACATTTTTGATCCAATAAATAGGAAAAAACGAGAGGGAGAGACATGATCCTTTTAAGAGATATGATTCTCCTTTTCATCAATGGACTCTAACTCATATAATCCTATAATCAATACACTCGTAAATTAATTGATTTCTTTTGAAGATAAAAAGATAAATTTACCGCTTGGTATCATATTCTTGTTAATGACACCTAATTGTGTTTATTTTAAATTTATGAAAAAAAAATTCAATAAGTCATTTCCATTTTCAATGGTCCACATAACAAATTTAAACTCAAATCACTAAATATCTTGACTTAAATTTAAACTACTCAAAAACAAATAATAATCATTCACATGTTCATATTGAAAACACCCATTCTTTTAATTAAAAAAGTAAAATAACATATGTATATGCTTACAAATAGAGTAAATATTTATATAGGATTAAGTAACAAATTGATAGTAGATACAAAAAATAAACGCACTTGGAACTAATAATCTGTAAGTATCAATCAGAATCAACTTCAATTGGAATAGTAATTTTAGGAATGTAGGCGCTGCAGGCAGCATTGTTTAATCTTTCAGCAAGTAGATAACTAGTTGAATCCAAAGATTTCAATGCCGTTGTGGCGCTTCTCATTCTTAACTAAAATTGGAGCATTTTTTTAATTAGTCACTTTATTACACTATAAAATCCTATGATTCAATGTCACGTATGTTCCGCATAGAAACTCTTTAGAGTAAAATGAAATCTGTGTTTCAACACAACAACATTGAGTGTGTCTCATTTTAAATAGTTTCCACGTGGAAAACACCCGACTTCATATCATAGGGTCCTACTAATGTATTATAAATTGTGATGAATACATATTTAAAAAAATTAAATAATAATACATACTTGAGATTTCAACAACTGTTGTTCAATTGTTGCCAATTGAGTGAGAGAATCTGTAATAGTATTTTTCAAAAGACCAGATATGTTGCTATATAAAGAGAGATAACACTCAGCTGAAAATAATCAGAATGTATCAAATAAAAAAGCACAAATATTAAGGAAAAATAAAAGATAATTACAGAATTTTTTGTGTAATAAAGAATCATAATGCCTAGATGAAATTGATAAGTTACTAGCAGACGACTCTGATAAAGAAGGTTGTTTTATTTCATGCTCTGTAAATGAACAATTCCATTAGTGAAATAATAGTTTTGCTGGTATTTTCTTATTTTACACGAGCCATAATTTTAACTTATTGTTAGCCTCTGAACACAATATAAACTTTAATTTGATAAAAAATACGTTTTTTTTTTAAATAAAAAATTTCTCATAAAATTTGTTATTATGTAGTATATGATTATGGCCGTGGTCAAATAGGAAAGATACATTTTCATAATTAATAAAATTATACTCAAAATGATAGAATGTTACCGTCTTCAGATTCTGAGGCTTCTCCGGAGACAGCTTTGCCTAGGGCAGCTTTAGTTTTTTTCTTCGAAAGCTAACAAAATGTTACAATTTCATAAAAAGTTAATATTTTATACAAATCGAATTAAATTAAAAATACAAATACAGTAATCGGAAGATCTTCTGAATCAGATTCAGCAGCTTCACCGCGAACAATGCTCGCTGACATCACAGAGTTTTCCATTTTTGAACCAAAATTTTTAGAACGAATTGTTGAAATATTTCAGTTCGAGCAAAGCGAAACGTCAAAATAAACAGTGTTGATAACGTTAGGTGTAAACAGTGAATAAAATGTAGTATATTTTTCATAAAATAAAATAAAAAAAAACATGAATTCTAGAATGAAAATGTAAGCATATTAATACAAAATCAAATAGATTTCCATTAGATGGTTTTGATTCTAAATAATTTTAGACACAAATGACGTTTGACAAATGTCAAATTTTGAGTTGGCAACGCGTTTCTGAATGTTGCACCATTTGGCGTTCGGTGAATCGTCGTTCGCAGTTCTCCCGAAGAGAAGTGAGGTTAGATTATCGAAGTTCACGCTTCTCGTCAAAAAGAGAAAAATAACGCGATGGCCCTTCGCGTGCAGTTCGAGAACAGCAACGAGGTGGGCGTATTCTCCAAGTTGACGAATTCCTATTGCCTTGTGGGTATCGGGGGCTCCGAGAACTTCTACAGCGCTTTCGAAGCCGAACTGTCCGACACTATTCCAGTGATCCACGCTAGCGTCGCCGGCTGCAGAATCCTGGGCAGATTGTGCTGCGGAAACAGACACGGACTTCTCGTTCCGTCGTCCACCACAGACACGGAGCTGCAGCATCTCAGAAATTCGCTCCCCGATACGGTCTCCCTCAGAAGAGCCGACGAGAGACTCTCTGCTCTCGGAAACGTAATCGCTTGTAACGATTATGTAGCTTTAGTGCACCCAGATTTAGATAGAGACACCGAAGAGTTGTTGGCCGACGTCCTCAACGTCGAAGTCTTCAGGCAGACTATAGCCGGGAACGTTTTAGTCGGATCGTATGCAGTTCTATCGAGCAACGGAGGATTGGTTCATCCCTCGACTACGACTCGGGATCAGGACGAGCTCTCGTCTTTGCTTCAGGTTCCGATCACAGCGGGCACCGTTAACAGAGGTAGTGATGTGCTCGCCGCAGGAATGGTTGTCAACGATTGGTGTTCATTCTGCGGTTCGGATACGACTTCCACAGAGATTTCGGTTATAGAAAGTATATTCAAATTGAATGAAAGCGCACCAAGTTCTAATGCTAAAGCTGCTCGCGCTTCCATGATAGAGAGTCTTTCATGAATCTTTCAGTAGTTTACCCGTTAAAGGATTCTATAAAACTGTGTTGAGGTGATACAATATGCCATTATCGGTTGTAAAATGTGTTGTCGTCGTGTTGGATATTTTCAAACAGTGATTTGTGTTAAAATATTTCATCGTTCACATTTTTGCTTATTGAAGCAGCATTGTGTTGAATTTGTACAACTGGCAAGCAAATTATTTTTGTATTAGAATCACCGTTTTTTCTCTCATCTCAATAAAATCATAAACTTACCATTCTAAATATTCCAAATGATTGTTTTGTTTATTTTTTATAAATGCACAATCTGTAAAAGTTGTATTAATTATTTCATTGTATAAAACTAAATGTGAGTGCATTAAAATGTATACTATTATTCGCTTGTTTTATTCTATTCCTATTCTATTAAAACTTAAATTTTCAATATCATTATTCATAATTTAAAAGATAGGGGCAAACAGTAAAACACAACGTAAACTTTAACATTTCATACATAACAAGAACATTTGTAACATGTGTGTGAGCATACATACAAAAAAGGAAAATTATTCGAAAATATTTATTGTACAAAATATGAGACGTATGGAAATGTTTATACAATGCCAAAGTTTTACTTCGATACATAAAACTTATTCATATGTTGTGCAGCCATTCGCGAGTTTCGTTATACATAAAGCAAAATGCGGCAATGTACGATTTTATTAAAATTAAATTCCTATATAAATTTATGTTCATATATTCAAACTCAACTACAAACTATAACGGCTAATCTAATAAGAAAATAAAACGACTAACAAACTATATAAAAATATAAGATTTTGATCTTTTTCATCCTGACACGACGCACAATTATCGTAAAATGCAAAAAAAATCATAAATGCACCACTGAAAATATATATGAACACCACTATTAGTTTTTCATATGTTTTCGATAAGACGTATCACACTATTACGCCTTTCAATTCTTTGGATAGCGTGATGTGTTATTATATAAATTGTCTATTATAGCACTAAAATTCATCGATGCTGTTTTACATCATTCCTCCCATGCCTCCCATACCTCCCATTCCACCCATACCGCCCATGCCTGCCATGGGATTTGCTGATTCTTCTTTGGGTGTCTCGCAGACTACGGCTTCAGCTGTCGTCAACAACGATGCTACTCCGCTAGCATCAGTCAAAGCCGTTCTGACAACCTAAAATTAATATTTAAAATTTTAAAATATGTCACATTAAAAGAATTCATGTAATTTATTTCAAATTGAAACCTTTGTTGGATCGATGATTCCCTTTTCAATCATATTGACATATTCATTATTCATAGCATCATAACCAAATTCAGCACCGAGCCCTTCAACTTTAGCGACAACGACTGCACCATCAACACCAGCATTGCGGGCTATCGTCATACATGGCATTCTCAAGGCATTTTGGACGATCGCAATACCTATGTAAATGTTTCAGACATATATGAATTAAAAAATCAAAACAATCAAATTAAGTGATATCAAATCGGTTATTACCCGTTGCTTGATCTGAATTTGCTGGTTTTAAAGATTCAAGAGCAGCTGAGCAGCGAATCAAAGCAGTGCCACCACCGGGGACGATACCTTCTTCAACGGCAGCCCTAGTGGCATTTAAAGCATCATTCACTCTGTCTTTCTTCTCATTCACTTCAACCTCACTAGAGCCACCGACTTTTAAAACACCGACACCAGAAGCGAGACGAGCCAATCTCTCTTGTAATTTTTCCTTTTCATATTCTGACGATGTATCGCTAATCTGATCGCGGATTTGCTCAGCTCTTCTGTCGATATCATTTTTTTTGCCTTTACCTGTTATTGTGATAAACAAATTAATGTATTTATTTAATTTTAACTAAAGAATTAAATGTAAAATTTTTATTAAGCATTCTACCTTTCAACATTAAACAATCATTTTTGGTAATAGACACTTCTCCGACTTCTCCCAAATCTGTGGCCTGTACGTCTTCGAGTTTCAGAAGATTGCTATCATCTCCGAAAACAACACCGCCAGTTGCAATAGCCATATCATTTAAAGTAGCTTTACGGTTATCACCGAATCCAGGAGCTTTGACTGCAGCAACTTGAAGTCCAATTTTCAATCTAGAATTATTTTTTCCTAGATAAATAAATTTTATATAAGTAAATACTAAATGTAAGAAACATAATATTACCTATTTACAACTAATGTCGATAAAGCTTCTCCATCAACATCTTCAGCAATAATTACTAGCGGTTTCCTCTGAGAATTGGCCAATTCTAAGGCAGGAATTATACTTTGGATGGTACTGATTTTCTTTTCAGAGAAGAGTACTAAAGCATCTTGGAATTCAACTTTAGCGCCTTTAGCTGTGTTGATGAAATATGGTGAAATATAACCACGATCAAAACTCATGCCCTCGATGACCTGAATTATTTGTTTTTCTTTTAATAATCAAAAATGACAACAAAATAAAATTAATAATTTAAGAAAAAATACCTCCAATTCATCAGTCAAAGTTTTTCCATCTTTGACAGTGATGATTCCTTCTCTTCCAACTTTTTTCATAGCATCGGATATTAACTGACCGATTGCTTTGTCTCCATTAGCAGAAATTGTTGCGACTTGAGCAATTTCTTCAGGTGTAGTTACCGGTTTCGACATAGCTTTTAATCTTTCTTTTATACAGTCAACAGCTAACATTACTCCTATATAATGAAAATAAAAATAGTAATTTAACTCAATTAATAATATAGTGAAAATTTATACATAAAATAATATTACCTCTTCTAATTTCAATAGGATTTGCACCCTTGGATATTTTTTCAAAGCCTTCTTTAGCGATAGCGCGCGCTAAAACAGTAGCGGTGGTAGTACCATCGCCAGCTTCTTCATTTGTATTATTAGCTACATCTTGCACTAATTTGGCACCGATATTTTGAAATTTATCTTTCAATTCGACAGATTTAGCAACGGTGACACCATCTTTTGTAATTTTAGGGGATCCCCACGATTGCTCTATGATAACATTTCGGCCCTGAAAAATTAAACAAATCATTAATTGGCGTATATTATTTTTTTGCGATTATTTTTTTTAAATTTACTTTAGGTCCCATCGTTACGGCGACGGCATCTGCTAAAATATCTACGCCCTGTAACATGGAAGCTCTAACTTCAGCTCCGAACCTCACATCTTTGGCGTAGGTTCGTGAAGCCAAATATGCATGGCGAGATATGACGCCTTGACGTAGAATACTCGGGAGTCTGTACATCTGAAATTATAATTTCAAAATTTACATGACAAAAAATAAGAGACTGCATTTTAAAGTAGAGTATATTTAAATTACGTTTAACATCAACTTATCAGAATTAACCTAAATAATATGGGCAAACATATAAATTTTGAAATATATTTATTATTATTTTGCGATGAAACTTTATATAGATGATTTTGAAGAGTTCATTTTCGTTTTATGTTTTAGAACATGATAAGGTATATCTTAAGTATATTTCTTATTTTTTTTGTTTTCGGTAACAATCGCATAAATGCAACAATTAGACAGATTGGTCAACATTAGTGCAGTAACACCTCGATCATGCAGATTTTCAATTATTTGGATAAACTTCGACCCCAATTATTATAATAAAGTCTACCGTACATAAATAAATAGAGCAAAAAATGAATTGAGTTGAAATAGATTTACATAAGTCTTTTAATTTACTTTCCCCTATTTGAGGAATTATTTCAGTTTTCAGAAGTAAAATTAAAATTTCTCTTCCAGCATAGTGTTACATTTTAATGAAAAATATATAATTTGATAAATCGCCTGCCTCCCCGATAAATAAAAATCTAAAACGACGTCCCTGGTAGACATAGCGACACAGAACCGCGCTATAAAAGGCAGAACGCAAAAATAACCTAAAAATCATAAAAAAATCAAATCGAAACGCAAAAAGATGAATAAAAACGAACGTAAGAACCGAAACATATGAAAGACAATACATAAAATGGAACATATATATAGAGTTGCACAACAGTCGAACGTCCTCGCGGTTCAAAGATTGTTCTGGAAGGTACCGGCGGCCCGGTCAAAGACCGACCGTCCGGACTCCGAAAACCGGCCGGAAACCGGTTTATCGTGGCGGCCGAACTAGCACGAACGTTCCCGAATCGAGAAAACGCGACCGAAATCGCCTTTTTCAAAGAAAACGAACGAATCGAAGTACCTTTGCACAAGAGCGCTGTCTTCGCACACAGTACCTTCGTCTGACGCAACCGGCTGCAAACTGAGCGACCACGCGGTGTACGGTCGCGGTAATATGGCGATCCCAACCTCTCGTTTCGACCACGTGTACTTTTGAACGTTTTCGTTGATAAATTTGATTTTTTTGGAAATTATCTCTTCGATAAAAATGCTTCAATTTGTTTTGAATGCAGTAAAAACGTAAATATTCTATTCTACTACGATTCGAACAAGAAATCGTTCTAGTTAGAAATTGGTGTACGACTCACTTATTTTTTTTTGCATTTGCATTTTCAATACGAGAAATTGAGGACACTCGGAGCATATGAGACTAGAAGAACTAGAAAAAATTGCATTACATATTCTCAATGAACTGCACTGGTAGTTTATGATTTATCTTTTCACCTTAAATATTGACATTGAATATTTTAAAAACATTCACGTTGGCCAGCCTGAAAGAGAAACGTTCGATTCGATTGTGCACAAAGCTCAGCTGTCAGTGCGTATAGAGACTCGCTCACGATGGTCCGTCGTGCGGAACGATTCGTTCAATCCAACTGTCACAGGTACGAAATCAGATCTGAATTCCTCGATCGTTTCACTTTAAACGATCTCACGTACGCGTCTCGATCACAATACGATAAGACGTCGATTCGTTACACTAATTGAACTTTCACCGGCTTCCGCCACTCGACGTTATTAATTCGGGCGTTCGGCCGATTTTCCCACCCACTACGAGCAACTGGGTCAATTTGATCGCAGATTGTTTTGACCCTCGCCAAACTCCATCAAATCACGACCGCGCCTTAAATAATCTATCCAACGATGTATAATGTTGCACGTCGTACGCGTTATTTCGTATTCGCTAGAATTCGGACGAATTTCAAAGTTGATTGATCGATATGCCGACAAGGTTCTTTGTTTTGAGCCGTGATAGTACTTATCTATCGAGTGTCAATTTGTGTATCCATGTTGTTGTTTATGCCATTAATTAGAATTGTGGTCTCACTAAATAAGTGTAATAATCGTTTTTTTTTCGTTTTAAATTCAATATTTTCCACATATGTATGTTTAATAATTTTCATTTCTAGTTCAATATTGTTAAAAAATATTTTTTAATGTTTCAGTTAATCATTTACTATCATTCAAATCAGTATGAATGATTTAAAATCTGACGGTTCTTCTAGAAGATCATATGTTTCATGTATGAAACTTAACGGTGTTCCTCTGTTACCACCTCTGGTATGTGTTCATCATATTGTAACAAAATGTTTGTAGTATATATCTAATTTTCATTATTTACTTCATAATTGTAGATGACACCGGAATGTCGCCAAGAAATGCAATATTACAGACAGTTAGCTGTAGCAGTTGAACGTAGAATAAGCGATTTGAGATTTTGTTTGGACGAAACTACTATCAATTCTAATATATTGCATAGTGATTCTGAAGAATGGTGCGATGGTATCAATATATCCATAGTATCTTCCAAAAATGATTATAACAATGAATCATGTAGCGACTGTCCCAAATATGATTGTTTGAATAGCAATTGTTATATTCAAGCTAATTATGCTGAAAACAATGAATTTGAAAGTATGAATTCTCAATTAACCGTTATTGATAATGATGAACAATTTTCAGAATCAAAATTAAATTCAGTCTCTGAAAACAAATTGAACAAAAATTCGTCTAACGAAGCTACTAAAGTTTTAATAACTGAAAACGTTTCAGTAGTTTGTAAAGATACGTCACACTTGAATACAACTATCGATTTGAATTCTTCAGCAGATCACAATTCAAATTTAAATACCTCTATTCAAAAACAATCATTGAAAGATCTGTCTACATCTAAGGATCCTAAGTTCAATATTAATCTTGATCAATTAAAACATGCCAAAAACTTAATCACTAATGTCGAAAGTACAAAATCAGTAAATATTCATGAAAATTCCAAATCTTCTACCAGTTCTTCCAAAATTAATGTGATATTGAGCAGCACAAAATTGAAAAAGAATAACTCAAAAAAGGATATTCTCACTGTACCAAAAAAACTACCTTCAGTTGACACAAAATCAAAAGCTCTCAAAAATGCCGATATGTTAAATATAAAAAAAGTACAAAAGAAAACAGTTGGTATTGATAGCAAAAGTAAACTTTCTCCTTCCAAAAATGTCACTGGATCTCTAAACAACATATCATCCGGTCTCTCGTCACCTCCAAAATTAGTCCGACAAAATTCATACACCCTTGAATATCCAAGTCCTTTATTGTTAGCACATTTGGAGGTACAATCTCTTGCTTCAGGAGTAGAATTGCAATCTATATCTATGTCTGATTCGACAAGTACTAGTCATTTACCCAACGCCAAACAAAAACATGTAGATTCAAATACTGCCAAAGAAGTATGGTCTTCCTTAGGTTCTGATATCAATTCTTTATCATTAAATGATAGTTCTACAATTGAAACAATCAATGATGTTTCTGCTGTCAAAGAAATATCTACAAATGTAAAATATGATGAATCAAAATCTAATGAAATGATCCCGAAAAATGTAGAAAGTCAAAAATCTACAAATATGTCTTCCATTGATTCAAAACAGAATAAAACTTCTGAAATTATATCACACGATGGAATTAAAAACCATTTGACCAATATAAGTGATGATGAATTCAGCCAAAATACTATATCTTTAGAAACATCGAGTAAATGGGAAAATTTGAATAATTCAAGTTTAAAGTATATTTTGAAAAAGTTTGAAGAAGAACATGCCAAAAAATTAGCTGATCTTGTAAAAAAGCAAAAAGAAGAACAGATTTTACTGCGGAAAAGTTTTGAAAGTCAACAAAAATTACTTCTTGCACAATTTCAAAATGTCCGACAAAAAGAAGATCAAGAAGTATCTAATAAAGCGGTTAAATCCAATGAAATGGAAAATAATAAATATAATTCTGAAAAAAATGAAGTATCTCAAATAATATCTGAAATTAATCCAGCCAGTGTAAATTTGGTTAATGCTATATCATTTAAGTCTTTACCTCAAAATACAAATGAAATGAAAATTGTAGAAAATAAAAAAAAATCAGATATTTCTAACAAAGAAAAATATTCAGATTGCACAAAAAATAAAGACTTTTTGTGCGATATGTATGATAATATAGTTAGCTCTAGATCTGGAAACACACTCGATGATATCAATGTAACGTTTGCTTCCGATGATTCTGGAAATATTTATGATAACAAAAACAATGAAACGCCTTATTATTCTAATGTCACTGTGAGGGAAATTGATGGAATGTCTAAATTGAAAAGTGCATTTGATAAAATCACTAGAATCCAACAAAATTTAGCTTCTCAACCATCCTTCAAGTACACAGAACCAATTCCGGATAAAGTATTTCACAATGATGATTTTTTATCTAATAAGAGTCAAAGTGTTTCACTATCATCCATTGGTACAATATCGCAATTATATTCTGAGCCTGAAATACACTATCCTGTTATGGATAGAAATGCACTATCATTGAATTTGGTAGATATTAGTAGACCACAAAGCAGCCATCAGAAAAATTATGTTAAACATCAAAGAATTACGGAGAAAGAGGTTCATATTCACTTTTTTTTTCAATCGCTATTATTGCTATTGACATGAAATAATTTACAGATAAGAGCTGCAACCACAATTGTTGCATATGCAAAAGGATACCTCACTCGCAGATTGATGCGTACTGAGAAAGTCGAATCGATTGTTCAAACCATCAGAGATACGTTGCTATGTGCTCTTCAGCTTTACAGAGACGAAAAAGGAATTCAAGGACCCGACGTAGATTTACATCGAAGGCTTATTCAACAAGTAAGTGATATTCAAACATGATTTATTATTTCATTAGACGGTTATTATTATCATCAATTTTATTTTCAGATAACAGCCGCTTGTTATGCTCTACATGACATGTTCATTATATCAACTCCAGCTGAAAGGATGAGTGTAATATCTCAAGATAGAGAGCGCAAAATATCATTGTCATATCGAAGTTCTTCAACAACTCCAACTGCAAGACAGTTGTCAGCAACTACTCAAAAAATCCTAAAACGAAAATTGTACGTACATTTTAATAATTTTGAATTCATGTGCAGTAGTAATAGAGACTTTGTATTTATATTCCCATAGGGAAGGAATGTCAAAAAGTCATTCGGGAGTTTTTACCAATAGATCTGTCGGGAGACCTCTTGCATCCAACCAAATGACGAGATCACATTACGGCAGTATCGGTAAACAGATTTAAGATTAGTAAATACATAAAGATATCGTTGATATAATAATTTGTTCTCATTTCAGATCACAATGATCATTCAAAGGTTGTACTTGGATATAGACCGAGGCGAACAATCTCTGTTAGTGGAGAACATGGAGGGAACCGAAAGCCATGGCGATGAATCTTTTTATTCGTTTACATTTCTTATGATATATTATATTTTGAAATACTCAAGTTTACTATAAGGCTATTCATTGAATGGTTTTTAAGGAAGATAGCATGCGCAACAGTTTTCTACTTTTATCGTTCTAGAATTGTTGAATGCATTTTTTATATATTTATTTTTTGATTAAATATTTTCATTCTATTTATGTATTTGGTTTTCATTTTAATTTTTTATAAAATTATATTTAGGGTTAAGAAAAATATTGCATTCATGCTGTTTACGTTTTACTATATTTAATAGATGTTTAAACATATTGTTCAAACAATAATTAATTTCGGTAGAACGTAAACAATATATTTATTTCAAACAACAAAATTTTTATCTATAATAATCAAATCTAGTTTTGTATGAATAATATGGAGAAGTATTTTTTAGATGCTTTTGATCAAATCAATCATAGTTTGCACTGTTATAAATTTAAACGACGAAAAATAAAACACTGATTTGTGCCTTTTACAGAATGCTTTATTGTAAAATTTTTACATTATGTAGTGCGTCAATCGCACGATCTTTTCGCTTATTTCTCTGTCCAACAGAGAACTGTTGAAGGGAAAAAGATAGAGAATGGAACCAATAAAATCATGTACAACACGCATTTTGTTTAATTATTTCCAAACCGCTATGAAAACAAGTATGAACAAATAATTGGGTGGTGTTAGTAACGTTTTGATTGGGATTGAACTAAATCGAAGCAAAAGCGCATCTAAAATAAGAAATTATCGGAAAAAATATTAAATTTCCAGCATCGATAGGCAAATCGGTCATCAGACTTGAGAAACCGTGAACCGGGAAATAGTTTCAAAATTCCGATTGCAAATCGTCCGTAGCGACGATCACAATTTCATTCGTATCGACCGAATTTAGAATCTATAAAAGTATGTTTTAAAAGAATAAATTGTGTAAATTATTTTCAAATAATAATATGAAATTGTACGAGCAATTTTAAACTTTCAAACACGTAAGCATTGAAACGTAATTTTTATGCGTCAGACCGATACTTCGTCATTCGCGCGGCCAAGGTGAAATTGAACAGGAAGAAAGCAACGTTTCCAAAAATAAAAATCGTTATAACGTGCACCGAAATCGCATTATTTTTATTCTCGTTAATCTCGGATTTATATTTTTTTTACGAATCGAATAAAATATTTTTAACTCGTAGTAAATATAATGATTTGCGTTACTAATGAATGAAATTTGAGGATAATATCGAATAATTTAACGAATTTAATCAGTTTATTTGCGCAACGGTGAAGAGCGATCTTTATAAGATGGCTTAGAAAAACGCTACGTCGCACGGCACGGGGAAGTCGAAAGCGTAGACCACTAGAGTGCGAGTGGACGCATGTGACGTTCGGGTCCGCGATCATGGGCGTCAGCTGGTACTGACGAGGGACGGGAAACGGGACGCGAGACGCGGGACACGGGACACGGGACACGGGACACGGGAGACGGAAGACGAAACTCCTCGCGGGGAACCGATAACCGGAAGTCGACTTTCTTTCTACCTCCGTAGCCGTCGCGCCGTCGGAATGGAGGTCGTCGAAGAGGAGGGCGCACTCCTCGCTCCCGGAGCGCCGATCGAAATCGCACCCGGACCGGGAAACGGAACTACAGGAACGGGAACGGGAACGGGAAACGGAAGCTGCTCCTCTCTTTACGGAAAGTGTCTTCGCGCTCTGGTGCACCGTCTCCGAGCCGACGAGGGTCGCGCCGCACCAGCTCGTCTGCTGCCCGACAACGTACTCCTCGACCTCTACCAGACGGTCAGCAACCTTTTCTTCTTTCTTCGCTCTATATGCTCGATTCCAATTCGAATTTATCGTTAACATGTTTTTACAATGTAATATTGATTAAAAACGATCTCCGACAGTTGTATCTATTTTTTGGCAAACGTTTCGATGCGGAAGAAAAACTTGCCCCTCTACACTATGGGTCGGTTAATATTGGTGAAAACTTTCGCCTAAAATTCAATTTTCGGATCAATTGGAATCTTTTTTTCTTCAATATTTTTACACCGCACATAACTCATTAGTGTCAGCGGTCATTAAAAATTTCAATAAAATTTGAGTCTTAAAAAAGTTTCCTCTATCAAGACACATCCAATTGTCCACAATAATATAAATAATATTTTTATTCAATATAACAATCTGTTTTTAGCATGAAAATTTTCATTGGATTTTTTTCGACTATGTCCTCACATAATCGCAAACTCTGCTATTGTATTTTTCTACAAAATTCATTATCAGTTTCTATTTTATAATGTCTTTGTTTATAACTCGATTGATAATTTCTTTTATTGAAAAAAAAAACAAGTTCTTTATATTGTTTAAAATAGATTCTTTGTATGATTAGTTTTAATGTAGTATTCAAACATATGTGCGCTCATATTTATGATGAAGATGTAAATTTTGCTTCTTTCATTTCAAGATATTAAATGTTTTGTATTTTACTTTGTTATGTATGCCAATGAAAGTGAAAAAAACACACTGAATAAAATTCTTCCAACTAGGTACATTATTTTCAAATATACTAGTGTTTTGAAATTATTTGAATCAATATTAACAATTATTTTTTTTCAATTTTTTGACTAAAACCACTGCTTTTATTGTGGGGCATATACATATGTATATATGTGAGTAAATTGATGAAAAACGTAAATAAACTCAAGCTATTGTACACAGAATAATGCTTTAGTAAAACAATTGAAAATAGTATAATTTTTCGATTAATTCAATACGAATGACGCATTGTATACACACATTCCCATAATGAGATATACCACATATTTTTATACAACAATGTTTTAAGATTTGTTAAGAAACGTCGATTTTTGTTTTGTTGAATTAATTCAAGAAACATTTTTCTTTCTCGCTTTACGAGTTAGATCTGTAAACTGTGTACAGGTCAAGAGTTATACTTTTGATTAAGCTTTGGTGTATTGAATCAATCATTCATTATCTCTTCTAGCAGCGCGAAGTTGTCTACTTGATTTATTGTATTTGTATAAAATTGCTCATTTTTTTAAAAAAACTTTTCATTGTTTGCATTTTTTAATATTCAACCTTTATTATTTCAGATGTTTGAAGAAAAAAGTGACATGCTTTGTTTTGAGTTGAGCAATTTAGATATTTTCCATAGAATTTTAAAAGCAAATCATTCAAGACTAAGCTTATTGCAGTATTTTCAGGTTTATTATTTTATTTGATACCGAAAATTGTTACAAAATGTCAATATTATTCGGATAACATTTTGATAATATTTTTCAGGTTGTCGTGGAATATGGAATCAATTTATCGAATCGATTGTCTTCTATGTATATACAAAAATGTGATAGTTTGATGCCAAGCTCATATATTGATGAAGGAACTGCTGACTCTTTGATTGATTTGGGATTAAGACTGGGTAATATTCATTATTCATTAAATAAATTTTAGATTGAAATAACAACATCTGCCCTTTTCATTGCAAACTACAATCATATTTATTTGTTTATTTTAAGTTATTTGTTTTTTTATATCTTTGTTTCAAATTTCACGTATTTCATTGTAGGTGGATTTTTAAATGATGCCGGTTGGTATGGTGATGCTGAAAAAGTGTTATTGTCATGTAAAAATATTTGCATTAACACCAAACAAACTCCTTATTACATTAGTCTTACTTTGGAATGCTGCCACAGGTAAGGAATACCTTCTGACAATGGTGGCAATTTTATTGAATCCTTTGAAATCTTACGATTTTTATTTTTAAGATTGCTCCATGCTCAATCTTCATATCGTAACTTTGCCGGAGCAACGGATACATATAATTATTCAATCCTTTTAGTGAAGTCGACGATGGAAGCTAGTCATTCTTATGATGTATTTGAAAACTTAAAAGATGATATTATCGAATGCTCTAACAATTTAGATAATTTCAAAATTGATAAAGTGGAAGAAACCAAATCTACACAGGGTATTAATGAACGATTGAATACTCAATTTTATTCAACTGACAAAGATAAATCTGAGGAAATGAATAATTTGCTCGTCCGACTGTTTAAAGAATATGCGATGTTCCATTTTTACAAAAGTGATTATAATCTCACTTTCATATGTAGTTTGAAAGCTTTGAAACTTTTAAATAATAAAACTCCTGATAGGTGCGCATTCAAAATTTTATTTTAATGTTCATAATCGAATAATTTTGATTATTGATATTTATGTCGATTTTCAGAATTGTTGTAGACGTATTGCGCATTTGTGGCAAAGCATGCGTCAACATGCGAAGGTTTAGATGGGCCATGTTACTGATTCAGCAGGCTGTTGTGAGAGCTCGTACGTGTTATGGTCGACTACATCCAAAATACGCATCAGCTCTCTTAGATTATGGTTTTTATTTTCTCAACATAGACTGCATTCTAAATAGCGTTACTGTTTATGAGGCAGGTAATTTTTAATTAATCAATTCAATTGAAAAACTATTTATTTATGATTTTTGCATTTCAGGAAGCCCTTGGTATTTTATATCGCATATACAATGGAAGTAATTTACATTTAGCGATAGCTCATGAAGATTTAGCGTACGCCCTATATGTTCATGAATATTCTTCGGGTAGATTCTTCAAAGCCAGAGAGCACATAGACAAAGCAATCAAAATTGTTGAAGTAAGCAATATATTGTTAATTGTAACAATTTTTCGAATGTACCAATATTTTAAAATTGAATAATGGCAGTATTGTCATTAAAAAAGAATAAGAGTTCACTTTTAACGAATCTTCATCAATGATACACAATTTTTTTTCAGTCTTTACTACCACCCGAACATTTAATGTTAGCGTCTACTCAAAGAGTGAAAGCACTAATCTTAGAAGAAATCGCCTTGGATAGTTTGGCTGATGGAAATGCTAGAGGTTTTTCTTATTTTCCTTTAAAATACACATTGAAATTTAATCATAATACTATTTTTAACACATAATCTTTTGTACAATGTTTAGAACTTCTTTCGGAATCAGAATTGTTGCACAAAACTGGCTTGAAATTATCGTTGAATTCTCTCGGTGAAATGAATGTGCAAACTGCTAAACATTATGGTAACCTTGGAAGGTTATATCAAAGCATGAAGAGATATAAGGTTTGTTATACGTACATTTTTTTTTATGTTTTCACAACATTTTCATATTACAGGTAGTCCTCGACTTACAATCGAAATCGGTTCCCGAACTTTGGTCATAAGTAGAATCGAGGTTTCCCCCTTTTTAATTAATTCAATATGTAATTCTAATGAATACATATTGAAATTCAAAAAATAAATAAACATCAACTACATTGTCCGTTTTTATTAATAGATCGAATTATTTTTTGAAAAGCTTTATTTTATTCATGTTTAGTTTTATTATTAATATAATTAATCAAATGAAAGCTTATGTATTTTATTTAAATAAAATTAAAGGAATAAAATCCATTTCTTAATTTTCAGTTTAAGATTTATCACCCATTTTTTTAAAAATAAATAATTAAAAAAAAAATTTGGTCTTAAGTCGAACCGTTGTAAGTTGGGGACTACCTGTATTTATATTTCACTAATAATTCAGGAAGCTGAAGCAATGCAGCTAAGAGCTATTAAAATAAAAGAAAAACTGCTAGGCACAGAAGATTATGAAGTAGGAATATCACTGGGACATTTAGCATCTCTTTATAATTATCATATGAAAAAATATACTGCTGCTGAAAAACTTTATTATCGATCAATTTCAATTAGTATGTATCGATTTTCATATCTTGTTCGTGATAAATGAAGTTGAATTTAAATATGGAATTGATTTTAGGTTTGAAGTCATTTGGTGAAGAATATTCGGGGTTGGAGTATGATTATATTGGCCTTATTCATGTTAACACTGAACTTAAACGTCCCGATAGAGCTGCTCTATATTCACAATTATTGCACAATTGGAAACGTATGTACTTACTGTTTATTTACTTTGATTTTCATCCAATTTAATTGTTTTCAAGTGAGTATTTTCTTTCAGAAATGAGAGATGTATCTGCTGACAAGCAGCATCCAGATTTTGGTCAAGAGATTGAAATTTCAATCTCCGACTTGAAAAATGAAATATTCGATGAAGAAATCAGTTAAATTTGAACTGAATTATTGCAGATATAATTTATGTACCATAGAAACGCCTCATCTCTGTTTGCAATGAAATTATGTTATTCGTTACGTGCATTTTTTATGCCTACAGTGTCTTAATAGAAATATAAACAATTGCATATAATGGTGATACAATTTAATATTTTCAATTTTTTTTCATTAATATAAAAATATTCATTTCAGAAATGGCAATAGTCTCAGTACAAACTAATGTGTATATATGTTTTCTTAATGAAGAATTATGTATGTAAATATAAGATATAAATTTGAATTATCTAAAACATTATATGCATTCATATTTCTGCATCTTACACTATAAAAAGTAAATCTTAAATCCTGCACGGTCTTAAATTTGTTAGGTCTTGAAAATCTAATTCCGTTACAATTAAATCGCTTAAAAATTATGTAAACGAGTTTAAACTGTATTTTAAATTAAAATTATTGTTAATTAATTTTAAATACAGTTTCAAATCGTTTTACATAATTTTTAAGCAACTTAGTTTCGACAGAATACGATTTTCAAAACAACAAATATACAACCGTGCCGGAATTAAGATTTACTTTTTACAGTGTACAGTCTGCATTATTATTTTGAATAACTGCTCATGATAAATTCTAATGCTGTACAGGTACACAAATGTATATTATAGATAATTTTTACAATACACATAGCCTTAATTAAATTAAATATTTTAAAGTGATATATTTTTATGTTGATGTAAGTATGTACTCTTATTTTATTATTATAATATATTCGAAGAAAAAAAATAACATTTTTACCAAATAATAGTAATTTTTATCTTATATTTTGATTTCATAAAACTTTTCTTTTATTTTTCCGTAAATTATGATCTGTAGTTCTTCGAAAGATTATATTTGTTTATATATAGGGAATTGTAAAATGTGATTTAGTGGAATTCCAGATTGTACTTAAAATTTGATAACTTGAAAGTAGAGAAAATTAAGGACAAAAAAAAATATGTTTATCGAAATCTATTACATTGTATTATAATCTATATTATTTTATTTCGTTGTTTATTTACAGAATTTATTTTTTAAAATTAAGCCTTATAAATGTTTTACATTCGGTTGGTAAAATATATCTTCCATGAATCTCCACTTTATTTTAAACTCGTATTTAACATACATGTTGTCCATTTTTTTTTTATAGAAATCTCAATGTGCCATTTTGAAAATTTCAATTGCTTAGCTTAATTAAACTTTCTTAATGTTTCATATAACCGACAGGCAGTAAGCTCAAAAATATTTAACTGCAATTTCGATGTAACCCGACGTTGCTTTTAAACTCAGCTGATTTTTCTTAACAATTTTGACTTATTGTTTTGTTCATGGTTCTTTTTACTGCAAATTAAAATTTTATTTATTTTTTTATCAAAATATTCAAGTTTGACTGAATTTTAGGATGACTTTTTGAACTATTATTTAAATAAACTATTATACGTACATATATATTAATCTAGAAATTTTACTATTATTTTCTCTCATATATTATGGACTAGTTATTATCGTACCATTATAATTGATGTTTATTTGCCATTGTTATACATACATACATGATAAAAAATATGAAAAGATTATGTGTTTCATGGATTGACTATTTTTTTTTAATTCTTTATGTTCGCACGTTATTTGTTATTATTAGACATGTTTATTTTCAGTTTTTCTCAGTATTTTATAAAATGGCAATTTTTTTGTTTTGTTTTTAAAATCATACTGTAATTCAAGATTGAATTCAAGAATTAAATTAAATATGAATCTCATTATTTTTTTTCCTTTCTAACTGAAATATTTTCCAAAAAACATTCGTTTTCTTGTGGTAGAAAAAATTGAAAACATACATACATATATTCATATTGCATGTAATACAGTGTTTTTCATTAAGTGCGCTAGAACTTTGAAATATAATAAAACAAGTTGTATGCAGTGATTTTGATAAAAAAAAATTTTTTGCAATTTCAGCTCATAGCTGAATCGTGTAACGTTGCATGCTAAAATTTGAAGACTTATTACGCGTTCTTGCCAAATTTAACAACTGTAAACTCACTAATATGACTACAATTAACAGTCAAAGTTCGAGCGTGGTAAACGAAAAACTCTATATGTATGTGGGGCACGCGTGAAAAATGTCTCGTTGATCCCACAAATCGCATCTTGAAATTTTTTAGCTGATTGTCAGTTAATAAGATAAAATATCAGTGAACTTCATTAAAACAAACAGCATCCGTAATTGCCATCTATTGAAATGAAAAAAAAAAATAAATAAAAATTGTTTTTATTTTTTGAATCAATGCTTTGGTAGTTTTCATATGTTTTCAATTTTCTAACGTTCATAATAGACTTTGATCACGTTTATTACAAAAAGTAGTTTTAAGGCAGTAATTTAATGTTATTAAGTGAAAAGTATCATAATTTTTTTTTTTACAAGAAATCGGGTGACTACATTCAACGTAACCTAATCCATAGATCTGAAGCAAACACCTTTTTTGAGATACTGTGCTTCATATCTGCGCCGTAGGTATGTCGAGTAGATTTAATGCAATAAGAATCTTATATGATTCTTACCTACATATGATGACTGAAAAGACCAAGAAGTACAAGTGATTTCGAGAATAACGCGCTCAAAGCTGAGTATGCACCTACATGTATTATATGTACTAGGAGGAGACCGAGCGATTTCATTATTAAGTTCATTTAAATCATTTTGCCACTAAAAATGAGCGAACATAGAAGCGAATTCTGTACATGACTTAATTTCGGCAAAAATGTCACTAGTAGCCCTCGGCTTTTTCAGTCGTCATATGTACGCGCGTTTCTGTCTTTCATCGCTCGCATGGATTTTCAACCGTTTGCGGTTAGAAAACCTGGTGTATCTATCTATCTGCATCAGAACTACAGCATTTCGAAAAGACGTTCGCTCCAGATCCCCGACCGAACCTAACCTAACGTGAAAAAAACCTAACCTAACTCAATCCGATCCGCCGAATACCGCGTCGACGGTACATACGACACAATAGTGCCAGTCCAACACGTTCGACCTGAACGTGGAAGAAGAGGCTTACTAGGAGTCGGCGCACTGTCCGTCGTTATTTTTTGACCTACAAAGTTTCGCGATTTCCCTCGAGCTCAGTCGGCGGCCGGCTTCAGAGCCGTCAACACACTCGACGACGCACTCCATCCATTTACCGAAAAAAAAAAAAATAATATAAAAATTCAAAAATAAAATCGATAATACATCAAAATAAAAACTACAGTGCCTATAGAATTCTTTAGAATTACCGCCTTAATTTTCAAATCGAAAAAAAAATTGTGTTACGTGAATGCGTGTGAACTTCGGAGATGCGTTAGGAGTAAAAATTTGAAATAATCGGCGGGAAAATGGGGGTGTCGCGAACTCGCGTCTCCGGCATCTTCAGGAAGTCCGTAGTCTCGCTGCTGGTGGTGACCATAGTCGCGGTCGCGGTGCCTCCGCCCCCGACCACGGCGAAGCCCACGTTCTCCTTCGGGCTCCCGGGGGGTTTTTCGCTCGCGCAGTTCGTGGGGGCGCGCAGCGATGGGGGCGGAGCGCCCCCCGGAAGGCGCACGCTGCCGCTCAAGCCCTACACCGGCTTCAGGATGAGCAACAGCTCGCTGCTGATGGTCTATTGGTACGATCAGACCGTTGCCGTCGCCGAACTGGGACCTGAAAAGTTGCTGCTGGGATGCGAGCTGATCGAAGTCAAGTGAGTTTTTTTTTTCACATATTTTTTATCTTTAAAGTTGAGCCAATGAGTTGTGCAACAATTGAAAGATTGATCCTGAGAATCTTTCAATCGTCGAATCAACCACCGGTGAAAATTATCCGTTAGATAATGCCTCGATCGTTGGATAACAACTTGTTGGTTCGATACTTCTTTTTTTATGAATTTGATCTCCATGTTTGCTTATAAAACATTTAAAAGATTGAAAGATCGGTTCTGAATTAGTCGAATTTATTATGATTTTATCAAAATGTTACGACTATCTGACGATTGAAATTTCAGGGCAAGTTTCGATTTCGATCGTTAATTAGCAGCTTATCGATTCGATAAATGTTCGATAAATTTTTTCATAGATCTTAAAAACAAATCTATGAACTATCTAAAGGTTGAAAAACGACCCTAACATAAGTAAATTTTCGAACAAACAAAAAATTAATTATGAAAAAACTCGTGAAAACTCTATTGTCAACTTTTTCAATAATTGTATTTTCGATATAGCTCGAATTATTGAAATTATACTGTATTTTTAATGTTTTTATTTTAATCGATCATCATTTTTTGGCAATTTAGAACACTCGCTTTGCAAATATTACAGCGATAATGAAAATCTGAATATTTTGAGAAATAAACTTATTTATAATTTTTAAATTCGATGATACATAAACTTTATTAATCGCTGATAGATTAAACGTTGAACGTACACCATTAACCATTAATTTGATCAAACGTTCGTTTTGGATACGCTAGTAAATTACACTCGCGGTGCTAATTTGAGTAATTCATCAAGTTGATTTTCCCTAAATTAACTGCATTTACATGTATGTACTCTAAGTAGATAATCACCTAATTGACGAACACATAAAATTTATTGACTCTCATAAAAACAATCAATAAAAAACCAATATGAATATTCTATTGCTATAATATGAAATTTAGATGAATTATGACTTTATGAAGACCATAAAGGTGAAATAACATTAAATTTCAACATAAATACAAGGAATTATTTCGAAATTTTTAATTTTATTGGCAAAACTAGGCAATCAATCGATAGATGTATCACATTCGCAAAGTGCACTCGATTGCATATTGCGTGCATTCGCATTCGCCTTTAGAAAACTAGGAAAACCAGATCTCTCATAATAACCAAACTAGTCGAACGCGTATAGTTAATAGGCTGAACCTAATTTTCATCGAGGCTCGAACCACAAAATTAGTTCAAATCAGTCAATATTTAAATAACTAGCACATAATAATAACACATTTCAATTCTCTCACAATTTATGATAGTTCACTTTTGTTTTAATATTAATGCATAAAACGAAGCACGTATAAATACATAGCAGCTGTGTGTCACTATCAAGTTTATAGAGCACCATAATAATAAAACATTCTTATTTTGTATAAATGTATTATTATAAAATTATATCGAACTATTTTTTTCTACGATGACATTGCATTTTATCGAATTTAATTGGTAGTTCCCAATTAATAACAACCTTAACCTTAAAACACTAATACGACATATCACATTCGATTTTCCCATCGAATCGCTTTCTCGTCAAAGACTGTGCATTATATTCGAGCGCAAATTTCACTCTTTTCACATACGAATATGAAATTGAGATCGACATACATATAAACAATAATATAACAACAATTGACCATCACGATTTTTCCCGATTTAGAAACAAAACGTACAGTTGCATAATTGCAAGAACGAACCGTTTTTGTGCATCGACGTAACGACGACAATTATACAAATCGCCTCAATTACAAACGTGATGCTGTAACCGAGGTGTAGTTTGCTGAAAAATCGTTTCAGATAACATCTTTCATAATATTTGTTCGTGTGTAGGTATAGTAATTTTGCATGCATTGTATGAGCGGAATTTGCTTTTGTTAATAGTTGGTCTTGTTGTTTTATTTCAATTGTATACGAGGTTGTCACTGGAAGTGTATGAAATAATATGATTTTTATTATTGTCGAACATTTTTGTTATTTTTGCAAATTAATTATTAAGGCTTGCAATGAACATTCTATCTAATGATTTTGATCAAAATCTAATTCTTCATAACATTGACTTTAATGAAAGAATGAATGAAATATTATAAAATTAAAAATTTTCATTGATACCTTCAGTCTTTTAGTGGTCATCCTGTATATTGATGTCGTTATATTTTATTATTTTCAAGTTAGCGTTTTAATTGTACATTACAATTAATACGACGTCTAGTACTTTCATGATTTATTGAGGATGCAATTGTTTTCATATTACGTTTGTTGTTCGAGTTCTTATACGAATCTGCTTACTTATTATGTAATTATTATTCAATTTGATTTTGTTTTCGTTCAGTCGTTAAATTACACGTTTTTTTTTTTGATATTTTCAATTTTTCAAGGTAAGAATTCACGTTCATGCTTCATCGAATTGATATTCGATAATTATTTTTTTATACATTCATCAAATTTTCACATAGACTTACGACCTCGAACGCTCTGTTCGATTATTCAAAAATTCAAAATCAATCGATTCTACATATTTAAATCTCTCGATTAACACATTAAAATTAGATCCATTTTAACTTTCAAACACGTACATTGATCGACATCAATACCTCTATAATTAGTAAACGATTCCAAATACTTTCTCGATCGTTTAACCAATTCAAACCCGAATGTAATCTAACATATTATATTGAAGAAATAAATCGATATCGTCACAATGAAAAATCTCGTTTAACATTCGAACCGCAAAACCCATAAAGACAAATCGATCGATCGGTCGATGAATATTCATTTACAAAGCCATTCGAACAGATCGATACATCGAAGCCATAATCGAATCGATTCGATTATATTATTCAAAAGGCTCAACACTATAGTTTAGATACGACAAAACGCCAAGGACTTTATAATATAGTGTGTTACAAAGTGAAAAACTCGAAAACGATTAAGCGCATTTTCACCGAGCGCATCGGAAAATGCGGGAAAATCGCAATGCGGTGTCCCAATTCTGCAACGAGAGGGTTTCAGGATATACAAGAGCTGAGAACACACTGCAGTTGCTATCGACATTTTTTTTTTTAAATTAAAATTCGTGTTTAAATCGATATAAAATGAACGCTTTGACTTTTTTATTTCATTGATCACGTTAACATTGTGTTCGAATTTTCTACTTGACTCGAATAATTTTTATTTTAAATTAAATATTTTTTATTTCAAACTCAACATTTTTCATTTTAAGTTAAATATTTTTCATTATGAGTCGAATTTTTCAGTAATTGTATTAAATTATTTAAAGAAAATTCGTAAAAAGTCGTGTCTAATGTGGTTCCATTAATTCTTCGTTGAAGTATTTTACAGAAAATAGAAATAATTTAACATGAAATGAAAAATCTGTATACTTGTGTAAAAATATTTCTATCATGTTAAGTTTTTTCAATCTATGACCTGTAATTGTGTTTGAATATAAAAATGAAATAACCTCACATGATATTTTTTTATATTAAACATTAAATCGATACGTGTGAGAATTTCCAATTTCATTTGTACCTAATGGTTATGTGATCAATATATTTTTCGATTAAAATGGTTTTTCTATGATTTTGTAGAGGAAAATGTCGAAAAATTCGATGTTGCGGTTATGTTCTTATTCGTGATCGATCGATCGATCGAATGATGATTTTGATTTATGTGCATGTGAATGCATTGTGGAAGTTTTCATTTTCTACATTCCGACGGAAATTAAATTTCTGTTGTTGAACTTTCGAAAAGTTATGTAAGTTTTTTCGATTTTTTTAATGTAGTGATATAATAAAAAAGTCGTATAGTTTTAGAAGTTTCTATTGCTTGAAAAAAACACGAGTTACTGTTAAAACAACAGGATTTTCTAAAACTAGGAAACGTTAAGAATTTAAATTAGTTTTCTCCAACTGTAGTGAGATTATATCAATTATTGTATTCTACGTGTAAACGACACGATTTCTCAGTTTGTTCGTATGTAAAATACCTACATATATTGAAACTAAACTTGTATAGAATCTATCCAATTTCATTTGCCGAAAATATTTTCCTATTTGACTGAAATAATAAACGAATAACAGCCAAATCCGTTCCAATTTCACGGATATTTCGATCAATTTCAAAAAGCATAAAACCGATATGATGTTTTTAACGTGCGATAAACCCGATTTATACTATAATCAGATATCTTCTGTATTTATTAGAGCACACAATTTTGTCAAAAGTTGAAATGAATAACGGAACCGTACAAAAGCATTGTCAACTGGAAAGTTACAAATAAAAAAACATATATTACCGTTATTAGTTATTAATATCTTTCCAATAGTTTATTTATAAAATATGATTATCTCCAAATTCGCTTGACTGAACTAACACCCCTTAACTAGTACAACATAAATATTGTTACGACTCTAATGGGAAACTATAAATACATATTACAATGATTCTAAAAAAAAAAAGCAAATCATTAGAATTAATCAATCTTTCCGCTTAATCGTCAAGCCAAAAAGCACCCCTAAACCCCAAAACCTAGAGCCGGCAACACACCACACTAAAAACATTCAATTCACGACAATACACAAGGAGACCCGACCGTTTTCGGTTTTGAGAATAGCGCGCGAAAGTGTGACAGCGATGCGAAAAACGTGATGCGAATTCAAAATCGAAGTCCCCTACGTGCACGGCCACGAAACGACATTTATTCGTTTATTTATTCATCTTTTATTCATTTTTTATTTTTCATTTTATTTTTTATTCCATGTGTAATGTCGTTTGTGTGTCGGGCGCTTTATTGTGTTCGTCGTTCGTGCGGTGGCCGATTTCGTGCGATTGTGCTTTTTTATACGTAGAATCGATCGTATGAATAACGTTCGCTTTTTCATTTTTATACATTTTGTTTTGTTTTGCTTTTTGCATCTATATCGATGTTTGATGTTTGCGGTTTTTTTTATGAATTTAATATTTTTTGTGAAAGTTTAATTTTATATCCTTGTCTGAATGCATATTGCATATGAAGTGAAAACGTGTGTGCTTAAGTTCGTTTGATGTCAACTTTCATACTGATTAAATGTCATTAGTAAAATTGGTGTGAAAACTCTTTAATTTCTATTTAATAAAGTGATTTCTTGAAAAGCTTTGAATTATTATATTTTTGCTCATCTTGTATTGAGTTATCATGTAAGTGAAAATATAAAAAGTTTGTATTTGTTTTTTGCTGTAGTACCTTCAGAAACGGATGCAATAAAAATCGATGAAATTACTAGGTATTTTTTGCGTTGCAAAAAATGTACTTATGTAGAAAAAAAAGCAATTGAAATTACCTTACATGGAAAAAAATAACAATTTTCAACGGATTGTAAACACGATTTACACGAAAGTTAACGCGCGCCTTATCGTGAAAGCACTTAACCGTGTAAATCGAAATTTAGCATAAATTATTACTTCATTGCTTTAGAATTTATTCAGAATCGTTTGCTTGTGTTTCGCATACGTCGTTATTTACACGAATATAAATTTGCTACGTTATCGGTGTATATTTTTATTTTTTACAATATCCGATTGTGTTTTTTTCATACTTCATCAAATTCGAATTAGCGAAGCATTAACGATTTTCGAACGACAACTATGCGAAGTTTACTTTAAAAATATAATGATATCTGAAAAAATACAATGACGAATCGACGTATTGTGATGCAAACCTTTATTGTTCACTAATGAATCTCCTTGAGGAACTAATAAATCTTAATTTCGATTCTTTCGAGAAATAATGCACATTTTAAGGTTTCTCTCGTCCCCTTAAAGGTTCATGAACCTTCGACACGAATAAGCGGACCTTAATTCACTCTGCACCTTTTTCGATCGAACTCATTCGCCAGAGACTCAATTAAAAAAAAAGAAAGTAGCTTTAAACATAACAATACCTTGCTGTACTATAGTTTTATAGCACGGGAATAAATTTTGTTTTAATACACCTAATAAGAATTAAATGAAATATATTTATAAATAGTCATTAAATTATAATTTTGATTCATTCGTTCAAATAAAGTTTGACATATTTGAGTAGATAACTTGATACACATCGAAAATTGTACTATTAATGTGATGTGTGAGGTTGCGCTTTAAAAGATTGTGCCATTAGAAGAATTAGTGTATTAAAATAATTAATAATGTAATTTTAGGTAATTTCCTATTAATCAGTCTACAATACGTTTGTCAGTTGAGGTTAGGTTAGGTTGGGTTACATTTTATGCGGTATTTACATACAGCTATTATCATTCATGTCATCGTCGCTATTCTCACTCGTTCACATCTAGCTTTCTTTAGCATATTTGAGAATATTAGAGCATAAAACATAATGGCAACACGAATAGCAATACCTATATGTAAACACCCCATTGGGTTCGCTTAAATTAGATCGAATCTCATGCTTACCGAATAACGAAAAAAACCCGATTTTCGTGAAATTTTCATTAATTTGTTCAAACCATATTCGAGTCTCGAATAATCGCTTATACGATCGGAAACGGAAGTCGGATTTCTTCGTAGACGGCGGCCGGTTTTTCGTCGATTTTTTCGATCATCGCACTTAATCACGTGCTCTGATATAGATCCGATCGAAAGTAGGTGAACGACCGCGATCGAGAGCCGAAAACGAAAATGCGTGCAATGAAAATTACAACCGGCCGTTTGCGCAAATATACCATACGAAGGCCAATGCCAATGTTGAGGCGATTATTCGTGGGAACTTTGTGTGTTCTTCGATCTCTAATTGTGTTCTCGTTCGTAATCGGGATGGTGGTCTAAGTCGCGTTTCTTTCCTCTTTAGGCGTATGATGTTTCGGGTTTTGTTTGATGCGTCGTTGAAAGTGAAAATGGTGCATTTACGTAGGCCTGATATGATGATGATGATGATTTAACGAGTCTGATCATTCGATATGTTGTTAAGGTTCGATCTTTCAGTTGTATGTTGACTGAGTGTTTAAGATAGTAAATATCAAATTTTAATGGAAAAAAAAGTTAACTCGTTGCCAAGTAGCTCAAAAAACGATTGATAGATAGGAATAGTATAAAAGTTTGGAATATAAGCGAATGAAAATTTCTGTATTATAGGAAGAATGGAATATGCGAATTTTTGCATTGATTTGCATCAAGAATGCATTTTGCATCTTGCATTTCAAGAATTAGGCCAAATAAGAATGTGTAAGGATAAAAATAATTTTATCATATCTCGATTTATATATATTAGCTATCATAATAATGGAGTTTTAGTTTATTCAGTTAAATCGATTCTTTTGTTGAATGATAAATTTTGCCGATGAATTGTCGCTTTGTCGGATGATGATTGTTGTTTTTGTTGTTGATTTTGATTGATGATTCTTGATTGAATTGATTTGGGTTGATGATTCGTCTTGTCAGATTAAATTGACGTTTGTAGTTTTTAGATTATGCGAGTTTTTTGCTCATGGCTTAATGTTTGTTTATGAGTAAGTGGGTTTATTTATGTATTTTCATGTCATAATAAATGCTTCAAAATGTATAATAAATGTATAGGTACGTACTTAAACGGTATAATCAAAATATTATTGAATTTCAATAAAAAAAGGTATTAATCTTTTTCATTACCTGAACTTTTGCGTTTGAACCGCCTGGACATTGAACAATACATACGTAAAACATAACAAAAAGTGCGATAAAAAATTCAATACAATGATTGATTTTTTGCATTTTATTCGACAGAAGCGATTGAGTTCGTTCGTTATAATCAAAATCATGGCCATTGTCAAAAATAACGATATTCTTGTATAAATATTGCGCAATATAAAACGCTATTGAAGTTATAAAATTTGTTTTACAACCGGAAAAATGCTTAATGCATTTTGTATAATGTACGTATTTTATATGAGGCTTTGTTTAGAAATGAATTTTTTCCCTCGATAATTATTTCCGTCATTGAAAATAATGATTCGACGATTTAAAACAAAAAAGACGACTAAATGCAACGATTGTTATCGGAAATAATTTTTTTGGTCGAAATGTTTTTGGCACAAAACGAATTGATGATAAAATGAGTTACTAATAGAGTTCCAATTGTATCATTTTATGTAGCTTTCGAACTAATTCATAAAAGAAACTAACATCGAATTATTTCTGAATTCCAAATATTATCTTTCGATTCATTTAACTTCTGAACATTTTTCTGAAACATTAACTGAAAATCTTTCGAATTACCGAACATCATCCAACGATAATTCAAGGTGTCGGTTTAGTACTTAGATACAAAAACTAATCAGTTATGACTCCAATCCCTAAAGACCTTGCATATCACCATGAACGTGTGAAAAACGAAAAATTCAAACAAATCAAAATCCAAAAACAAAAAAACAAACCCAAAAAGATCCACGACCATGAATGACTTTCACAGATCTCGCACACGGCCGACCGGATCGTGGGATCTTATATTTTTGGTACATACCCATTTAAAAATTCAATGCGAGCACACCATCAATTAAGATATTTAGATCTAAACGTGATTAACTCCTCCTATAGAAAGAAATAGATTTAAATGTCAAAGCACTTGGTATAGTCATAACATTCTATGTATGAAATATCTATCTGAATATAAATATGAAATTTGTTTGGTCATAGGATTATAAATCATTTATTTCGAAAGTCATTTTAATTAATTATGTATTCTAATGTAAGCTGACCAAATCTAAGTATAATTATAAACTTTTTTTTGCAAAACTAAATAATCGAACAGGGGAATTTCGAAAAAAGCATCAAACACATTTGATCATTTTTCTAGACTTCTAACTTTATGGAGTTAGTTACTTTTGGCTCTATACGACTCAATTAACTTTTCACACACAATTTTTCCCATCGAATCTTAAATTTCTCCATTTGAAACCCTCGATTTAGACCAGATTGATATGCGATTCGGATTTGAATAATGGCACGCGATCGCGCCAAGGAACGACGAACTTAGAAAGTCGAAGAAAGTCTCGTCCCACATTTTGACCATCGTGTGTATGTAATGTTTATTTTTGATTTTTTTTTCCAAGTTCGTTTGTTTAGAATTCGAACGAAATCGAAATCGACTCGGTGTTGTTTGAGTTGACATAACCTCAAAATAGTTTCGATGTGTTTGTTGTTGGGGAAAAAAAAATCGTAAGTAAATGACTCGATGCAATCGCGTTTCCTGAAACCTTGGCATTTTCGCGTTGCATGCCGGTGTTTTTTAGTCGGAGTGTGTAATTTTTCAGAAATGACACGTCCGTATGAAAATCTGAAAAAAAATTATCAAGGATTTGTTTCTAGTCGAAGTTGCATTAGTAATGTGTCTGATTTGGTCAGTTTCTCATGTTTGTTTTGATTTTTTTAAAGGAAATTGTTGTTTTTCAGCTTATATCTTATTTTTTTCAATATATCATTTGAAGGTTATATTTAAATTAGTCTTACAAAGACGTTTAATTTAAGGTTAATTTGTGCTCAAATATTAATTTAAAAAAAAGTTTTATTCTCGATTTATTATGATAATCTTCAAATCTTGGAGTTTCAAATGAAGCTACAAAAAAATAATTTTGTTTCTTTAACTCAAACTTTACGTTTGTTATAGCGTTTTTATGCCATTTTTCATTTCTATAAAGTTTTTCCATTTCGTAAGGAACTTCTTCCGAAACGAAATATTTCACATGAATTTCAAAATAATTAAATTAAACAATTTATTTTAATTGGAAACGAAAAAAAAAATCTATAGAAATAAATAAACTCATTTGTATAATACGTGAAATTCATGCAATTTGTAAAAATAAAGAGATTCGTTTGCGAAACGAATTTGCGTAAAAACAAAAATATTGAATGTACATACTCGTACATAACATAATTGTTGCACAATTTTAATGAACTGCATTTTTTATTTTTTAAACACAATAACGAAACATTCATTCTACGAAATTTCGTTAAACAACACCGTTTCGAGCCGTGCTAAAATTTAACCCACGAAATCATAATAACCGCATCTTCAACGGTCGTAATGTGCATTTAAATACCAAAAACGGTACTTGAACACCGTAAAATCCTCGTCACATTCCATACATCATCAACTATTATAACGTTTTCCACGCGACAATGACACAACACGTTTGTGTAAAGCGCATAACGTCAATTACGGAAATCGTTCAATTTCCTCGCGAAAATCGGTCGAAAATTCAAAATTACATATCGACTTGCGATTCAGAAGTTCTTAATCAAGGGTAAATTAAGGAATTTTTAGATTTATAAAAAAATGTATGGATTTCATTCATATAGAGTGAAATTTATTTTAATGTGTTGATGAAATTAAAAGTAAATATTATGTTTATAAAAAAAATCTGATATTTTGTTCATAATAATACAATAGTACGGATATTTTTAAAGTTGTGAAAAATGTTCCATTACATACAATCATTTTTTTCTATTAACACGCGTTGATGGAAAAAACTTATCTAATTAAATTAATGTCTATTATCAATATTTTTTATGAGAAAAAATCACCTCCAGAGTGTCTTTTTAAAGTTTTTTATTGCGCATAATAATTTTTCTTTCCTTATTTATGGATTTTTACTATTTACTGTCTGTGAAAATTTGGCTATTAAAGTAGTATTTGCTGTGTCTGTCATTCACAACGATTGCAATGACAATTAACCAATTACACAAAGTCGTAAAGAATTCAAACAACCACATACATATATTATAAAGTCTCACATTAAATCTAAAATTCTCATTAAAATAATAACACATAGACAATGAGTAAGAATAACTTTGAAGGATCATTGAAAGCTGAAAAAAGATTGAAAATAACCGACATTCGTCATGATGAAAAATGTCCATCCATGACAGACTCTCGATTGTTGACTAATGACCATTTTACCGGCTCATCGTTCGACTTTCACTTCTTTAGCGCACTTCAATAATACCGTTTCGTATGAGGCTTCTGTGGATCGATAAACACTAGTGGAATAATAGTGGACACTTTTCATAAATTTTTCATTAAATAAGATTATATTTTAAAAATGAGAAAGTACTTTACACCCGCATACATTTGAAATGATTTTTTCATATGTAAAAAATGAAATTTATGAAAAGTGTCCACAATTGATTTCGATAGTGTTATATTATAGTTCTTCGATCCATTCTCGTCTTTTCGATTACGACATTAATTATTCATTCTGATGGCACGAAGGACGAAGCTGTCGATCGTTTTCCGATGTGACATTAATTTCATTCTATGTGTGTGTGTGTTCTTATGTCGACAGTTTGATTTCATATGCAAACTGATGGGTTTCTTCGAATGTGTCGTAATCGTTTCGATTTTACTCTTGCTTTGTAATCAGGTTTTTGCTTGATTGATAAATTGTCCATCTGCATTATGTTCGGTTTGAAATTTTATTAAATATTGAAAGTTTTGAGTATACGCTTGATAGGTGTAATAAAATTGAATAGATCAATTATGGATATGTATAAAATGTTTTTGATTTTAAATTCATGACTTGAAGGGAAATATATTTTCTACTAGTTAAAAAAATGAGTTTGAAAATTTTGGTATAAAAAAATCTAAGGTTTTGTCAATTATCGTTTTATGATTGTGAAATTTCCTATTGCTACTGTTTGTTAAAAATTTGTTTAAATCTTTGTTGAAATGAGTGGATTCAAGGATAAACTTCTATGTTTTCTCTTGTAAATCGTCATTTTAAATAATCACGCGTTCTTAAAAAAAGCTACGCATCAAATTTTATATAAAATTCTAACAAACTTTTTGTGCACAAAATTTATGATATTAAAATCCATTACATAGAATGAGATTTTTTTCGATTAGATAAAACTTTTTATGCATACAATATATTAATTATTCATGAGATTATTATGATTAGAGAAAATTTGCAATAAAAAAATTGATTCGACTAAACGCTCAAATTACAAAACTTCGCAATGATAGAAAATTTCGCACCGTGTAATTCGCTCATGTATTGTGCAACATGTAACAGTTAATTTCGCATTACTTTAGCTTCACGTAATATTGCAGTGAAAGTAAACAGCGATACGTTGCAGTGAAAGACTTATCGATCTGTTTTTTTTTTCCTAATCGAAACTTCGAAATTAACGAGTTAACTATCGTGATTAAAACGGACGAAAAATCGCGCAAATAACGCACAATTGCGTGCACTTAGAAACTTTCAGCTGTTTTTTAAAAAAGTCAAGTATTGCACGCAATTTTTTAATTTTTGTGTTTTTCAATTTGGTATAATAAATTTTAATTGGATGTTGAAAATCGACATAATTTTACGATCGAGTTTTTTTTTATCGAAATGCACTCAATTCATCAGTTCCAGTCTGATTTACTTCATTTTAGAATCGGAATGAGATGCTGAAAAATCTGCAACGGTTTCGAAACTCTTTTAAGAACAAGCATACATAGATACGAAAAACCAGTGTTTAACAACACATTTATAAGTGACGACGCTAATACGAAGACTCAACCCGTTTCGCTTCCGATTCCGTTAATACTGCCGAGTTTACGATATATTTATCGTTACGAATCTCTGAAATGTTATATTATATTTTGAAAATTTTCCTTTTATCGCACATTTGTACAATTCAAAGGGAAACTTTCACGTTTCGTTGAAACAATGCTCGAATGCATTGCCACTATTAAAATTTTCAGCAAACCTCGACCGTCACGCTATAGAAACGTTCGCCGTAGAAAACGAACTTTTCTCGATTTTTTTTCGATGTGAAATTTTCGTCATTCGAAATGCTCTTTCGTTAATTGATAAGTGTAATGTTTCAGGGTTGTGGTTTTATTTTTTAACGATGTGTAAATATGATATTTTAGACGCTTTCTCCATGTTTTGTGTGTAAGGTTATGCGATCGGAACGATAAATTCAATATGCCGGACGCGTTCGAATGTCGTCTTATCTTCGAGCTAGAGAAATCGTCGAACGTTTGAATACGAACGATTGGATGAATAAATATATTTGAATTGAAAAATTTCAATGGCTATTCGAAGATGCAAGATATTATCACATAATACATAATACATAATCGATTCTTTAATATTACCAGTATTATGTATTAAAATTTTTTATATGTTTTTTTTACTCAATATATTTGTTTTTTTTTTTCATTTTAATATGATAAATTGCAAAATTATATCGAGAAATATAATCAACGGAATCGTTCTGACCCAGTTTAAATGCGTATCATTTGAAAAAAAACTGCAACCGTTTGCATTTCGAATTAAGCAATTACATCATGTACGATTTGTATGAAATAAATTGGTGCCGTTTGTTATTATTCTAATGAAAAAAAGAGCTGAATTCCATTCGACCGAATCGAGCACTGAAAAGACAAGATCCTGAAAAATCGCCTCGTATTTTTTTAATGGAGATTTATAGTCGACGTTTCAGCACGATAACGAAAGAGCATTCGAATCACCCAATTCTGAAAAGCGTTAAATCGTTTGAACTCTGAAAAAAGAGATTTTTTTTCCTTCTATTTTCATCCATTTTTGGACTATAAATGACTATTGAATTTTCTACTGTTTAGTTACTAACACATTGTTAAAAATGCTTACTGACTGTTAAACCTTGATCCTTTAAGCCTATCTTTCTTCAATTATATAATTTATATATAACTATTACAAGCTGTTAATTAAAATATAATACAGTAATTAAAACGCTTCAATATAGTACGACAGTTAAAACTAAGAGCTAGCTCCCATGTACATATTGCAACCATAACCGAAATTAAAAAGGGACAAACCTTTATTAAGGGTCATCTCTTCTTTATATACTGTCTCTTTTAATTTCGGCAGTGATAAAATTGTAACATGGGAACAAGCCCATATACATACAATCGAAAGATCAGACCCGAGTCTGTAACAAAGTAGAACGATTAAAATTCACTCTAAACGACTTGGAAACTTAACTTAAGGACAAAGCACCGATCAGAGATTGCAGACGAGCGATTTGAGAGTTCGTCAAGACGAAAACGAAAACGGTCAGAATATAAAAAAAATAAAACCGTGAAAATTTGTCGCACTACGTAACGTAACGTGACGTAGGAGTGAGAGAAAGCACGTGCACGGATCGTTTCGGAGAATATCGATTGTGCGCTATGCGGACTTTTCCACGTTTCAGCTTCATCTGATCCGCGGGATTTGCGATCCGCTGCGGCTTTTCGACGCTAAAACGACCGCAAATGTGCTTATCTAATTATGCCAGTGTGTTAAATTAGTCTCGCTTTTGTGTGTGAGAAATGTTTTTGTGTGTGAGAAATGTTTTTGTGTAAGATGGAGCCTGTTTTCAGGTCCGTTCTCTCTAGCGTTAGTTGTTCTATCGCGCGGAGTTATTATGAGGGAGTCGTTTGTCAGGCTCGCGCATATGTTGCGGTGCTGAAAATTTTCAGGAATATGCTGAATTTTCGTGTTTCTTTAGTAAAATTTGCATTATTTTTTTATGTTGATTTTTTGTCGAAATGTGTCTGAATCATTTATAAAATTTAGGTTGTAAATCGATGTGGCGTTTTAGGTGAATGTCTCTTCTTTAATTTAAATCGGCGTGTAATAATACTTTGTTAATTTATGAAAATTGATGGACGTTTCTTTTTTCGGAAAGTACGAGCGTCATCCACTACACAGTAGGTCCTCTAAATACGAACTGTTAAAAATCCACGGGAATGTCGAAAAACAGAGATAGATCTGAGTTTCAATCTTTCTATACATCTACTATATTCATTGTATTATTTATTTTCAATTAAAATAATAATATCTCAAATCCGTTTGTTTGTCCAATATAACGAAGTATTACTGCGACATACAATACAATTATAATATAATTATTCGATCGTAGGGTTTTTACGTTTTCATAGAATAAATTGATTCAATCGACCTTATTTTCTCACAGAGAAAATCTTGAAAGTTAAACGACTCGAATAACTGTAGTATAATTCAAAAGTTCAATAACCACTGATTATTATCGTCGACACTATGTAAATAACGCTACATGCAATTTTTATTTTCTTTCAGCGAAACAATAGAAAACACAACTTCAGATCGATACAACACAATGTTATCGTGAAATCTGTGCAACCGTTTAACGGTTCGCGTTTCGAATTCAAATTTCAGCCGATTCGGGGATCGAAACCTGCTATTCGACGGCCATAACCTTAAAGTAGTTCACTCTCGTAGAAATCATTACGTATATTATGTAAATTGATGGAAATGCGCGATGCTATTGACCGTTTTATGCACACGAAACGTTACACGTTCAGCGGTTTTCAAATGTCGATAGTGTAGAGCTGGGAACACACTGCAGCGACTATTTGATAATTATGTTCTTAGCGTTTGTATGAAAATTGAGAAAATTTGGAAACTTCACTTCTAATTTGTTAAAAGTTGAATTTTTCGCAATGAGAATTTTTTTTCAACATCGGTTGTTTTGAACGATAAATTGGTTTTTGAAATTTGAAGCTTCGATGAATATTTTGTTTCATGTCGATATTTTATGTATATTTTCGCTATTTAAACGATGCGAAAAAAGTATGTGCAATATGGAATTGTGAATGTATGTTTCCAAATGTGTAAAATTTTATTGATTTTATATAAAGAATTTTAGATTTGAATTTGAAATCTGTGCAGATTATAGAAATAATATTGTAATTTAAATACAAAGTCAAATCGTCAAACCTATTAACTTTTGAAGTATTATCTACAGGTGTAAGTACACTGTATAGGTGATAATTTACTTTTTCCTCAAATAATTTTACATTTCAATAAAACACCTGCAAAACAAATTTCAATAAAAAACTCGTTTTTCAAGAATTAATCTCATATTGTAAAAACTTAAATCTCGAAAAGTCAATAATCCCTTTATAAGCTGAATTAAAATAAAAATACTATTCAATCAATTAACAATTCATTTTGAATTCTAACAAAAACTGACATTCTAAAAACGTGTTAGGTAAAACCAGTTATAAAAAGAAGCTTTTAAAATATTTACTTCATTTTAAATATTTTCTATTATTATAAGTAAAATACTTTTCATTTCAATTAAGACATTTTCCTAATCAAGCTGAATATTTTTCAATGAGCTGATTAATTGTAACAAGACGAAAAAATCAGTTTTCGATTAATCTTTTCGGTACTGTTATATCTAATATAATAATAGTGCTAATTTGTCTGTGTGTATACATATTTTTCATATGATACTGGAATTGTAATTCTATCTACACTGATGTTATGATAATTGCATAAAATTGGCAGAAATAAATTAATGTGTGAAAATTTATTCTGATCGAACATGCGTTAAATAATCCCTCGTTAAAAAATAATCCTAACACCTACGAAAATAATCCCAAAACAGACCATGCGAATGAAAAATGCAAACACCATTGACGTCAATATCAAGGCTGTACGACACAAAGATGGGGGGAAAACTAATTGAAAACCGATACGTTTTTCCGACCGCCACGTGTCGCTTTTCCCATACATGCACGCCATCTTGCACGAGCTGACGCCATTTTGTTACACAACCGCCATATTTGACTGGCTCTATGGCGGTTTTGGCGTGAAATAAATTATGGAGCTGAAAATATGACGGAAAAATTGGGGCTTGAATGATTTATATGCGTGTTGGCGATGCGATGTGCGGTTCGTTAAAGAGGTCTTCGGGGATTCGATGGAAGTACGATTGTTTTATTTTCTTGTTAATGCATTTTTTTTTTTTGATACGTTTGTGTTGTTCTTATTTGTATTAAAGATGAAGTATTTTTTTTTGATATTGGAAGTTTTTTGTGTGGATGGTTTGCATTCTTTGTTTGAGGAAAATTCGTTTACATAGTTTATCGCTTTCGGCCATGTAGTTTTTCCTCGTCTATATATTCAGAGTTTTTCCGGTTCTTATTTGACCACTATTTTAATCGAATATGCATGTATTTGATCTATTTTTAATTTTATTGTTTTTTTTTTTATTATAATATAAACTACAATTTGTAAAATATATTGTATTCATATGAACTGAAGTAATGGCCTCGACATGAACTTTATTATGTTGAATGTGAAATTATTAGTACATCAATTTTTATACAATTACCGGTCAGTGACATTTATATTTAAATGTAAATGATACGTTTGCCATATTAAAAGTAAAATTTGTTTTTTCCTTGATACAACTAAACGCTTACACAGATAAAATATCGCGTAACATAAATCAGAAGAATTTTTCGCGTTGAATACTAAACGTTGCTGATTTATTTCAATTACAGTGTAAATCTTCGAAGATTAAATGTTGAACATGTACAGCGTTTTATTTGTAGAAGTTAAGTGCAAAAATTTATTTCAATAAATCATGGATACCAATTAACAAATCCTACGCTACTTGAATACGATAGCACCAGAATAATTTATCTATAACTATAATCGAGTCGTAATATGTAAATGAATCGGAAAATTATCCCTTTTTATCGAATTTCACTCAAAGAACGATTTAGGATCTAGTCGTAAAATATTGCAAATTTAAATACGCAAATTCTTTGAACTAAAAGTCAAGGATTTTCATTGAAACTAGTCAGAATTGTAAAAGTGCTTACGAAATAACAAGAATATGTTCTTGTTATATTAAGGTTAAGTTCATTATGTTTTTACAGATAGAATGATAATAAAATATAATATATTCACATTGAAAAAAACTTGAAAAGTTTTTATGAAAATCCAATATTTTTCTTGCGAAAAGCAACGAACGTCACAAGCTCATTTATCCGAAGATATGCTAAATATTATATTTTTATTCGCATTATATTTTTTTGTTGAATTGTATGACTTCAGTCACTTTATATTTCGAATCATTCACCATTCAGACGGTTTTTTGATATTTGTGCCCTTTGTTGTAACAGTGGTATAAGTCCACTTATTGTCTTTCCAAAATATTTAGATCTGAACTTTCAATCGTTAGTTACTCAACTAGATCCTACATAGCTACGTGTTAACGTTTTCAATAATATTCGACCGAAAAAAGTTAACACATAGCTGCGTAACACTTATGTTAAGTAACTAACGATTGAAAGTTTGGACCATAGTGTATTGCTTTCGACTTCGGTAAGTGCGTCTTAATTATTATTACTTTAATTTTTGGACTTACACCACTGTTACAATACAACGAAGGGCACATTTATTTTTCGTCACAGTGCGTGCCGTCGCCGAAAAGCCTTTTCTCGGAAAACTCGCGAAAAATCCACGCAAGCCGAAAATTATTATAGCCGATTTTCCGGTCAAAATTCTTTTCGTTCTTTTTTCAAAACTTCAGGCTTATGGGGGTAATTTTTTACCACTTTTAAGCAATTCTATACGCTTCGTGAAAAATGCGAGCTTCGACGAAAAAATATAATTCGCTTGAATCGTTATTTTTTCACATTTCGTTGTTTAACATAATGTTTGCGTTCGACGGAATACGTAATTTTTGAGCTCATTTTTTCTGATAATAATACATATGCGTATTTGTTTTACAAATGTATTAATATATGATAAACTCTTAAAAAAAGAAATTAAATGAAATTTAAAATGACTGTATTATTAAGGATTAACTTTTTATATCATGCGATTAGCTTATTTACATATCATAATACTCACTATTAAAATATATTGAAAATTTCAACCTTTAAACACGTACCAAATATAAATCCATTTTTTATCTAACATGATTTTTAATTATAAAAAAATACATTCTTATCTTGAAATCTTAAAACATCAATGTATGTATGTATATACTGCTGAGATGTAAACGATTTGACGATAACCTAACAATTTCAACTCCTTGACATTATTTTCGATCGTGAGCATAAATGCATACTGTATGAACATTTCGTGAATGTTGATTGAATTTGATTGCATATTCGATAATTGTGTATTCTCAATGTGCTCGTTTTGGTTGTGAAATATTGCAATAACAACATATTATTTTCGCAAAACTATCCGAGTATTTCACGTAGATGCGGTTCTGTGTATTTTCTTTGTGTTGATACGAATTCATTACATGATTTTTTTCAATTTTCAATAAGTTGAATTTACATTGAAATTGTGCTGAATAATAAGTATATTTTATAATTTGAACTTAATTTCATATAATTTTCGTTAGTTTTTCAGCACTTATTCGAATTCATGTAATTTTTCCATAAAAATTCTTATCATATTTTCTAAGAAAAACATGAACATATTTTTTTATAATTCTTTAATTTTCACAATATCCAGTGTAAAAAATCAAAGTACTTAATTTTCATATAAATTGATAATATCAAATATTAATCTCACAATACATAATTAATGATATTAAAGCGCAAATGAAAAATTTAAATTCATTGCACTCTTTTTATGCCAGCATAGAACAATGAATAGAAATACCGCTAAATATTTGTATGAAACCTTTTTTTTTCAATAAAAGCTCTAGATATAGATCGTTATATCTTTTGTTCCCTAGAAGAGCATTGAATGTAAAAATCTCACATTTCACTCCGAGATCATTGTTTCATTATCGATGTATCACAAAACGTTTCTCGAGAAAGTTGAAAAAAAGAATAGAAAACGCTAATTATTATAATAGAGATTCAACATACAACAGTGATAATATGCCATAATTATCAAGACATGCTTATTCATATGTGCAATAGAACTTTTTATACATATCTATGTGTAATAGAATGTCAATTTTCACCAGTAATCATTATTAAACAGACGTTTTGTATTAATATCATTTCTTGCAAAATCTTCGTGAAATTTTATAAAAGAACACAGATAATTGATCGATTTGTTTAATGGAAATTGACATGTGTGATTACTTTATTCTAACTCTACAGACAAGTATCGAGAGTTTTATACATATTGCCACAATTTTCATCTCAACCCACTTACACAAATAATTGAATGAGTTTTGTTAAAATTATGAACACACTTCACACGTTTGAAATATGACATTTCGTTACATGGAGATTTTCATTCACAAGTCACTTTCTAAATTAGAACGATTTGCTTTTTGTTCAATACTTTCACATTAAAATTCACTCATGATTTAGTTTTTTTCTGTTACATTTATTTATTTTAATCAAATTATATGTACACTTGGTATATACAACAGTATATAGCGATAATACTAATAAAATTTGATGATTTCCAACAGGACAATAAGTTAACACCCCCATCTCGACATGATTAAAATAATTAAATAAAAAAAAAATGATTACATATTAATAAAGAATCGTTATTATCTGTATGATTGGGGTCATAGTGTAATAGGATAGTTTATTTTTTTTTAATTTCTTGATTTATCAATATACAGTATTTCTTTCTTTCATGCGATCAAAAAATTATACGTTTATTTTCAATTCTATTGAATTAAAATCTAACAAAAAAGGATATTTCTAAATTACACGTTCCAAAATAAATCCATTGTTTTTCCTAAATGAAATATATTTTCATTCAACATCAATACGAAACTATTAACTGTACACAAATCAATTCCCAATAACCACAATGAACCGATAGACCCATGAGAAAATATCGCACATTTTTTCCACAATTATCTCAGAATCGGTCCAATATTGCACCATTTCGTAACAATTTTTCATTATACATCCAACATTTAACACGTGCCAGTCAAAATCCGGTAATTTTTTTCCCACGGGCGTTCCAGTGGAAATCCTTGACCCATAAAACGTACCATCAACTTTCTTACAGTGATGACACCACTTTCTAGCTGGACCACTTTCGCTATTTCTTCCGTTTTATTTTTTTTATATTCTCTAGTGAATGCGTGTTTTATGTGCTTGAAGTGGATGCTTTTTTAAAAAGCTTTCATTAATTTGCTAGCTTCGGTGACTTGCATTGCTCGAGACTATAGACTTTGAGCTGATTTAAATAAAATGCAAAATATCCATCGAAACAGAAATCTTTTCATATAAGCACACAATAACTAACAATTTTCATAATGAGAAGATAATTAATTAAGGAGTCTTAAGCATATACTACATACATACGTACATTCATTATTTTATCCCTTTAAATTGTAGGTTCGACTTTGTTTGATTTTCAATTTTTAGAGATCTTCAAACTCAACCTAAATTGAAGACGCATGTATGCTTATTTTATTTGAGTGTTGTTTTATTTGTCTATGCATCGTTTTGTTTGTTTTTATTTCGAAACTATTCTAGGTCGTGTTTTAATTCTACGTAATTTTTATATTCGTCACTATTTCGGAAAATATGCAGAATTTTCGTATCTATCATATTAAACCGTCATATTTTGATTAATGGGAAAATTTCACATACTCAACCGCTTTATTCGAAACTTAACGATCCTGAACAAAAACGAACTCAACCTTTAAAACACGAAAATTATACGTTTTTTATTGCTGCTGTTTAGATTTATATGGATGTTTTTTGAATGGAAACGACAATCATTATGTGGGTTTCGGTTCATTTTGCGATCAAGTTCAAAATCGTGACATTTCGATTTTGTGTGAATTCGAAATGTAGGACGAGATTCCATGTGTGTATCTCATAATCGATGTCACGAATGAAATTTCATTTAAATCACAAATTTTCATTATAATAATAAAAGTTTAAAAATATTATATATTTCTATATGATACGTATGAAGCGAAATATATGAAAACAAGTCAATATAGTTTTTATGTTGCAGTAAGAAATGTCACGAAAAAATTTCAACATTTTTTCTCGTTTTCAGTTACAACGAGGATCGCAAACAAGTGTTGAAGCAACTTTCCAGATTAAATAGGCCATTACAAATAAATTTAGCAGAAATGATGAAACTTATGCTCCAATGTCAACAGGTAAATAAATTTCTCTTTATCACATACATTATATAATAATTTAAAATACACTCATTTCATACAATTTCATCTAAGTCGTACCCCTTTAATTCTAAAAACAAATTCTTATAACTACATATATTTGTCAGTCTAAGCTGTGGTTAATATAGTTTATATTTATTGTAAGAGAAATTCTATCTAACTATATAATAGCGCTATTCTGTGTCTGTGTATTTGTGTATCTATGTGTCTGTGTGTTCGTATGACGCTCCAAAACTGTCCATATATTCAACGGATTGCTCGCTAGTAAAATTAGATTCTTTAGATGTCAATGCCTTAAATCTTACCTAGTCGTGATATCAATAGATTACACATATCTAAGAATATAATCAACTAGCAATCAACCCGTTGAATATATGAACGCAATTTTAGAACGTTACATGGACACACATCACACATATTAGCACTATTATATAGTTAGACGATCCATAATCAAAATAATTTCAAACACTGACCATCCAATTTGTAACCATATAATATAACGTATCAATTCAACTCTCATACATACACGCACAAGAGACGCATTCGCTCGGAAAAACTCTCGACGAAAACCGGATACCTCCTCAATATCCGGCACAAAGACTGTCAGATTTTTTTTCATCGGGGTCACTAACGGACAACAAAACACATTTCAGGTTGATACCATCAACCTTGAGGGGTCCCAGTTAGGCGGCAGGCTCAAGGGTACCAAGAATCGATCGTGGCGAGCTGCCAGGAGCGACTCCAACGGCCTCATGGACAATAGTCCTCTGACGCTGCTCAGCGGCATCATACCAGGCTAGTATATCGTCTATAATATTATATTATGTGTAGTGTTGTGATGGGAGTTTCTCAAGTTGGGTGAAGGAACTCTGGAGCTCGAGGATTTTAAGGAGTCTGAGTAGGAAATTTCTTAAAAAAAAACTGAAAATCTAGTATAGAGACTTGATTGTATATTTATATTTTAATATTCAGATCGTTCAAAATTAAAAAAAATTAAAATTTTTATTGAATTTTCTTTTGTGAAATTGTGAAGATGGTTGATTTTTTGATGAAAAATAATTTAATGTCGAAGTCATACACAAATCAATAAAAATGATTCTTATTGAATGTGATTTGTCGATCTTTCTTAAATTATTTAGTATCAAATATTGTGTCAGCATTATGCATCATCGTACTGTTAAATCAAAATAAATTTCTCAAAATATTTAGAAAAATAATTTTCACTACTATAAGTTTTTTGGCTTACTTATTTATAATACTTCAATAATAAATTCAGTATGTATAATTGATAAAAATTGCACCTCAGACGATCCTCTTTTAAATTTAACCTTTTGCAACTCAAGCTTTTCAATAACATTTTTAAAATTGCAAGTGTAGCTCAATATCGAATTTCGAATGTAAATTATCATAAAATTTGAGTGCGTAAATTTTAAAAATATGAAATTCGAATAAATTACGAAACAATTTTCGCTGCAGCGCTATTTTTTTTTCTATAAAGCTCAAAAAATAAGTCAAAGATTCCGTGAAGATTTTACGATTTCAAGAATGATTTTGTTTATGAATAGGTTTGGAAAACCGTGGTATAATAATATATGCGTATCGTATAATATTGTGTGCGTTCGTATTTACATTTGTGCGGTCATACGTCTTGTGGATGCTGCGAATACATTTCGGACGTTGCGCAACTTTAGGGGATAACTTTAATGTTATCAAGTTCAAATTGACTTCAGGTCGTTTATTTATAATTCTTCAAAGATACAAATACTAGGCGCTATATCATTTTGACACAGATTTTAGTGTTTTTATATGCATAAAATTCCAATTTTTTTTTTGTTGAAGTTTCTCTCGATTTTTTATAAATTGAAATTGATATCATCATAACAATATTATTCGAACATCCTCCGACTCATTTTCATTTTATAAATACATAATATTATATCTATACGTAGACAATATTCAGCCTTCGAGGCTGTATTGTTCTATATGCGGAAACGTTTTCCAACATATAATAAGCGACTGCTACTATTATTATATTAGATTCACTACATTTGGGCGCTTTTGTTTTCGTCGGCATCTTATTCGGTCGATACATAATCGTTACGTAAACTATAGTTTGTCTTATTTTAAGAATTTGTAAACGCTAGCTTTATATGACATCCTATAGAATGGATATTATATGCGAAATGTTAAATTTATTCATCACAACATTGTTGATAGTACATTTTGAATGCTACAGATTATAAATTCGAATATAATTTAAATAATGTGAAGATTTTTTGTATAAATTTTCCTTGTTTGAATAGTAATTTCATTCACATCGAATCAAACACGAATCATTCAAAAACAACACTAAAACTAATCAGTTCGTTAACGACACTTTGAAAACTATCGAACGAAACATTTTCCATTCATTCAACCGAAAACTTTTTATACTTCTGAAATCCTAATTTTCATGATTTCACAAAAAATATATATGTATACCCAAAACAACTATTATTTATTCGATTTCAACATCAATATAAAAATCGATTTAACTCATAATTTTTCAAAATCATTCTTAGTACATCGCTCACGGTTCGATTCCGTAGTTGAAAGGATCATTTTAAAAATGAAAAAAAAAATGTAATCATACATTAATACACAAAATATATACCTCAGTAATGGAACATTTATTGAAATTACGATACGTAAATATAAATCAGCGATAAATTTATTCCCAGGACGACCGTGAAACCCTTTAGCCTTAGGCCAGGTCGCGACCGACCCTTAAAGCCTCTCGCAAAATTTCGTGCAATTTTGTTTCAGTGTTCGAATTAAGGTGGGCTATAAATCATAACTTTCATATCCGGATCCGGAAAACGCGGGAAGAAAAAGAGGCTTTCCGCGGGAGTTTTCATCGCTTTCCCGCAAGCTCGAATATTTTTTCCGCATGACGTAACTGTGTACGAGTTTTCTTCGAGTATTACATAACTATAAATTTTCATCGTGTTTTTATAATCTTAAGTTTTATAAATATTATTATTTATGTATTCTTTTTCACGAGTAGAGATTCTGGTGTCGACAATTCTCAATCTCTAGATGTCGATACGTTATCGTTTAAGTGTTCACAAATATCTCCGTGGATACCGAATGCGAGTTTGACAGTTCGCAATTTTGTTAATTTGTAATATTGCCAGAATTTTTTTTTACGTTTAAATTCGTTTATTTTCATATTGTATTCTAAGTTCTGTTTAAAGTACAATTTTATCAATTTAAATTCTATATTTTCCATTTTAAGAAGAAAATTTCAAAATAGTTGCGTTTGAAAAGGGTTCGAATTCATTTTTTTTCAAACCACATTCTTGCGTTGTTTAGGAAATTTATTTGTTTTTATGGAAATTCAATTGTTTTTGGGGAAAATTCGTTTGTTTTTGCAGAAAGTTCATTTGTTTTTGCAGAAAGTTCATTTTTTTGGAAGAAAATTCATTTGTTTTTGCAGAAAATTTTAAATGAAATAATGAAGAGAATTCGAAAAAAATATAGAATATATTTCTTAGTTTTCCTCGATTCTTTGTTTTATGGAATTCATCACGTTTTGCACTGAACGGTTCAATTGTCGTCATAATGTAATAGTTCTCTGTTATCCAACATCGTTGTTCAGGTGTGAATATCGTGCATTTATTGTCGTTATTCCATTTATACACATAAGTAATCCAATTGTCCGGTTATGCGTTTTCCGATGTAATAACAAGTATTACTTATAAACCACGTCATACAGCCATAGATTTATAAGGAAATTCTGCATCGTTAACGTGTGTATCAGCGTTGAAAATTTTCCGATTGTTTTTTTGCGTATTGAATATACTTTTGTTAAGTCGTCTGATCGAAGTCTACATTTCTATATCTGAATTTTGTCGTTAATATGTATTATGTTCTATGTACCTTCTGTATATACATTAGTTTTTCAGAAGAATAAAATAAACTTTGATTTCGCGATTTAGTATTTTTTTCATCATTTGATAAAGCTTTAATTTCTTTTGATAAATTTATGAATTCTCGTAATGCGGAAATTTAATGATGTTTTTATTATTTCTTATAAAAATGAACATGAATATCAAATGAAATCAAAAGCAATATCTATAGATGAATTGTAATAACTTTATAAATAATTGCGGTTTGAAACTTGGATTAATTTTACAATTTGTGCGATTTTCATTAAAAACTTTTCACTTCATGTTTTCCATAGAAAGATTTTAGGTACCTACTTACTCTAAATTTTATTTTAGGTGTTGATTAAACTTTTTAATCTTTGCTAACTTTTATTGGAATATTTGATTCGAAAAAAGGTGTTAATTTAACGCTTTGCGAAACGGTTATTAAAAATGAATCATTTATTTTGTCAGTATCGATAAAATTCGAAGCCACTTTTCGAACGTTCATCTTACTCCTGGGAGTTTCTAGTCTAACTTCTCTACTTCTTCACTTATTCAAAGTGAATAATCAATTGATTGATCTAAAATAATTCAATAGTAGTATCTGTAATAATATTACGAGGGAAGCCCACCACCCCGCCTTTTAACTGCACCCCAACTCTATGTCAGCTTGTTAGGCCGGCCTAGTTGGGTACCAGCAAACTAGGGCATAGGGAAACAAGGAACTCTATATTAAATCATTATAAAAACTATCGCGAAGCATAGCTTTCCAGGGTATCTGTAATAATAATAAAAAAATCATCATCACCTACACCTTACATTTCGATTAATTCGAACTATTTAGTGACATCTATGTATGTACACTATAATTTACTCTTCGGAGTAGCTCGCCAAAATTGCAAAAAATTCTTCACCGTATAGTGAAATGATGTTGATTGATGACGTTTGAAGGAATTGGGCCTTGGCCTGTTGTGAGAAAAAAAACTGAATTAATCTTTTTTTTCCATCTTCCAGGGACCAAATGGTGCGGCACAGGAGACATAGCCGACAACTACCACGACCTGGGAATAGAGCGACCCGTGGACAGATGCTGCAGAACCCACGACCTGTGTCCAGTGAAAGTGAGAGCCTTCTCCAGCCGCTTCAACCTCACCAACAACTCCATCTACACGAAGTCCCACTGCGACTGCGACGACGAGCTCTTCTCGTGCCTGAAGTCGACCAACACCCCCGTCTCGCAGATCATGGGCCACATCTACTTCAACGTGGTGAGGGTGCCGTGTGTCGAGGGTGCCACCCCCAGCGAGAGGAGGTTCAGGGCGGCCAAGACCGGCTTCTGATCCATGGACTTCGGCTCCATCGTCGCCGAACAGTGGAAGCAGCTCGTGCACTTCGCGTGGACCAATCTCATACCAGGAATCACGTGAGGCTACTTCTCGAGGCTCGATAAGATATTCAGTTAACACTGATTGAACAGACTTCGATGTGTTTGTTGTTGTTGTTGTGGACTTTTATTGGAAGCGGTTTGATTTTAAAAGAAATGTATGTATAGACTTGTGTCGTTTGGGATGCGAAGGTTGTTGATATTTATTTCTAGTTAATTGTGCTCTTTTTTGTGCGTGTGTGTGTGTTTTTTTTGGGTTAGTTAATATGACAATATAAGCCAAAATCGAGGTCGAGAGACGACTGTATGAGCGAGTGAGTCGTTACACTTGTGTGTGAAGGTCTGTCTCTTGGTCGTGGTTTTGGTTTGGTTGCTGTCGTGTGATCTAACACTTAAAGGATGAAGAAATTGCGGGATAAAATCGCATTTCAAGAATTTAGCTTTGTTTTTCATAATTTTTGATTTTTTAATGCAATTATGTCAGACCCGGTCTTTTGATTTTCGATTAGTAAATGGTTGATAGTAATCGTTTGTTAGAGTTGTCGAATTCTACATAAAAATATGGCTATGATTAATTAATAATAACTGACGATCGAAAATACATAGGTCCTTAAATTTATTCATCGGTTTTATTTTTCTCTTAAACTACAATTGAAAGGCTGGGATTAAATTTTATGAAAATTAGGTTTATATGTGTGAAATTTTAAGTATTTTCAAAAATGATCCCTCTCTTCTAGAAAAAAATGTAATGACATCATCATTTAAAGTGCATGTATCATTGTCGTTTTTTTGTTGAAAATTTTTAAATTATATATTTTGCCAAATCAAATTATCTGTTATACTTTATAAGTTAGTTTTGGTGAAGCATAGACATGCAATTTGTACTAGTTTTTTGGCCATATGGTATTGTTGTTTCGATTTTTATGTGAATTAATATTGCGAAAATTTTGACAAAGCTGAAGGTTTCTTTTCTTCAAATAGTCAATTGAGCTGCTCTTGATCAAATATTTAAGTATTAAATTACAATTTACTTTGGATTGATCTCCAAAATTTTCATGAATTTTAGATTTTTTAGAAGTAAGCCTTTTGAATTTTCGAAGTATTATTATCCAAAAATTTCTCCTCCAATAAATTTTCACTTGATTAGTGTAGATGTGCATTTAAAATTTGAATACATAGATACATACATATCACCTTAACATTTTACCAGTTTCGATTATCGTTAATTAACATTTGTGTATTATTATTTACTGTTTATAATTAAAATATTTTCATTATATATTATTTATTTCATTGGATGTACATAATGATGAAACGATTTTGATTTGAAATCAAGTAATAATTAAAGTGCCTCAGTTGATGTATTAAATAAGATTCATATGCTGTTTGCGATTGTTAAAATGTATGAAAATTATTCTACTTTTTATATTTTTTACTTAAGAAAACATGTGATTAACGAACAATATTCAATTTGATCTTTATATGATATTTTCGAACTGTAATTGTTTTCAGTCTTGTGAAAATATTTTATAAATATCGTGAAAGATACGAAATACATAATGTGAACTTTTATATAAAATTTCGACCAAATATGATATAAGAATATCAAGAATACACAATATGTGATGAAAAATGTAAATACATAATTAAAATATATAGGCTTTCGTTGAGTTTTGGAAAATTACTTTAAAATTGTACATATTTTTCATGCACTAAGCATTTGCTTCATTCGGCTATTCAAGCTTTATTAAGGCTTTCAAATTAAAAATATTTCAATTTCGAACTTTAAATAGACAATTCTAAGACGACCAATATTTTTTATCGATTTAATTTACAATATTAATTACACTTGTATAGTATACTTCTTAAATAAATGCTATCAAATATGTCTTTGATGTTTCTATAAAGTGAGGAATGTTATTACTTATTGAAACACTGAAATGTGAAAATTTCAGAGGACCATTATTTTGATGTCTTCAGCTTGTTTCGGAGTTCCACAACTTAAGTATGGATTATAATATAAAAATAGATTATCCATTTTTTTAGAATACAAATAGAATTAAAAAAATTAAAAAAATCTTCAAAGAAAATATTTTGCCCAATTCAAAAAAATATGTTTGTGGTAAAATTCACGTTGAACTTTATATTATAGAGAAAGTTGTGGAGCACTTGCTTATATGATGAAAAGTTAAAAAAAAAGAAATATTGCTTCAGAAACACGCATTATATAATAATTATGTGTATGAATATTTCAGGATTTTTCGTGTGTATCAAATGTATTATAGGTAATACATTTTTGCCAAAGCATAGTGTCGTTTCGATTGGATCTATGAAATGAGAAGAATTTGTCATAACTTCATGACTATTATATGTGATATGAGGTCAGAAAAACATGAAAATTACTATACAAAACAACGTCCTATTCGGTAAAAAAATCGAACATAATTGTAACAATTGATATTTTTACATCGAAATAATTAACTATTTAAAAGTTACTTGATAAGATTGTTAACGGGATTTTCTCGAAAAAAAAATAGATTAAGTAATATGAAAATTCTAGGAATGCATTCACAATCAGTTTATTTTGTATTTTAAATATATAATTTGTTTAGTTTCTGATCTTATTATAAAAAAAGCTTTATTTTTCACGATGTATATTGAAATTTATTGTTTCAACACTTTCAGTCAATTGAGTATTTGGTTTTTCTTATGTTCACAAGTGAAAGATTGTAAATTGTACTTAATTGAAATTTTATGTAATAAAAACACATCAAGAAATTTTAACATTTTCTTTCATTAATATTTTCATTCATTTACATTAACCACGACAGTTTGTGTTAATTTTAAATCATCGATAAAATAAAGTGGATATCCGCATACTCATTGTTAAATATATAAAATGCGAATAGTTTATATAAAATATAATAATATAAATCATAATTTGATTATTTAATTTTTAGATACAAAAACTTTGCATGATTGTGATAAACAGAAACTATTGAATCACATAATCATGAATCATTTTTTTCATTCAGCTTTTCTCGAGGAAGGATGTGGTATATATGTACTAAAATAAATATTTTTTTTAACTACTCCTAGTTAAATATCTATCATTGAAAATCTGAATCAGTCTTTCTTTCACATTCATCGAATTTAGACAGTTTTTAATACGCGATGGATCTATCTAAAAATTTTATCGAAATCATTCTAATTTTTTTCATTCAACATTCATCTATAGCTACCCAAGAACTAACTCACTGTTTCGTAAACGATAACAAAACACTTTGTGAAATCAATCGAGCTGAGATCGACGGAAAATTTCACACCTGCAATGTGCTGCTAAGATTCGCCGATTTACCTACAAATTTGGCTTACAAGGACAATAACCTATTCTTCATCATCAACGGCACCAAAGTCAAATACGATTTCAAAAAATCCGAGGCTTCGTTCAACGTAGATTACCCTAAACGACTTCCCCTACGATCTTTCACAATCGACGACGACCTATTCACTACAAGAAACGGAAAAGCTTTCGTCGAATTGTCTTGTAATCGAGAAAGCTTCGAAATATTCACAAATGTAGAAAAAACTTTCGATCAGCTAGATTTTCACGTATCGTCGCGAAAGGTGTTCGTTTTGTCCCGCGAGTTTTCGAATCGAAATGTCGAGAATTTTGGATCTCTACACGTTATTGAGGTGGATAGAATGCAGAGGATGCGTAATTATTTACTGACACAAAAAGTGGATACTGGTAATCAAAAATTTTCAGAGATGTTAGTGGTGCCCGAGGAAAACGTTCTGCTCTTGGCTGGAAGCGATGATCTCGGTGGAAAATTAATGGGTTTATCGTTGATAGAAAGCGATCCTTGTATGTTTTCATCGAATATTTACGAAAATTCATTTAACTTTACTAAATCGAAAGTCGAAACAAAAACAGACAACATTAGTAATAATTCAATTACTCAAAACTCACTAAATCCGAATTGTGAAGCGACAATTGATAAATTTCAAAAAGAAAATCAAGAACTCAAAGATCTAGTAAACTTATGGATAACCAGGTTCGAGCAACAATTGAATGTTTCTAAAACGCCTTGTCCTGATTTAAAATGTCCTGATTGTTCAATAAATCAGTCTTCATTATCGATCAGTTCGAATGATCACGATTTCAATTCTAAATGTGACAAAATGTTAGAAGAATATTTATTGTCTTGTAAAAATGGTACAGTTCCGAAAAATGGCAAGGAAGAGGTATTAATCATTTCTTCGAATGAACAATATGTTAATTCGAGTGCTTTTAATTTGTGTAGTAATTTTTACATATTTGTTTTTATAGCTCATTTCATATATACATTGTATGGTTAAATAGTAAATAAAAGATTTTTTTTCTCTTTTATTCTCCATTAGATTATTTGTTTTCATTTTCTATAACAACTTCATTTTGGCAAGGTTCAAGGATTCAAACGATATTCATGAATAATTTCGTATACCAAATTTACGAATTTTAACTGGAAAATGTATTTCAGATTTCAGTTTAAAATGAAAAATGTATTGGTTCAAATTATTGTACTGCAGTGCTGAAAATTTGTGCAGCAATGCAGTTTGCGCATGCACTAATATTCCATGTATTATATTTTCAGTGACTGTGTTAATATTTTCAATATCGCGTTTTCACTGAGGTCTAAAATATAGATTTTCCTTATGTTATTAATAAAGTATTTAGAAACTGCTCAAGTAAACATTTAAAATATAATATATTTATGGTGATCATTTATTTCAAAGAAAATAAAGAACACATCGATAGAAAAGCTTTTATAGAAAATTATATAGACATTAAAAGATAAGATCATTTCTAATTTTTGTATTTATTTTTTCGTTAATTCGTGTTTAAATATCGAAAATATTTGTTCAAACAATGCAGATTCGGGAAATAAAAGAAAATGGATTTTTAATCAAAATTTTAGGGGTTGCAATTGACGTCCCAGATATAATGACGTTCCCCCCCTCCCCCTTCAAATGACGTCCCTGAATCCAAATTCCAAGACAAAAATAGTGTTCTACAAAAATGATGCAATTTTAGTAAATGTATGAATACAATCAGCGAAAGATAGCACGGCCAGCTGTCATTCTGTGGCCGGTGACGTTTATGCGTAGCAGTAGCAGTACCAGTATATTGACGTTCGCACGTATTTCGTAGTCTTCGGTCTGACGATGGAAGCCTTGGCGGAAGACGGGGAATCGGCGCCACCTGCTCAGTCGTCTTCGGAAGGTACGATTGCATCGATTCATTCACAACTCGCACAATACTGATGCATGGTTGTCATCGATGACTTTCAGAAATTAACCTGGAACGGAAGCTGGCGCTCCGGGATGCTGAAAATCAACATCTCAAAGATGAATTCAATTCGCAGAGAGCTAAGATGAAGGAGCTCTATCTTCAAAAAGAAGGTATACTACGCCTGTTTCTAGACAAGCAATAATTCTGATGCTCGTATAGTTTAAGACAACTGTTTTGTTAAAATTCTAAACCAGAACTTCATTTTTTTTTAATTAAATCATATTCTGTTTTTAGTAAACAATTTGAGGTTTCAATTATTAATTGTATTTTATGTTTTATCATTGAATCAAATATTGGTTGTTAAAGAAAGTAAATAATCGGCAAGTGTATTAATTTCAGTTGAAATATGTCGAAATTTTACTAGTATATTAATATTTTTACGATGAGCATCGTGGCTACTAAAAGACTTGAATATTTTAATTGAGAACAGATGGTTCATTAGTGACGTGGATTTTTGTTTTCAATATATAGTAATATATGTTTTTTTTTTTTTGTTATTTTCTACTGAATCCGATTTTTCATTCAATAAATTTTATACATAAAATTATTTTATGTTCAGTTCTGCTATTATATTTTATAGATGAGGTGAGAATTGCTAATCAAGAAAAATCTGAAATGAGCCAAGAATTAGAATTGATGAGAAAGCAACTTAATGATTTTGAAAAGTTAACACACGGTCAAAAAAGTGAAATAGAATCGTTACAACTCTTGGTACAAGGTTGGTTTAATATTTTATTTTCATTTAACTATTATTGTACATATTATAAAATAATAATTATTTTATTATTGTATAGAAACTGTTGAAGAATCAAGTAACATGTCCAACAATGAAGTCAGAAGGTTACAAGTAAAATGTACTGAATTGGAGCAGCAAATAAATTTATTAAATAGACAGTCAAATGCCTCGCCTGTTAGTTTATTGTACAATATAAAAGGTGTGATTTGTTTTCATTTGAAATGTATAATTTTCACATGTGTATTGTTTATTTAGGATATATCTATTGCTCCGTCTGCGCTTGTTCAAGCTGTGACAAAACGTATAGCACGTCGACTAGGAGCTGATCCAAATTGCCAAGACTCCCTCGAAGATTCAATGAAGAAGGTAAACAAATATGTCAGTATCTGTGGCTAATTTTTTTTTTTTTTTTTGGTTATGTGGTTAAAATATGTTATTTAATTTGCATTCTAATTCTCATTTTTTAAAAAGAATGAAAACATTTAGCATCTAATTTGCTTCTCTTGTTGAGATTTTAAATGAAAAATGTTGAATTTTCACTTTTTTCTTTTCATCAAGGCCCAAGAAGACGCTGATGTTTTGAGATCTTTAGTAGTGCCGTTAGAAGAAGAAATTGTTGCTTTAAAAGAAAAATTAAGAGATTCAGATACAAAATTGCAACAAGCAATTCAGGTACACATTTTGGATTATATCAAATTAAACTTTTCATTTATTCAATTAAAATTACATCTGTTTTATTTTCACAGGCAAATGAAACTAAAATGAAACTATCTAGAACGTCAGATTCGGTCAATCTTAGTAAAGGTAAATTAATTTCAATGTATTGAAAATTATATTATTGTAATTCGCATTATTTATTACTTTTAGAAAATTTGACAGATTCAGGCTGTGACATGTGTAACAATTATGAAGCTCAACTAGTATCTGAACAAGCAAAATCCAAAGAAAATTTAGAAAAAGCTAATAAATTTGAAACTTCTTTAAAAAGAGTGAGCATTTGATTAGATTATTTAAATAATTTATCAGTTGTGTTCACGATAACATTCCATTTTTAAGGCTCTTGAAGAGTTAGAAAAAGAAACAAATTTACGGCGTGATACACTAGCTGAATGGCAAATGATAAGAGAAGAAGTGCGTTCTCAAACCGAATCTATAGTGAATCGCCTCGAAATAGCTGAAACTCAACTCGCAAATGAAAGAATCGAAATGAGAAATAGTCACACAATGATTTTGGATGATGTTACAAGACTCACCGTGGATCGTCAAACTTTACAAGAAAGATTAGACAGGTTTGTTTTTGTCCATTTGGAATTAATTATTGAAATATTATTTTCATATAAAAATAATTAAATTTTAAGTGTAAAAATTATAGCTTACAGATAGAGAATGAAAGACTTATGGGAAAGTATTCGACTTGTGCAGCTAATTTGCAGTCAGAAGATATCAATTTACCTGATAACGTACCTGTAAATATTGTTGTATTAAAATACTTCTTTGTAATAATCCATTATCATTATAATCATTTGTATTCGTAGGATCTTCAAGAATATTCCTTAAAATTGAGAGAAGAGCTTATAATAGCAGTAATGGGACGTGAAAGAGCACAAGAATCGGAAAAAACTATGACTCTTTTACAAAAACATATGGAACAATTGAAGAAACATAATGAAAATTTGCTGAATACAAATGCCCAATTGAAGTAAGTTTTTTTTGTTTCAATAATTATGTAGTTAAGAATCATATTTACTCAGATTTCTTTTTCAATTACAGAAATGAACTCGATAAGTATGCAGAAGAAATAGAACAAATCAATTCATTGAAAGAACAAGTAAGAAGATTGCAGACCGATTTGACTGAAACGGTTGATCGAAAGGTAAAGTGCTATATTGTATTTTCAAACTGTATTTCATTTTATCAAGTTTTAACGCAGTGATGTTTAATTTTCAGAAACAATTAGAAGACAAAGTCGCAGAACTGCGCAGTAGGGTGTGTTCATTGCAGCAAGATTTGGATAATAGTGAAGCAGTTCAACAAGACTTTGTTAGATTATCACAATCGCTCCAAGTAAAATTTTGTAAAAATTACTTTCTGAATAAAAATTAAGTCAATTTAGTTTCACGAAAAATATCACCACAGGTACAATTGGAAAGGATAAGAGGATCAGATGTAGAAGTCAGGTGGCAACATGATGATGATGTAGACGAGTGTTCATCCTGCCGCACTTCCTTCTCTGCTGTGAGAAAAAAGGTTTTAAACAAACAAATAAGAAAGATTCCCATCCTCATTTCCATACACATTCCACATTAAGGATGATTTTTTTGTTTTTTTCAGCAACATTGTCGCCATTGTGGACGCATATTTTGTGCAACTTGCCTTTCGCACAGCGTCAGTTCCGGACCACGCGGCCGTCCAGCTCACGTTTGTGACGTATGTTATACATTGCTCGTTCGTGATACAGCACCTTACTTTAGTAACGAGGTTCCGCACACACCCGATTAAGGTCGTTTCGCAATTAGTTATTTGTTTCACATTAATTATTTCAATAATTAGTGCAATTTTACTGCAGTTTTTTAGATTATTCATAATCATTTTCAAATGTCTTTATTGATTTCTAGATTGTATTTCTTTGTGGAAACTTCTTTTGTTATATTTTTTAATGAATATGACTGTTTAAAACTCATTTAAATTTAAACTTTTAAGATGTCAACTGTAATTGAACGTCAATTGAGACAAATTTATACTGTACTTTGAAATTTATGTTTTCATTCCCATTAATGAATAAAAAGTTTTGAAAATTATATTTCAATTTTTTTTATTCACAATTATAGCTGTACCATATTAAATAGCAAGTTAACTTCGATAAGATATAAGAAAGCAATAGTTTCACATTGACTGTCAGTCTGTCATACATTCATAAAATATTTCCTTTATTAAGAGTATTACTTTGAAACTTTATCATTTTCTTAATTCGCACAATTATTTTCACTTATCCATAAATAGATCATAAAACACATTGGTGTGGAATTTTATCAGATTGATATCCATTTGGTTTATTGAATTAACTGAAATCCTTAATATCTATTAATTGTGGTTAAGTATGTATATTTTAACTTACGATTAAATTGTTTATTTATTGAATAGTTTATTTCATTTTTATATAATTTTCTACTTTTTTGAAATATCGATAGAATCATTATTCCTGCTAAGTTTTCTTTTTTCAACTGTTCATATAATTTTTTTCAATTGATATAGCGATTCAATTGTAACCAGTTATTATTCTCATTCAATTTCAATATTTTTCAATGAAAATAAATTTGTTAAAAAATAAATAATTGTACATACATATTAAAATTATGGAATATTCACTCAGGGCCAACTTTTTCACTGTTTTAGTTAACTAACCATAGAGTAAGTCAATCCTCCAACTACGAGCTGTCAAAAATCAGCAGAATAAAATGGGTTTTAAACAGTTCGTAATTAGAGGACTGACTGTAACTCTATGATTAGTTAAGTAAACCAGTAAAAAGATCGGCCCTAAGTAGTTAATATGTATATAAACATAGGTAGCTAATTATGATAATTAAGTTAGAGAAAGACATTGTCATTGGAAATGTGAAATAAGACACCAGTATGAAATTTCGATAGCTTTAATTTTTTGGTATTATAGAAAAAATAATCGTGAATTTTGTTTCTTCAGGACTAAGTATATTATAACAAGTAATCAGCACATTGAATATTGAATTTTGGTTAGAATAGAGTTCTACATAGATTTGATATTATGTAGTATCTTAACATTTTGACTAAATACCTATACCTTCATTTTCATTTAGTTTACTTAAGCATGTAAAATTAGCTATAACATATTTCCAGTGTCAATATGCAATCTTTTTAACATAAGTATTTTCAATGTCAATATGTAATTTTTTAACAAGTTTGTTTTGTTCATGATTAAAAAAACGTGATATTCGTTTAATTAGAATGAAAACTTACATACATATGTACCTATATCAAACTTATAATCAGATTGTATTTTATCAGTTTTATTTTATGTAATGTGGATGTAATGACCTTTTCTAAGTTCATTGTATTTTAAATTTGCAAGGGGAAGAATGAAATATATTGTTATTCCTTTAAGCCTTTTTTATTTTCAATACAGTATTGCAAGTTAAAAGGCTATCCAATGATAATATATATATATATATATCATAAATTAAGACACTACAAATATAAATACATAAAAAGGACACTAAATAAATAAATCTTCGTAAAATTTATTTTGATTATTCTTTATGAGAGCTAATTGTTGTCAACATAATTGACATTGTACAAATCATGACAAGCAGCTTTTGCCGCTTGCTTGCGAGCTTCCTTCTTGTTGGTTGCTAAAAATAAAATAATTGTTCAATGAATAGTTCAAGCGTGCCATAAAGTTTAATGAAACAATATTAATGAACCTTTTCCTGCATAAGTTTTGCCATCTACAACAACTCCCATTGTAAATACTTGTCCGTTGGGCTGAGTACCATCTAGCGCTATCAGATTGTACTCTAACACACCGTGCATTTGGCTCAAAAGTGTACAAGGATGTAGAAGTTCAGGATTGTTGGGTAATGTTGGGGTTTTTTTAGGCTTCGCAGGTTGAATTACACCTGTTGTACTGTTGTTGGTAGACGGCACAGGAGAATCGGACTGAAACATAAGCATAACATTGTAGAAAAAAAAAACACTGAATTTAATCTGAAATATTTTCTTTTTTTCCACCTTATTTTGATTCAATAATGGCACTTTGTAACCTTCACTTTGCCATTCTGTGAATAGTTTGTGCAAAGCATAAGATGCCAGTTGAATCATTGGGAATGACTTGTCATCTTTTTCGTCTATGTCTGAAAATATTTTGTCATGATCGTAAAACAGAATTCGAACTCAGTATATGACTCGAAAAACAAGATATGGGTAAATATATTGTCATTATTTTTACCCATTTTTTCTTCTCCATTTCCGAGATTTGTAGGATCTATGGTTGGCAAATGATTCATCTGATTGATAATCATATCTCTTATAATACTTTCAGCTGCCATGTTCTTTGCCATCAACTTAGTAGAACCTATGTTAACAAAAAGATAGTATGAGAATATGAAATGAATATCATTACACAATACAAATGAGAAGTATAAATCATATTAACAACAGAACACGTATTCCAATTAATTTTATCCTATAATATAAAATATATTTTAAGAGGAATATTCAGATTTGCGCAGCGTATTATAATCATTTGAATTCGTTAGAATTTCGATATGGTGAAATCAATGATATAAACTAATAAAATACAATAAATGAATTTAACATGCCTTTTCCGCTGTATTCACGACCTCCAACATTAAGTATGGCAACATATTGGCGATTAACTGGATTGCTGCCGAAAGTCTCATCCGGCACCACAGTGCATTCCTGCTGAGATCCAGCAGCCAGTTCATTCAAAACCATGAGAGCATTCTTGGGCGTGATAAGACGACGCAGAGTGATGTTTTGACGGCGACGCTTCTCCTTCATGCTGATTTTGAATCCTGAAAAAGCTAAGCATTGTGTTTTTGTTTTCAGATCAAATTGGAGAGAACATTTGAAATACCTTTCTTGGTCCATTTCTTGTTGGCACCATCGGAGCTTCCAAAAGATGAATCAATTGCATCACTTGTAACAACGGTCGTCAAATTTGTGTTGAGATCTTGATTGGTTACAGCTGGTGTTGAAGGTGGTTCGGGCAAAGGCTGCGGCCACTCTTGCTGTTGCTGTTGTTGTTGTTGAGACTGAGGAAGCGATTGCAGAGGCTAAAATAACAATAAAGACTTATGAATAATTTTTATATTAATGCATTTATTGTTTTTTTTCTTCATAAAGTTAATGAAACCAAGTCAAATATATTGCATTAATTTCACCGCTGATATTAAAAAAAGGAAAAATTCACAAATACAAATATTTTTACTAAAACTTATATTAAGTAGATTTAAGTTTTTCAGAAAATTTATAAAATATTACACAAAATGTAACATATATAAGCTATACAAAATATAAAACACAATTATAAATTTCAATGGAGATCGTTTAAAAACAAAAAGTTAACAGATAGTAATAAAGTATTCATTTTCTTACAGCAAATTAACGAAACTCTTGTTTATATTTTAATCACAAGTTTTCATAGACATGAATTGCAATTGAATATAACTTAATAATAACAAAATAATGTATGATTATCTATTACCTCAGGAACTATTAGATAATTGCTAATAACATTTCATCTCTAACGTTATCAATCTTCAAAATCAATGAAAAAAAAAATCAGACTGTAATTTTAGACTGGAAAATCAACTAACAAATTAAATCTATTGAAAATATAGTTTGATTGCATTAATTCTACTAAAAAGTAAAAACAGGTTAACTTTTACAGTGGTCATCTTATGTACATATAAGATCATGAATGAAGAAAATCTGCAATTCAAAACTTAAATGATTAATTATAATAAACATGTGATTTTATAATTCGCACTTCTAAAAATATCTAAATATTATAAGCTCTACGAATTCTATTGATTGCAAACAACATGACATTTTCAATTGGAGAATAAAATCTTTGAAGACAGCTTACCTTTCATATGAACACACTGAGTAACCCTCGGTTTGGTCCATACTGTTTCCGCTATCATCGACCAACTGGATACAAGGTAATTATCACATAACTATCTAAAAACTAATCACATCCATCGAGCGATTGTGGTGATATTTTACAACAGTTTAACTCGAAGAACGTCAAAATCTCGGGAATATCCACACAACGCAAACGAACATGATTATTTTTTAGAAAGAAATGTTGCATACCACTCATATATGTGAACACAACACTCTTTCATTCTTCGATCATTCGAGATTTAATTATCCATGAAAACGGTTCGGTAGCATAAAGTAAAAATATAGGAACGTACATGTTCACATATAAAAGATAAATTCAAAATGTCTAAAGAGATAACACCACATGTCCATTAGGGATTAAAAGTGTCCATAAATAACAAACGGTGTAATTCTCTATGCGATCCACTTTTTATATTGGGGCACAGTATTAAAAACTACCCAAATATGTATGATCACAAAACCGACTGTCCATTTCGTGCCGTTAAATTCCAATATTGTAGTAATTAGCCTCCGTCTGTACGTATTGAACGTGATCTTTGAAAGCTCACTCAATACATCAGCGCGAGACATTTTTCATACTGTGCACCGACATCAGAAGTGAAACAACAAAATGATTAGGATAAGGAAATGGAATGTGTGCTCTGCCTGAGATTTTGCCGGATACGACATGCTGCAAAGGTATGAAAATTTCAGAATTTTATAAAAATCACAACATAAATAGAAATTAAGATTTCAGTTCTAAACACTTTTCTTGTACCGAAAAATAAATCAAGGAATTTCGAAACCTAGAATAAATCAATGAAAAGCGCCAACAAAAAAATTTAGAGATCTAACAATGTAACCATATTTGTTGAGGGCTTATTTTCACATAGCTACATGTTGACAACAGCTGAATTTTTTTTTCACTAAGAAAATTTATTTTGATATGTAACTTGATGATTATTAGTCATGTGAGAATGTGCCTCGAGCAAAGGTATACCTTTTCTAACTTTATAATATTCAATCTTATACATTTAAACATAATTGAAATCTTACCTTGAAATTCTTAACCAAAGACAAACCTTCACTCGATGATATTATAACGAATGTTGGAAATATGACAAAAATATAGACAAAAATATAAACACAAATATTGAAGATATAAAAAAATTTGAACTGATCAAAAAACAATCTTATTATTTCAATTAGGTCACATGAAATAAGACACACTATGTCAACTAATCACATAAAATTGACATCTGACGATGTCAAAGAAATATTCTGAGCCTCCCAAGTTCTCCAAATTTTATGTGACCAGTTGCATTAGTATGTTTCAGAATAAAATTATGTATCATCATATATGCAAATCTTAAAGATACATTGTAGTGTCATCTAATCACTAATAGAATTTAAAAATAATTATCAAACAATACCTGACTCGAAGCCACAAAAGTACCAGGAGTGTTGTATCGTTTTGCCGAGCTGTTCCTTCCATCTGAAAATAAAAGGATCATATATGAGGACAAAAGAGGCCAAAAGGTATAATCCATAAATTTGAATTGTAAGTGTCAAGTCTGTAATTATCCCTCGGAATAACATATTTTTTGGTATTGAAAATCTTTAGACAAAAATATTGCAGAACATATAGACACAGAGATGAACACGTAAACGATAACATATACATCCATCTGTCTTTCACTAATTCATCAATATACATATGAGTAAAAGTATGTATTATGAGCATATACGGTTCATGACCAGTATAAACATAGAATGATATTCTCCTCCAAAAGCTAACGACTCTACGCTTCGAGCTGAGCATACGAAGGTCGTCAAAACTCACAAAATGATAATGCGTATCGTTATTCGCCGAAATTTGATCGGTTTGATATCAATATTTCTGTTATTTATGGGTTTATTTGTACTTACATCCATGAGTGGAGCTGCGTGTAAACATTTTCACGAATAGATTAGGAAGAAATACGGATTATGTGAAAATTGCACGATCGATAAAGCGGATACTGGCCGACTCGCCGAAAAAAGATAGGAAAGATGTCTAGACGCCACGCACAAAGCATCGCATTTTCAACGATGGTTGTGCGCATGTGCGCACGAATACAACATACGCATACATACATATATTCATTCTGTGACAGC